>OX438702.1:14380000-15023341 GCA_949316375.1 Mythimna vitellina | reverse complement strand
TAATGCCTTAGGCATTCTTTATTGTCTGGCCTGTTGGTTTAGTGGTTAGTGACCCTGACTGCTATAATAATAATAATAAACATAATTTTATTTCAGGTTAACAGTACCCATGTCATAAATGCCTGAAATGGGTTCGATTCCCACCCAGAACAAAATAATGTTTGTGTAATGAGCACGGTCATTTGTTCTGTGTCTGGGTGTAATTTATCTATATGTATGTATTTAAAAAATTATAAGTATGTTTATCAGTTGTCTAGTACCCATAACACAAGCTCTGCTTAGCTTGGCGCTAGACGGCGTTGTGTGGTTGTTTCGTAGTTGTGGAATATTATTATTATTATTCTTTACCGGTCAACCAAGTGTGAACGGTGAATAGTAATATCATTAGGAAACCAATTCTTGAAACACAAAACCTACGCTCAATTTTCTCCCGGATCTCGTGACGTATGACAACGGCCTCCCTCCTCAGAGTGACTGATAGTCCCATGTAATGGGGGCATTGAGTGATCACGCTCGAATCTGACAAGTTAGTTCTACTCTTTCGGCCTGATCGATGGACGAAACACATCGTTCAGTCGCGAAGATGGATACGTTATTGATTGACTTTTTTGAGTAACACAGATTGAGATAAATTGGCTGATTGAATGTTGTATTTTATGTAAGTATTTTTGGTGTCATGGAAAAAGAAAAATGGATTAACTTTTTGACCTTTTCAGCACAAACTTATGTCCTTCAGTGCCAAGCTATACTCGTAAATGTATAACCAATACTACTGTAATATTGCTTTTTTAAAAATAAACAAAAGCCCGTATTTAAATTTAAAATAAAAATTTAAGATTTGGGTTAACTGCGGACGGCGAGCAATGGATGGCTCACCGTCCGACCGTCCGGACCGAGCCTAAGTTACCGACGGCGCGTATTGTTCCACGCGCGCCTCAAGGAGATGTCAGCAACTGAATAGGCCCAGCTGGGTCGAAGCCTACTGGGGCCAAAGGACTGATTCTGAAAGGAAGACTCGGCCCTGGCACGAAAGGACACTAAGGAACAGGAGTGGGTTTTTAGTCAGTAAAAGTCTGATACTATCTCCCGCCCCGCCCAAGAGCGGGGGATGTCATAAGATGATTTTCCCACCGGGAAAAAAAAAGATTAGGGTTAACTAACGTTACAGTTTATTTATTTAACATTTCGAATAAGTACTGTAATTAGAGGCAATAGAAAGACAATGAGAGAGCGAACGAAGGCGTTGGCTTGGGGTTTAATGAATTAATTCAGATTTCTTTTTTTGGTGGTACTATTCTTCCCTGCATCACCCAAAGGTTGACTGGTAGAAAATGCCTAAGGCATTAAGTCCGCCTCTGTACCTTTATGTGAATGAAGAATGTAATAAATAAATAAATCACCAATGTCAGACATTTACTGGCTAAAACCACCTAAAACCCTCCTGTGTTCCTTCAATCCCGTAGTGCCGGATGTTCTAGCGTCTGATTATGTATCCATAACGACTGCCAAAGAGCCAAATGAAGTCGTTGGTTCGGTGAAACGTTCTTTCAATCAAAATAAAAGCTGATTTAAGAGCAAATCAATAATAACAATGGGAGCAACCAAAGCTAGGTCACAAATTCTTTGACCAAAAACTTGCCTTTACCAAAAGCTAATTAAACGAGAACCCAGTAAATAGTATTATCTAACGCAGATATCAACGCACGTAGGTATTAGGCAATGTAGCAGGGAAATATGCAATATCGTCAGTACATACCACGTCGCAATATATATACAGAAATACTACTCTACTACTAAACCGGGTATCTTTAAGTCAAGAGTGAATAGGTTACTTCTAGGTAAGCACGTTCCATCGTCGACCGCATCGTCGCTTTCCACCAGGTGAGATAGCGGTCAAGCGCGAACCTATCAAGAATTAAAAAAAAACTCCACAGACGATAAAAGATCCTACATAGAGTACTAGGATCTTTTCCTTATTTTGAAAATGGCTTTATTTGGCACAACATAAGGCAAACAACCACTAAATACACAAGCATAACGGAGCCAAAACCTGTAAGTAAATTAAAAATATGTAAGGAGAATTTCGCAGAACAGATGGTCGATGGAGACGAAAGGTTCTAGAGTGGCGACTGCGCACTGGAAGAAAGAAAGAAAGAAAGAAAGAAAATATGTTTATTTGGCAAAATAATTTACAACTAAAAATATAATATAAAAATAAGAAGAAATAAAATTAACAATAAAAAGAAAAAAAAAAAAATATGTCTCACGGATACGCCAAATAGGTCCAGTTCAGCATAATGCCAGACAACTACGCAGCAGTTGCCTGACGCTGGTTTTCAACTGAACCTTAGAGTGCTGATACGGATGAAAATCAGTTTCTCATAAATATGGGAATTAAATAAATAAATATACAAGTAAATATATATATATGCATATATTAATACATAGAAAGTCATAAATCATAAATAGATGTTTAGTGTTAAGTGTGTAGGTATATAATATGAGTAAATATCGTCAACTTCTAACTATAATACGATTAAAATTTAACCGGTCTCGAGCCACCGCCGCACCGTCAATACAGTGACAGTTACATTTACTATGCATTTAGCGGCTGAGCGCGGCAGACAAGTAGCAAACCAGCGAAAAACAAAAAAGTGATTGAGTTCGGGTATTTGAAGAAATAAAAAATAAATAAAAAAAGTATATATAAAAGCATATATTTCTCGATCAGATTATTATGTGTAGTTTGAAGTTGTCAGTAAAGTGAAACTAAAATAGTGAAATTTATGAAGATATAAATGGCAAAAGGTAAGTGTCGCTTATCCCTAGCAAGAATCAAGTACAGTAGTTATATTAGAATTAAATTAAAATATGTATATTTTTGTTTATGCAGTTGCGGGTACATAATGCCACCAAAAAAAATATTCATGGGAATAAAAGGAGGTTGAAGGGCGAGGCAGGCACCGAACGCAAGTACCTACCTACCGGTTGCAAGGGCCAGACACATGGGGTAAGTAAACACAAACGCAATTGACTAAACAACTAAATACCACAACAATACCCAAAAAACTTCATAACGCATCCTTCGTTTCCCACAGGTCTTCAAGTGAACGTTGGTGTCGTGCACGACACGTCTGCACCTCCGAGCCTCGGACACAAGGAAACGAGGCAGCTGTACGGGATACCGTGTCCAAGGAATCTTAAACACCCACATATTGTAGCTATGTATCAGCCTTTGTATTATTATGCAACATTTCCCATGGATACACACAAAACCGAAGACGCTCAACTGAAACATTAGCCTGTATATCATATTAATGAAACATTTAAGTTGGTCAGGTCCAGTTTCCGCTGCGCATCAATCAAAAACTGCCGTAAACGTTTTCTAAAAGTACCTATCGTTTTTATTTCTCTAATAGGCGGTGGTAGGTTATTCCAAATTTTAGATGCCGCATAACGGAAACTGCCTCTAAATGTTGCTGTACTATGGGGCTGTGATGAGAGTTGCTGTGAACATTGCCTTCTTCCGCATTCTCGTCTGCTAGTGATCCAGCTCAGTTTATTGTAGAGGTAGTCTGGTTTCTGAAATTTAATCACCCCAAATAGAAGGCAGGCTAAGTGAAGCTTTCGTCTTGACTTCATTTTAAGGGTAAAATGCTTATTAAAGAATGGTGTTACGTGACTTCTAGGAGGAATTTTATAACAAAAACGAGCGCAAGCGTTTTGCACTCTTTGAATGAGCCGGTCTGTACGAGCTAGCAGACGCGGACCGTACACCGTGTCTGCATAATTCAGCCTAGATAAAACCAGACTTTCAACGAGCTGCTCCCTAAGTATTTCCGATAGGTAAGGTCTCATTTTATAAAGCACTTTTAGTCGATAAAAGCAGTTTCTAACAGAGTCGGCGATATGCTTTTCGTAACGAAGGTCTTTGTCCATAACAAGACCAAGGTTTCTCGCTTCATAGACTCTGTCTATCGGCTTGCCCATAAGTTCGAGTGCAAGCGTTGAGGGTAGCTTAGCTAGCTGTTTTTTAGAGCCAAGTACCATGAATTTGGTTTTGTTTGGATTTAGTGACAGACAATTACTCTCGGACCAGGCGGCAATTCTGCGAAGATCATCGTTTAGGTCCCTTATGGCAGTATCATACTCGTCGGGGTAAAATATAAAGTTGGACGTCATCGGCATATATATGGTATTTACATTTATGAAGGCATTTAATTATATCTGCGCAATATAGTATAAATATAATTGGACCTAATATAGAGCCTTGCGGGACTCCTCTCTGTATAGAGCTTAAAGCTGATTTTAAAGTGGTGCCATCCCCCATGCGCAAATCTACAAATTGCTTCCTATCACTGAGGTAACTACGGAACCATTGCACAGCGTCAGGGTCGAAACCGTAATAACTCAACTTCGATAGTAACAAAGGTATATTTATTGCGTCAAAAGCCCGGGAAAAATCAAGTAAAACCAGACATGTACACATTCCCTTATCTTGGGCAGACAACACATTATCAGTGACATCCAGTAAAGCAGTAGCGGTACTTCGCTGCTTTCTGAAACCTGATTGTAAGTCTGGTAATATGTGGTTCTGTTCCAAAAAAACTGTTAATTGGCTGGCGACTACCTTCTCCAGCACTTTGGACAGACATGGCAAGATGCTAACAGGTCGTAAATCTTTAAAATCAATTGGATTTGGAATTTTAGGTAAGGGCCTAACAGAGGCAATCTTCCATTCTTCGGGGAAAGTTGAAGTCGCTATTGAGCAGTTTACCATATCTGTAATAGCCTTTAATGTGTGTGGCAAAGTCATGACAATCATGTCCAGGGTGATGTTATCTGAGCCTTCGGCATTACTCTTAAGGTTGGATATGATTCGAGAAATGTCAGACTGCTCCACCGGAATTATTGAAAATGTTGCCTCACCGTGTTTGTGTTCAGCAAAATAATTCAACAGTGACACATTTGCCACGGGGCTACCAGGAACGGTCAAAAAGTTGCTATTAATTAAATCAGGATCTGCAAAATGCGACGGAAGGTCTGTTCTAGTGTTTGTAGTCAATATCGTGGATTTTAGATTTTGCCATAGTAATTTAGGGTTCTTAATTTGATTATTTATGTTATGCTTGTAATATGCCATTCTTTCATTGTACAGAGATCCTACTACTAAGGCTTTCAATTGCTTGTAGTATTCGCGTTTTGAATTTGATTTTGTTTTTCGGTAATCAGTTAGTGCCTTGTCCCGCAAACGCATCATTAACTTAATGGTGTCAGTAAACCAGGGGTATGACTTTTCTTTTATAGTGCAACTTTTGATTGGTGCATGAACGTCAAACAAGACAGTAACGTGATAGTTAAAAAAATAGACCATGTCATTTACATTTCCAAACGTTGAAATATTTTCAAGACATGAAAGCTCTAAATCTTTATTAAAACTGTCCAAGCAAATGAAGACGTAGCGTTGGAAGGTCTCCTACTAGGTGGACCGATGATCTGGAGGGACGCGGGAATCTAATGGATGCGAGAGGCACAGGACCGGTCATTATGGTGACATTTTTGGGCGAGACCTATGTCCAACAGTAGACGTCTTTCGGCTGAAATGATGATGATGAGATTTTCTGTGTAATTCTTCTTGTAACGTAAATATGTGTGTGTGTGTGTTCTTGTACGTGTGTTCCTCTTTCTTTGTTCAGGCGATCTCCCTTTGGAATGCGCTCCCTCCGAATATCAGGACGGCAACCAGTCGGTTGTCCTTTAAAGTGAAAGCACGAGAACACTTTCGCAAGAAGTTGGTAGATTCATCACACTCTTGATTTGTTGTATTCGTTTTTCTTTTAATACCATTCTTTATTTGTATGTATGTATCTAAGTATATATTTATTATTGTTATTATTTCCTCTCTGTCAGTCTTCTTTTAAGCTGCACCTGCCATGTTATATCTCTGCACAACCTTAAGGTCGACTGATAGAAAATGCCTAAGGCATTAAGTCCGCCTTTGTACAATGTATCATTAGTGCATAAAGTTTTAAATAAATAAATAAATATAAAGGTTTAGGTTTTAATAATTTTGTGTGTTAACCTTCTGTCGTCGTCTTGACGTCTCCCCCTCTTCAGCGCTCGGCCGGGGTATCCTCATTATTTCAGAGTTATATTCAGTTATTGCCCTGATATAATTTCCCCACATAGTTCCAGGCAATATTGTCAACTATTTAACATTGCTTTTCGTAATTGATTTACGTGGTGTAGGCGCTGGGGGAAGCTAAGTTTGTATGGAAATAGTTATGTTTTTGCTATAGTTTTTTATAGTTTCATGTATTAATTAGATTGAAGTAGTAGTAGGTAACCATTTTTACATAATAAAAACCGGTCAAGTGCGAGTCGTACTCGCGCACGAAGAGTTTAGTACCGTAGCAAAAACCGACAAAAATATCATGTTTTTTGTATGGGAGCCCTACTTAAATATTAATTTTATTCTGTTTTTAGAATTTTTTGTTATAGAAGCAACAGTATTACATTATCTGTATAGCTGTCACGGTTCAATTTATTTCATCAAAACATCGTGAGGACATGCTGGTTATGTCCAAGAACCAAAAATTCGAAGATATGTGACATCCACCAACCCGCACTGGGCTCGCGTGGTGGATTATGGCCCATTCCCTCTCCTAGAGAGGAGGCCTGAGTCCCAACAGTGGGAACATTATAAAGCCAACTATGCTATGCTACTCGACATTAATATCTGCAAATCACTGTTTCTTTATGCAATTTTATTATCGATTGATTATTCAAAAGTAGTTCTTATATGGAATAAAAAATCTCATCAACTTTAGAAATTCTAGAAAATTAATCAGAGCATTTTCTTCCAATAAATTCTTCTATAAATTCCCCTCAATGCGTGCATTATCTTCGCTGAATATTGTAAATATTTTATCAGACATGCCTGCTTTTATTTAAGTATTCGGTATTCCCCTATAAGGCTTTGGTTATACTTAATGCGGAAAGGACTTATCTTTATTCCAGGCTACCATGGGGTCCTCATTTAATATCTTTTGCAGGACGACTTAGCTCAGCTGCATATGCTGTTAGAAAAATCCGCCAATTTATGGATGTTGATACCGCTAGATTAGTCTATTTTAGGTATTTTCATAGTATGGTATCTTACTATGGGGACGGGTACAGACATCGACTCAATTTTTATTCTACAAAAAAGAGCTATCAGAGCTATTTACAATCTCCGCCGGTGCAAAACTAAGAGAGTTTAAGGATATTAACATCATGACAGTGCCTTGTCAATATATCTATGAAAACATCATGTACGTTAGAAAAAATCTTCATCTTTTTAGCAAAAGAGGCTTTAGACATAATTATGTTACAAGAAATAGGGACCAATTAGCTCAGTCTTGCTTCTGGATTTTTGTTTATTAAACCAGCTCGTGTGTTTTTGTCCTTTTTTTGAGGCGGGCAAATCATCAAGTGACCTCTCAAGCATCGAGAGGGAGTGTAAGACTTACTGACTGAAACCCACTTGTGCTAATTTAGTTGACTTTTGCGTTCCAGGGCCGTGGTATCGAATTTCATGCAAATTCGTTAAAAAGTTTGAGTGTGAAGGAGTAAGAAACACACACGCACGCATATTCATAAAAAATTTCGCCTTTATAATACATATTAGTTTTAGCGGAATTTATACGAGTGAAATTCAGTAGCTGTTTTAATTATTCGCGAATTGATTCATAGTGGATATTATGATGTCGAATTGGTGTAGTTTTGTATCTCGAGTGTCTACACTAACTGGAAAATATGTGGGATCATTGAAACAGAGACGATTTTGGTAAAATGGAGCTGAGAATGTTAATGTAGTGTTGACTACCTCAGCGAAGCACGCTGATAAGGCTGACTCGATAGATTTGATTTGCTGCCAAATAGGTAATGCAAACAAGTTTTCAATTTAAACTATTTTTTCATAGCAAGTTTTTATAGCAAAGTCAAAGTGAAAAGCTTTTAATTTCACATAAGCCTACACGGGCACTTATAAAACGGCAGAAGCTAGTGCACTATATAGCGCGGTTTAAACCCGTACCGATATAATTAATATTCATCAAGACAACGGTCTTGATCCAAAAACATGATGCTAAAAAACTCAAACTCGATAGGGTTATCTTATTGCGCCATCTTCCAGCTCCATTATAAGACTCTGGTTACCATATTGGATCAAAGTACTCGTCATTACAAATCAAACGAGCCCAAAACTCGATTGGGTTGTGTATTTTTATGGTGGAGTTCCTATGGCCACCTTCCAGCTCCATTATCAGATCAGCTCCATGTTACCATAATATTGTATTGTCATGCGATTCACATATGTAAACAAAATTTCAGCTCAATCGGTTGAAGATATCTGCTTCAAAATTGAGTTACAAGACTTGAGCCGAACATACATAGTTACATACATTACAAGTTAATAAAAAGCTTGTAAAATATTAGAATAGGTTACATTCGCATTCTGATGGAAAAAAAAAACTATAAGTACACTGTATAAAAAACAAAATACATTCTAAATTTGACACTGGCTAAAGGCACAAACAGTGCAAAGCCAATAGAAAAAAAATACTGTTAATACGTGATATGTTTATCACAGTACAGATAACAGAAAAATCAATAAATAGCGATCAACATTTACAACTACTTACCACCAACCTCTATAGTCCGGACTAAGCGCTTCGCCTTGTTGTTTATACCGCGTACATTGAAGGATTCAGACAATATGCCTACTGCGGTCTTCCCGTCCGATTATAATTTGGGTGTCTTCCAGGCTCTTAATAAACTAGTGCACCTCACTATCAGCGATTGCATCACTGCTTACCATAAGATGGGATCGCAGTTATGTACTATAAAATTGTGCTTAAAATATCAATAAAAATGAAATTGATTTTTCGGGCGCATTGCTCACGCTCCAGCCCATCCTCGCTTGCAGTTGAGCCAAGCTTTAATTAGATGCATCGTGCACGCGCTTCCGCTGAATATTTCACGAGTTCCAACTATTACTGGGTACGTACACATAGAATGAGTAATTTGTTTCTGTATTGTGCGAAGATTTGTGTGAATAAAGGATGGAGACATTATGTACTAATGTTGGTCACCATAATGGTCCGTTGTTTTATAAAATCACTAGATTTTTAACAACCGCATTTGTCATTTGGACATCTTCGTTCTGTCTCTAAGACAAGATTAGTATACAACACATATCATCCAAATAATCATATCCAAATGACAAATTAGTATACAACACATTTTTTGTTTATTGATATAAACCAGTCCTTGACTGCGATCCCACCTGATGGTAAGCGGAGATGCACTCATTGATGGTCAGGCGCACTAGTTTATTAAGATCCTATTCACTCTATCCCTGAAGACACCTAAATTATAGTTGGACGGGAAGACCGCAGCAGGCAAATACATCTCATCCAAATAATCATATCCAAATGACAAATAGTAATTTCAGGAAAAAAAAATGATACTTTGTGCGGCGAAACAAAATAAAATTTGATTTACTAATCAAACTTCAAAAAACAAATATTCTTCTTCACAATCACAATGAACATTCTTAGGTACTTGTGACGTACTAAAAAAGGGTAAGTGACGTGTACACGTGCGCGTGTCAGGATAGGCATTATTTGTCTGACTGCTGGGTAGGTCAGACGTGTCTGCGGCATTTGGTGAAACTATTGTGTGTGACTTTTATTTATCAACCTAGCAGCAAACGTGGACACCACAGTACTCCTCAGAAGAATATTTAAGATAGTATTTAAGTGTATTTGTACTTATCTACCTAATTAATAATGTACACCAATAATTTGTGGGGATTTTGTGTATTGTACATTTATGCTATACCTTATTTTACTGCACATAATGTACAATACAATTGTTTGTTCTTCTCATATAAAAGATCAAAAATAAGATTTTTCCGCGGCTTTGCTTTTGAGGTTTATCCCACAAGAACCGTTCAATTCGGGCGGCTAGTTGAAGTTCGCCATTTAGTAAAAAGCCTAGACTGTTAACCAGTGGCGTACCTAGTCCTACAGGGGCCCTGTATCAAACATTTTTGATAGTTCTTTATTGTTTATTTTTATTTAATAGGCCCTACTAGCATAGCTACTGGGGCCTTGAGGCAGCTAGATGGAGCCGTCCGGTAGACTACGAACGAGATAGTTAGACTAACTGCATATGGGACTTTCATACTGACTATAAAACGTGTGCAATAAATAGATGGAAGATGTTGTTTTGTCATTATATAAGTTAATCGGGCTCGAAAATAGGATTATTCTGGCTGTGACAGGACAAGACGGATGGAAAATGAGCTCGTTTATTGGAGAAATGTGGACGAAGATAGATTTTTCGTTTTTATTGTGATCATATATGTAGAGAATGCTAGAATAAGCGGAGCGGGCTATAAAATTGGAACCTCCTGTCATATATCACTTCGGGCCTCTTATCAATAAGAGAATTGAAGGTTGTAGATACTGTGGCGTCTATGGAGGTCACAGTTATTACTAACTTGCAAACTGGCATGTTATACTTTTAAGGTTTATGTTTAAAAAAAATTAGGATTGATAGATGTTCAAACAATAGATAGAGAGACGTCATACAAAAGTCGTGACGTAATTTTTATACAAAATGTTTTTAAAAGTGCTTAATAAAATATTACAATAGTTTAAATCTAACCAGAAGCCTTTCATAGCGTCTCTCGCCATGTTAAGTATTTTTGCGAACATCGTGGCCTCTGTAGACCGGGGGCCCTGTATAATAAATACGGCTGATACGGTGGTAGCTACGCCCCTGCTGTTAACTGAACGGCAAATTAAGCTAGCTGGCCGCAATATATCTTTGATCTTTAAAAAAAACTAAAACTCAGTACCGTAATTGAATTACGTTTTTTTTTAACAATATTTTTGGCTTAGATACTAAGTGCTTTTGGTATTTTTTTTCATTTGCACGCGAATGTAACACATTCCAATGCTTTTGCAGTAATTGGCAGCACATATTGTTTAGTTGAGCAAAACTACATCAATTTTACATCACAATATCCACTAGGAATCGATTTGCGAATGATTAAAGTAGTCACTAAACTTCACTCAAAACAATCCCACCTAAAATTCCCAAGTGAATTACAGTTTTTTTTTGTTAATGTTTTTGGCTTGGAGTATTGGATTGAAGTCCTTTAAAGTCATGTTTTCGTATGAATAGTTAATTTGTGTGTGTGAATAGCTAATGTGTCTTTTCAATACACTTACTGGAAAATCCGCTCATAACCGTATCGCTTTTAGGCACGCAATTGATTGTTTTTCGCACTAGTGTGGAAAAGTGCGCGAGCTCGCCCTCGCCATAATTTTATTACATTTATAAAATTGTGTCATTTCCCACGAGTCGCACATAACCCCCTTTAATCTATGTTCTCGTAAGTGTATTGAAAAACGGCGTTTGATACAAATGGAAATTTATCATTGCAGCCCTCAGCTCCATGACACCTTCGCCTAACGGATCGGGTGAATACCGCCTCGGTTGCAATGACATATTAAAATGTACTATTTTAGTATTTGACAGCAAAAGTAAGTGAATTACGTTTATTTTTACAAACAGATGATTCTTCCATCACAACGTTGTTCATGGCCCTTCTCCATGGACTGCTCTTATACATCCGAAGATAAACTTCTGAACAAAATACCACATCATTTCTACCTTTCCTTATTTTTCACTTCCCCTACTAGTCTAGCATCTATCCCCACATATTCTAGACAAATACGATTGTATTTTTCAAAAGGCTATATAGTGTAAAGGCCCCAGTTATTAGGTATGCCGTCGGCGGCCGCAAGGGTCCGCCATTTTTCCTCATAAAATATAAATTCCTCTTATAAGTTTGAGTGATCTTCCTGTGGTTATACGCAATTTTACGACGAAAGTTTTGTTAGGGCCGTGTTCTGACTTGGCTATTTTGTTTGGAGGTGAGTTTTAGTACTATGTTGGTTCTTATTGAGGAAACGGTGGTTTTTTTCATTGCTGTCTCAAAATATTATGTTAAATTATATATGTAATAGGAGAAAATGACAGACTGAGATATCAACGCACAGCCGAAACTACAGGGCCTAGGAGTATGAAATTTTGTACAAGGTTTCCTTTTATGAAAAAGGCAAGCACTAACGGCCCGTTCACGATCTTGGTGCTGTGAGCGGTAGCTAAGCGAGGGGCGGCGAGCGGAAAGATCAAAAGTATGAATTTTTAAAGCACGCCACGAGACACCGCTTATAGTGCCGTGCGCCCACGTATCGACCTGCTCGCCGTGCCACTCGCTACTAAGACCGAAGTCGTAAACAGGCCGAAAGAGCAGATTTTTCAAAATTCACACCCTAAAGAGAATACTGCCGTGGCCTTTGTACAGGCCATGGTCCGGCGCGCGGCGCGAGGAGGAATGGCAGGCGGTCGCCTCCTTCTGCGAAGCAGTAATACTAGCAAAGGAGGAGGCCGCACGTGCACGCGCGAGGCAATGGCCCTCGCGCCCCAGACGCCGAGATTCCGATCCTAATTTCCGGCCCTCGTAGGTGTGGGCTTGCGGACAGCAAGCAATGGGTAGCTCGCCGTCCGATCGTCCGATAACCGTCAGACCGAACCCAAGTCGTCATCGGCGCGTAGTGTTCCACGCGCGCCTCAAGGAGATGTCAGCAAATCCTATGGGCCCATCAGGGTCAAAGCCTACTGAGGCCACGGGTAGTATCAAAGTGAAACCCGGGACCCTGGGACGAAGGCAAAGAAAGAACAGGAATGGGGTTTTAGTCATTAAAAGTCTGACACTATCTCCCGTTCCACTCAAGGGCGGGATTTATCATTTGATGATTTTCCCACCTAAAAAAAAAATCTCTTTAACAGTCCAATTTAGGTCGTCAAAAGAAGCGCGTTAAGAGTTTGTGGTAGGGTCTCAGATAAATAAAATTTTATGTACCTAAATCTGAATATGCCAATTACTATCATGCTACTACACCTTATAGATTAAGTTTATTGCAAATTTTCAAGTTATTTGGAACATCCATACCTTTTTTTAGATGGGACATCATCAAGGAAGAATTATATAGAATTAAATACATATACAGAGAATACATAACACAAAGAAACCAATAAATTCCTAATCTACCTTTAATATAAAAATTATTTGAACTTATAACTCCAAGTCAATCCAAAGATATAACACTTCAAAGAAACCCGTTTAAAAAAACGGCAATGTCATACTTTAACCCCTATCATCAGTGGAATTCCTTTGCCCCGCACTCTGAACGGCCCCTAAGCTGCCTACAGTACGCTAATATAGCATACTTACCAGAGTTGCTAGGGTACCGATGGGTTACTTCATAACTCGTGATTTGGTTCGGTTAATGGGCTTACTTCAATGTGTTCCGTGATGTACGCGCATCGCGCGTCAGGGAGACTGACGGCCTTGTTTAAGAGCGGCCAACCCAAGATACATTTCCATACCACCGTTTTTAAGTGTTTATGATGTTATTAAACCTCTCTCTAGATATTCTGGAAATACGGGTATCTTGTGGATATTATCTGGAAATACGGGTATCTTGTGGATATTATCTGCCTAAATAGATTTCTAATGAAAACTAATTCAGTAAGGATCCCTGATTGAATGAATGAATTTGGTGTTTTGTGTGAACTTTGGCCCTTCATAATGTAGCATAGCATAGTCGGCCTTATAATGTTCCTACTGTTGGGACTCAGGCCTCCTCTCTAAGAGAGGGAATGGGCCATAATCCACCACGCGGACCCAGTGCGGGTTGGTGGATGTCACATGTCTTCGAATTTTTAGTTCTTAGACATGCCGGTTTCCTCACGATGTTCTCCTTCACCGTTTTGAGAGCAGTGGTGATGAAATAAATTACACAAAGTAATGCGCCTGGCTGGGTTTTAACCCGCGACCTCCAACTCGTATGTCGGGGCCGTTACCACTCGGCCACCACTGCACATAATGTAGAGTATAAATTAAAAAATTGTATATATTTTAGTCAGAATTACGAACGACGAAAATTGAATCCAAAAAGTAAGTTTTAAGTTTAAGCTAAATATTATTTCCTGGAACTAGTTTTTTTAAATATTCGAGTTAATGACGGCATTACCGAATGCCGTCAGAGCGATCAATAGCTATCTCTCTTTTTGAGCGCTGCCTCTTTATCATTTTTCACTTAAACATTGCGTTGGATGATACAACAAGCGTTTAAACCATGTTCACGTTGACGATAGACGGCTCGGGAAGGGCCTCTTAATACCATACTATAGTGTATTTAAACTTGATATTTAATGGGTGATTTGGTGGAATGTTTTGAGGGTTCCGCTCCATCTATACAACATGTAATTTGAATAATGCCACACTCATATACATCCCAATTAGAAAATTAAGTTACAGCTCATAATTCAAGCACTGACATTTTACTTAACATTTATGCTACACTTACTTCTGCATTAGATAAAAGAGGTTCATAGAAGCAGGTGTGCACAACATTTATGTTTCGAGATAAATTCAAACAATTTAAATAAATAATAGTTTCAATATAAAATTTTAATGTTACCTGCTTAGATAAATTTGACTATTTTAAGGTAAGTAGTAGTAGTAAACACTTAGATAGATAAATGAAATGGTTTTTTTTTAATAAACATAACTTTATTGCAACAATTTTTCAACTTTTTTAAAATTGCGTATCAACAAGTTATAACAATACAAGGCAACAAGATAATTATTTAAATAGTAATGAAAAACGTTCCAGGTACTGACAACCCCTGGTTCTTTCAGGTTTTTAACATGGACTCTAGTAGTATAAGTAAGAACTAAATAATTTATTAGTTCATTAAACCCCGAACGAACGCCGGCGTTCGCTCGGTCATTGTCTTTCTATTGTGTCTCTAATTACGCTACTCAAAAGGTTAAATTAAAAGCCTCATAAATTCAGAAGATGGATAATTAAAATGAATTTATCTAAGTATAACAGTTGGTATATAAGTTGATTATAATAAATTCAGCATCAATCTTAAATGTAATAAAGCACAATATACATAATATATATTGTACTTCTATTACAAAGTGTACCCTAAAATAACCTTTTTTAACTTTTGTCTAATGCTATCGCGAACAGAATAAAGGTAGTGTTTTTTAAGAAATTTGCTATCGAAAAATTATAGCGAACTCGCCACATTACACTGGTGTCTATGCATGCACAAACAAATAAAAAACTAGGCAATTTTTTTTCAGACCTATATAAGGATAAAATACGAATAAGTTTGGTTGTTATACACATAGAGAATAAATTTTTATACAGTCCGAGAGAGCAGTGGTGGCCGAGTGGTAACGGCTCCGACTTACGAGTTGTAGGTCGCGGGTTCAAACCCAGCCAGGCGCATTACTTTGTGTAATTTATTTCATCACCACTGCTCTCAAAACGGTGAAGGAAAACATCGTGAGGAAACCGGCATGTTCTAGAACCAAAAATTCGAAGACATGTGACATTCACCAACCCGCACTGGGCCCGCGTGGTGGATTACGGCCCATTCCCTCTCCTAGAGAGGAGGCCTGAGTCCCAGCAGTGGGAACATTAAAAGGCTGATTATGCTATGCTATGCTATGCTACAGTCTGAGTTATCATCATCATCATCATCATTTCAGCCGAAAGACGTCCACTGCTGGGCATAGGCCTCCCCCAAGTGTCGCCACAATGAACGGTCCTGTGCGTCTCGCATCCATCGTACTCCCGCAACCGTTACCAGGTCATCGGTCCACCTTGCAGGAGGCCTTCCAACGCTACGTCTTCCGGTACGTGGTCGCCATTCCAGAACCTTTCGGCCCCAACGGCCATCCGTTCTGCGAGCAATGTGCCCTGCCCATTGCCACTTAAGTTTGGCGATTTTTCGTGCTATGTCGGTGACCTTGGTTCTCCTGCGGATATCCTCATTCCTGATTCGATCAAGCAAAGAAACTCCGAGCACAGCCCTTTCCATTGCCCTTTGGGTGACTTCTTATATCTGAGTTATGGTCTTGTCTAATATAAAGGTAAAGAGCTGCTTTCTGAATTGAGTAATTTAAAATAAGAACGTATTAAAAACCCTTGATTTTGTTAGGTTTTCAGTCAAGTTTAAGAAAAACTTAACTTTAAATGCTTAAATTCAGAAATGTTGAATGTGTATTTAACTTGATATTTATTGTTTATCATTTATAATAATATTTTTTATTTTTCAAAACGTTATTTAAATCAATTTTAATTAATATTAATTTATTGTAGCGTCTTTTTTAACCCAAAGGTTGAATGGCAGAGAATTCCTTGTTGTGTTGCAGTTTAAATAATAAATATTTAATTGGTGAGTTGGTGAATATTTTGAAGGACGTTTATACGTATCTGAAAATAGACACGTATGATTAATTTGATAGTTGACTGACAGACAGAGCACAGATTGTATTGACGCATTGACACGCTGTCATGAGAATTGGTTTAGGATTGTTTCTTCCAGGGCCTAGTTAGGGCTGTAGAATAGTTTCAAAGAGTTGCTGTGGCCCAGGAATGTAAAGGGAAATTGTAGGAACACAGATAGATAGATAGATAAATATATTCTTTATTGTACACCAATAATATAATTCTTATTATGAAAAAAATATTTTCATTGAAAACTTGTTTGAAAGTTCATGTCAACGGTATTAATTAAAAACTGGGCAAGTGCGAATTGGACTCGCGCACTGAGGGTTCCGTACAAACTTGAAAGGTAAATTGCGGTTAACGATTTAGAACGTATTAAAAAAACTACTTACTAGATCTCATTCAAACCAATTTTCGGTGGAAATTAGCATGGTAATGTACATCATATATTTTTTTTAGTTTTATCATTCTCTTATTTTTGCTTTATGGATCCTTATTCAGGTCTCAGAAGTTCATGTGTGTACCAAATTTTAACTGAATATGTCCAGGGCCTCAAGTCTACTATTACAAAAGTGTCAAAATGGTCTATCATTGACTTCATAATAGTTGATTGCGACAAGTTTAGTAATCTACTAACATTATGTGACTTCTCAATGGTCAACCACTGACACTTTATTGAAAGAAGTGGCATAGAATTGTAACCTCGGGCATATTGACAAATGAATATCTAACGTACTTATGCGTTAATCTGCTAAAATTTTGACAGTTCTTTTGATCAGTATCCTACCATTAGAACGTCGTTGTGCTGTCATTGCTTTTAATTTGTTTCGAGACATCTCGATATTGTCATTCTACCACAATTCTATTATGAGACCGATAACTGACGAATGATCGACCATTATAAATTTAGCAGACTACGAACTTTTACGACTTAGCAAAATGACAATGGGATTGTGTTGGAATGACGAACTTATAAAAAAAACAGAAACACAGATTACAAATAACAGACTTGGGCCCCTGTATGTTCGGGCTGTGTCAGACTAAGGTGGTCAACTTTCTAATAGGTTAATGCGGGACACCCACTCCTATCCACAAGAAGACTGAGGATTTGTTGGTGGTGCACTTATTACATTAGAAAGTAACAACATTACTACTGAATCACCATTTATTATTAAACTTTAATAAATTGAAGTCATATTTTTCACATGTAGTTCCGAATGCCAAAAAAAATCATAATTGCCCATATTAAATTTATTTTTACTTTCTCGTCTTGTCGTTCGTATTTTAAATGTGGAACAGTAGTATATGTAAGCGAGACGGGACTTGCGGGACGCATTTGACAATTTGCAGGACTATTTTATTATTGCAATGTGGTATTACAACTGTCATTACGGGATGGTCCCGCACAATGCGGGACGGTTGGCTGTCTTATGACAGACAAATGAGTGATACTTTAAGGTTCGATTTCTCATTCGAATATACAGAACCCAAAAATATAATTATGTATATTTATAAAATATATAAAAGTATCTGTTATAAAAGTATTATTATTTGATGATACCTTTTCCATTTTCAAATGTTCACTGCACGACGATCCCTTCAACAACAATTAATCATCAAAAGTCAAAACTAATTAAACACAACACCGGAATTACTTTCGTAAATACGCAGATCGATAGCAAGCCGAGAACAACAGTCGGTTCATTGTAGACGTATCTCAATAAGCCGAAAGCCGATTATTCAGTAATTTGCATCGGGGCGGGCACAACCCTATTACCATGTCAAAACCCGCGAACTCAAAGACAGACTGTTTGGCGCTGTGTTAGGCTCTGGATAATGGCGGGAAATATTATCTATGGTGTTATGACTAGTGAATCTGAATCTATGGTTTTTATTTGTTGGGAAAGATTACACTACAATAAATGGTGCGAGTGACAGCTGTCGGATTAATACAATGTAGCAATTATTTTCTCTCATCTTAAAGATGCATATTTTTGTCTTGCTGTCATCCTGACTATGCTATGTGAAACAAACGGGTTTTTGGCAGGATTTTTCGAGTGAAGGTCATTGGATGTTTTAATTATTCGCAAATAGTTTCTTAGTGAATATTGTGATGTGAATTTGGTGTAGTTTCGTATCTCAAGTGTCGACGCAGTTGAAATATATGTGAAAACATAGAAACCGGCCCGATTTCGGTAAAATGGAGCTAAGAATTTTAATGTAGTGTTGAATACCTCAGCGAAGTCTGCCGAGAAGGTTGACTTGATACACTTGCTGCCGAATACTACAAAAACATTAGAATGTGTTGCATTCTCATGGTAAACAAATAAATTATATCATACGAAAACATGGCTCATAGGACGTAGTATCTAAGCCAAAAACATTAACAAAACAAAAAAAGTTAGGCTAGAGGTTTTTTGGCGGGATTTCTTCAAGTGAAGTTCAGTGGCGGTTTTAATTATTCGTAAATTGATTCCTAGTGGATATTGTGATGTAAAATTCGTGTAGTTTTGTATCTCCAGTGTCTACGCAGTTGAACTATATGTGAAATCATTGAAACAGGCGTGATCTCGTTAAAATGGAGCTGAGAATGTTATTGTAGTAGTGCCTACCTCACCAAAGCTTCCCGAAAAGGCTGAATTGATAAATTTGCTGTCAAATACTTCAAAAAACTTTAGAAAATCTTATATTCGCATGCGAATGTAAAAAGTGTAATATGACTGTATATCAAAAACGAAATACTTTCTGAATTTGATACTGGCTAAATGCAAAACCAAAAGAATAAAAATAGCGCTGACATGTCGGACAATCCTAAGCATCGACCCTTTTCAGGAAGAATATCGTAAACCAGAGTTCATCTTTCTCTTTCATACTTTTTTAATTTTCGGGCAAAATTCATGAAATCAACTTGTTACAATGTACCTTTATGAGAGAAATAAATGATATTTATTATTATACTTAAAATGCATTTATGATAATATTATTCTAAAATAAACAGTAATTTATTATTCATATAACTATTGACCTAATACAATATAGATCCTATTAGCATGTTTTCATAAATATAATAGCAAGATCATTTGTTCTGTCTTGGTGTAATTTATCTGTAACATGTATGTATTTAGAAATATGTATCTTTATTTATTTATTTTATAATTTATGTACACACATAAATACGAAAGAAGAATCTTTAGGTATGTTTATCAGTTGTCTATTACCTATTCATAGCACAAGCTCTGCATAGTGTGGGACAAGATGGCGTTATGTGATAGTTATGGCGTTGTGTTACTGACGATATTTTTCTTGAAAAGGCTCGACATGTAGAATTTTCATAAATAACTGACAAAAATTACTTAGTTTCCCTTTGTACTCCAATTTTTTTACTATCATAATATATCTTGTTCTATTTTTACAAATAGGTAACATTTATGACACATAAAACGTAGTACAACACTTGTACTAACCCAACCCCTTCTTGTATTTCAAGTGGTGAAGTCTAGACGCATAAATAAAGCGTCATATGTAGAAAAGTTTGTATCAAACATTTTGTATTTTTTTATCAATGCGCATGAATTTTTCGTACGAAGTTTTTATTCGATTTTTTTTATTTCATTTCATCAACAATTTACATTGAATCGAAACCAAACAATACTTCACAGCAAAACATAGATAATTATAATATTAAAAAATAAGAATTTTACGTAAATAATATGTTTTGGCAAGCACCAACGGAAAAAAAGTATAATTTAAGAATAATAATTATATATAGCTACATCTTTAGTGAAATACGAATATAAATATTATATTACATATATACACTTATTAAATTACATAATTACTATGAATCGTTTCTCTAAGGATGGGGGCCCATATTACCACTTTGACAATTATCCCAAGAGAACGTATGTTCAGGAGTAATCCTGGGATAAAAAGTTATATGAGCTGTTCCAGGACGTCTACACGTGTACCAAATTTCATCGAAATCGGTTCAGTCTTTTAAGCGTGAAAACAATAAACATACAAACACACAAATCGTCTTCGTAATATTTGTGTGATAAGTGGTTTTTTGACTTTATAAATCATCTAATTAAGAGGCCGTACCAGAATTTTACTGACAAAAAAAAAAGTAAAAAGAATAATATTTTTTTATTTTATTAAAATACTTCTATGTCCTTTAGTTACCTTCTGCGAAATGTGGTCCCAAAAGCAGAGGATCCTTTGCAGTTGGGACCAAGATTCCCTTTTCAGAAATTCCCCGTGGGTGATAAGTGTGATAAACGTTTTTTTCCTCCATTATATCCATGGTGACTTTTTCACTCAATTCTGGACGAGGCCTTCACGTAACCGTGTCATTATCATATACCTAAACCACCACATAACCAAACTATCATTGTTCTCCAAGGATTATTGCCTCACAACTATGCAAGCCTATGTGTTTGCATCACACACGTCTTTCTAAATAGCCAGTATGATAGCCTCATAGTGGTAGAGCTAGATAGCCACATAGCCACCGAAACGCAGCCTTATTTAAGCCGTGCACAAACGAGTTATCATGTCAGAATACAGATAGGCGCATTAAAAACAGGTTTATAGTGACGCAAGCCGACATAGATTTCTATCCAGTGATGATTTCCAGAGTACTTGCAGCTTTAGTTTATGTTTTGTTTAGTTTGACACTTAATGGGTAGATTGG
The DNA here is from genome assembly GCA_949316375.1 of Mythimna vitellina. NCBI lineage: Eukaryota > Metazoa > Arthropoda > Insecta > Lepidoptera > Noctuidae > Mythimna > Mythimna vitellina. The sequence goes on along the minus strand of OX438702.1, from coordinate 15,002,209 downwards.
TAGATTTTTAATTGGTAATTTAACTGTTCCTCAATTTATTCTTGTTTTCTACTATAAAATATGCCTTTTGTTCCACTAAAAATACTAATTGTGCACTAACATTATGCTCTTCTGGGTGGTCCCCGAAGGGGAGGAGGGATCGTTTTCGCTAGCTTCGCTTGCTTACTAGACCCCGCCATCCTCTTCTAACCTAACCGGTCTGAGTCTGGGTGCCCCAAGTCCCTTAATAATCGTAAAATCCATAAAAAATTGGGTTACATTTACCATTTATTTTTAGTGATTAATAAGATTTTTGATGATTTTCTTCTATCTTCGTTCGGTTACGGTTTAAAAAACTGGTGGTTATTGCTATTGATTCCTCATATAGCCCTCTAACATATAACCTAGGTTTAATTTCTGGCGAAAAGAAAAAGTAAATCATGGCAATAATTTGCATTGGCTTTGAGCACACAGTAGACTATGTCCAGGAATACTACGAAGATTACTTTTTATGTTCCAATGGGATATTTTTTACGTTCGCGCGGGTGAAACTGCCGGCAGAAACTAGTATGATTATACATCTTAAAAGCGTGTCACTGTGCAACTATTTGTCATGGGCTAAGTGATTTCCTTCGTAACATACAGATTTGTTGAATCATTGTGACGATATATTATGTTTCCGTCAACTGTTGTGGGTCATGGGCTTTTTTGGGATTGAAAGAAATTTATTAGTTAGTAAAATAGGATAGTTCAAACATATACATGCGTAGTACTGGAAATGACATATAGTTGGCTTGACTAAGGTCCTCCTCCTTGGTTCGTACTCCTCAATGCTGAGGGTCGAGACCTCCCTGCTTCATCACTTTCATTCGAACGATATTCCTCCATCTGTTTCTGTCCCTGGCAGTGTGAAGGGCATTGTATAGCGTAGAGTCAAGAGCTGTGAGGATCTGTTCAGATCAACGTGTTGGGCTGCGTCTACGAGGCCTTTTCCCATCTACTTTGCCATTCACGATGAGTCTTTCGAGGTTGCCACCATGTTTCCTAGCAACTTAACTAAGGTAGAATCAACTAAAAAAATTGGTGCATGGCAAGACAAAATCTCAGTAATAATAAATTCTAAGATGATTTTAATGTGTTTATTATGTAATCTATACTAATATTATAAAGACTGAAAGATTTTGTATTTTTGTTTTAATGAACTCAAAAACTACTAAACTGATTTTAATAATTCTTTCAATAGGAAAATATATTATGGCTGTCCGTGATTTACTTTTTTGAAGGATTCGCTTATTTTATTTTGTTGTGACACCGTTGTTGATTATGACGACATTTTTAGGGTTCCGTACCTCAAAAGAAAAAAAACGGAACCCTTATAGTAACACTTTGTTGTCCGTCTGCTTGTCAGTCTATCTTTTTTTTTTTTTTTTTTTTTAATTGATATAAACCAGTGCTTGACTGCGATCCCACCTGATGGTAAGCGGAGATGCAATCATTGATGGTCAGGCGCACCAGTTTATTAAGAGCCTATTCACTCTAGCCTTGAAGACACCTAAATTATAGCTGGATGGGAAGACCGCAGCAGGCAAATTGTTCCAGTCCTTCGATGTACGCGGTATAAACGACGAAGCGAAACGCTTAGTCCGGACCGTTGAAGTTTCAACAACGTAAGGGTGGATACTCGCTGTTCGTCGGGTTGTCCGATGGTAGAAAGGAGATGGCGGAATCAAGTCATGCAATTCCCGCGCACACTCTCCAAAATGTAACCTATAAAATACCGAGAGGCTGGCTACTCTGCGCCTGTGCTCGAGGCTTTGAAGATTGGACTTAACCAAATCTGGATCCCCAATTAGCCTCTTCGCACGCCTTTCCACTGAGTCCAAAGCTGCTAGATGGCATTTTGCAGCACCAGCCCATATGTGACTGCAGTACTCCACACACGATCGGACCTGTGCTTTGTATAACATTAGAAGCTGTCCCGGTGTGAAGTACCGTCGGACCTTTGCAAGAACGCCTAGTTTTCTAGCAGCTACTACTAGCTTAGCTTTGGACTCAATGAACCGCCCAAAATTGAGGTCTGAGGAAATTTCAACTCCTAAGAGCTGAAGGCGGTCGCTGCACTCCAGGGATACATTCTGAAAAGCATCTCTCTGTCAATACCCTTTATCTCAGGAATACGTGGAGATATCGAGTTGAAATTAAAAGATAGTTAGCAAAATTGGATACTTCAAAAATGTACATGCATAGTACCGAAAATGAGGTCTCAGGTCTGCGGTCCCTTAAAGTGGTGAAAAAATCAAATTTCTTAGTTAACGAAAAAAAAGATACGGCCATTTATGTCGCAAAAAAACAAGAGCGGGATTTGTCATTAAATGATTTTCCCACATAACAAAGAAAAAAAAAATAAAAAAAACCCTTGACCTGGAATTAGGCATGAAGAAAGGTTTCATTGTACAAGTATAGGAAAAAGTTTTCATAGGTTGTACGGAACCCTCAGTGCACGAGTCCGACTCGCACTTGCCCGGTTTTTGTTATTACGCAGCCCTACTTACGGCGATTCTTGGAACTACTATTTTAAAAGTGACGTATCGATGATACGGTTGTTCGAAAGTGGGCTCTACGTTTCTAAGTCGCTTTGACGAATGCGAAGTGCACATACAGTGTGGTGTACTTTATTTCGGCTGACTGACGATTCGGACAGTATCCGGATTGGCATTATAATTAAAATTACATTTAAAACGTTTTTTATCTCACTATACTAAACAATTTTAATAAAAGTGGTGTCCCAATGTATTGTGTCTGAAACGTCAGTAACTTTTTTTTCTGCCGAATCGAAATCTGGCTGAATGTGAGGTAGCCGCACAACATTACAAATATGTTTTACAAATCAGCGCTGATATGGCTGTGACATATTAGTTTCCGGATTTTAGTAGTTTATTCGACGTATTAAAAATTGGAAAGTCGTTTTTCGAACCGAGAATCCATGAAAATAAGAACAAATCGTATTTATGACTTTTGGTTCGTGATTTTTAATAGGTACCCATACTACGGCCGTCCTAACTTGGCGACCGTGAACATAGGCTCTGCGAACTTTAGCGCATGTACAGTCGTAAAAAAAACTGTTATTGACGTTATTTTTTTTAAACCTAAATACGAATAAAGATTTACTAATACAGGGACCAAGTACAAATAAAATAAATATTAAAACACTTTGAGACAGAAAGCTACAAAAATAACTTATGAATTAAAGAAACAAACCTTACACTAAACAAAAAACTTAACAATGTATTAATAAAAACCAACGAAAAATTTTGTCACCGCCTGTGCTCAAGACAGAGACAGCGACACGAAAATAACACCAAAGCTAACGTGTGAGTGAGAAATATGACTGCGCACCGAACATTGCCGAATAAGTACGAAGCTTTACGAAGTTACCGAAGAGAGATGTCCAATACGCGTGTCTGAGGGTGTTGTTTAATCGATTTTTTTTTCAAATCGATTGAAATCTAATTATAAAAATATATTTTATTAAATTTTATAAGGAGGTTTAAAACATTCTCAAACAGTCGTTATTGTAGTAGTCGTTTATAATTAACTGATATTTAACTAAATCATATCTTTAAACCAAGAAAATATAATATTATTAGTTTTTTTTTTATTAAAGTCGAAATCTCGTTTACTAACGACAACATTGACTATGTTCGTAAATCTATTTCGTTCCATATGTCATATAAACAAAAATCAATAAATTCCAAATCGATAAAAATCGATTGCAATATTTGATTGAATAAAGGGTCGATTGTGTTTACATAGAGTCAATCTCTAGCTTACACCTCCGCCTCGCGCACGTCGCCTCTTGCCAACATTTTGTTCCTAAAAAACGTTCGTGCGCAGCCTTCTGTGCAAAGTTCAGGCTCGCCAAATTAAAACGGCCGTACAGTAATTGACATAATTCTTAGATATTATGAAATTCGAACGTTTGAAAATCGGTACATCGAAATTCAAAATAATATATCTCGGAGTAGTAGAATGCTTAAAATAATTAGACAATAATGATATTTTATTTAGAAGGGACAAAAAAAAATGTTTGTGATTTGACCACTTATCACCTAATGGTAAACGGTTCGGTGGACAACGAAGGCAAACTAGCATGGTTTTTCCGAGAAATATACATTAAAACTAATTGATTTCGGCAATAATTAGTTACTATTTAGTCGCTGAAATATGCCATTACATTAAAAGCATTTCGTATTTGCACCTAACAGTTACACGGTCGAATGAATATGCATTGACCGCCGGTTTACAATTTAAATCAATATTTGCATTTACCGATATCTGGTAGATCTACAGCTTGCTTAGAACCTAGGTAAACCGAATAATTTACAGTTTAGAGCGATTTACAATTTGTAGATGCTGTGGTTCTAAAATTGCAGGGGTGGTCCACTGGTACCGGCATCGACTTATGAGTATATAGGTCCTGGGTTCAAACCCAGCCAGCCGCATGACTTTGTGTAATTTATTTCATCACTACTGCTCACGGTCAAGGAAACCGGCATGTCCGGAACAAAAAAAATCGAAGATATGTGACATACAGGTCGGTACCCGCACTAAGCCCGCGTCGTGGATTACGGCCTATTTCCATTCCCCGACATGAACATTAAAAGGTTGATTTTGCTCTCTCTTCCAACAAGATATCGTACCTGACATTATTTCAGGAGGTCATGTATAAGATAATAATAGCCACACGGGTCGACCTTCAAGGTTAAGCAACGTTTGCCGAGGTCGGTTTGTGCTGACCCCAATATAGTTGGGAATAATAATAATTGCCATTTCTTCTCTCTTCACAAAGCTGACTTAAAGTTAATTTTGACAAGCCGTATTCCACCTTTGCGCTTGATTGGTGCCTGTTATAGGTTTTCGGAAAAAAACCTGTGTTACAGGTCACCATAAATTCCATTCAATTCCATTCCAATTTCATAGCTAGAATTAACTATCACAGTGTTACAGTGCAAGATTCGTGATTGAATAATAATGAAAAACTAGGTAAGAGTTAAACAATAAGTTTAATACAAAAATAGAAAAGTAATAACAATATTAGGTGTCTTCAAGGCTACAGTGAATAGGCTATTAATAAACTAGTGTGCGTCACCATCAATGATTGCATCACTGCTTACTATCAGGTGGGATCGCTGTTAAGCACTGGTTTAGATTAACTAAAAAATAATAATAAAATAGGAATAGGCTAGGCATATAGATATATCCTATGGAGCTTTTTTTTATTTAGACTATAAAATATAATTACTTTCCCATTGCAGGACCAAAGCCTTCTCCAAATCCTTCTAGGTATTATTTTCTTCCCCGGCGGAGATGACACATCAAACCAACTATAAAACTTCAAACACCAACTTTTCAAGGCTTAGCAGGCCATTATGTGACCTTTTTTAAATCCTATTCGTTTGAAATGCGGTCTATAATTTGTTTTTAAAAACGGAACAATAATTAATGCCAATGCTCATTGTCACCCTTCACATCAATATTATAAAACCTAAACTTTATGTGTATGTATGTTTGTTACTCCTGCACGCTTAAACGGCTGAACGGGAGTGTGTAGCTCGACAAATGGATGTGCGATTAAAGCTTGTGCGACAAAACAGTTCTGCGACTCAGAATGCACGCTTGTGCGCCATACTGAAGCTCGACATCGCGATGGTGTGACAAACTATTGTGCGACAGTAGTTCGATACTACAGTAGGCGACAAAACAATTTTGTAAGTGCTTGTGTAGTAGCAATAGTTTGATACTACCCTACATAGGCGCGGGCTTGTGGAAGGCGAGCAATGGGTAGCCCGCCGTCCGACCGTCCGGTAACCGTCCGGACCGAGCCCAACTCGTCGACGGCGCATATTGTTCCACGCGCGCCTCATGGATATATCAGCAAATCGTAGGGGCCCAGCAGGGTCGAAGCCTACAGGGGCCATGGGTAGTGTGAAAACGAAACCCGGGACGGGTGTGGGACGAAGGCGCCGAAGGAACAGAAGTGGGTTTTTAGTCAGTAAAAGTCTGACTTTGCGGGAAAGCGGGATTTGTCATTAGATGATTTTCAAACCTAAAATAAAAACTATCCTACCTGCTAAGATAGCTCTACGGAGCCCAGTTCCAAGGCGCACTTACTTTTGGGTGGATATAAAAATAAGTCCGTGTCGCGGTGCCCTAAAATATGTAAATTCTTCATGTCAAACTAGAGTAATGTCGAGCTTCAGTGTGACACATAAGCGTGCATTCGAACTATGGTGAGTCGCAGTACAGTTTTGTCGTATAAGCGATAATCTTCTATCCATTTACTGAACACACTTGTAATACACACTGTATGGATTGGTATGAAATTTGGGGTACAGGAAGACCATGTCCTGAAATACCACATAGAATTTTCCCGGTGATATGTTGTAGCCCAAAGAATCGCCAAACTAAAGTGGCAGTGGGCACATTGCTCGTAGAACGGACAGTCGATGGGGCCGAAAGGTTCTAGAGTGGCGACCGCGCACCGGAAAACGCAGCGTTGGAAGGCCTCCCACAAGGTGGATTGCCTGGTGAGAGTCACGGGAGAGCGGTGGATGCGAGACGCACAGGATCGGTCGTTGTGGCGTCGCTTGGGAGAGGCCTATGTCCAACAGTGGACTTCTTTCGGCTGAAATGATGATGATGACATGTTCCTTTGAGATACTCGAAGTTTTCTAATTCACGCGGGCGAAGTCGTTTGCAAAAGCTAGTCGCCCATATAACTCCACTACCCATCACACAATGGCCAGTCCCAACCGGCCATGGCCCCACATTCGTCACACAGACAGACAACATTAACATAACCAGTATTAGCTAATGTACTCGCCGAGATAGGTCAGGCGCTGTTGTTTGAATTATTGTAATTGCTAGTATCGAGCACGCAAACACTGTTAGTCGAGTAGTCACCATGACTAGTAGATCTATTGGGCCGTTAACACTGTTTTAATTTGGATAATTGCTGACCTACATACTGCAGACGACGCCTCGAGCATTGGGAGTCGCACAGTCCACACCGGACGGCGGGCCCACCGTAAGCGTGGGCTTGCAGACGGCGAGCAATGGGTAGCTCGCCGTCTGGCCGTCGGGTAACCCTCCGGACCGAACCCGAGTCGTCGACGGTTCCATGTGGGTCTCAGAGAGATGTCAGCAAAACCATAGCGGCCTAGCAGGGCCGAAGCCTACTGGGGCCATGGGTTCGCTTCTGAAAGGAAAACCCGAGGTCATAGAATGCAAAGCAAAGAAGAAACATAGGAGTGGGTTTTTGTCAGTAAAAGTCTGACACTCCCTCTCGCTCCGTCCTAGAGTGGGAGAAGTCATTGGATGGCTTTCTAAATAAAACAAACCGGACGGCGAGCAATGGGTAGCTCGCTATCTGGTAAGGACCTAATCCGAATTGACATTGCGTAAAAATGCGGTGCAAATAGGGATAGAATCGATTCTTACGCCATGTTGTGACGTCATAGCTGTCAAATCGAAAAATTGGGTAGGGTGAGCAAAACAAGATTTTTTTTTAAATAACATTTATTTACGAATCATGAACGAAAAAAGTTTAATCATAATCCAGGTCTTTAATTTTGCTCATCTCTGCGTCACTGTGTGAAGTGTCTGAGTTGTGGCAAATGGAAGAAGAAGGCGAATCGTTTCTAACAATGAAAATAGTTTTTTTTTTAAACCAATTATGACTTAAATAATATATTCAATTAATTTACATTGAACAATTCAACCAATCAATTGTCAATTCAATTTTTTTTTTTTTTTGATTCAATTCGTTTTTACTTCAACTAGATTTAACCAAGACCTGAGTCTTAATACAAAGAAAAAAAAAACCGTTATTAATATGCAAGTAAGTTTTTTGGCAAACCATACTTTTCAATCAACGTTAGACAGATCGAGGTTATTAACTTTCCTATAGATGTATTTTTTTTAAAAACTTTATGTAATTAATTATTATTTTGTTGTTTCTTTCAGTTTCGTTCCAAGATATATTCTAGGGTATTTCTCAAATGTCAAAACGGGCTTTTTATTTTTTAAAGAGCATTTTATAAATAAAAAGTTTTTATACAAAACTGCTGCATAATTTTACGGTACAACATTCTCGTCGAAACTATCACAAAAAACTCGTTCACTTAAATAAAAACCAAAGCTAGTACGTGTGAACCGACCATTTAAAACGCCGCCAAGACTGTACAAACAAGCCAATAAATTGCTCAAAACAAACAACTCGATGTAAACTCTGTCGGTTCGTTTCACCATTAAAAAATGACAAGCTGGCAACACAGTCGCGCCAATATGGCGGAACAGGCAGAGATAGCAACTGTCAGCCTCACGATACTAAGCACAGCCGACGAAAAAATACATGAAAACCGACGAGGAATACGGGGAAAATAAACAAAATGGTAGAAACACTGTCTGAAATATTTTTAGCGTATTGACGTTTGGTTTTAGCAGGTTCCGTACGAGTGACAGGTTTTGCTATCTGAATTTTAACAAAATAATAACTCTTTGTGGGCTAGGTGCGTTGCTTGTAGAACAGATGGCCGATGAGATCGAAAGGTTCTGGAGTAACAATCGCGTACAGGAAGAGGCAGCGTTGGAAGGTTCTTCCACAAGATGGACCGATGACCTGGTGAGGGTCACGGGACTCCGATAGAAGCGAGACGAAGGACCAGTCGTTATGGTGACGCTTGGAGGAGGCTGAGGCGTCAACAATAATAGTTATCTATATATGTAAAAGGAAAAACTGACTGACTGACATATCAACCTACAGCCAAAACTGCTATGAATAGGAACGCGAAATTTTGCACAGAGTATCCTTTTATGCCCTAGGCGAGCACTAAGAGAGGATTTTCCAAAATTAACCTTCTAAGGGGTCCTAACGGGGGTCCAAAAAAGCCACGGTAGACGCGGGCTTGCAGACGTCGAGCAATCGGTAGCTTGCCGTCCGACCGTCCGGTAATCCAAAGCCCAGTCCTCAACAGCGCGTAGTGATTCACGCACTTATCAAGGAGATGACAGCAAACCGCAGGGGCCCAGCAAGGCAGATACCCGCTATCTAGGGCCGCGGAGAATTTCTGAAAAGGAAACCCGCTGTCCTAGAACGCAAAGGGCAACTGAAGGACACCGGTGTGGTTTTAGTCAGTAAAAATCTGACACACCCTCCCGCTCCGCTCAGAGTGCGAGAAGTCATTGGATGATTTCCACACTTAAAAAAAAGGCCATACAAAATGTTCTGTACGAGAATCGAACACGCGTCACGCAGCGCAGCAGCCGATCACTTAACACATAAAAACCCGGAGCCTATAAATATTTAATAGTTCAAAAAGTATGCTATTGAATAAAGTCGAGTTCTCAAACGTTCTCAAAGTTACCTCTGTAAGATCCCCTAGCTAAAGTTAGGCATCAACTTGGAATCCTCGACGCGAAACTTTGAGAATTTTTAAACATTTTTATTTTTTAAATCGCTCCGTCGCAAACTTAATGTGATAGGGATTTGGCAGGCTTTCGGTTAGACTGTTAGACTTTTGCCAACATCTTTTAGTGGGGGGGGGGGGGGGAGGGCGGAATCATCGATTAAGTTTTCTCGCTCTCGGTGGAGCGAGAGCGTTGTTGAATTTTTTTGATTAAAACCTACCTGTGTTCCTTCCTACCTAAGCTGAGTTTTGTGCTGTTGGTATAGTGGTTAGTGGCTCCGACTGCTATGCCGGAGGTCGTGGGTTCGACTCCCACCCAGGGTAAATGTTTGTGTGATGAGTAAGAACATTTGTTCTGTGTCTGGGTGTAATTTATCTATAATATTAATGTATTTAGAAATATATAAGTATGTTTATTAGTTGTCTAGGACTCATAACACAAGTTCAAGATAACAATTCAAAGCAACCAGACCACAAAGAAAAGAGGATAGATGGCGCTCGCTGTCACGTTAACATCGGTTCCGTGTTTTTTATTCTACAAAATTAGTTAAAGTGCTAGAAAGAGTGTTTCTACTATTTAAAACTGTGAAAGAACGTTTAAAATCTCTATGACATTGTTATCCCATGTATTGTGTGACGGGCTTAATCACAAAAAGGATTATAAAATAATAGTGTAACAAAGTACTTCAAAATCAAAAATAAGTGTAGCTTTCGTCAAAAACCAATTAAATAATCATAACCAAGCAATAAGGAGCAGTGAACAAACAAAATATTTTAGTAATAAAGAGTAAAAAATTTTAAGTGACTTGCGTTTTTGTGACTGAGTGCAAAAATTTTTTCTGCATGAATCATCAACAACGACTTTGTTAATTTCAAATAAAAAATACGAAACTAGTAATGTACTAATTTCACTAACTTAAGTAAAGTCATCGTGGCGTAATACTCAACGGCTGCACCTGTGTATACGAGAGGTCGCGGAGTCAAATCTCATTCACACAATTTTCTTTTTGTGTTTTGATTTTGCAATTTATCAAAACTACGATTTCAAATAACGTTATTTTTGGAAAAAACATTGGATCATTTATAATAATTTTTATATAAAAAATATCAAGAAGATGGAAAATATTACTTACAGAAACAAACTATTCAGGTCAAAATCACAAACAAACTTATCACATTCAAGTCAAGAAATATTAAACTCCACTATGCTAGATTCTACGATGATGAGCATACAGAGTGCTACTCAAAATAGTAATCATTCATTTATGGAGGATTTCAGACAGGAAATGAAGGAAATTAAAGAAAAACTAAAAATCGCTGACAAAGAAATAGATAATCTTAGTTATGAGAATATCAAATTAAAGCAAGAGATACAGGATCAGAAACGTCAAATAGAATTGCTCAAAGAAATCACAAACTCTACTCCACAACTAAAAAAGAGCAACTCGACACCCATCTCAAGAAGAGTTTTGAATATGAGAGTAAACACTTCCCGCCATTCTCCTCTACGTCTAGCCAAAGGTATTCAGCAATCGAGCAATCATATAACACAGCAGAATCAATCAGAAAGGGAAGCTCAGATCCAAACGGACACCCTAAGTCATTGCAGTGAAAAAGAAACTCGTAAGGGGATTCAGCGCCAGTCATCTGAAGGGGAACCAGTTGAGCACCAAAGTAGCGGCCACAGAGTGATTATACTGGGAGATGGTCAAGGTCGGGGCTTGCGAGACGTACTACAGGATCTCCTAGGGCCAGAATATGCTGTAGTTTCCTATCTGAAACCTGGTGCGACATTGCGTGAGGTTCTGCAATGCCCTAAGAACAATATCAGCAACCTCACCAAAAACGATTACGTCATCGTATTAGGCGGATGCAGCGATAAAAATCCAAATGATATCGATATACATCTTCACCGTTGGCTAGCATCAACTGCAAATACAAATGTGATTATCTCAGAAGTGCCTAAAAATAAGTTTTTACAAGAATGGAAACTTAACTACTTACTTAGATTTATTTGTAATAAATATAAAAATGTACTGTACATCGATATGAACTACACTAGATTATTACCAAATGGACGACATTATGTAATAAATCTTGCAAGATCACTATTAAAAGAGATATTATGTTTAAATTATCATTTCCAACACTCTCAATATGAACAAATAATTCAAAATAAAAATTGTAAAAAGTCTTTTGATAACAAATGTGTCCAAGTTAACTTAGATTGTAACAAATGCGCACTAGTTAATAAATTAGACGATAAGAGTAAAACAGCCGAAATAATAATACCTACAAATGATTTTTTTCGTGAGTAAAAATGTATACATTATGCACCAAAATATTGCAGGACTTCTAGCAAAATCTGATGTGCTCTCAGTGTGTCTTCATGAATTATTAGGAAAAAGTATACAAGTGGACGTACTGTGTATTACGGAGCATTTCATGATGGAAGGATATGAAGTCCATCTCAATATAGCTAATTACTGTTTAGCTGCATGCTTTAGTCGCAAGGAAAGTAAAAGGGGAGGTGCTTGCATACTCATAAAAAATGGTCATCAATGGAGAGAATTACCGAAAATTGCTAAATTATCTATAACGAGTATTTTTGAATGTTGCGCTATAGAACTTTTAAATTATAAAATTGTAATTGTATGTATATATAGGGTTCCAAATCCAACTAATTTTGATGAATTTATGAGTAGACTAGAGATATTATTACGTACTCTTATTAAAAAATCTTTTAAAAATATTGTACTGGCGGGCGATTTTAATATAGATATATTGAAAAAAAATAAACAGGCTCTAGAATTTGAAAATCTATTATTAAATTTTAATTTAAAGTTGTCTATACGTCAACCTACCCGTCTAAAGAGCAAGACATGCATTGACAATTTTGCGCATAATTTTAATTCGTCTCGTAAAGCTATTGTTTTGGAACTGGCCTTGTCTGACCACACGGCACAACTACTCAATTGCCCAATTAGCACTGCAAGCACTAGGAATCAATGGCGAATCATGAGACGAGACTATAGTGAAGAGAATGTTGACAAATTTAGGTCCTACCTCAATAGCCTATCGTTTGCTGAGGTATATGAAGCGAAAGACCCAAACATTGCTTACAATGCCTTTTCAGAAATGTTTTCTTTTTTGTATACTCAATGCTTTCCTGAAACTCTTGTCTCTGTAAACGTGAGAAGAAGGCCTAGTTGGGTCTCCAATGGTATTAAAATATGTAGCAAAAGGAAACGCCAATTACTATGGCAATATAGACAGAAACCTACCGATATGAATAAAAACAAATTTAAAAGTTATTCAAAATTACTTAAAAAAATCATTTCTTTAACTCAACGAGCACAAAATATACATAAAATTAAAACGTCAAATAATAAATCTAAGACTACATGGGAAATAATAAATCAAACAAAACTAAACATACCAAAAAACACTATAGATAAAATTCAATATAATAATGAAACTGTAACTGACCCCAAAATCATTGCAAATATATTTAACGATTACTTTATAGATAAAATTGAACCTATGACTATCTCGGGAATCCCAGTCACTAAACATATTTTAGCTAGAAAAGATTCAATGTTCATGACCCCATGCCACTCATATGATGTATTAAAAATTATTGCGGCTTTAAAAAATACAAACAGTGTAGGATATGACGGAATATGAACAAAAATTATTAAGTCGGTAGCACATGAAATCAGTAGCCCCATAAGTTATATTATTAATTTAAGCATCAGTGAAGGAATATTTCCCAATGCGCTAAAAAAATCCATTGTCAAACCACTGTTTAAGAAACAAGATAGGGAGCTAATAGAATTTTACAGGCCAATATCTTTAATACCAATCATTTCAAAAATTATTGAAAAATATATCTACAAGGAACTTAACAACTACTTTGAAAAAAATCATATACTCTGTGATGAACAAAAAGGATTTAGAGAGAAAAAAACTATTAACTTGGCCATATACGACTTCTTACATACTGTTATGACAAACATGGATAAAAACACACCAGTCAGTGCTATTTTCTGCGACATGACACAAGCTTTCGACTACGTACAACATAATATATTACTAGATAAACTTGAAGCATATGGTATAAGGGGAAATATATTGAATCTGATACAATCATACCTACATGACAGGAAACAAGTAACTCAAATTAGTCGAATAAATATGAATTCTAAACGTGAAGAGTTTTTCACGTCATGTGAGCGTACCGTTCCGCATGGAGTTCCACAAGGCAGTGTACTTGGACCACCTTTGTTTACAGTCTTCATAAATGACTTCCCTAAATCTATTAAATATCCCATGACGCTATTTGCAGATGACAGTACGATAACTATACCATGCCATAATAAGATTACATATGAAACGGATATAAAAAAAACATTAACTGAAGCGGTTACGTGGCTCAATAACAATCATTTGAAAATTAATATAAATAAAACTTTGATTATGCATTTTAACCAACGGTCATCATTATTCTCTAGTCTTGACATTACACATAATAATAATAAAATACTGACAGCTAATATTACCAAATTTTTAGGTCTAACAATCGACAGAAACTTAAATTGGAAAGCACATATTGAGATTCTAGCCAAAAGATTAAGCAGTAGTGCATATGCGCTATATAAATTATCTTGTACTCTAAATATAGAAGCACTATTAACAGCCTACTATGGTTTGGTCGAGTCTGTCATTAGATATGGTGTTATCTTCTGGGGTAACTCAACCGATAGGGATATCATTTTTAAAAGACAAAAGTACTGCTTAAGGTCCATGTTTAACCCTAGAAAGATAACCTTATTTTATAGTACTGAAAAGATAAACATGCGCCTGAGAGGCGCCACACAATATAAAAAACGATTTATTTACAAACTGAATAATTATTCTTTTTATTGTAATTTTAATGAGGTTTTAGATTAATATGAAGTTAAATAAACACAAATTTATATTATTATTTTTATTATCAAGAAAATTATGGAGGATTTTATAAACCCTTAACAAAAAGTAACAAAAATTAAAGTATTTATATTTAAGTAGTTTTTTTTTTAAATAAGTAACATTTAATGTTTTTTTTTCTTACTAACTAATGAATTAACATTTAATCAGTCTCAAATTACAAAAAATACTGAAAAAAACGGTAGTTATAGACAATTGTTGCAAACATCTTTTTTATGTTCACCGCACACTGTCTTTTTACATTTTGTACATGTCATCTTAGACATTCTTTTCTTTTTAGTGGTACATAAACTACAGTAACGCCGAACTTTAGCCGGAGGTTCCTCTTCAGCTTCTTGAGAAGCCTCTTGGTTACTTTGTGGCAGGATATTCTCAATATTTTCTCTCAAACGCCTTGATAAAGTAGGGATTCCCAATCTAGATCTCATCCACGGTGTAGACAGTTCATTACTTAGTTTTTTCATATATTCTCTTCGGTTTAGTGGTTTTTCTTGTTTTGACAATACATTGTGCGTGTAAATTATATATGAGTTGACAAAAGCTATATTTAATATGCCATAAAACATTGTCATTGGCCATCTGTTAGTCTTTCTAGCACAAGACATCGCTGAACACATCTGGTCAAATGTGTCGACGCCGCCTTTTGTTTTGTTGTAGAAAATAATGATCTCAGGTTTACCATTTGTAGGATTTATAACAGCGCCTTCATCGCATGAGGACAACATATATACCATCTTTGACGGCTTCGGCTTGTATGATAGTAGGGTCAAAGGTCCATCAAAACAGAACATAGACGTACCCACTGGTCTAGAACGGGTGTTTTTCAGTTCTTCAGGAATTTCCCTTTTGTTTGACCGTACCGTACCAACAGTTGTCAATTTATATGGTTCAGCAAGCAATGATTTTGAGGCGGGGATTGACGTAAACCAATTGTCACACGTTATATTGCGGTTGGTACCATGAATTGGTCGTGATAGCTCTTTCAAGTAATATTCACCTTGTGGTAAACCATTTGTATTTGTAGCTTTTCCAATGTATGGCATCGCATTTATCATATAGTTGGTTCCACTATCACACATCATTGGAATTTTTATACCATACTTGTTTGGTTTATTAGGTATATACATTCGAAAGGGGCATCTACCGCGGAACCCCAGTAATTGTTCATCAATAGTGACATTACTTCCTGGAGAGTAATTCATTTTGCATTGGGCTATAAACAGATCCCAAACCTTTCGAACTGGTATAAACGGATCTTGTTGGCGACGAGCAGGACGTAGAGTCTTATCATCCATTCTAAGACACCTAACAATAAAATCAAATCGATCTCTGCTCATAACTGCCACATATCTCGAGCCCGTAAATGAACTGTCAAACAACTCAATGGTTGATAAATGATTATCTTTCATTGCAGCACTGAGAGAAAGTATTCCAATGAAGGCTTTGATTTCAGTAGCATTCGTGTCTGCAAATGTCGCACTAGTCATACTATCAGTACGTTTTTTCGATATCTCCACATTTGTCCATTGAACAAGCTCTTGAATGATTTCATCCGTGATAAATAATTCAAAGCATAAAAGTGGTTCAAAAATATTTCGACACATACGACTAGGACCTCTATTCGAACGAATTATATTGATTGCAGATGTTCTTCCACTACTTTGAGCTTTAGACGTAGACCAAACGTGTCTATTTTTACCTCTAATTACTCTATGAGGCGGAATAACTATGCGGTGATCATGTACAGTATTTTCAGCTGTTGAGGGATCATGAGATGTTGAGGTGTCACCTGGAGGTGTTGAGGTGTTCAAGCTTTCATCAATGACATCATCTATGTACTCGTCATCAGTATCGCTTTGGAAATCGTCTTCACTTACATGATCCTCCATTTCGCTATTACTGCCATCATCTGGACTTTCATCTTCTTGACTCAAAAATGAAATTATTTCTCTCTCTTCCAACATTCTTCTGCTCGCCATGATGTAAAGATGTTCCTAAAAACAATCACAACCAATTAGTAACAATAACCTAATTGTATATTTACTTTATTTATGTAGAAATAAATAAAAACTAAATCACATAGAAATGCTTAAAAGTTACACAGAAGATAAACATGCGCCTCTCGAGCGCAACGCGTCGTCATAGCAACGAAACTATGGTACTTACCAAACAGCAGCGGTCGTCCCTCGATAGTGTTGACCGACGACTAAGTTGGCTTGAAAGCACGAGCTTGTACACGCGTTAGATGAAAAAAGATAGCGATATATCCGCTTCGCGGGCGCCTCGGAGGCGCACGTTATCTTTCTAGGGTTAATCTCAAAACTACCGATAGTTGTAAAAATTATTTTATTAAATATCGTATATTAACTTTCCCTTCACTTTATATATTAGAAATAACAATGTTTGTAAAAAACAATCCACATTTGTTTTCTCGTATGGCAGACAGATTCCCAAGAAATAGACGTGATGATAGCAAACTATGTGTACCTACGTCAAGAACTGTATTTATGCGCAAGAGTGTTTTTTGCATGGCACCAATTATTTATAATAAATTACCCAAAAGTTGGAAAGAACAAACTTCATCTAAACTTAAACAAACAATGAAATCTTTTTTGGTACAGAAAGCATATTACAGTATTACTGAATTTTTAAACGATTCTGTGAATATTGTAAATAAATAAATAGCAATGGAGGATTTAAAGATGTCTATATTAATAATTTTACTACAATTGTATACTTATTAAAATGATGCAAATCTTCATAGTGAAAATTATAATCTGTAATGCTTGACAAGGAAAATAATATAATTTGATAATGTAAATAATTGAATATCAGAAATTTGTTTAATTAACCAATGTTTAATATAAATGTGACATTTTAAAAAAGAATTAATTCATGGATACCTATAAATAATTTATTGAACCTAATATATTTGCACGTCATGAAAAATGGCAGGCATGTCGTGACCTATTCTTATTTAAGATCTTGCATGCATGTATTGTTTTAATTCTGTATGCATACACATGTTTGAGCAAATAAAATTTCTTATTCTATACTTAACCCGTTTTAAAAAAAAACTGCATTTTCATAGGTAATAAAGACCTATTATAATAAAATAACATTAATATAATGCAAAAACAGTTGGGTTAACATGTCATGATGATTTGATTACAGTCAGTAGGTCTATTTCGTAGACCCCGCGTAGACCTTTCGTAGCACTTCGTAGTCCCTAGCGCCTGAGCAGTGCCATAAAACAGTGACTTTCTGAAGGCTACTCCTCGGTAACGGCTGGGTTAATAGATTAAAAAAAATATATGTTTATCATAGATTCTTGTACAACATTCTCAACATATGATTTTTTCGCGCGATTAATACTTTTGTCTAAAAAAAATATTTAACAATAACGGCTTTTATCCTTAGAAATATGGTTTCACAAAAAAATTGCTGGTTAAGTGTTCTTCAGAATGTACATAGCATTTGGAAATCAATCAATATTTCACAAAGAAAATGGATTTCAAGGTCGGCGGGGCCCTATCCGGGTGCAGCTGGCCCGAATTAAATGCATACATATAAGAGGAGGGGTGCCTTCACGAATAAAAGCATCATTATGATCCATTATGTTTTATTTATAAATCACTTTTGTATAATTAAACTTAACAATGATATAACATAAACGTTATCAAATCAATTTCAAAATAATATAATAATAAAATTCACTACAATAACGTCCGACCAACTCGCATGTCGACGAACGAATGTCCGCTCACACAGTTCGCAGGCCTTTTATAAGCTCTTTGCCTTTCACTTTTGTCTGGTGGGGCGCGCAGCATGAGTGACGTTTCGTTGCACGTGCGCTCTGCGTATTGTTAGAAGTATTTGCGCCGATACGGCCATTCTGATGATGGGTGCGTCCCTGCACCGACATCTCGCAGCAATCTACAAAAATAACTACATTATTTTTTAAATACAAGTCTCGTTGATTGCCAATCATCCTCATAGCCTCAGCGCTAATTTTGGATTGATTCGCGAATCATTTTGAACATCGACCTCATAGCCTCAGCGCTAATTTTGGTCACACGTTATAGAACCTCATAGCCTCAGCGCTAATTTTGGTCACACGTTATAGAACCTCATAGCCTCAGCGCTAATTTTGGTCATACGTTATAGAACCTCATAGCCTCACAGCTCATTTTAGTCTTACCTCAACTCATCGTTTCACATCCGTTCGTGTCTCATACTTCACGTGATTATAATTCTGTACTTACAACGTTAACTTGACTTATGTACAACTGTTCTCATCAGATGTCTCGGTTTCTTTTATGACTCTGATCATTGCCGATACGGCCACGTTACTTTGAACTCCAAAGTGCAAAGCTCTTCTTAAATGTTCATGGCAAACCTTTCTGCATCGACCACTATTATTAATTTGACGCTGGATCAAATCTTTCGTTACGTTTTTCTATGAGGTTTAAGAGTTCTGTGCAGGTTTCTTGTACCAATCGCAAATTCAACAGCATGTTTTTTTTTTTTCACATTTGATATGTGTCCTGGTGCGTTATCTGCGTCTTTAATGGTCTTCTTCCTGCCCTTATCCCATCCCATATAACTTGGGTTCGGCGCAATACGTGTTTTACGAACCGATCGGGTCTTATCATTTCCAATATTGATGCAAGTGCAGCATGATTTTCTTGAGACATTTTCATCATTATTTCACACATTGTATCCTTGAATGCATTAGCCAGGAGTGCCAAGGTTGCTGTGTTTGCAAGAGCAGATTGTTGGCGTCGATTCGTCCCCTCTTCTGATATAAGAGGAGGGGTGCCTTCACGAATAAAAGCATCATTATGATCCATTATGTTTTATTTATAAATCACTTTTGTATAATTAAACTTAACAATGATATAACATAAACGTTATCAAATCAATTTCAAAATAATATAATAATAAAATTCACTACAATAACGTCCGACCAACTCGCATGTCGACGAACGAATGTCCGCTCACACAGTTCGCAGGCCTTTTATAAGCTCTTTGCCTTTCACTTTTGTCTGGTGGGGCGCGCAGCATGAGTGACGTTTCGTTGCACGTGCGCTCTGCGTATTGTTAGAAGTATTTGCGCCGATATACATACTCGTACTGCCGCTACGTTTGCTACGCATTGCAAAAGCTCTACAGAAATTATTTATCAAATATCAATTTCAATGCTTTATGTTTTTATATTAATAAGTAAATAACATGTTTTTAAGATATACGTACAACATGTAACATAATAAATGCTCCTCTCTCTCTCCTGAAAGTAATAGGTATGTTCAGATTCGGATCGGCTACTGAATTAATATCAGTAATTTTTAAAATCAGTATATTTTTATCCTAAAATAATCAAGAATCAAATCAAATCAAATCAAAATCAAAATCAAAATCAAAATCAAAATCAAAAATATTTTTATTTCATATAGGCCTACATGGGCACTTATAAAAGGTCAGAAGCTAGTGCACAGTTCCAAAATGGTCGTTTCCTATGAAGAAGAACAGGCAACAAACTCCAATAGAAGATGTAAAAAAATTAGTTCTAAGATAAAATACTTTACAAGTCTTTATTGCTTCACTTGTATTTATGCTTGTATACGCTTGTATTTATGTGTGCGTGTGTTATTATCAGCAGCACGTCCACGAATTCCGTAATGATGTAATTTGAGGATCAGAGTATTAAGGTCAACACAGTCAAATGCTTTTGAGAGGTCACAGAATATCCCAATAGCATCCTGGGACTTCTCCCAGGGTTTAAAAATGTGACTGATGAGTTTTAAAACCTAGGACTCTTCAAAATTAGAAGTTAAGAATTTTTCATAACATTAATGCGCGTAGTAAACACGTTTGGGTAATACTATTTCGTATTACCCAAACGAAGATTAGCTAAGAACAGCAAGTTATTTTGAGTAAACAGAATACGCTTTTATAATAAGCGTATAACAAGGTTAAAGACTATGTAGAAGACACGCTTGTTTGGCAATGACTGCTTCTGCACATGTGGCCCCCTGGTAACACATAATATTTTGTAAATGTATCTATTAACTGCCCCACATTTGTTGTAGTATAAACTTTTTTTTATTTTTTTTCTAACATATTGCTTTTGCAATATTTTTTTATATTATTAGACCCCAACCACCATAAATTCGTTAGCAATTTATCTTGTTAACATCTCATTTATTGATAATTGTAATTTTTTTCTTGATTTTTTATTTAGCTTCTTTTTTATGATGTGAATGTGAGAACACTGTAGACTCCGCGAATTCTTATTCTTACATTTTATTGTACTTTTTAGTACAATATTGACCGGTCTACACTGTCCTTACATAATATTTACTGATACTGTAATATGGAAATATTGTAAGAACAACATTTTTTTTAAAGAGTTACTTTGGAGTTTCTTGCCGGTTCTTCTCCATAGGAAACGACCAATTTTCCACCATCATGCACCACCATGCACTAGCTTCTGACGATTTATAAGTGCCCATGTAGGCCTATGTGAAATAAAAACCTTTTGACTCGGATTTTGATTTTGACTTCACTCCTGCATCCGTCGTTGACCTTCCTTTCGTGAAGCCAAACTTATGATTATTATATTAGTAACTTTATTTATGAAAAAAAAACGTTTCTTACATTTAAATCAAATTGTGTGTAAGATATCATCAAAATTTTTCTATTCGTTTGAAAGACCTATCGATGCCATAAAGAAAACATCAACAAAGTTGCATTAGAACTCCACAGTACGGAAATTCAACAAATTAAAACCCTCAAATTACGTATGTTCAAAGTTAAATATTGAGCACTTATTAAATAAAAATCACATAATGAATTATATATTAAGAAAGGATATTTTATGCAAATTGAAAAACAATTATAAGATTAAAGATAAAAGATAACGGTCACAATTATTTACTTAAAATGCTAGAAAAAAACGAAAGACGATGAGGAAGCCTCTCTTCAAGATGATTGATTCATTTAAAGACCAAAAAAGTGATATTAATAAAAAATCTTCAGAGAAAATGCGACGACTGGGTATAATAATTTAATTTATACGTATTTATAAAATCCTTCAAATGACCACCGCGGCTTTGCTGGACAGCGCACATCCACACATCCGAAATGTCAAATTTTCCACGATTCTGGTACATAAATCAGGCTAATGTCCATATCATCCAATTCAGGCCTAAAGTTGGTAATCATCGATTTATAACGCCCGTTTACGGACATGACGCATATATCAGCACCACTCAACTGTACCATTTTGAAGGGAACCGAATGATCCAACACACGCTTTATTTCGAAACCGTTTAATAAAAATAACAAACAATTATATAATACAACAATATATACCCATATTATTTAATTTAGCCATCCTTACACGTCTCCCTTATCAACAGTAAATGACAGTTAAATCTAAAATGTTCGAATGGAGAAAAATACCTGTGATTGAAGATATTTTTTCTATGTATTATGTTTCAGAAGATGATATTTTAATTTCTTCAAGAGTTTTTAATGCCTTTACCGTTCTGGTAATTTGAAGTTTCACCTGCTCATTGTCGATATTTCCTAAAAGTATAATAAAAAGTGAGTAATATTGCAATTTGTTATAAATAATCGAAAAGTATCAAGTTATTTCAAGGGCTACCCTAGGCAAGCATTCATCTTAACGAAATTATAAAAGAAATAATAAGGATGTGTGTTGTATGTGTGTGAACGTTAGTTTATACGGAACCCTTAGTGTGCGAGTCCGACTCGCAATTACCCAGTTTTTTCTTTTCTTTTTGAGGTACGGAACCCTAAAAATGTAAAGCAGTCTACTTTCAATAAAGTCACTTAACAGGAATCCATCATTGATCCCCGCTATCGCTAGAATCGAACCTAAAACAAACGGCGAGACGGCCGGATCAGAGTGATCGATCGACTTAGCTCACCCGACAAGGGAACCTCATTCATTCACTCTGTGCTGGTAGTGCGTTGGGCTCACAGACCATGGAACGGCACGGACGCGACTCAAAGTCATGGTCTGTGAAATGGTTCGAAAGAGTTACACTATTTTTAAATATTGACTAGCGGCTGCAATCGGCTTCGCTTACCTGAAAGTAGAAAATTGTCCCAAGGAAACTTAATACTGGACCAAAAAGTACCCAATGTGATTGTTTATACGGTGTACATTGAAGGATTGGAACAATTTGCTTGCTGCGGGCTTCCCGTCTGATTATAATTTAGGTGACTTCAAGGCTAAAGTGAATAAGCTCTTAATAAACTAGTGCGTTTTACCACCAACGATTACATCACTGTTTACCATCAAGTGGGATCGCAGTTAAGCAATAGCTTCCATAATAAAAAAAATAGAATCTTAAATGTTATTACGGGACATAGTCTACCTGTGTGCCAAATTTCATCCAATATCGTTGAGCCGTTCGAAGGTGAAGAAGTAACAAACATACATACACATACTCACAAACTTTCACCTTCATATTATTTATTCTTTGATAAATAATATGAAGGTGAAAGTTTGTGAGTATAATAATCTTAATAACAACAGAACTAATACGCATGATAAAGGGGTATACTTAGCGCTCACTATATCTATACTGCTGCCCTAAAACCATAACCTAACATTACATAAACTTACAGTATAGTCATTTTAACCCAAAATAATAAATAAACACAAACAAAACCGAATAAGTCAACACATTAAGATTCACATTACTACAAATTAAAATAACTTGAAAATTTTATAAATGAATTAAATACATTGAAATTCTTTTTAATTTACAGGTGTGACCACGGAGGCATCTAGCTACTCTATGGTAGTTCTATTCTCGAAACGTCACTGCGGCACTCGAAAAGTGAATCCATGATGTGTACACATATTTTAGAACTATAAAATAATTAAATAAATAATTCTAAACAAGTATTACAATATTATACTAAACTACTTAATTTTAATTCTAAAAATATTGGTAATTCATTAAAAAAAGTAAAAGTGACTATCTTTTCCTTCTTTCTGCTCTCCCATATTACTTGGGGTCGGCACAACACGTTTTTTTCTTCCATTCTGTTCTGTTATCCGTCACACTATCACTAACTCCCTTTTCTTTCATATCACTGCTCTCACAATCCATCCATCTTTTCATTTGTCTCCCTCTCCCTCTCCATTCATCTACATGTATACTCAGAACTTTTTAGTAACATGCGTTTCATCCCTCCTCTTCCCATGACCATACCAAGACAAACGATTCTCCTTCAACTTTTCAGTCACTGGCGCCACTTTCAAACCTCCACATATACTAACACCTCTAATATACTCATTTCTCACTTTATCCTTTCTCGTCACTCCACACATCCACCCCAACATTCTCATCTACACTACAAGCAATCTTTTTTCCTCCATCTTTTTCACAGCCCAACATTCTGATCCATACAGTATGACAGGTCTTATCACGGACTTAGAGGGGAGCTATGCTAAGAGGCATATCGAAGTCAGTGACATTCCTTAAAGCATTAACTGAGTTTTTTTTTTTAAATGTGTTTTATTAACACTGTTATGAAATATTATTTCAATAATAGAACGATGTGGATTCGAGTGACTTCGAGATTAATTTATTTAACCACTTTCGCGAGCAATACTATTTACACCTCCGATTTTGGTTTTATTTATTCTAAACATTATGAAATAATACTTATAAAACAATACTAATAGATTTCCCCCCTTACTAACCCCCTCCCCCCTTTTTTGGGCTACGGCAATATCTTTGCCAATGCCCGTTTGTGACTTTTTATTCGGCCAATTAATTAATTGGCCAATGCCCAGTTTGATTTGTAATTTTTTTGTTGGCAATGCCTTGTTTTCACAAATTTACTTCATATGTTTTGGCGCAACTTGTAAAAAGTGGTTTGGCAATCATTTTATCCTTTCGTGGGAAAGGGTTAAAAAATAAATGATTTCGCTTCTGAATTTGAACACTTCTCGTATTTTTTAAAACACACTTCTATCTTAGTCTGTCATCTGTTAAAAATATTTAAAACTAGCTTATGCCCACGACTTTACTAGCTTGAATAGTATTTAAGTATCCCAAGGGAAAAATATAACTGAATATAAAATATCGTATGTAGGTACTAATCTATGTCGTGGCCAACCCCTATGACAAGTTAACTCAACTCCATTCAACCGTTGAGACGCGAACAAACATCTAACTTTGTCAACCCCTTCCTTAAGGGTAACATTTTTGAAAATGCAATGAATATGTGCCAAAAATATTTATTCTACATACATTGTCTACTTGTCAAATATACAATGAGGTAGTGATTTCTATTTCAATGACGTATATGTAAGTACGAGAATCGGCCCCCTAAGCGCCAATTCAGGAGTCAATTCTCGTAGTCAAGACGCCTTGAGTGTATTTTGTAGTGACCTTTTTTTTAAATTGATATAGATCAGTGCTTGACTGCAATCCCACCTGATGGTAAGCAGAGATGCAATCATTGATGGTGAGGCGCACTAGTTTATTAAGAGCAAAGTTTATTAAGGAAAACCACAGCAGGCAAATTGTTCCAGTCCTTGCATGTACGTTGTATAAACGACGAAGCGAAACGCTTAGTCCGGACTTTACATCATCTGCGGATCCTATAGAGCTTAAGACAAAATGTGTTTTTTTTATTTTATTTAAAATTAAGTAAACAACACCATTAAAGCAGGCTATTAACGCCAATGCGATGCTATTACCAGCTATACGACTGTATTAAATTTATAAAAATAAATAACAAATAATATACATAAACAATTAAATCAAATAAACAGCATATACATACAGTATAATATAATAAACATACATAATTCAATTAGCGTGAGCAATTGTCAAAACATAATATATAAATCATCCTTATAGTGTTTCCACTGCCGGGACTGGGGCCGGCTATAATCCACCACACGGGTCTTGAGCATGTCTTGGTTTTTGGTTGGAATTTTTGGTTTTAGAATATACCGGTTTTTTATAGGAGCCGTTACGACTGGAACACCATTGCTTTTAGCCACACTGACGAAACGCCAAAATGTAAAACATATTATCTTTGAAAATATGAATAGGTATACAATAAGTACAAATTGGAGTTAGTCAAAAAGGAGTTGATAGAAAGAAGTCCACTTTTGGACATCAGCTTCCCCCAAGTGTCGCCATAATGACCGGTCCTATGCGTCTCGCATCCATCGGATTTCTGCGATTCTCATCAAATCATCGGTCTCCCAACAACCTTGTGGCCTTCCTACGCTGCGTCTTCCGGTACGTGGTCGCCATTCCAGAACCTTTCGTCCCCATCGACCATCTGTTTTACGAGCAATGTGTCCTGCTCACTGCCACTTAAGTTTGGCGATTCTTCGGGCTATGTCTGTAACCTTGGTTTTCCTGCGGATATCTTCATTTCTGATGTGATCACGCAAGGAAACTCCATATATAGCTCTTTCCATTGCCCTTTAAGTGACTTTAAGCCTTCTGAATTGGAGTTAGTACTGCAAGATATTGTGATTAAAATAATGCTCTACATATTTTGCCGTAGATAGTGGCGTACAAAGTATGAAATTGCATACTATCTATGTATGCACAAGTAGTTGCCGAATACAGTTCGAAACCTTTATTATATATTAAGTAAGATAAAAACAAAATAACAGAAAAAAGGATAGATCACATGACAATTCATTAACGCGTACATTTTTGACGTTTAGACAATCACTATTCACCACACTAAAATCTACTGTCCACGGACGGGTAGCTTCATAGACGCGTATTCATAATTATACTCTTGGTATACCCAAGTTTTTACTGTTTTCCGCATGACGCAGGTCCTCACCGGACATAGTAAGTTCGGGACGTTCCTGCACCGGATCCGTACGGAAGAAATGCCCGGGTGTCGTAGACCGCCCGGAGGACACGGTGGAGCATACAGTAGAGGTGTGCCCCGCTTGGGCAGAGCAACGCCGTGTCCTCTTGGGGGCAATCGGCGGCGGCGATCTTTCGCGCCGCGCCTTATTACAGGCCGGTCCGGAGCGAGGAGGAGTGGCAGGCGGTCGCCTCTTTCTGCGAAGCAGTAATGCTAGCAAAGGAGGCGCCCGATCGCGTGAGGCAACGGTCCTCACGCCCCAACCGTCGCCGGGACTCCGATCCCGATTTCCGGCCACCGTAGGCGCGGGCTTGCGGACAGCGAGCAATGGGTGGCTCGCCGTCCGACCGTCCGGTGACCGTCCGGACCGAGCCCAAGTTGTCAACGGCGCGTATTGTTCCACGCGCGCCTCAAGGAGATGTCAGCAACTGTAGGGGCCCAGCAGGGTCGAAGCCTACTGGGGCCAAGGGTCTGATTCTGAAAGAAAGACTCGGCCCCGGTACGAAAGGCAACGAAGGAACAGGAGTGTGTTTTAGTCAGTAAAAGTCTGACACTATCTCCCGCCCCGCCCAAGAGCGGGGGATGTCCTAAGATTATTTCCCCAGCGAAAAAAAAAGAAGTTGTTACTGTTAGAATTAAAAATTCCATAATAAAGAGACCTGTCAGCAAATTGGCTATTCTTCCTGTAGCAACCTAACCTTTGTTTGTTAGAAATAATTTTGAGAATGTGTATTGTTCTTATTAGAATGTACGTTTAGTTTATAAGATTTACAAAATTGTATTTTTTTGGTTTTTGTTTTACATACTTACACCCAAAACTTGGTATTTGTGCACCCCATAGCATAGCATAGTCGGCCTTATAATGTTCCCACTGTTGGGACTCAGGCCTCCTCTCTAGGAGAGGGAATGGGCCATAACTCACTACGCGGGCCCAATGCGGGTTGGTGGACCCCATATTGCTAGGCATTGCACGGTGGGTGGTTTAAGAGAAGGACATACTGCAAGAATGTCCTTGGTGGGCGGTATGTTTTAGATTAAATAAAAGGGAATAGAATCATAGCAATTAATATTAATTCAATCCTGGGCCATCAGTACCCACAAAATCGATAGATGGCGTTGGCGTCGAATAAGAAGTCGCTATGTTTCGTTACCGCGCGTAATATAGGCTAGGTCTAAGAATTTTGTTATTTGAGAGCCAGTACTCAAACATTGTGATCCGGTTTCAGTAAAAGTTTCATTATAAGTGATTAATTACCAGTCCAGAGTTTCGATTTCGTTACCCTTTCCAAGTCGACCCTCGGGTTTCGAACATGAAATTATACTACTCACAGCTTACATACAAAACTATGAAATTCAGTCGACGAAGCGGCAGGAAACTGACGACACGACGCGGCAACGTTGCCGCTTCGTCAACAGAGCTTCCGGGTCCTACACTTCTAGAAAGCGACTTGTATAGAGCCTCAGGTACATTTCGAAAACAAACAAAAGAGCGTCCATCCAATAACCTTCACTTAATCCGTACCCACATCCCGACAATCAAAGGAAAGTTTATCACAAAAGAAAGTAAACATCCCGAGTGCTCATTGGAAGTTAGCTAGTTAGCACCGAAACAGGGGGATCGCCGACCAGCCAATATAACAAAGTTGCGCCAAACTTGTTATTTATCTAATCCTTGGCGGTCGAGGTCTGCGGACAGCATTGTTGGCCGCTTTTACTGTAATGTGGGCCTGAAAGTGATAGAGTTTGTTTTTGGAGTTGGTAATGGAAAATTGGTTTTTAAATCTATTTGGTTATCTTTGACCACATTGCAGAAGATAGGGGTTTCAAATTAAAATCCATGTAGCGAAAATTGCGGGGCAATTGTAGGCACGGGCTTACGGATGGACGGACGTAGCTCGCCATCCAGCTGTCCGGCAAGGACTGAGCTCGAGTCGCCGACGGCCAGTGTTGGGCAATATGAAATCTTACTACTGATTAATAACTACAACTACATATTGTAGTAGGTAATCATAACTAATTAAATAACTATTTAATTAAGAGCAGTGGTGGCCGAGTGGTTACGGCCCCGACTTACGAGTTGTCGGTCGCGGGTCCAAACCCAGCCAGGCGCATACATACTTTGTGTAATTTATTTCATCACCACTGCTCTCAAAACGGTGAAGGAAAACATCGTGAGGAAACCGGCATGTCCTAGAACTAAAAATTTGAAGACATGTGACATCCACCAACCCGCACTGGGCCAGCGTGGTGGATAACGGCCCTTTCCCTCTTCTAGAGAGGAGGCCTGGGTCCCAGCAGTGGGAACATTATAAGGCCGACTATGCTATGCTATGCTAATCATAACTAAAAATTACTTTAAGAAATTGTAAAAAGTGGTTAAACATTTTGATTATTAACTACAAATTGTAGTTGCAATCGCGATTACGAGATTAATTTTTATAATTACATATTTAAAGGTTGATTTTTTGATTACTTGTGAATCAACGCAATAAATATTGTATAATAAATATAAGTACATAATCATCTACGACTTCAAGATATGTATTCAATTATTCATGAAAGTAGACTTATGTGAATTTTTTTTGAAGCAATCAGACTAGTACTTTCAGAGATTACCTCCTAAAAACAAAAAAAACAAACTTTACCTCTTTATAATATTGATGTAGATACAGGAAGTAGACGACCACCCTCCGAACCCAATTGTCAGTTCATAAAGGGCAGTTTAAACACTCATTAGCACATTTGGTTTTGCCATTTGATGTGGCAAAGCTTTCCAGAAAAGGAAGAAAGGAAAACAAAGAGTTTTAGGTGCGTATACCTACAAAGTTGCAACATTTAACCAAAGTATTTTGTTGGTCAGTACTTTGAGCTCTAAAGGCACGAGTAAAATCGTTTATTATATGTAGGAGAGCATTATTATTTACTAAACTTTAGTCATCATCATCATCATCATCACAATTTCAGACGAAAGGCGTCCACTGTTCGCCATAGGCCTCCCCCAAGCGTCGCCACAACGACCGGTCCTGTGCGTCTCGCATCCATCGGATACTAGCGACCCTGATCAGGTCATCGGTCCACCTTGTGGGAGGCCTTCTAACGCTGCGTCTTTCGGTGCCCGGTCGCCACCCCAGAAGCTTTCGGCCCCAACGGTCATCTGTTATGTTTGCAATGTGCCCTGCCCATTACCACTAAGTTTGGCGATTCTTCGTGTTATGTCGGTCTACCTTGATCCTCCTGCGGATATCTTCATTTCTGATTCGAACACGCAAGGAACTCTGAGTATTAAGAGGCGCATTGTAAGCAACCACGTTATGAAGCCATGTCATCACTGGCTAAACGTAGTGCTATATGATAATCCCAGAAGTAGACGGAACTTGAAGTAACAGTTCGCTGCCAACAAATGGAGCAGGCAACTAACCCTATGGTAACCAAGAGATGGCCTCAGAAAACATGGTCGCCCGATGAAATATGGGAAGACGACATCCACCTGACCTTGGGTCCATATTGGACAAGGGTAGACTGCAATGAATAGAGTCCATTGGACTCTATTCAGCAGTTGGTGGAGACCTATGCTAAAATGCATACTGAACTGAAGGAATTCTATCCATTACATTACATTCTACAGGAACCCAAACAGAAAATTTGTCACCTCAAAGTTTAAAAATATTTTTTTATTAGATATTATTATTAATTGCACACAAAACAATATAGATGTTGAAATCGTTTCGAATAACACGCCAAAGTAAACAATTCATTTTTCAAGGGTTAAAAAAATTGTTGTTAAAATCCCAACAAAACAATAACAGTTTTATGTCTATTATAAAACAAACTGCGTTATAAACTAAATTTCAATATTTCCATTCGCTAAAATAAAACTCGTATGCGAACTGGTTCTTTTTTTTTATTCTTGATAGGTTCGCGCTTGATCGCTATCTCACCTGATAAAGCGACGATGCGGTCCACGATGGAGCGCGCTTCTAGGTAAGCGCGCCTTCTAAGT
This sequence comes from Mythimna vitellina, assembly GCA_949316375.1. NCBI lineage: Eukaryota > Metazoa > Arthropoda > Insecta > Lepidoptera > Noctuidae > Mythimna > Mythimna vitellina. The sequence continues at coordinate 14,971,870 of OX438702.1, read as the reverse complement.
AACCTATTCACTGTTGACTTAAAGATTCCCATGTTGTAGCCATCAGGAAACACAGATTCCGGCAAGGAATTCCACACCTTAGCTGTACGCACAATGAATGGTAAAACTGGTGTAAAATAACAAGCTCGTCTGAAAATGAAGTTAGTTATAATATTTCATCATAATCCTATCCCCTTTATCCTCCATTATAATTATCATAGAATATATATATACCTATATATATATATATATATACCCTCTATCATTTGTAACCGGGTCTTAGTCACTAATTTATTTTAGAGGAACTCAAATCCGGGTAACTCGCGGTCACATGTGATAATAAATCCTTTGGTCACTAGTCATTCATTTGGAAAGACTGCGATTACAGATTAATATTTTCAGGCCTTATTTTCTTTGTGAAACTTATTTTCACAAACCTTTACAGGTTGTATTTTGGAGAGTGTGCGCAGAAATTGCATGACTTGATTCCGCTATCTCATTTCTACCATCGAACAACTCGACGTACGGCGAGTATCCACCCTTACGTTGTTAACGAAGAAACAGGAGTGGGTTTTTAATCAGTAAAAGTCTGACACTATCTCCCGCTCCGACCAAGGGCAGGAGATGTATTTGGATGATTTTCCACCTAAAAAAAGCATACATGAAGAATACATTTCTAATTATACTAGTACAGTATAATTTTACAAATACTAAATGTATTCTTCTTTAAAAAGATAAAAATCGAATACTACAAACTGATATGTAGGCACAAGGAATCTACTCGCCTGATGAAATAAAACGACTAGCTTAATTAACTGTAACCAACATTTTAAAAAAGAAACCACTGCAAAACCAAGCCAGGCTGAAACTCCAAGAGTTTTTCCAAGAATTTAATCATATCCAGACACTGTAATACCATTTACTCTATCTTTTTAAGATCAAAAAGCAAATATATACCTAGATAAATACCGTGTAGTATCCATTTTCTCTTAATGCTTCCTTTATTAACAGTATTAGTCTGTTTCTACTATTTCAAAGGAGTGTTGCCAACGGCGCCATTATCTTGTAGCTAGAGTTACTGCAAAAAGTGGCTAAATCGCGAAAATAATTTTACTGAAATAAGTTGGTAGAAGAAAAAAATATGTTTTTAAAAATGCCCTTTGTTAAAGATTAATAACATCATAAAACTCAAATGTTTATTTGTTTGTTTGGTTCAAGGCCCTAATCTCAGAAACTACTGGTTCCAATTAAAAAATATGTTAGTGTTGGGTAGTCCACTTATCGAGAAAGGCTTTAGACTAAATAACAACACGTTATGACAAATATGAGCGGAACAGTAACCCAAAGAAACTGGCGGCCCTGGGACGGTAGAGGCACAAAATACTTAATCTATAGAAGATAAAGTAGATGTGTTACGTTCTGCCTGAAAATAAAAAGAAAAATTAAGGGAGACTGTTTTCACCTAACAGTCATTAAATTGTCAAATAGCTACATTAGATACGTAGGTAACAAGTCTTACTATATTTTTTCTTAGATGCAAAAAAATAGCTAAATCTAGCTATAAAATAATTAAGTTGGTCACACTGCCAACTGGTGTGCTTTTAACTAATTAAAGTGTGTTCGAGAAAATAAGCTGCATCCCGTCATCAAACGAGAGCTTTCTGTCCGGTTGTCCGGAGCGGAGTCCGGCCGGACGCTTTGATAAAAAATATATGCTATAAGAATGTCTTGTTTTGTTTCCTCGGCTTGCTTTTGCTTTATGTGTTGATATTAACTTGGTTAGTTTATTTTGTCTTAGTGGGAATTTTATGTAATAATAATAATAATTTGATTAATTATATGGTAATATTGGTGTTATTTTACCGTTTTTTGAGTAAAAGTGAAAAAACTTCTTTTGCTCTGATATTTTTTGATATGGGAAATCATCTTATTACTACCCTCGTTCCAGGCCGGAACGGGACTGTTGTTGTGTTAGACTTTTACTGACTAAAACCTCGCCTATGTTCCTTGCGGCGGTGTTCCGCCCAAGCGGGGCGCGGCTCCGGGCGGTCCACACAGTGGTGAAACCCGGGCGTTTCTTCCGTCTGAATCAGCTGCAGGAACCTTCTGAAGTTACCATATCCGGTGAGGATAGGAAGGTGAGGACGCCTTGACGCCTCTACAGTCACTCCGTAAAGATGGGTTTTTACTCTGGGCGGAGCGAGCGATTGAAAAGCGCTACCAAATTTTGTCATGGTTAATCACACTAATATTTTAAAAGTTTTTATGTGTGTGTGTCTGTGTGTGTTTGTCACTCCTTTACGTTTAAACGGCTGAATGAATTTGGGAAAAATATAGCACTTCAGTAGACCATATCTTGAAATAGCAGATAGGATACTTTTTATCTCGGGAGTTTGTAGCTTCTTACGATAATTTTCGACTATCACGCGAATGTAGTCGCTTGCAGAAGTCCTACATATTTTGAACTTTTGACAATCGTTGTCGGTGAAAAAATTTCATTTTATCTTCAACTCCAAGAGTTACTATCACACTCCTAATTTAGAGGCGAAAATTTGTGAGTGTGTACAGTACAGTCGAAATATCTTGACCACTCTGAACTTCGAACAATTGACTGCGCAGTAATTCTTTTTAAGAATCATATACGTATTTTTTTGAGTAAGCGCATAGTTCGGAACGCCTAACTTCAGAGTGGTCAACATATTTGGATCGTACTGTAAATTTGTCACTTCTTTACGCACGAATGGCTTTACAGATTTAGTTGGAAGTTGGCACACAAGTAAAGAAAGAAAGAAAGAAAGAAAAATATTTTATTTGGCACACGTACACAGATACACACAATGTAGAAACAACATGTAAACACTTAAGAAAATAGGAAAATAAAATAACTAACATTGTGTGTCTCGCGCCTGCGCCAAATAGTGGACCATGTGTGTATAGGATACTTTACATACATGACAGCACCGGTCCGATCGTGTGTGGAGTATTGCAGTCACATATGGGCTGGTGCTGCAAAATGCCATCTAGCAGCTTAGGACTCAGTGGAAAAGCGTGGGAAGAGGCTTATCGGGGATCCAGATTTGGTTAAATCCAATGCACAAAGCCTCGAGCACAGGCGCAGGGCAGCCAGCCTATCGGTATTTTACAGGTTACATTTTGGAGAGTGTGCGCGGGAATTGCATGACTTGATTCCGCCATCTCCTTTCTACCATCGGACAACCCGATATATGTCGAGTATCCACCCTTATGTTGTTGAAACTTCAATGGTCCGGACTAAGCGTTTCGCTTTGTCGTTTATACCGCGTACTCGAAGGACTGGAACAATTTGCCTGCTGCGGTCTTCCCGTCTAACTATAATTTAGGTGTCTTCAAGGCTAGAGTGAATAGGCTCTTAATGAACTAGTGCGCCTCACCATCAATGATCCCATCTCTGCTTACCATCAGGTGGGATCGCAGTCAAGCACTGGTTTGTATCAATATAAAAAAAAAGAGTATGTTCCTTTGAAGCAGCTATTCAAAGTATACAACAAAGTATTTCTTAAAACCTATCTTTAACTTAAAACTTTTCCAACTTAATCCTCAAAGCGAAACCATTCAACTTACCAAAGTCTCAATCCCACTAACTCAACTTTACGACCCGCTTATAAACATTTTGTAGCAAGTGCTCTCAATATTCTCATTTCGTACATTTCACTTGTAATATCGGATGGTACGTTATTGGGACTGCATTTGCAAGATGATTTTGCAGTATTTAAGCATTGGCAACCTTCCAAGAGATAGCGCGGTACACTTTCAAATATTTAGACAATATCTATAGTATTGTAAGTTTAGATGCTTATGTTATATCCGGATGAGATGAAATTTGGTTGGTTGTTAGGATTGGAAATTAGCAAATGATCAAGTTTTAGCTGCAATGTGTTCGGGAGATAATATCAAAGCTGTTTGGAACACTGAAGTCGTCTTGTGACAATTATATTAGAGCTCTCACACAAAATCGCGCTGCAATGCGATACGACACCGCATCGCAGAAACCTGCAATTCGATTTCGTGCGAACCGATGCTTTGGGTTCCGGTGGCCATACAATAATCATCATCATTTTACCCGAAAGACGTCCACTGTTGGATATAGGCCGCCATAACGACCGGTCCTGTGCATCACGCATCCATCGGATTCCTGCGACCCTCACCAGGTCATCGGTCCACTTTGTGGGAGGCCTTCCAACGCCGCGTCTTCCGGTACGTGGTCACTCCCAGAACCTTTCAGCCCCATCGATCATTTGCTCTGCGGTAACCTTGGTACTTCTGCGTATGCCATACTATGTGCGAAGCGAATCAATACACAAGTTCTTACGATGCGTTGTATGAGCTCGCAGATTTTTGCTATGTGACGTTGCATTGCAGTTTGGTTTTGGGTTCTTAGATCGAGACTAGATATGCAAGGCGGGAACTGAGTTTATGGTGGAGCCAAGAGGTCTACGTCAGTAGAGTTTGATATTCTGATTAAAACTGAAACCGGTGATTGAAAAGTGTGTGTAAATTGGTTGTCATGATATGAACTTTTTTAAGTGGGAAATCACCTAATGACTTCTCCCGCTCTAGGACGGAGCGGTAGGGCATTAAAGACTTTTACTGACTAAAATCACACCTATGTTCCTTCAGTTGCCTTTTGAGTTTTAGTACAGTGGGTTCCCCTTTCAGAAGTTGACCCATCACCCTAGTGGACTTCAGCCCTGCTGGGCCCCTACGGATTTGCTGACATCTCGTTCAGGCGCGCGTGGAACACTACGCACCGTTTATGACTTGGGCTCGGTCGGACAGTTACCGGATGGCCGGACTCCGAGCTACCCATTGCTCGACGTCCGCAAGCCCATGTCTACACTGGCTGGTATTCGGGGTCAGGGTCCGGCGAAAGCCCACCCATGTTCCTCCAGTTGTCCTTTGTGTTCCAGGGTTCCGATTAGTCTTTCGAATAATAGCGCAGCCCGCTATGTTGTGGTATCTATTAAGATCAATTCATGGAACCTCACGGTTCGCTTTCACAATACTGATCGGTTAGAAGATTCAATCGGTATATATGTACCTAGCTTATATTAGCTCTCCAATAGTATAGAGTAAAGCTGTTAGAGATATTACTTGCCTTTGATACATATACACACATCACATAAAGTTTGCGACCACTTGAAAATCTGAGATTATTGTTCTATAGCTGGAAATTTTAGATTAGATTTTAAAACAAAAAACCCGGTCAAGAGCGTGTCGGGCCAGGCTAAGTGGACCGACAGACAACGAGCAAGAACAAATACCACCAAAGCCAACGAGAGACCAACCGAACAATTCGACAATATAATAGCTCATACCCGTCCCGACCCCATCAACTCAGGAAAAATTTTTACAGCGCGAAGTAGCCCAAAGTACAGCGCCATCTTCCGGGAAACCCTAATAAAACATTTTTTCCACTTTTTATTTTACCACTTTGTCGGCGTGATTGATATACATATTGGTATCAAATTTCAGCTTTCTAGTGCTAACGGTCACTGAGATTATCCGCGGATGGACGGACAGACAGATAGACAGACTTGGCGAAACTATAAGGTTTCCTAGTTGACTAAAGAACCCTAAAAAGTCGCATGGGCTGTATAAGAAATCAATATTTATTGATGCTTATTCTTGTGTTTACCAGCAAGCTATTTTAGTCATATAATTTACTCAAACATTGTCAAAGTTTTAGTTTCAAAATGTCAAGAAACTATTTTTAAGTGAAGAAGGTTACACTAAAAGAGAAATAGCATACAGAGTAGAGACACTGTGCACTATTTCTTTCCGCATCTTGCAGAGGTACCAGCAGACCTATGCAAGTTATGACCGTTTCGTGTCAAATCTCTTTCTACAATCGGTAATGTCTCGGCGCGTTAGCAATTTTAGAAAACGATAAGTTGGTAGCCATGTTGACGCGTCTGAGTCGATCTCTCATTCTACAAAACTTTTAACTTGGCTACCATTTACATCACAAAACTACAGGATAAAGCGATGCACGTTGTAGAAACGATTACATTTCATTCTATCATTTTTAACGCTGTGAACTAGGCTATGAATATTCTATTCGTTTATTCTGATCACGTGACTTAACGTTGAGGTGATGTCATTCCCATACATTTGATTAGTTTTCTACTTGCTATTCTAGATTTTCAACTTGGCTAGGCCTACTGAGCTAATTGACCTCACAGTATCACTATTTAAAATGATGACATCATACTGATGACAGCCCATGATCCAATCAGATCAGATCACAGTTGCGAGTCACCATCGGACATGACATTAGCACTCCAAAGAATCAGAATTGCTTACAACATCTCTGGTTCAATCTACAAAGCCACAGGAGCACAGACGTAGGGTAGCCAGCCTTTCGGTATTTTACAGGTTGCATTTTGGAGAGTGTGCGCGGGAATTTATTATTATTTATTTATTTATCTTTATTCCAAAAAAGTAAGTAAATTATAAGATAAGCCCCACAAAACCGTTGCAATGGTTTGACTGTGGGTTTGGTGAGTCTCTAGACATACTTAAATGTACTTAAAACATTTCTAAATAATATAATTTTAATTTGCGTCTAAATCTATTTGTGTTTGTTTCACTCCTTATTGCATGCGTCTCATTCGTCTGGCTTAGTTTTTTCTTTACAATTTGTTTTTTTTTTTGTATATTAGTTTATGTGTATTTGCGCCCAGTGGCTTACGACATAAAATAGAAACGAAAGCTAGGCCAGATGAATGATGTTATCTCGGTTTCAAAGAATCACCCAGCTCTGGTATAAATAAGCTATAACACGTTGGTAATTTCATAAATAAAGCTAGCAAATAACTACATTGTAAACAGAAATCGAACATCGTCGTTAGCTTTCAGATTCCATTTAAGGCATGCACTTTCACGTACATTTTCTATCGCGTTGAATACTTGACATCATAACCTTTGCTTCGGCAGGGGTGTCACACCTTTTAGTATTATCGTTTAGTCTGTGCATATTATGTCGTGGCCAGATCTTAGAAATTGATCACTTCATGATTTGGAAAAGTAAAACTAGCCAGATTGTTTTAAATGTTAAAGTTTGACGATATATATAATCCTCGTTTGGCCTACTCTGTTTAGATCTTTTATTATCATAGAAATCCTACATCAATGATATGGCCAAACGAGGATATGATATACATATAATTAAATGTTAGCGTTTAAACGATATGGCCATTTTTAGTTGGCCGTATCATGAAATGATCAATTCTATGATATGGCCACTACACATACATACACGTAGTATAAATAGTTGGTCTGCTGGAAGAAATTTTTTAACTTATATTTTAGGTAGTAACGATGGCTCCACCCACGTGATAGTAATAAAAAATAAAGTTATCGTTTATACTATTTTATACTTCAAAAATTTATTTTATGGTCACTCGCCGATGGGTGCGTAAGTAGGTATCAGCTGAGTGTGAGTTAGTAGTCGGCACTTCAGCACCCCGTCGTCTGCGCGTTGGTTTGATGACACTATTACGAATAAATTATGTCTATGTTTTGCTTATTTCAAATTCGAAAATGGTAAAAAATGAGTAAAGAAAACTATAAACAATAAACGAATGGGCACGCCATAATTATGACGGTAAATCCCCTCTTTGAGGCGTTACGGCGTTCTCACCTTCCATATGACGCAGTTCCTAACCGAACATGGTAAGTTTGGGCGGTTCCTGCATTCGATTCAGGAGGAAAAAAACGTCCGCGTGTCAACATTGTGTAAACAGCCTGGAAGGCACGGTGAAGCATACGGTGGAGGTGTATCCTGCTTGGGCGGAGTACCACCGTGACCTCGTGGAGGCAATCGGTGGCAGCGACCTCTCCCGTTGGGCCATGGTTCATGCTATGGTCTGGAGTGAGAAGGAATGGCAGGCGGTTGCCTCCTTTTGTGAAGCAGTAATGCTAGCGAAGGAGACAGCCGCACGTGTTAGGGCACGGGCTTTCTTTCTTTCTTTAAAAAAAGCAATAAATGGAAATGTGTTCTATTACATCATACACTGATCCACCAAAAAAGCATACCGACGGTGAAGTGCCAATACCTTCTAACTGACATTTTTCGATAAAATTACTTTTAAGTGCTTATATTTTAAATGCGTGTTTCCGCATGCTTCGCAAAATATCCGAAGCGGATATTTAGTTGCAACTGCATCAAATTAATTTGTGGAAACAAACACCTAACTAAACCAACGTGTCAATTTATAGTATTACTTCCTAACAATTTTGGGACAGATAATTTGACTTCCGACAGTTAGGAGTTATTGGTACTTCACCGTCGATACGCATTTGTTATGAACTTTTCATGTATATTCTCTTTACAAAAATACTTATCAACCATCCTAAAGATTTAGAGGTAGTGGGTGGCCGAGTGGTAACGGCCCCGACTTATGGTCCCAGGTTCAAACCCAACCAGGCGCATTACTTTTTGTAATTTATTTCATCACTACTGCTCTCAAAACGGTAAAATAAAACATCGTGAGGAAACCGGCATGTCCTAGAATCAAAAATTCGAAGACATGTGACATTCATCAACCCGCACTGGGCCCGCGGGGTGAGATTATGCCCAATACCCTCTCCTAGAAAGGAGGCCTGAGTCCCAGCATTGGGAACATTAAAAAGGCTGATTATGCTATGCTAACCATTCCAATACCAACTGTTTCACCATTATGATCCTGTAATATATGGCGCTCGTCCGTACGTTTGCCAACCCTGTTCGATGTGATCGTGTAGCGAGATGTTAGCACTTGCTCCAAAATGGCGGCTATGATAAGATAGGGAGTGTTAAGTGAAAATATTCGTTCACCACCATGTACACTTTATGATATTTATTAGTGTTTTATAGTGTTTCTAGCTGTTTTGGGGATAACCATGGTGTTTTGATGAGTAAATCGATGGACACAAGTTATTGCAGTTGTTGCTAGTTGTGTTGTGTTGTTGCAAGTTATTGTTGTTGTTGTAGTTGTGTTGTGTGTTGTTGTGTTGTATTTGTGTTGTGTTGTGTTGTTGTTGTAGTTGTTGTGTTGTTGTTGTTGTGTGTTGTTGTGTTGTTGTAGTTGTATTTATGGGTTCTGTACTCGAAAAGTGCCAACGGTACTAATTACTAAGCCTCCGTCTTATTCTAGTCTTCCGTCCGTCTGTCTGTCCATCTGTCAGCGGATTGTATCTCAAAAACCCTATGAAGTAGAAAGTTGAAATTTTCACATAATTCTTTTGTTACATATTAATATATGAGATACACACATATTATGTGTGAATAATGTGTATTTCTATTGCCGCTACCATAAATAATAAAATTTAAGGAACTCTCCCTTACAAGAAACGTTTATTTGTCGGCGTTATTTTACTCGAGTTTAATATTGTAGTTTGGAACCCTTCGTGTACGAGTTCGACTCCCACTTGGCCAGTTTTTTTGAATTTTAATATTTATTGAGTGTTACAGATATAAAATTTCGGATTTAGACGGATAAACGATACTATAATATGTATATCAAACTTCAACGGTTTCAGATAAGGTTACGGATTTGACATGTTTTCGGATTGTCCATTAGTTTCGGATAGTTTTGGTTATAGATATTAGATTTTTAAGAAATCGTAGAAGTAAAATACAAATAGGATAAAATTTTTCATTGTAGTTCTCCTATGATACATGCATTCCGAATATATTCGAAATATTTATAGCGAATCAGTTACTGATACATTTTATATCAGATAATTTGATAGTTTCCATTACGGTTATGTTGCTCCATAACATTTATAGTAATCATGTCATGTCGAGTGGTAACGGCCCCGATTTACGAGTTGTAGGTCGCGGGTTCAAACCCAGCCAGGCGCATTACTTTGTGTAATGTATTTCATCACCACTGCTCTCAAAACGGTGAAGGAAAACATCGTGAGGAAACCGGCATATCTTAGAACCAAAAATTCGAAGACATGTGACATCCACCAACCCACACTGGGCCCGCGTGGTGGATTACGTCCCATTCTCTCTCCTGGAGAGGATGCCTGAGTCTCAACAGTGGGAACGGTATAAGGCTGACTATGCTATGCTATGTCTAAGGCCGTGGGAATCCGATGGAAGATAGAACCTCCATGTCTCCAAGTCATGGTTTTTCCATGTCTAGCAGCAGAGAGAAGACTTTCGGTGGCATTGATAATGATCTACCGGGTTACCATAACGTTCAAAGTAAGATTGTTTCATACGTATTACAGTGTGGGTAAAAGACAGAGCTATACAGGTTGTCTAGCGCTATCTCTTACTCACACTGGAAATAGAATGAAACAATCTTACTTTAAACGTCATGGTACAGGTCCTAGTATATTACGGGATATGTTTGGCTATGTTAAAAAAGCCAACCAACTCCTAATATTTGAAACAAAATTTTATGCAAGATGTATATTAACTCAGTGAATGCAATAAAAGATAATTTAAGACTGTATATTATTTCGATAATTACACAAAGTAATGATGCTACTAAGGGCTGTATTTGTAAAATTATGATATCTTAATTCGTGGGTTCTATCGTGTAAAGCTGTTACATACAAGTACATTACTCTTGAATAATAATAATAACCGCCGGTAACTTGGATCCTATTCCCGTTACAGGTGGGCAAAAATATAAATATATAAGTTATATAAATTAAATAATAATAATTTATTGTTTTTCTTCAAAAAAAAAAAAAACAATTGCGCCTGACCTAGATCTCTGTGTATTTCAAGACACAGTTTTTTTTTCCAAGATAATAATGATGAATATTATAAACAAAAATATGAAGGTGTGTGTTTAACTTGAAGATTGGAGCTTACATCAGACCGGTATTTTCTAAGTAATTGTAGGTAGCGGTATAAAGAACACACGCGTTCCGACAGAAAGAAGCTAGACTGACTAATGACGATGGTATTAATAGTTCTTCATTCAAAGGGTGTTTTAATAAAATCAAGCTGACTCGGTAAATTTCATACCACCATATTTTTTGGCAATTGAACTATTTACATAGGTAAGTCGGTACGGAACCCTTAGTGCACAAATCCGACTCGCACTTGATCGATTTATTTTTAAGATAGATTACAATTGAATGTTTTTTTTACTTACTTAAAGACCTAAATGTTTTATAAATTTATAAATTGTTATGGACAATAACGTACACATATAGAAAATCCTTTTGTATAGTTTCGATATTGAGAATAGATTCATGATAGCATAAGTTTAAACCTTAGTGGTTTTTGGTTTCTATTTAACTTAGAAAATCCTGTATTCTTTTGTATTAATGATAAATGGACAACCCGACGAACAGCGAGTATCCACCCTTACGTTGTTGAAACTTCAACGGTCCGGACTAAGCGTTTCGCTTCGTCGTTTATACCGCGACTGGAACAATTTGCCTGCTGCGGTCTTCCCGTCCAACTATAATTTAGGTGTCTTCAAGGCTAGAGTGAATTGGCTCTTAATAAACTAGTGCGCCTGACCATCAATGCTTGCATCTCCGCTTACCATCAGGTGGGATCGCCAGTGCTTGACTGCGATCATATGAATTATATGAATTAAAAAAATAAAAATAAAATTAAAAGTTTAAAGGGTTCGAAATAATTTTTATTAGAATAAAACATAGTAGTTGAGCTATAAGGAGTCTGTGTTAGTCCTAAGAAACAAGAACAGTTTGTAATTTTTTGTAACTTTTGTTAAACAAAATTACTCTGGAACCAAAAGACACCTCAATGCCCATCAACCTGAAAACAATTATGATTGCGTCTAGAGAATTTTGATCCAATTGTGATATTTTTGTAGTCTTAAGATTTTTATTTATTTCCAAAGGGAGCATTGAAAGTACTCCTTAAAAAGTTGTAGGTTCCACCTGCTAAGTCCTTAGCTGTATCCAAGCTTTTGGCAACCACTTCATTAATTCTAGCACCAACAGCTGGAAAAAAAAATCAATTATTACAAAATGATGATTAATATTATTCTATTCAGGACAACGTGAGATTGGTAAAAGGACGTATAACGAAACTAAACTCCTGCCAACAATTAGTGTACATAAAAATCGGGAACTATCTTAAAGGAACGTATTCCCTGAAAAAAAAAAAAAAACATATTTATGAACACGCAAAAGAGAAAATTATATACAGAAAGAAGACCCTTTTCCAATATACGTTTATTTTATTTTCTTCTTTCCATCGCTATTACTGAATGAAACGGGAGTCCAAAGTTGTATGGGGTGACCTACCTTCACGTGGTTGAAGCCGATGGTAGAACTTAGTATCATATAAGAAACCTCTTGGCAATGCTGCCAGCGTTCTGGGCACTTTTCCTATTGATATCGATGTGGATGAATTTTTTGATGCCCAATAATTTCTTTTTCTACCCGTTTGTAAATATTATTATGTATATATTCCTATTACGTTGTTAATATTTATTAGTTTTTATGTTTCTTATAATTAGTATTACAATGTTAGCAATTGTAATAAATTAGAAACCTCTAACATTATCAATGCTGGAACTGAGTCCACTGTGGTTAAATGTTATATTTTGAATTCTCCTCTCTTCTATCTTAATGTGTTTTTTAACTGCTTGAAGCACCGTTAAGAATTTTAAGAATTGATTATCTTAATTTGTATGCTTTATATGTTACAGTGAGGAGCAGTAATGCAGTCCGGTGGTAATAGCCCCGACTTACGAGTTGTGCTTACGTCGTGGGTTCAAACACAGGTAGGTGCTTTATTTTATGTAATTTATTAGCCACTGCTCTCAAAACGGTGAAAAAGAAGAAGAATTCCTAGACAAGAGTCTTAACAGTGGAAACATTATAAGGCTTACAATATTATATATGATACAGTTAGGTTTTAAAAATGGGTCAGATCCATATATTTTTCTCCATTAATTTTGTCACAAATAAAGGCACGGACTTACCTTTAACGGGCCCAAGAATAGTTTTGGGAACATCAAAAAGAACTTTAGTTTGGTTCCCTGCAACTCCTTCTACTGCTAATATATCTGGTATAATTCTTCTAGTATCACCACCGGTAATCTTCTCGATAACGTTTTCTTTCTTAGATTCGTTGTTGTTTGCAGCTTTTTCTTCATTAGGTTTATCATCATTTGACAGAGACACATCACTGGCCTTTCCTAATTTTGGTTCTGCTTTTGTCGTTACCTCACTTTTATCTTCTGTTGGTTTAGCAACCGTTTCTTCATTATTTTTTGAAACTGCTTCTGTTATAGTTTCATCTGCTGAGGACTTTAAAATTCCGATTTGGAATATCTGAAATTGTAACTTACTATTTCAAAAATCAAGGTATTAGTCTAATAAGGTTACAAACTAGATGTAGTTACTGGAGTGTAAAATCAATAGTATACACTTATAGGAAAAACGAATTATTGATTTTCATAGGAACAATACAAATGATTCAATTTCACGGATGCCTGTGATTTCTGATGTAATCATTTATTTGACCTAGCTTAATTTGAAATACCTTTGGCATTGTTTTCACCATCGTTAATATAATCATCTTCGTCCGGTTCTCATCCCATTTATTTACGGGATTGTCGCGAAATTTATTCTTCTTATATCCGTCCAATCTTTTCTATTGGCGATCATGTTATTATAAAATTCTCGAGTTTTCGACACATTCATTTTTATAATCTCTCACAAAACAACCATCTTTTCTTTGGACTGTTCTCTTTTCCGTACTTCATCAACATTTGTTTAGCACGTCGTTGTAAGCAACCCTGTCGTTCCAATGGTACCTGATCCCTCTACTTATTCCTATAGAAGAAGTAAAAGACTTGCAGCCATATTGGATGGATTGAATTTTTACTTACATTATCCCACTCTAAGATTTATTCGCAGGTGTGTTAACGAACAATATTATAATAATAATATTAAGAAAATCTTAATAAGATAAAGAATAGGATGAATTCTGCTCTAGTCAGAATAACTTCAAAATAAGTACAAAAATAGTCATTTACCATATACCGAACTAATGATTTTGTAATTTAAGCTTTTCCGAAATTTGTAAATAAGTTTAACTTTACTTTAAATTTTGTCTTCTTATGAGGCCCATTGTAATTTAGACACTACTACAGTGTCTAAATTACAAAAGGCCTCATAAGAAGACTTAAAGTTACCTTGGTTAAAGGTATGGCTTTAAATAAATATAAAATACTCACAGTAAGAAAAAATAAACACACTGCTACGCGAGCCATTGTACAATACTTTCTGAATGAAACTGCATTAGGTGCTAAATTATTCAAGATTGTTTCTAAACTAATATGGCGATGTTAACTTGCAATTGGTTACAGTTGTTGCAATTTAATAATGCGTTTGGATTTCATCTCTAATCGATATTTTGTATGTTAATGTTGGCTGATTACTTACATGTGTATTCGTAGGTACTATTAAATGCTTGTATTTACGTTTTTATTTGCTACTAGCTTTTGCCCACGGCTTTGCTCCCGTCAACTGACTACTCTTTTTTACTCTACCCAACTCCACCCTACTGTACCTCACTCTACCTTACTCCACTCAACTCTACCCTACCTAGTTATGTACCCTACCTACCTACCTTACGCTACTTATCTACCCTACTACTTACCTACCTACTAACCCTACCCGACAACCTTCCCTAACAAAGAATGATTAATATTGGTCCAGCCGTTCTTAAGTTATAACGTTATTTTTTAACCGACTTCTAAAAAAGGAGGAGGTTCTCAATTCGGATGTTTGTATTTTTTTTTTATGTTTGTTCGCGCGTATCTTCGTCGCTTGCCAACCGATTTGAAAAATTCTTTGTGTGTTGGAAAGGGTATACTTCCCAAATGGTCCCATAGTCACCAAGTCGGGATCTGACTATGGAATCTTGGCGAAATTGAGAGAACTCCTCAAATATTATAGGCAACCATATAGTGATTTTGGTATTTTCATCGAGAACTTAAGCATTTACAGTCAAAAAGTAACATTTGATGTCTGTTTATAAGTGTGTCGCAACTAAAAAGTGTAAAATAAAAAACTTTTTACAAAAAAAATATAACCGACTTCATTAAAAAAACACTAAAAGGATCAAAATAGCTTTAATTTCGGAAGTCGGTGTTAAATAAGATACAAATAATACCGAGAAACACCGACTTCCGAAATTAAAGCTATTTTGATCCTTTTAGTTTTTTTTAGTGAAGTCGGTTATATTTTTTTTGTAAAAAGTTTTTTATTATGTATTTGGTAAGAAGGAAAAAAACTTGTAGTGCCAACTCCAAATAAAACTGGACAAGGGCAGTAAAATGATGATGATTTGGTAGCAGACTGGTAATTGTCCTGAATGGTTCATATTATAAACTAGAGAGTGAAAAATTTTCCCACTGGAACTTGTTACCGGGTTAAAAAAATCATTTGTGTTTTTCCAGGACATGGTCTAGCCGTGTGTCAAATTTCACCAGCCGTTTGAGCGTGAAAAAGTAACACAACTTACACACACATACACACTCACAAACTTTTGCATTTATAATATTATAGTGTGATTATTCAACATTAGTTTTAGTTTATGCTAAACTCGAAACACGTGACTAGTATTTTCATGTAAAGAATCTATGTACAAAATTTCATAATTGTATCTAGAAAAATTACTAAGTCATAAGCGTGTTATGATATCTGGTTGTCCGCATTAATACATGGTCACCGGGCCATCCGGGCGACTGAGGGGTTGTTTTGCTCCCGCATCCAGCTGCGCGCTGGCTCTTAATGCCCGCTATGACCTGTGTTGGCCTTAGTGTCGGTAGTGTCCAGTTTGTGACTTTTTTGGTGTAAAAATTATTGGAATCGATTCAGTTACTGATTCTGAACAAACTATATTCAGGTTTCGTATATACAAAAAATAATGTTGTATAAGTAATGTGATCTGTAAGTAACTCTGTCTGTTTGTTACCTCTTCAAGTCTTAACGGCTGAACGGATTTTAATAAAATTTGACACATGTGTAGAAAGAACCTATCCTGGGTTAGGCGATTGTATATTATTTTGAAAAACTAGTGAGTTACAAGTCGTGGGTTCAAACCCAGATGGCATTAGGATTCCCATAATTTAGTTCATCATCACCTTCTTTTAATACCGTATCTTGATTAATATATCACTATATTAACCATCACTAGAACAAGACCTTCTCATAAAATTAACCACACCGAAAAAAGTGACTTGGGAAATAAAACCGAATATAGGCCTTCAAAAATCATTAGGTTACGATTCAATAACAGGAGAAATACTTCGAAACCTACAAAAACATGTCAATCTTTAATGCGGCGCTAAGGTCAAACTCATTAAACATGATGACGTCACGAAGTAGTGGCTGCACGAAGGCTGCGCTGACGTTAATTGTCGAGGGTCACTAGTTTGGAGGTAGGCGAAACAGAGAGTAAAGTCCCGCAAACCTCCGTTGAAAAGGGAGGATCCTTCGACCAGACGGGATGTTATATCTGGTGGGCTGCAACTGCCCGATAGATGATTTCGGGTTGTTCTATATGTTCTAAACGCGCGGAGAACTTTGATTGCGCGATGCAGGATTAGTTCTTGTTTGACGCCATAGATGTCGCTACAAACATATTACTGAACTAATAATGATAGCCAGGGACATTGGTTTACGCAACAATAGTAAATAGATCGATTTTTTTTTGTTACTACTAATATGCAGGGCACGCCACAATTATGGCGGTAAGTCCCCTTTTTGAGGCGTGGTTGGAAAGACCTCACGGCGTCCTCACCTTTCGCATGACGCTGGTTCTCACCGAACATGGTAAGTTTGGGAAGTTTCTGCACCGGATTCGTGCGGAAGCGACGCCCGGGTGTCGCCACTATGTGGACCGCTCGGAGGACACGGTGGAGTACACGGTGGAGGTGTGCCCCACTTGGGCAGAGCAACGCCGTGTCCTCGTGGGGCGATCGGCGGCGGCAATCTCTCGCGCCGGGCCTTGGTACAGGCCATGGTCCGGAGCGAGGAGGAGTGGCAGGCAGTCGCCTCCTTCTGCGAAACAGTAATGCTAGCAAAGGAGGCGGCCGATCACGTGAGGCAGCGGTCCCCACGCCCCAACCGCCGCCGGGATTCCGATCCCGATTACCGGCCACCGTAGGCGCGGGCTTGCGGACGGCGAGCAATGGGTGGCTCGCCGTCTGACCGTCCGGTAACCATCCGGACCGAGCCCAAGTTGAGTTCCGATGGTTATCTTTCGGGACCCAGAACCCTGATGGTACCGAGTTAAGTAATTTAAATTAATTATCCAATACAAACTTTGAAACTATTTCACACTTTTCTTCATCATACATTTTATCAACATATTTATATTAAAAAATACTAACTATAATTACAATAAAATAAAAAAATAATATTATTCTTCATACATATTTCTAGAATGCTGTTCTAAGCCAGAAATCACGAGCAAATAACCCAATTTGCAATTCCTATACCTTCCACACTAGGAACGAAAAAGACAAAGAAAATAGCTCCGAATAGCGCTATCAGTATAATAACACAATAGCTATACGTTAGTGCTTTATGCGGTGGTGGCGAAAGGCGCGAATTGGGAGTCGAACCCATCGATTCCCAACTAATATTTTACACATTCATGTTGAAACAAAAACGTATAGAGCGCAGGACACTGCTGTGCTGCATGAGAACGCGGTACGTGATTTTCTGTTTTATTATTTTTGGAATAACAGTTGTACCTTTTTTTTAATTTGTAATTTATGTATTTAAATAATTTAGAAGACTTACAGCAAAGAAAAAACAGATAAGGAACAGTAAATCAGACTGACAGCCAATAACAAGTCCTTAATTTAAAAGTACAGAACAATAGATACTAAATAATTAATACACTACACAATCAATTGCTCATACTGTATATCAAACTTAAGGGCAACAACTTGCATTTGCAACTCGACATACATTTTCACTGTTTTTCATACAACCATAGGTATCATACAACTGTTATTGCGTGATTATGACGTTATTATACATTTTTCATTAGATATTTTGGAAACACAGTACTTTGTGGATATTATCTGGGCTTCTATTGAAATCAGTTTATAAATTTGTGAAAAACTAATCCAGTAAAAACCACTAAAAATCTGTTATTTTGCATGAACTTTGACACTTCATAATTTACTCAAAAAATTTAAAAAGTACACGACACTCGGACGCAACACCGAGCGCTAGTGCAATATAAGTCAACGATGGACGGGCGAAGTTATGGTTAGATTCGATTAACATTGCTGATAGGATTTCAAACCCTTCAAATATTTTAAAATGTATTAAATAAATTATGATAATGACTAAACAAATACCAATAAATTCATTTATTTTTGCCTGTTACCTCGTCCTACTCGCCAGGAACGACTGCACAGCGCCGCAGCGGCCGCTCAAATGTAAATTAAATGATGAATAGATACGCGCACGAATGCGCTTTGCTGTATACCCGCAAAATAAAAAAAAATAACAACGACCATTAATTCGAGATGTGGCTGTGTTGTTTACTCGGTTTTTCGGAGTACGCTTACTTATATTTTACGTTTTTTGTTTGATATAGTTTGTTTATTATTTATATTTCTGCCATTAACAGTCGTGAAGTAAATAAACATGTGTTATTATGAGGAAAGCACAGTGTTGACTGTTGTTAAATTACTCGTATATTAATTTGGAGAACAATGAATGAATTTAATAATTTTGTTCTGGTTTGAGGCCTTTTGTTCGAGAACTCAATATATGCTATTCGTGTTGAGAACCTCATTAGGATTTCAATTAAAAATTACAAAATGAATCAATTTAATTAACGAAATGCATTTTAGCAGTGCTTTATTCGGTATAGGCATCGCGAAGATATCGACAACAAAAACTCGAAGACGTCAAGGTAAATAAAATGGCTCGCGAAATTCTAATTTAAGGACATTTTTTGTAATTTATAGTTCAGTATCAAATAGTAAAGTAATAAAAAAATATATTTGCGGTAATGACATGTATGTATTTTTATTTTTATACTCATTAAAATCGTCAACAAAACTCTCTAACTTAGAAACGAGGCAAAATGTGCCATTTTAATAAAACTTATCATGATTTCCAGTTTCTTTCAGATAGGATACTTGTGCCATTTATGATTATGCCATTCGTTAAGAGCAGAAAATTCGAGTATTTTTTTTTATTATGGATAGTCTCGCTTTTCACCACTATCACACTTGATATAGTGGCCTAGAAGTAACCTATTCTAGCTAATAACCTATTCTTGACTTAAAGACCCTACCTAGGTTGTAGCTGTCAGAAAAGACAGATACAGGTTCAGTCGACACTATTTTAGTAATAAAATCCCTAAACATATTGCAGCCTTAAAACTAATGATGCACTGTACTAAAAAGATGATTTTTCAGAAGTCATATAGTTTTCAATGTACTTATTTACTCGATAAGAAGTTGCGACTTAATTACTGAGGAACATTAACTATGTATTAGAACAAAGACTTTGACAATCAGATTACAGATTAGTTGTGTTAGATAGATTAAAAAGTTAAAGGTTTACCTAAAAATGGTAATTAAAAGATAAGGTAAGAGTAGTGGTGGCCGAGTGGTAATGGCCCAGACTTACGAGTTGTAGGTCGTGGGTTCAAACCCAGCCAGGCGCATTATTTTGTGTAATTTATTTCATCACCACTGCTCTTAAAACGGTGAAGGAAAACATCGTGAGGAAACCGGCATGTCCTAGAACCAAAAATTCGAAGACATGTGACATTTTGAAGTTCAGTATAGTGCTTCTTTTGTTATAAAGGTGCGATATATTATTTTCTCTATCCCTTCTACAAAACCAGTCATATATTACACAAATATACAACTACCCGCTTTAAATGATATATTAGGTACGATTTTAATAACGTTGCTGATGGTAACGCACCCATATCAACGGATACGTCAGGGGCGCGTAATCCAAGGTTTATGTGTATTTATTGTGCACCTGGTTTTGTTACGGTGAATTTTTTTTTGCTGTCTCTTTCTATGCCTTTGGTTTGTTTGGGTTTGACTAAACAGGTTTTTTTTTGTATTGTAAGAAATTAACTTATGTTTGTAACCTGGTTGTTTTGCGTAAATGAGACGCATATTTTCCCTTTTTATGTAACTTTATCTTTTTTTAGGGTTTCGTACCTCAAAAGGAAAAAACGGAACCCTTATAGATCACTTTGTTGTCCGTCTGCCTGTCTATCAAGACCCTTTATCTCGGGAACACGTCGATGTATTATAGTTGAAATTAAAACCATATACGAAGGTCTTTTTATTTATTTTTTTCGGTGGGAAAATCATCTAATGACAAATCCCGCTCTTGGGCGGATCGGGAGATAGTGTCAGACTTTTACTGCGGGCTTCGCTTTCACACTACCCGTGGCCCCAGTAGGCTTCGACCCTGCTGGGCCCCTACAGTTGCTGACATCTCCTTGAGGCGCGCATTTATGTTTTTCACACACGGAACAATACGCGCCGTCGACGACTTGGGATATACTAAGGTCTGCGGTCCCTTGAAGCCATGAAAAAACGAGTTAAGGAAAAAAAGATACGGCCGTTTAAGTCGCAAAAAAACATGTATTTCGACACTCTAAAGGAAATCGAAATTCATACGGTACTTCCCGTTGATCTATAATTTGGTTCTAGGACATGCCGGTTTCCTCACGCTGTTTTCCTTCATCAAACATGCATTTTTAAGGTTCCGTACCCAAAGGATGCCAACGTCTGTCTGTGAGCGTGCTGTATCTCATAAATCGTAAAAGATGAAATTTTCACAGAATGAGTAGGTGTTTTCTATTGTTACTACTACAATAAATAATAAAATTAAAATAAAGTTAAAAATGAAAAGGGTTTCCATACAAGAAACGTTATTTTCTTGGCGGTTTTTGCTCGATATTAATATTATAAGACGGAGTTCGAGTGCGAATCCGACTCGCACTTACCAGTTTTTAAATTACATAAAAATCGCATTCGTTTATCGATTTTCCTGCCAGAAAATGTAACCCACAGCAAATAAATCCCACATAAGGATCTACATTTAGTTTTTCCACAACGTACTCTCATCAACCGTATGGATTGGAAAAGAACATCCCTCCGTATGCGACATGGAAGGGGCGTTACTTCGGAACCGATGAGTCAGTGAGTTCGAATCCGCACTGTCTAATAAAATAGATTCGCTTGGAAAGCACTTTAAACAAGAACGAACGAAGTGTATTGCTTTACGTGGCAGTGTTTTTCGATTGGCGAAGTGGTTTCATGATCAAAGTGGCTTGTCATTAAATGTTTTAACATCATGATTACTTTTTAGGGTTCCGTGGATCCGTACCCATAGGATCAAAATGGGACTCTGTTACTAAGACTCCGCTGTCCAACCGTTTGTCTATCTGTCTGTGTGTCCGTCTGTCATCAGGCTGTATCTCATGAACCATGATAGTTAGACAATTGAAATTTTCACAGAAGATGTATTTCTGTAGCCACAAAAAACTGAATAAAATAAATATTAAAGGAGACTTCCATACAACGGAAAGGTTATTTTATTTTTGCCGTTTTTTTGCTATAGACGGTACGGAACACTTCGCTCGTGAGTCCGACTCGTACTTGACCGCTTTTATAAACATAATATTACGCTTGTATATATGTGTTTTATGAAGTTATAGTACCCAAGAGAAAGCGTCCATACGCAGCAGTGAGTTGCAATAGGTTGATGATGATGATAAAGTTGAAAGGTACATAACTATGTCGATAAAATGATATATCAATCCATTCAGTAGTTTCTGTGAAATTCATTAAAAGATATGTATTGTATACTTACTAACATAAAAACACTCATTAACTTTCGTACAGTTACTTCTTCAGACGGCCCAATAGACTGACGTGGTTATTATCTAATATATAAAATTCTCGTGTCACAGTTTTCGTTGCCATACTCCTCCGAAACGGCTTGACCGATTCTCATGAAATTTTGTGTGCATAATGGGTAGGTCTGAGAATCGGATAACATCTATTTTTTTTTTCAATTTTAGATAATTTTTTTTTATATACATAGCAAAACAACGTTTGCCGGGTCAGCTAGTAGGTATATATAATTCCAACAATATCACGTATTTTATGTAGGTAGTTGTATACTTAACATCTAAAAATCTAGAAATATTTAAGTAAGTATGTCTATCAGTTATCTAGTACTCATAAGACAAGCTCTGCTTAGCTTGGGACTAGATGGCGTTGTGTGAATATTAAATTATTATATTAATATGGTATGGTTCCGAAACGTGGTCGCTCACAGTGGGCCTCATCAGAAGGCTCAAAGTCACCCAAAGGGCAATGGAAAGGGCTATGCTCGGAGTTTCCTTGCGTGATCGAATCAGAAATGAAGATATCCGCAGGAGAACCAAGGTTGCCGACATAGCACGAAGAATCGCCAAACTTAAGTGGCAATGGGCAGGGCACATCGCTCGCAGAACGGATGGCCGTTGGGGCCGAAAGGTTCTGGAGTGGCGACCGCGTACCGGAAGACGCAGTGTTGGAAGGCCCCCTACAAGGTGGACCGATGACCTGGTGAAGGTTGCGGGAATCCGATGGATGCGAGACGCGCAGTACCGTTCTTTGTGGCGACATTTGGGGGAGGCCTATGTCCAGCAGTGGACGTCTATCGGCTGAAATGATGATGATGATGATGATGATGATTAATATGGTATACTGAGTAGTTCTACATCTTTACAAATTTACATTAAAATAAGTGGATAGTTGCTATACAATATTAACCTTTAAAATAAACGCTTTACATTTCAATTTTCCAAATGAGTTTATCAGATATATTTTGCAAATTGCATCTAAGCGTAAACGACACCCAAGATTCACTTTGAAGTGTCTCCAATAGTGAATGCAGTATGTATACGTAACCTGGCATATTAAACATCTAGTGTTGTGCCCTAGTTTCCACTGTTATATCGATATTTCTGGCGATTTTTAGGGTTCCGTACCTCAAAAGAAAAAAACGGAACCTTTATAGGAACACTTAGTTGTCCATCTGTCTGTCTGTCAAGACATTTTATCTCGGGAACGCGTGGAGGTATCGAGTTGAAATTAAAACCATTTACTCAGGTCTGCGGTCCCTTAAAATGTGGAAAAAAAAATCAAACTTCTAAGTTAACGAAAAAAAAAAACGATATAGCCATTTATGTCTCATTTATTTCGACACTCAAGGGAATCAAAATTCATAGGATACTTCCAGTTAATCCAGAAATTTGGTATAAAGTCAGGTCTTATAGCACAGGTATAGGTCTAAATCTGAAAACACAAATTTTTTATTTATCTATAATATGTAGGTATATATTTAGAAATATTAAAGTATGTTTATCAGTTATCTAGTACTCAACACAAGCTTAGCTTGGGACTAGACGACGTTGTGTGATAGTTGTGTGAAAAAAATTTAAAAAGATGATTTGACTTCAAAAAACTTGTTGAGAGCAATGACGTCATTTACGTTTTTAAACATTCATGTCGCCGGTATTTTCTCCAAGGTTCGTTTATTTATTTATTATTTAGTGTTTTTTTTTAGTTGTGAATTCACCTAATTACTTCTCTCGCTCTAGTATTACTGCTTCGCAGAAAGAGGCTACTGCCTGCCATTCCTCCTCGCTTCGGATCATGGCCTGTACCAGGACCCGGCACGAGAGGTTGCCGCCGATCGCCCCCACGAGGACACGGCGTTGCTCTGCCCAAGCGGGGCACACCTCCACCGTATGCTCCACCGTTTCCTTCGGGTGGTCCACACAATGATGACACCCGGGAGTTTCTTCCGCAAGTATTCGGTGCAGCAACTTACCACGTCCGGTAAGGACTTGCGTCATGCGAAAGGCGAGGACACCATGACGTCTTTCCAGCCACCCCCCCCCGCAACGAAAGGACTTACCGCCATAATTATGGCGTGCAAAAAAATGGATTATTCGCAAAGCGCTACGTTTTCTAAAACTCGAAACAGTACACAGTAATATAGCATAGTCGGCCTTATAATGTTCCCACTGTTGGGATTCAGGCCTCCTCTCTAGGAGAGGGAATGAGCCGTAATCCACCACGCGGGCCCAGTGCGGGTTAGTGGATGTGACATGTCTTCAAATTTTTGGTTCCAGGACATGCTGGTTTCCTCAAGATGTTTTCCTTCACCGTTTAGAGAGCAGTGGTGATATGCGCCTGGCTGGGTTTGAACCTGCGACCTACAACTCGTAAGTCGGGGCCGTTACCACTCGGCCACCACTGCTCTTAAATATATCGATATGATACCTAACAACACAATACTACATTCTACTCGTACAGAGAACGCTTAGCATTAGACGAAGCTTATTTGACGAGGCTAGACACACTTAGATTTAGCGCATAAAGCTTTGACAATAACTGTAGAAACTAGTAACTGGTAAGAACTAACAACCGATACTCACAGCTTTGTTACAATGCAGGCGTACTAAACTGTCTAGTTTGACAAATAGAATAGATAAATGTATATGTCGTGGCCGGATCATAAAATTGATCATTTCATGATATGGTCATGAGCATCGACAATATCAGGAAATAAAAATAGTAAAATTTCCCGAATAACTAAGCGTGTTGGCGTGTGTCAGAGTCTATACACAAAGAAACCAAAGGCGGCGGCTTGGGACAATAATTTCAAGCTTGATGATTAAGTTCGAAAACAACTCAAAAAGAAAAAGACATCAAAAAAAATTTTAGGTCACATATCATGGAGTACTTAACTTTACTTAAAGGCCGTGGTTGTCTGTTAATGTCTTTCAGACATTCTTGCAGCCCAACATAGTACACTACGGGACCCGGGCTTTGGAACAGGCTATGGTCCGGAGCGAGGAGGAGTGGCAGGCGGTCGCCTCCTTCTGCGAAGCAGTAATGTTAGCAAAGGAGGAGGCCGCACGTGCACGCGCCCCAGACATTGGATGATGAATATGGATTCCGCTTCCGATTTCCGGCCACCGTAGGCGCGGGTTTGCGGACAGCGAACAATGGATAGCTCGCCTTTCGATCGTCCGGTGACCGTCCGGACCGAGTCCAAGTCGTCGACGGCGCGTAGTGTTCTACGCGCGCCTCAAGGAGATGTCAGCAACCATAGGGGCCCAGCATGGTCGAAGCGTACTGGGGCCATGGTTGATGCGAACGAGATCCCCAGGGCCCTGGAAAAATAGCAAAGAAGGAACAGGAGTGGATTTTTAGTCAGTAAAAGTCAGTGAGGATTTCCCACCCAAAAAAAAAGTACACTACGTGATAACAAAAGCAGAATAGACCCTCCATTAATCATGTGCCAACTACCCTCTGAAAGCTAACAAACATTTCGTTGTAGCTCTTCATTGGAACACGTTGAGCGATACATCAGCCTATCTTATCTCGTCATCGCAACTCATCGCCGACTCGTTTGGCTTTAGTTCGTGAGTGTACAGAGTTAGGGACTAGCATGGTTTAAGTTTTCGGAGGAAATTGTCTGTTATTGTACTACAATTAACATTATAAACGCACATCCTAAAGGCTAAAAGTAGTTTGTTCACAATCGGCTACTGGATCGATTTTAGCTGTTTTTAAAATAGGTTATTTTTTATCCTTAAGAGCGTCCATCCTGAGATACATTTCCATGCAACCGCTTCGTTATTACTTGATTATGGCGTTATTACACATCTTCTTCTAGATATTTTAGTAACACAGATATCCTCTAGTGGATCTTATCTAGGTTCTATAGAAATCAAAACACAAATTTGCCTAAATCTAATCCAGTAAATACCTCTGAAATTCTGCTTTTTTGCGTCGTCTTTGGCTCTTTATAATATACTCATATAAGGTGTTAAAAAATTAACTTTAAGAATTTCGAGGGGACACTGTCCTCCTCATTATGAAGAACTTTTGTTATGGGACCAAACCTGAAATAGAAATAATAAAATAATAAAAAAAATAGAAAAAATCATCTGCTCCATACATTTTGACGAGTTAAACGTAGGGAACAACTGTTTTTTTTTTCGCGATACCAGGTTTGGTCCCATATTAAAAGTTGTTCATAATGTGGAGTACAATGTCCCCTCGAAATTCTTAAAGTTAGTTTTTTAACACCTTATATAATAAAAAAGTACTACTAACTCCCTTTTCTTTCATATCACTCTTCACACAATCCATCCATCTTAATAATCATGTGAATAGTACCTATATAAAGTAAAAAGGAAAATGAGTGGGCATGTAATAAATAAAGTAAATATGTATCTTTTGTAAATATTTGTTAGTAACTAATATTTTATTTAAATAATATTTGTATGCCACTTTGTGGTAGAACACAGAGACACTAACACATTTTGTAAAACTAAATTATACCTGTGTACACAAATAAAGTTTTTGTATTTGTATCTTTTCTTTGGCCTCTCCCTCTCCATCCATCCACAAGTATACTCTTACAGTAACTTCATCCCTCCTCTTTACATGACGATTCCCCTTCAACTTTTCAGTCATTGGCGCCGCTTTCAAACTTCCTCTAATATAATCATTTCACACTTTATCAATTCTCGTCACACCACATATCAATCCTTTCACGCTATCACTGACTCTTTTTTCTTTCATTTCACTCTTCTCACAATGCGTTCATCTTCTTCTTCTTTTTTTTTATTTTTATTCTTGGTAGGTTCGCGCTTGACCGCTATCTCACCTGATGGAAAGCGACTATGCGGTCGACGATGAAACGCGCTTACCTAGAAGTAACCTATTCACTCTTGACTTAAAGATATCCGGGTTGTAGCTATCAGGAAACAACTTTTCTTTTTGCTTTAGAATAAATCTTCAAGAACGTCGTTCAAATCCAAACTCGTCTACCATTTTTATAGAATTGCCATCCACAAAATGGTGACGGCCATAAAAATCCTCGTAATCCGTACTCACAGAAAGTAGTGGCTGTGGAACTAATTAACAAGTTCTACCAGACATCGCTTGCCGGAGATTTCGTTAGGCGAACAGCTATTTTTGTACAAAACTTTGCTTTTCCCTCAGTTGGTTGTACGTACGCACTTTATTTTGTTAGTTAGAACAGCTAATGAATATCTGCGGTGAACAAGGAATCTATTTTGGGTATTCAGCAAGGTTGTTAATCTTTGTGGATGGTAGTCAAACTTTTGAACGCTAAACCTATTTGCTATGTATTTTTATGAAACTATTTTGTGGAAATATAACGATACAAACTTTTTTTTTGCGTGGGAAATCATCTAATGACATCTACCGCCCTTGGTTGGGCCGGGAGGGCGTGTTAGACTTTTGCTGACTAAAAACCACTTCTGTTCCTTCTCTGCCTTTGTTTCAGGCCCAACTCATGTAACCAGTAGGCTTCGCCTTGCTGGGCCCCCCTACGGTTTGCTGACATCTCCTTGAGGTGCGCGTGAAACACTACGCGCCGTTGTGACTTGGCAATCACATTAAAAATGTAAATAAATTTACCAAATAAAGCAATTGAAAATATAGAAATTAAATTAAAATATTCAACTAGTTAGAAAGCAAAGGGCAACTAAAGGAACATAGGTGGGTTTAAGTCTGACACTTCCTCCCTGTCAACCTAGAGCGAGAAGAGTTATTTGATGACTGTACATTAAAAAAGTATTTAGTCAAACAAAACAGCGGCAGAGAGGTATCTAGTCTAAATATAATATAATTTTCAATACACTTTCTCAAAATCCACTCTAATACCTACCGCTTTTAGTCACGCAATTGACTGTTTTTCGCATTAGTGCAGAAAAGTGCGCAAGCTATTGTATCAGGCTGGATGCTAGGCGACCCCCATGGATCACCGGTCAACCCCCGTTTATTTATTTCTTCATAAGCGTATTGTAGAAAGAAAAGAAAATACATGGGAATGTCAAATTTATTTGTAAAAATGATCAAAATTAAAATAAATAATATAAAACATAAATAATAGAAAATTCTAAATTAAATGCATGACAATATTGGAAATCATATTGTATCGCATTAAAGCATGTATGTATAATTATTTATGAAATAACTTAAAAATTATAATTGTAATATATTATATTATCAGAATTAAAGGCTTTTTGTATTTTTAGATAGATAGATATTTTCAAATTGCATTAGGAACTTAAAATATTTGTAAGTGTATTGTAAAATGTCGTTTGATACACGTGTAAATTTGTCATTGCAGCACTCAACTCCATAACAGCTTCACCTGCTGCTTGGGCGTTTTCCGGCTCGGTCGGAATGACTACCTTTCTCCACTTGTATCTAAACGTACTTTCTTTCTGTCTATCTCTAAAGTTACAAAAAACATATAAACATCTAATGTCCGCTGGCAGCTCCCCCATCTCATTACAGTTAATGTCTAAGCAAATAAATTGTGCAGCAATATTTAAGATGAACTCACAAAGTTAGCGACAACTTGCAGTTCTGCTCAAACGAGTCGCTGCTGAAAGTGTGTTTAACTTATGATTGGGATCCGTACCTCTTTTAAGGTGCAATGGGAAAGAATGTTCTGGATAAGACGACAGTTTTTTTAGCTAATTTTAAGGACTGAATATTAAATCTATACATATAATAAAACAGTAAAATTCTTTTGTGATGGTATTAGTTGGCGCAAAAACTACTGAACCGATCCTGTTCAAATTTTGCATACACAATCCTTATAGGTCAGGGCAACTGATAGGCTATAAACTATCACGCTATTTGCTACGTGGGGTGAGCAATAATCCAAAATGTAGGTATTGAACGACATTTGCCGCGAGTTCAAATCCCAGCTACAGTTAAAAATTTTGACATTATTTTGTCTTATTTTTTTGTATTAAAATAACTTTTACCATTTTTTCAAAATAAAATTGACATTTCTATTCGATATCTTCTAAATATTTTGTAAAAACTAATCAAAACACATAATAAAATCAAAGCGACGAGTAAAATCACGTACTATAATGTTACATTATTCCATTTAGCTGCAAATTTAACTTCTAAAACGAAAATCATCACGCTATCATCGTTAGGGAGCCAACCAGTCAATTATGACGTTTATATAAGAACGTCTATTTTATAGCTTATTCATCGAAGACCGCAGCACAGTGGTTTCGTAACTAGACTTTCATGTAATGTGAAGGTGGTTCAAATCCCATACGGCTCTCTTAGGAGAAATTTTTGTTCTATTTTGTCATCGTGAATAAGATTTTTTTATATATTTTTGCATGCTTACAATTTTTTTTTTATAAATCTACGTATATAATATATCTGTAGAAATTTTAAGTGAAATGCGTATTATTAATTTTAGAAGTCGATGTAGATAACTTTTATACATTTAAATTGTTGGAATTGGAACTTGATAATTGTCTTACTTAGGCTTTGTTTCATCGCAATGAAACAAAGCATATGAAAGACAAACGGTATGAAATCAAAGTTTTCGAGAAGTATAATATGACACCATAAGCAATTCAGATACTCGCAACGCCATCTAAAGACTCAAAGTAGAAATAATGATGACAATGAAGGTTGAACTTCATATTAAATTTGATAGATGGCATTGCGTATTTTACGTAATTTTCTGAGTGGCAGAAGAATGGCCATCGTCCACGTTTACAGTTATGGTTAAACTGGGGTAAGACGAAGGCATTTTTGACAATCCTACTGCTTATTTTTATTATTTTTTTCCCATTATTGTAGTAAGCTAATTGACCGTGATTATTCAAGGGATACCATCCAAAGACGATAAAAGTAAATACCTATATGTATTTAATTATTCACTTTAAAATAACACGGCCACATTTTCGGAAGGGGTTACAGGGTACCTTGCGTTGGATGGTCCCCAGGTGGACCGATGACCTGGTGAGGGTCGCGGGAATCCGATGGATGAGAGGCTCACAGGACCGGTCATTATAGCGACACTTGGGGAGGTTTATGTCCAGCAGTGGACGTCTTTCGGCTGAAATAATAATGATGATGATGGCACCTTTTTTCTTTTTTTAAGGGTGGAAATCATCCAATGACTTCTCCCGCTCTGGTTGGAGCGGGAGGACGTGTCAATCTTTTACTGACTTTTTTTTTTCCGGTGGGAAAATCATCTTATGACATCCCCCGCTCTTGGGCGGGGCGGGAGATAGTGTCAGAATCTTTTACTGACTAAAACTACACCTGTGTCTATCACTACGCGCTGTTGAGGATTGGGCTCGATCCGGTCAACTACAGGATGGCTAGCTACCTATTGCTCGACGTCCGGAAGCCCGCGTCTACCGTGATTGGTAGTCGGGGTCGGAATCTCGGCTCGGCGTGAGGCCGTTCGTTCCCTAACGCGTGCGGCCTCCGCCTTCGCTAGCATTAAGGCTTTGCAGAAGGAGGCGAACGCCTGCCATTACTCCTCGCTCTGGATCAGAGCCCGGCGCGAGAGGTCACTGACGCCGATTACCTCCACGAGGACACGGCGGTGCTCCGCCCTTGCAGGGCACATCTCCACTGTGTCCTCCGGCATGATGGCACCTTGCGGATTAATAATGGTATGTTTTATTATTTACAGTCACTGCTTCATATAAAACGGGATCGAATGTGTTTTTCTGATCACAGTTCGACAACGTATAATGTATCTCAGATTCCTTGCTGCCTTACGTCGATATCTGGACGTTACCTCTTTGCAATGAGTGGTGACCAACACTGGAACACCCCTCTAAGGGAGGCCAGTCTCAGGGATAACACTTATCGGCTGCTACATTTGTTAACCGTAATTTCATTGTTTTATGGATAAGCTCAGGACTGTTGTGGGTGTTTCGAACGGTTTCTGTTCTGGGTTCGGTTGAAAGTACCCTGATATTACCATTTTGTGAATCGCCTGGAGGACTCGGTGTAGCATGCGGTGGAGGTCTATCCATCTTGAGTGAACTGCCGTGTCCTCATAGAGGCAATCGGTGTCAGTAATTTCTCGGTTTGGCCATCAATATGCGAGTTTGATTGAACGGGGATACACGCACACAAGTTTTCGCCGTAGTTCATTCATAAGTTGGAGACTCTTAGGTAGTTCCCACTATGGAAAAATCATTTGTCTTATATACGGGGATATCAATTAAATACACACCAAAATATCCTAGGTAAATGAACAAGTAATTCTAACGCTTAAAATGATCAAACTGCAATAATCAATGCAAGCATGCTCTCGCAAATTCTTCATAAATACTGTTGTGGAAGAAGATAGTTGATGATTTATTTATTTAATCCTTTATGCTACAGCGGCGGACTTA
Organism: Mythimna vitellina; assembly: GCA_949316375.1. NCBI lineage: Eukaryota > Metazoa > Arthropoda > Insecta > Lepidoptera > Noctuidae > Mythimna > Mythimna vitellina. The sequence goes on along the minus strand of OX438702.1, from coordinate 14,940,600 downwards.
ATGCCTGCCGGATGATGATGGTAGTTTTGGGATTCACTTAAGGCTTTTCACTATCAGTGCACGTTATCCAGCTGAAGGTCGGTGTCCCGATTATGCTCCTTCGTTTACCTCTATCAAAGCTGTCTAACTGCTTAAACTCTTCAGTGAAAAGTTATTGAGGCGAAAATTGTTATGGGAAATAACTCTTTCGATCAATCTTGCAGCCCTTGCAGACATCGGCCCTAGAGGGCCCTATCCATTTGCTGAAATCTCTTTGAGTCGCGCGTAGAATACTACGCGCCGTCGATTCAGGACTGCTTTGACCAGACGGCCGGACAGCACCACCGCAATCCCGTGTTTGCAATGGCTGGGAATTGCCTTGCGGCTTCCAACACCCGAAGCGTGGACCGCTGAGGAGTCAGGATGTCCTATCCCTCATAGTTTCAGCCACCTTCTTTGATCGTAGTGCGTCACTGAAGGAGGCTACTGGTTGTCATTTTCTCCACCAATCGCCCCCATAAGGACAAGGCGGCGCCGGCTCTCCGACCAAGCGGGACTGACTTCCACCGTATGCTCCATCGTATTCTCCGGGTGATTCGCACAATGGTGAGACCCGAGTGTTTCTCCCCGCTGAATTCGACACAGATACCTTCCGAAACACCCACAACCGGTGAGTCCTGCACAAAAAGAGGATGCCGTGACGCCTCTGTAGACACTTCTCAAAGACAGGCATTACCGCTGCGATTTGATTGTGGCGTGCTCACTGTGGCGAGGGGTTAAAATCATACAATGTTGTTTTACCAGAACATAAACCAGAAACATACATAAACTAATGACTTTTCCCTTGGGGTAGGCAGAAATGCCAACTGCTACGACCCATACTCTTTCTATTCATTGACGTTTATACGTCTGGATCTGGACGAGTACATAACATGTTTCCTGAAGGTAATTTGTGTTTTTAACCGACTTCTAAAAAAGGAGGAGGTTCTCAATTCGGATATTTTTACCTTTAACCGTTTTATGTTAAAGTACAATAAATTATTGCGATGCTTTCGGAATGAATTGCAAGCACAGAGTGATTGTACAGTTTTACGAACTTAACGCAGACGAAGTCGCGGGCAACAGCTAGTAATAAATAAATAAAGCTCAATGCAAACTTGAAATTGGCATGATTTACTTTTTTCGCCAAAAATGAAACCTAAGTTATTATGTTAAAGACCAATACGAGGAATCAAAAGCAAAAAGAACTAAGTCTTTAAACCATAACCAAACAAAGATACGTATAGAAGCATTGCTAGTATATTTTTGGCAGGCTTTATCTATTTTCGTTATATTATAATGAAATGGAAATATAATAGGTAATATTTTGAGGTTTCTCAGATTTGACGTATATTAGGACGCCATCATTTTGATTTACAAAGTCTGAAGAATACGACGTATAGCCTGAAATGTTAGGCGGTGTTGGAGATTTACTCAACCAGCTTTCAATTAGCATGATATACAGATTCTCTCAAACAGAACCAAAAGGCTATCAAAGTTACAGGCTACGCTACGTATGTTCGTGTGCATTTCAGATATGACTGTTGGAGACAAATCAATATGATTTATTAAGCTTTCAGGAGAGCAGACTTGAGAGTCCGATACTCGAACCGAATCAATATCATACAATATGTTATCTACTTATATCCAACATTATTACATAAAGAAACTAGAAGGCGTATCTTAATGTGACGCAAGTATTGTAAATAATAATTGTCCTTCATAACTATAAAATCAATTTGTACTAGTTTAATGATAGAAGCAAATGCTCTATGTTTTTTATGGGGACAATTTTGTAATTGTGATTTCATATTTAGTGATTGTGTTTGTGTAAAAAATCGATGGACTTAATGTCTGGGGAACTTGTGATAAAAAATGAATACATTTTTTGAATTTAAGTATTTAATATATTTTTGTATATAGAATATGGTAATAGTGGTAGTTTGAACTTAAATATACAATTATAATGTCAATAGAGATTTACGGTTTACGTAATAAGCTTACAGGTGGTATAATGCAAATCTTTTCACAATTAAAGCAGCTCGCATTATCCATAGAAAGAAGCCGTGCTCAATAGTGGTGGGTAGTTGTCGAATTTTTGATGAACGAAACGCAACAGCCCTTGCAATGACAGAAACAGTTGTTAATTAAAAACGGTCCTCGTTGCGACTGGTTTGAAGATGAAACTATCGTTGAGTGAAGTAGTTACATAAAACGTTCGTTGTCGCAACTAGTTTAAGGACGGTTTAAGAGCAATAAAATTTGTGCTGTATTTCATAGCTATAAAGTCCATTTTTCGTTGCAAGAAGTGGTTCTGAAACGACGACGCGACGAGTGTGAGAGTTGCAGGACAGAAAAACGCTTTCACTGTCGCGTCGTCGTTATCGTTTTAAAAACGTTCTGCGAGTATGACAGTTGAATCAATAGATTCTCGACCTTATTATATTAGATATAAGATAAGAATTTGCAAACAGTTATTTGAAGACTGGTTTGTGCAACGAAGACTGTTTGGTCGTAGGTCGGAAAACGGTTACTTCGTTGCAGAACATAAAACGGTCTTTGAAAACTGCCCCCCTAGACAAGTTACGATCGTTTCATTTGCGTCGAACGCCTTGAGTAGGCCACGCCTCCGATTCCTTTGTTCTGACGTCATCTCAACGCTCAGTCTCGTGGTCAGAAAAGGTCGTTGTTGAAACGCTCACCGCTAGTGCTCAAACGCTACCAACGTTAAAAAACAAAGCGACGATGTTGTAGAGGATGGAGAACACTTGCCAAGAAGTAATCTAATCACTCTTGACTTAAATGCTAGGTTGTAGCTATCAGGAAACACAGAGTGTGGCAGAGAATTCCACTCCTTAGCTGTACGCATAATGAATGTGTTCCCAAAACGTTTTGTACGTATGGGTGGGATGTCCACCATATACCTACCGGTGTCGCAACAGCGTGTAGAGGTCCGGTGATGGAAGGTGCTTTGCGGAATTAAGTTGTGCAATTAAAATAATAATAATGTTCCACAACTACTGAACTGTTCTGCTTAGTTTGGGACATCTAGTCCCAAAGTAAGCAGAGCTTGTGCTATAGGTACTAGAAAACTGATAAACTTATTTATATATTCCTAAATATATACATCTTATAGATAAATTATACCCAGACACAGAATCATCAGTCAGGGCCACTAACCACTAGACCTAGACTAACAGGCCAGTCGAAAATATGTTAGGAATGTCCACTTTAGCAAGTCACCGCCACACCCATCTCAGTTGCATTCATTTTAGACTTGTCAAAAGTTAAATAAACTTTAAACAAGATGCATGTGTTTGTCGCACAGACTAATGATGTGTGACGTCATAACCCAAGTTACTACTTAAATTATAAACTCGCCCGCTACACTAACTTAAAATTAAGTTTAACTTTTAATGAAGTTTCCTACGATACGTTTTAAGTTTATGCTTAGTGCGAATACTTTTGGGTTACGTGTTAAGTAAGCTAAGTTGGGGTTAAGTTTAAGGAGTTCGTTTCGGGTGTTAATATTTAATTCATGTTTTGGAATTGACGAAGTTTGAATAATAACAACCGACTTATGGGTGTCCTATTGCATAGTACATTTTATAATACAGACTTTAAAATGTATACAAATAAAATATGTAAAGATATTCTATTTCACAAAGGAGGGATGATTTTGCATAAGTGTACGTGGATCTATACATAATACATTGGTAAGATAAAACAACTAAGTACGTAAGTAAGTTAGTAAATACGTATTTAGTACGTAGTAGTAAGTATTTTGAAGTTTTTTTTTTATTTTACGTTTCTAGTAGGATGATTGATGATTTATCAAATGACCGTGGAGCGAGAGAGCGCCATAGTGTTGGACTTTTTCCAATTAAAACCTACAGTGTTCCTATAGTTACCCTTAGCGAGGGCCACATTAACTCTTTTGATCAATCTGCAGCTTTGGCAGGCAGGAGCATACCTCTGTGTGCCCCGCTTAGGCGGAGCACCACCATGTTTTCATGGAAACGATCGGTGGCGGTGACCACTCGCGTCAGTCCCTAGTTCAGCCATGGTCTGAAGCGAGAAGGAATGGGCTGCGGTCGCCTCCTTCTGCAAAGCACTAATGGTAGCAAAGGAGATGGTCCTCACTCCCCAACTATCGCGACAAGAGACGTCCTGGACTTCGGGAGTTGCAAGGCAATCACCGGCTACCGTAGGCGCGGGCTTGCGGACGACGAGTAATAGGTAGCTCGCAGTCCAGCCGTCCAGTAAGAACCGAACCCAAGTTTTCAACGGTGTGTAGTGTTTCACGCGTGACTCAAAGATATGTCAGCAAACTGTAGGGGCTCAGCAGGGTCGAAGCCTACTGGGACCAAGGGTCTGCTTCTGTAAGGAAGACTTGGCCCTGGTATGAAAGGTAACAAAGGAACAGGAGTGGGTTTTTAGTCAGTAAAAGTCTGACACATCCTCCCGCTCCGCTCAAGAGCGAGGTATGTCAAAAAAATGTGAATATGAAAAAATAAACCATATCTAGATTACAATCTCCATTTCACCACAGCCATCGAAACGTGCAAACGTAGAGAAAGCCTAAATTAAAAAGAAAAGGTTATTTTTCACCAAATTTTCCACTGCTGGTTTCTAGTCATCAAAATGTAATAGCTTTAATTTTCGCAAGGTGTCAGCAGAAATTTTAATTATGTCGCTCGAAAAAATGCCGATGGCGTTGATGACTGCTAAGTCGTAAAATGGAAGAACAGAAGTACAACTTGATTAAGCTCTTGAAATAGTTATTTTAGACCAGCTGCTGGCGGGTTCGCCCGTGTCATAATAGAAAAATATCGGAAGGATTCCTTTGAATTTATTCATATTTCCAGGATAAAAAGAATCGTATGTGCTATTCCAGGACAAAGTCTAGTCGTGTAACAAGTTCAACCGTTTGAGTGTGAAAAGTAACAAAAATACACACCCACTCAAAAACTTTTGTCTTTATAATCTAATTTAGTAAAGACTTAAAAATAATCATTTTACCAGCCTAAATTGTTTAAATATGCTATCAATGAAGTTTTGCCCTCTTCTTAGCTTTCCTCAAATACTGTTTTTTTTATATATATTAACGAGTTTTCTTATTTATAAATCTTTCTAAAGATAAATGCTTATTTTCAGCATGCAGCACTTAATTTTAATTCTAGTTCAAATACTTAAAGGGCTTATTAGAAAAGGTCTTGTTATTATTTATGTAAAGTCTTAATAAATAATATTCATAAACAACAAAGTTATTAGCGTTTGTTTATATCCCAAAATGTTACTCAATTTATGGAAATATTGTACAGGCTATTTATTGATTATGAATGAACAAATGACGATCAAAATGGAAAAATACTGCGCGTAGTATTTTCTAGTAGCAATTGTTATGAAGGATTGATTCTATTATGAGTTAACCAATTATGACAACATTTTGTGGACAATTTTGGGATTTTGTTTTTTTTTTTTTTTACTTTTGACTGCAAAAATATGATCAGTAACGGGTACGGATAGAGTCACATTTTTTTGTACTAATTAAGTTTACGTATCTCTTAAAAATTTATTTGACATTTCACACCCTTCGAAGTTTTTTTTTGGGAATTGGGAAATCATCTACCTATTGATTTCTCTCGCTCTATGGTGGAACGAGAGGGAGCCTGGGACTCTAGTTATCTTTTTTAGAAATAAATAAGAATTTTCTTTCTTGTTTAACTTCTGCTATTTTCACCCCAGTGGCAGCCTAATTGGAATTATCTCGGCGAAAATTTGAGGCTTTGAATAATGAGTCCCTGTAACGAGCGAACTAAGAGGATTGGATTGCCTTTCCGCCGTCCTTTAACTGTTTTTGTACAATTGTAAGCCGTATAGTTTGAAGTTGGATTGCAGTATTTATTTATTTATTATATACTTTATTGTACACCATTACACATGGTGGTATCTTCACAGCGTTGATTTGTTGGATTCGTTTTTCATAATAACATTGTTAATTTGTATGTATGTATCTACGTATATATTTATTATTATTTTTCTAATCTAGTTTACCATTATGTTGCACCTACCATGTTATATTTCTGCACCACCCTAAGGTCGACTGGTAGAAAATGCTGAAGGCATTAAATCCGCCTTTGTACAGTGTTTCTTACTAGTTCATAAAGTTTTAATAAATAAATATAAAAGGAAACTAAAACAAATGCATATAATGGGCGGCCTTATTGCATTCCGCGATCTCAGGCAACCTGGAATGGACAGTAATTCCCTGGACAAGAAATGGGGCTGTCAATGGTGTGACAAAACCAGTATTAAATATACACGTATTATAATAGATACACAGATATATACATATGCTGAATAATACATACATATATAATTGTTCAAAACTATAGACAGAAATATAAATGAGAACTATAGATATTCACAGAGAGAGGTAATGTTCCCTAACGGGTCTTTTAAAAACAGGCAATGATTGAGCGCTACCAATATAGTGTTATTAAGTCCTAGATAATTTTTTGAGTGTCAAGTTTTGATATTAACAGCTATATGACTATTTGGATGATCTTTTTTTAAGGTTGGCGAACTTATCTCATGGTTTTTCTCGCTCTAACGGCCCGTTCACGACCTTGCCGTGATGAGCGGTAGCTAAGCACGGGGCGCGGAGCGGTGCCCGCGTCCAGTTACCGATGCCGCCACGCTCGCCGCGCCTTTCGTTTTTTTTTTTTTTTTTTTTTTTTTTTATTGGGTGGGAAAATCATCCTAATGACATCCCCGCTCTTGGGCGGAGCGGGAGATAGTGTCAGACTCTTACTGACTAAAAACCCACTCCTGTTCCTTCGTTGCCTTCGTCCCAGGGCCCCGGGTTCCGCTTTCACACTACCCGTGGCCCCAGTAGGCTTCGACCCTGCTGGGCCCCTACGATTTGCTGACATCTCCTTGAGGCGCGCGTGGAACAATACGCGCCGTCGACGACTTGGGCTCGGTCCGGACGGTTACCGGACGGTCAGACGGCGAGCCACCCATTGCTCGCCATCTGCAAGCCCGCGCCTACGGTGGCCGGAAATCGGGATCGGAGTCCCGGCGGCGGTTGGAGCGTAAGGACCGTTGCCTCACGCGATCGGCCGCCTCCTTAGCTAGCATTACTGCTTCGCAGAAGGAGGCGACCGCCTGCCACTCCTCCTCGCTCCGGAGCATGGCCTGAACCAAGGCCCGGCGCGAGAGATCACCGCCGCCGATTGCCCTCACGAGGTCACGGCGTTGCTCTGCCCAAGCGGGGCACACCTCCACCGTGTGCTCCACCGTGTCCTCCGGGTGGGCCACACAGTGGCGACACCCGGGCGTCGTTTCCGCACGAATCCGGTGCAGGAACCTCCCGAACTTACCGTGTCCGGTGAGGACCTGCGTCATGCGGAATGTGAGGACGCCGTGAGGTCTTTCCAACCACGCCTCAAAGAGGGGACTTACCGCCATAATTGTGGCGTGCCCAATATAATTGTAGTTAGTTTATTGCTTTTTGAAACATGTAAATTGTTTGTAGAAATTGTTAAATAAAAAAACTATTAAAAAAAATTGACACTATGTTCTTGTAGATTCTATTATAAAGTGTTTACGATAGTCCGGTCAAATTAGAATAAAAAATAGGAATAAAGTCGTGGTCACCATTATTTGTATAATACAATTCCTATATACAACATAAATATAAAAATAATCACAGAATCACAAGTTCTTATCTCCACGTTACATGTCACCCTGTATATTTTTCTCGATTTCTAACATTCCCTTGAAGGAGTTGACGTTTTTGACTAGAAACCTTCCGCCTCCGTTAGTGCACAGCCTGGGATAGTCAGGGTTCCACCAGTTTCTGAAGTGTTTGTACCAGGAGCGCTTGTCAGCATCTTCGTTCAGAATCTGGCAGAGTCTACATACATCTGGGTCAGTCGGGTTCTTTACAAAATTGTAGTAGTTATGCCACCTGAAAAGTGTAAAGGAGTTAATTTGAGGGCACGGTTGACTACATGGGTCAAGTTCCTTTTTGATCAGCAACTCAAAAGAAAAAAAGCTACATTTATGTGTAGAAATAGTTTTTTTTTTTATATGGAATTACTTGTAACATGAGTGCATTCACAAACATTTTTATATACACAAGGCATCTAGACTTGTGGCCGGAGAGCAGTGGTGGCCGAGTGGTAACGGCCTCGACTTACGAGTTGTAGGTCGCGGATCCAAAGCCTGCAAGGCGCATTACTATGTGTAATTTATTTCATCACCACTGCTCTCAAAACGGTGAAAGAAAACATCGTGAGGAAACCTATGTCCTAGAACCAAAAATTCGAAGACATGTGACATATACCAATCCGCACTTGGCCCGCGTGGTGGATTACGGCCCATTCCCTCTCCTAGAGAGAGGAGGCCTGAGTTCCAGCACTGGGAACATTAAAAAAGGCTGATTATGCTATCTAGACCTGCAACAACTACCCGTAGGCCAATATTTGTGCCGTGTAGGAGTCGAACTAACGTCTTGCAATACAGCAGCCCAACGCGCAACTCCTGTGCAAACCATGGCGTCCCATTGCGCTAACCGTGGCATTTTAAAATTTTATCTATGTACCTGAAGTAATTCTCGTAGACATTAGGATTCCTGATAGCTTTTATCATCTCATCGACTACTTGCGTTGCATTCAGCTCCAGGGCGTTGATGTAGGATCCAGGTGGAAGAAATCTAGAAAAAAAATGTAAACAATGTTACACCTAAAATTTTCAGATTATCATCATCATCATCTTCCTGCCCTTGTCCCATCTTATTTGGGGGCGCAACACGTTTTTTTCTTCCATTCTATCCTGTCAAGCTATCACTAACTTCCTTTTCTTTCATATCACTGTTCACACAATCCATCCAACTTTTCTTTTGCCTCCTTCTCTCTCTCTCTCCACCCATCCACATGTATACTCATAACTCTTTTAGTAACATGCGTTTCATCTCTCCTCTTTACATGACCATACCAAGACAAACGAGTCCCCTTCGACTTTTCAGTGAAAAAATTAAAAAATACTATTTTCAGATTAATCGAATGAAAAAGTTTTTGTAATTCAATTTAATACATTACATTGGAAACATAAGTTTATGGTTTTAATTGAGAATATTTTTGATGTATCTTTTACATTATTGTTAAATAACATCTATACTAGCTTTAAAACATATGTATAAAGATTTAGGTAGTCAGTCCATATTAGAGGATGGATCGGATCGGATCGGTTCGGGTTCGGGAGGATTCTCCGACCAGACGGGTGTTATGTCTGGTGGGCAACTGCCTGATAGATGATTTCGGGCTATTCTATGTGTTCTAATCGCGCGGAGAACTTTGATTGCGCGATGTAGGATTATGACGCCATAGATGTCGCTACAAAATTATTGGTTTCAGGATACTCATTTTTTTTGAGTTGTCTAAAGACTATATACGAATTAGTGAACGCGTTTAATATACTATTGGTTGTTTTTATTTTAATTTGTTTTGGTCCCATGTGAGTCACAAATAAACTTATTTTCTTTCTTAATACAAATGTTATTAACGAACACATTAATAAATCTCACCTGGAATAATTTGCAGCACCATACACTATTGGAACCGCAAAGTTATTTAAAGGATACAAAACTTTCTCAGTCACATAGTCTGTACAAAGGGAATTCTCGAAAGAAAGGTAAAAATAATAATCATTTTTTAGCAAGAAGAAACATTCGTCGATCCTGTCTTTGGGGCACTTCTTCGTTCCACACCAACCATAAATATCCACTGTCAAATTATATTTCGCCAATCCCTTTTGTATCTGTTTAGTGACATTGTGTCTACCCCCTCCAGCATTGCAATTTGACACGAACCAAGCTGCTGCTTTTGTTTTTCCACCAAGTTCCTTCTTCACTTTAAGAGGGGTAGGTTCCATAGGATATATCCAAGTCATATTAATTTTTGGACCAACGAAATTACCCTTTTTATCATAAACGTTGAAATAACCCCATTGTATATCAGAATCTAGTTTGTACGTCCATGATAAATTGTAAAAATCATCATAGAAAGCATCGCATAGAGGAAATCTCGCTGCTGATTCAGACGCCATAAATACGAATCGTTGATAGGGTTCTCTCAATACGATTGGTCCATCCCAGCTGTTTTCCACGTCAAAAAGTATAGCGTCAAAATCACGGAAATCGTTCAGTAAGTTTCTTTGGGTTGTCAAATAGCAGTTGTAGTAGCTACAGTTGCTATCGATGAATGGTTTTTGACCATTTCCATACAACGGGGACGCGTAGTGCAAAAATGCATCCGTGTATTTCAGAACGAATTTCAGATCAGTCTTGAACCTGTCTGGTTTCTTGAATGATTGTAAATAAGTTGTGAAGTTGTGATATTTTTTTGATAGATACAGTTTTCGATTTTTTGTTATAAATTGTGGCCGACTGTATAAATATTCTAGATCGATTTCTGTCGTCACTGGTTGTAAAGATATTCTTAAATATTGAAAGAGAAGAAAAGCGTAACTGCATGTTAGCACTAACTTCACTGACTTTGACATGATTGTGGTGGAGTAAGTAAGGAACCAGAATACTTAAGTGGTTGAAATGTTTACTGACGAATACTAAGCTTGTAAACTATGGAAAATACGTAGAAGAATGTTTGATTGACGTCATCCCTGATGAATAAACAAAAGTGTGTGACGCGGTGTAAAAAGATTCAGTCAACATTGAAAGTAGTTAAGCAACTCAGGTGATCCAAACTTTCAAGGCGTTCATAGTGAGCATAATCATACATCTAATAATTCACGTTTGGTTATATAAGTATCGAGTGTTTCAATATTGACTCAACACACACATTGTGGACTGTGGGACTGGCCTGTTGGTCTAGTGGTAAGTGTTCCTGACTGCTATGCTGGAGGTCGTGGGTTCGATTCCCACCCAGGACCAATGTTTGTGTGATGAGCACGAACATTTGTTCTGTGTCTGGGTGTATTTTATCCATAATATGTATGTATTTAGAAATATATATGTATGTTTATCAGTTGTCTAGTACTCATAATACAAGCTTTGCTTAGCTTGGGACCAGACGACGTTGTGTGATAGTTGTAGAATATATATTATTGTCTTAAATATTTCTTAGCAAATTGAATGTAAATGCTTGTTTAAAAGTATCATTTTATTGCGCATTTGTTATCCATTAAAAATATACAATTATCTGCTGTTGACTATACTAAAAACGTCGGTGAGAAAACGAAATATGCGGGCAATTATACTAAATAGAAAATTAAATATGAAAATGTCTTTATTCGCGTTACCGCACAAGCGTGTGGTGTTCCCGACGTCCAGTATGCAAATGATGAAAATAGACGAGTGGCGCCCACTTGCGGTACCGCGACGAGATTTATTTTAGCTGAAATGTGAAATGCGGTACGTACGTACTACTTCGGTAAGAGAATAAAATTTAAAAAATATTCTCGTTTCATGAAAAAGCGTTGTTAGACAAAACAGGAGGTAAACTTCTAGTTTATTATGAAAATGGTTGAAAGATTTTTATTTTGATGTCGTAAGATCATGCACTTGAATTTTTTTTCCAGTTTTTTTTTCTTCAGTTTATTAACGATATAGGAAAATTGTTAAGTCTTATTTTTTAAGGTGGGATATCATTAAATAACTCCACCAGCTCTAAAAGGAGTGAGAGGGAGTGACAGAATTATAATTATTAAGAGCGAGAGGAGTAATTTAATGATTTCGTTAAATAATGTGGTTCATAAATTTGCCCATACAGTGCAAATTTAATTTTTTCACAGCTTCAAGAGACCGCAGACCTAAGTTAAGGTTTTAATTTCAACTCGATACGCTCATGCGTTCCCGAAATAAAGGGTCTTGACAAACAGACAGACAGACGGACAACAAAATGATCCTATAAGGGTTTTTTTTTTAGGTGGGAAAATCGAGAGAGAGTAGGCCTGAGTCCCAGCAGTGGGAACATTGAAACGCTAATTATGCTTATGCTATGCTAGGTGGGAAAATTATCTAATGACAAATCTTTTACTGACTAAAAACCCACTGGGCCCCGGGTTTCGTTTTCACATTACCTATGGCCCCAGTAGGCTTTGACCCTGCTGGGCCCCTACGATTTGCTGACATCTTCCTGAGGCTTGCGTGGATCCTAAAAGGGTTCAGTTTTTTCTTTTGAGGTGTGGAACTGAAAGATTTATTTATATGACACATTGACTTAAAATACCAACCTACCTACTTATGTAGAGTTACCAATAAATCTCCATTCGAGTGATCTTAAACAGTTTGATGTCGACAACGCCAGCCGACCGTGATCCTGGTTCACGTGACGAGTTGTCCCGGGATTTGCATAACACTGTCCGATCCCGGGACTGTTTAACATTACAATATGCTCCTCCTTACTTGTTGTATTGTTTGTAGTCATTTGCTTTCTGATAATTGGCAAATTTGAATTGAAAAGAAAGAAAGAAAAAACGTTTATTCGTGCCTCACACAATCGAAATAAAAACACAAAATATAAAACACAACACAACACATAAAATATACAGATAATAAAAAAAATACAATTGATAGAAAATACATATACATATCCCTACCCTTTTTCCACCTGTATTAGAATTGGCTTCCAGTGTAACTGGATGTTACTGACACATACGAACAGGAGCAATAATAAAATTAATATAATAAAATATTCAACAAATATCACACAACGCCGCCTAGTCCCAGGTTAAACAGAGCTTGTGTTATGAGTACTAGACAACTGATATACATATTTATATATTTCTAAATACATATATTAATAGATAAATTACACCCAGGCAAAGAACAAAATATGATCGTGCTCAACACACAAACATTTGTTCTGGGAGCGAATCGAACCCAAAATCACCGGCATAGCAGTTAGGGCCACTGACCACTAGACCAACAGGCCAGTCAAAATTATCCCTGGAGTGTGTTTCCTTGGGTCAATTTTCTACTTTTACACAGGCGAAGCCGCTGGTTGCAACTAGTATTATATTTTCTTAATATATGGTTAATTTTCTTTATTTTTTTTCTATTCATATCGTTTTTAACGTTTTTTATTATTATTATTTATTGACATTGTTATTACTTACTTATTTATTGATGGTTATTGTAAAATTTTTGACATTGTTTATTTTCGTTTTTCTTTTTTATGTTATTTAGCTTTATTAATGGTGTAACTCAAATCTTGTTAACATTATTATTTTTTTAACTAATAATTTTATTGTAATTCAACTCAATTATTAGTTATTACTGTTTTGTTCCTAGTTTTTAAGTTCACTTCCTTTCATATTATAAAAAAAAGCTCCCCACCGAATCTGTCAGTATGAGCGTCATAAACTCAAAAAAGTGCAGAACAGATTTTCATGCAGTTTTCACCAAGAGGCAGAGTAATTCATGAGGAAGGGTTACTATTTTTATTTAAAGATTTCTAACACCCACTCGAAGCTAAGGCGGGTGGCTAGTATACTATATACCACTATTTTTTAATAAGTACAAAAAATGGGGCTCTATCCGTACCCGATACTGACCATATTTAAGTAGTCAAAAGTAAAAAAAGTAAAATCCCAAAATTAACAACGAAAATTTGTCATAATTGGTAAATTCATAATTGAATCAATCATCCATAACAATTGCTACAAGAAAATACTATGTGCAGTTGTTTTTCCATTTTGATCGATGATAGTCGGTACAATATTTCCATAAATTGAGCGACATTTTGGGATATAAACAAACGCTCATAACGTTGCTGTTTATGAACATTATTTATTGAAACTTTACTTAAATAATAACAAGACCTTTTCTAATAAGCTCTTTATATATTTCTACTAATAAAAAAATTGTGGTGTATACAATACACAACGAAAACCAATTTACAACATACAATAAAATTAATAAAAATACTCCGTATATTAAATAACTCCATGCTCCTCGTAAGGCATTTATTGTGTCCCAAACAGTAGTAAAATATATTAAAGGCTGGTTTATATTATATCCTGTAAAATAATTAAGTCTCGGTGTCGTGTTTAACCGCAGCGGACTTGCGTGACATCTTGTCCCGGAATTTGCATAACAGAGTGCCCTCAGTCCCGGGACCCGGGACGATCTTCAACAACACAATATGCTGATTGTTTGAGGGTTAATTTTATTCAACTTTTTCTCTGATAATTCAATATTTGTCATACTTCAATCTTGTATCTGTTAAATTTTTAGTTTCGTCATTAGAACGTGTTATCAAAATACTTGAAATCTTTTTATAATTCTTCTGTGCGCGTGTTTGTCTCCTAAGTCCTCCTAAATGTCTTGAACGATTTTGATAAAATTTTGTGTATATATCTAAGGGTCTCTGGAAGGTTTGAAAAGAGAATTGGACACGGTAGGTGGCGCTGCGATGGGGATTTCAATTTTTTTCTGACGAGTAGCCAACTTTCCGGCCCACGCTGAAAACCTGCGCTGTGGACTCATCGTATTTTGCGTGTGGAGACACACGGCATTATGCTGAGCCGTCCGCGCGAAACGGCCGAATCCGTTTCGCGCGGACGGACGTAGCGCATGTTTTTTTTATGGAAAATGTAATTTGTAAGTTAGTTTTAAGTTTGCGATTTTTCCGCCAAACAAAATCTTGTTCTTTCTTTCTTCTTGCTTTTCGGACAAGACAACGTCTATGGAGATCGCTAGTATTTTATATTTTTGGTATTTATAGCATTATGGTTCTACTAATATAGATATTCTCCATGAGATTGAAAGTTTTACCAGAGCTTTCGTGGCCTTTGAGAAGCTAAGGAATCGAATGAACAGTTTTACCCACCCGTACGTCAAATGTGCGCTAAGAATTGGAGTTGGCGACATGAACCTGACATACATTAGAAGTGTATTTTTTTTTCCAAATTCAACCAAGATCTGTTCTACGGGGGGTTCATTTCCTCATTAATACACAGAGTTCGTTCGCTCATTTTTTTTTTCATTTTTACCTAACCCATCTACACCCTGTATAACTTCAACCACAAAACAGCACCGATCTTAACGAAAAAAAAAATCGAAGTCCCAAAACTTTTGCCCTCAAAAGCCGAAAGCCGCTAGATATTAGCAAAAAGTCATTAAAAGTAAGAACGGTGTTCATCATACCGGCTTCAAAGTAAGTATTAAACGTTAAGTTGGGACCCTAAGTTAAAAAGTTCATTCATTTAACGGTTGTATGCGTTCGCGGGGCGCCCGCTGAATTTCAAATTTTAACACGTATAAATAAATGTTGTGGGCCTGTTTTTATGGGCTCCAAGTGTAAGGTTCCGTTGTGTTTTCTTTAAGGAGATAGTAAAAGGCTTTTGGGGGGATTTATTCAAGTGAAGTTCAGTGTCTGTTTTAATTATTCGCAAATTGATTAGTCTTAGACACTCTAATGTAAAATAGGCGTAGTTTTGTATTTCAACTTTCTGCACGATTGGAAAATAATATAGAATGATTGAAA
This sequence comes from Mythimna vitellina, assembly GCA_949316375.1. NCBI lineage: Eukaryota > Metazoa > Arthropoda > Insecta > Lepidoptera > Noctuidae > Mythimna > Mythimna vitellina. Next base: position 14,925,064 of record OX438702.1, on the reverse strand, counting down.
TAGACGCGATTTTGATAAAATAGAGCCGAGAATGTTGCTGTAGTATTGACTGACTCAGCGATACTTGCCGAGATGGCTAACTCATACATTTGCTGTCAAATACTGCAAAAATATGAGAATGTGTTACATCCCAGTTCCAATGGAAAATAAACTATCATCACATTACCTACGGAGAATTCACGTGACAAGTGACGTCACAGATAATGTCATTGCCAGCAGCATGCTTAAGGGGTGACCAGTTGGTTGGAAAAAAGCAGTCCAACCAAGGTGACCCCTGTTTATGTGTTTGGTTTGTGTTGCGGCTGCATGGATGTAAACCACGCGCCAAAACGTTCGGTGGTTGGGAAAACGCTCCTCCCAACCAAGGGCGTTGAAGGTCATGGATTACAACTGCTGTCTACACGGATTGAAACTAGCAAGGTCACCTTAGTTGAGATGTTGGTTTGCAACCGTTTGGGCACCCCTTACACAAATGACTTATCTGTTAGCGTTCCCGCGAAACCCTAAGTACAAAATGCATGATAATGACATTCGAAATCAGAACAGAAGGTTGCGTGTTCAGATCACGTCGCGGTCACCAGTTTGGACGTATGCGGAACAGAGAGTAAAGTCCCACATACCTCCGTTGAAAAGGAAGGATCCTCCGGCCAGACGGGAGTTATTTCTGGTGGGCAACTGCCCGATAGATGATTTCGGGCTGTCGTATAAATTCTAATCGCGCGGAGAACTTTGATTGTGCGATGCAGGATTAGTTCTTATGTGACGCCATAGATGTCGCTACACACATAATCCTATTATACCTATATTTATTTTCTTTTGAGTTTAGTGGTGGCCGAGTGGTAATAGCGCGATTTACGAGTCACGGGTTCACACCAAGCAAGGCACATTACTTTGTGTAATTTATTTCATTACCACTGCTCTTAAAACGGTGATGAAAACATGCCTAAAACCAAAATTCGTAGACGTGTGATATCCACCAACCCGCATTGGGCCCACGTGGTGGATTACGGCCCGTTCCCTCTCCTAAAGAGGAGGCCTGAGTCCGAGCAGTGGGAACATTTAAAGGCTGATTATGCTTATGCTATATTTAATACTAGCGATACGCACCGGCTTCGTACGGGTGCAAAGTTAAGTATACAAATCTTCCTCGTATAAAAATCTGTCTTCTTTTGTGGACAGTTCTTTTTAAAAAACTTTGGCTCATAGATGAGAAAGAAATGTTCTTTACCTATGAGAGAAACTTTGAGCTCGTGGCTCGAATAATAACATGTACATGGATAAGGTTGATCTTCAAGGTTAAGCAAAGCTTGCTGAGGTCGGTCTATGGAAGGGTGGCAATCTTAACAAGCCGATTCCTCCTTACCACGTAAAACCGTTAGTTCCCGGTTATCATTAGTAGACCTATGACAGTCGTTATGGATAACCTGAGGACCCAACGTGAGTTCTTCTGCAAAGTAGTAATGCTAGCAAAGGCCACACGCGCGAGGCAACGGTTCTCTCGCCCCAACCGCCACCGGGTTTTCGATCCTGATTTTCGGCCACCGTAGGTGCGGGCTTGCTTACGACAAGCAATGGGCAATTCGCCGTCCGACCGTCCCGTAACCGTCCGGACCGAGCCCAAATTGTCAATGGCGCGTACTATTCCACGCGCGCCTTAAGGAGATGTCAGCAAACCGTAAGGGTCCAGCAGGGTCGAATCCTACTGGGGCCAAGTGTCTGCTTCTGAAAGGAAGTGTTACGAAAGGCAACGAAGGAACAGGAGTGGGTTTTTAGTCAGTTAAAGTCTGACACTATCTTCCGCCCAAGAGCGGGGGATGTCACTAGATGATTTTGCAACCGAAAAAAAAGCCCCACCGTGCGCTCTTAACGTGATTCATTTTACAACCTAAATTGAACCGTTAAAGGGATGGTGCTATATAGGGTGTATGTGTAGCTCCATCCCTCTTTTTGACCCGTACGCTTGACATTTTGACAGGCCATGGTAAGGCCCCAGGGCATCTAACATCAGTCTTGCAAAGGGGTATCGTGTCCTCCAATTACTGGATTATAAAGGTCAGAGAGGGGACTGCCGCTGAACCTGAGTGACTACTCCATGCGACTGAGTGATTACTCTATATAAAATACTGGTATTCAGGTCCAACCGGTTAGACCGAAAGCCGACACCAACATAGTTGGGAAATGGCTCGGAAGATGGCATAAGCATAGCATAATCAGCCTTTTAATGTTCCCACTGCTGGGACTCAGGCCTCCTTTCTAAGAGAGGGAATGGGCCGTAATCCACCACGCGGGCCCAGTGCGGGTTGGTGGATGTCACACGTCTTCGAATTTTCGGTTATAAGACATCACAGTTTCCTCACGATGTTTTCCTTCATCGTTTTGAGAGACCAATCCAACGTTTTAAAAAAAATAAACTATCCCATTTTCTGTAACAGAAAAACTTAAACACTAAAGGGAATAATAATTAAAATAACACAATTGAAAACGATCATGCTAAATTGACCGATAAAACTCAAAACAGGCAATCTTCCAATCTTAAAAGTTACTTAGAAGCATACTATTACAATGGTCGAGTTTCTCAAAGACCCAAAACTCTTTAAATTCATTCAATTCTAAACTTGGTTTCCACGCCATCGGTTTGACCATAGAGCAGAGAACTGACACAGCCGCTGCTAGAGTCAGCGATGTCAAAACTTTTTCTTATTTTTTATTGACATAGTCTAGTGGAGACTAGTGGTTGACTGTGATCCCATCTGATAGTAAGCAGTGATGTAATCGTTGATGGTGAGGCACACTGGTTTATTAAGAGTCTATTCACTCGAGCCTTGAAGACTCCTAAATTATAATCGGACGGGAAGACCGCAGCAGGCAAATTGCTCCAGTTCTTTTATGTTTGTGGTATAAATGACGAGGCGAACTGCTTAGTAAGGACCGTAGATGTTTCAACAACGTAAGGGTGGCAGGTGGCAACTCGCAGTGCGTCGGGTTGTACGATGGTAAAAATGAGATGCCGGAATCAAGTCATGCAATTCCCGGGCACACTCTCCAAAATGCATCCTGTAAAATACTCTACTGTGCTCAAGGCTTTGTAGATTAGACTTGAAGGAATGATGAAGAGAGACCTCATTCGTGTAGCGAAGAAGAATAAGCTTTTTTTTTTTTTTTTTTTTTTTTTTTTAGGTGGGAAAATCATTTAATGACAAATCCCGCCCTTGGGCGAAGCGGGAGATAGTGTCAGACTTTTACTGACTAAAAACCCACTCCTGTTCCTTCTTTGCCTTCATCCCGGGGCCCCGGGCTTCGCTTTCACACTACCCGTGGCCCCCGTAGGCTTCCGGACGGTCGGACGGCGAGCCACCCATTACTCGCCGTCCGCAAGCCCACGTCTACGGTGGCCGGAAATCGGGATCAGAATCCTGGCGGCGGTTAGGGCGTGAGGGCCGTTGTCTCACGCGATCGGCCGCCTCCTTTGCTAGCATTACTGCTTCGCAGAAGGAGGCGACCGCCTGCCACTCCTCCTCACTCTGGACCATGGCCTGTACCAATGCCAAGAAGAATAAGCTTGCTAGTCACAATCAGTAGATATCCCATTGACAGATCGGAACTTTTTACTGCGTTCTGATATTCTATCCACGCATATGTAGTACGTATAAAGTCTGCATCTCTTCACGAAAGTACAGACCATGTTCACCATGAGAGTCGAAGGGTTGAGGTGCATTACAAGACTGACTTCAAATATTTAGTGGTGCGGGTACCGACTCGCTGTTTGGAAACTTTTATGAAGGAGAAATTTTGGCCGACGAGTGTCCTGTATCGCGGAAGGCTACATGATACCACAACTCAGCACATTACGTATGGGTACAGTAGTGTCTTTTTCAGTATCCATTAGTTTGTTATTTTGAAAGGTTTTATTTGTGTAAGTATTTTGTCTATGGATCTTAGTTACCTAATAATATAGAAAGAAAGAAAAAAATGTATACTTATAGAAATTGACATGCTGTGATAATTTTGAGTATGCTATGATAGCTGTTTGTGCTCACATTGCGCGAACATTGTAGCTGCTAGCAGCTTCCCTTGCCTGAAAGTCAGGAACTGCTTCTTCTACTGCGGAATTGTTTCTTTGAAAGCGTCACCTTGGCTCGGGAACGAAAAGGACTATTGAAGAACATGAGTGAGTTTCAGTCAGTAAAAGTCTTTCATTCTCTCTTCTTCCACCCAAAGTGACAGGATGTATTTGATGATTTCTAATAAAAAACGGCTAGGTACCTTCACATTATTCTTATTTACCTATAGATTAAAGGTTTTTTTTTTATTTGTATAAAATAAAGTGTGTTATCATGTTTAATGTTGGCCAAACACCCAAAGATTGACTGGTAGAAAATGCCTTAAGGCAGTCTGCTTTTGTACTTTTGGGTGTAAAAAGAATTAAAGAATTAATTGCTATATTTTAAGTTCTCTTAATTAGAATGATTTCTTATGTATCATAGTATTTATTAGTTTATTATATTAGCATAATTACGTATTTTATTATTATAAGCCACTTAATTTAATGATACTACATTCTATTTTAATTATATCTGTTATTTATTTATTGTGCACACCTACCACAGTGTTGTCTTTTTAACCCAATGGTTGACTGGTAGAGAATGCTTTGTGGCATTAAGTCCGCCTATGTACCACCTCTGTACATGAAGTTAAAGAAATAAATAAATAGTTTATTTTGGATGGTGTCTCCTGTCGCAGTTGTTCCATGTTCTATGGTCTTATCCTATTACTGATTATTAAATCTAACTTTTGATTTGCATTCAGAGATTTAAATTTCATTTTGACTAAACTTCGCTAATGTTTCGACCTCTGATGGTATTATTTCGATGTAATTAACATTTTAGTTGAGTTTTGGGGCGATTCTTGGATTAAGAAATATATTTTGTTTGTTTCTTTTTTCCTCCTCTAAAAGATGAACCAACGACCTGGTTTTTTTGTTTCGGCGGGAAAATCATCTTATGACATCCCCCGCTCTTAGGCGGAGCAGGAGATAGTGTCAGACTTTTACTGACTAAAAACCCACTCCTGTTCCTTCGTTGCCTTTCGTACCATGGCCGAGTCTTCCTTTCAGAATCAGACCCTTGGGCCAAGTAGGCTTCGACCCCGCTGGGCCCCTACAGTTGCTGACATCTCCTTGAGGCGTGCGTGAAACAGTACGCGCCGTCGACGACTTGGGCTCGGTCCAGACGGTTACCGGACGGTCGGACGGCTAGCTACCGATGACCTGGACGGTAAGAGTTGATCGATTATTTGCCATTTCTTTATGAAACTTGTGATTTGATTTATTATGTTGTAGTTGATGGGCTGTTATCATCATCATTTTGGACCTGTGCGTCTCAGGCCCTTTAATTATGGTGACTCCTATATCCAACAGTGGACGTCTTTCGGCTGAAATGATGATGATAACAGTCCATCAATTACAACATAATAAATCAAATCGCAAGTTTCATAAACAAATGGCAAATAATCGATGCAAATATAAACTCATTGTGGTGCGCAATGCCCGCATATTCTTTGTTTGACATCCATTGTTCTTTCGCTTAGTTTTCATTCATTTACTGACAAAATATTCAACATATAACAATTAGGTTTCAGAAAGATTGTATCAAAATTAACAGTGATCATTGATATAGTATGTTTGTAAGTGTGTATGTAGCACGAAGTGAATAAGTGCAGTGGGAAGTATTACTAAAATAGTCTTAAGTCAATACAATAAATTGTAATTTAATTTACTTTATTTATTATATATGTTAGTATGTAAGGTAGTATGTATCTGTGGGCCAAGATGCCTGAAAATAAATGATTTATTATTATTATTAACTAAAAGACCCGTGCCTCACAGGGAAGCCATGGCATTGCTGGCAGTTCGCGCTGCCATGGATAGGCATTTTTTTTTGGTGTCATGACTTGGTTACGCTGCGTGCCGCCATGGTGTTCCAGTGATGCACGCCCTAAACGTTGTTTCTTTTTTTTATTTTCTGATGAGCTTTTGACTCTTGCATGATTTAAGGCAATAGATTAGGTTCATGAAGAAATGAATTATCCCAAAATATGTAGATATTGACTTTTTTCAAGCCTGGCGAGTTATGGGCACTCCTATTAAGCAGTGGTTATAATTTATATATATATATATAAACAACCAATCTTTGAGGTGGATTTTGCCAGTTAAATGGCCTCTTGCCACACTCTAGAGCGGTAGAAGTCCATGGATAAACCCACCTCAAGGACTATTTTTTTTTAATTTGGTATAAACTAGTGCTTGACTGCGATCCCACCTGATGGTAAGCAGTGATGCAATCGTTGATGGTGAGGCACACTAGTCTATTAACAGCCTATTCACTCTAGCCTAAAAGACACCTAAATTATAATCGGATGGGAAGACCTCAGCAAGCAAATTGTTCCAGTCCTTCGATGTACGCGGTATGAACGACGAGCCGAAACGCTTAGTCCGGACCGTAGAGGTTTCAACAACGTAAGGGTACTGCCGTACGTCGGGTTGCCCGATAGAAATGAGACGACGGAATCAAGTCATGCAATATCCGCGCACACTCTTCAAATGGCAACTTGTAAAACTATCAGCATTGCCACGATAAATGGCAATGTTATTTCTTTGGGTAAAGAACTAGCCAGCCTTCTGGCACGCAAATTGCTGTTCAAGAATAGCAATTGACGCAAAAAAATAACCGTATAAAAATATACATTAAAAACTCTCCAAAAAGCACTTAATTAAACAAAAATGTCAACCAATCCACCCGTGAAATAATATTAGATAACTTCTTTACCTTATCACGGGGACATTGTAACCATAATTTTGACTTGAAAGTCCGTCTGTCAGCACCCCTCGGATAAATCGTGAATATAAAATTATCACCTCGCGACCTGAGTCGGCGCGTTTGCTTCATTTTAATAAAAAAAGAAAAAAGCGCGCGAAAATGCTGAGCGCCATTTTTTTTTTGGCCGCCATTGCAAATCTTCGTAAACTCAATTGATTCTTGTTAATAAGTTTAAAGGTTGATTTTGAATAAATTTGATTGTTATTCAGCTGACTGTAGCTATTATTTTTTTTGAAATTGGAATGGAAGAGCTGGATTAAAAAAAAAGGAAAGATTTTAACAGTGTTTGAATTTTTGGGGTAGATAATTTAGTTTGTTTTGTTTTTTAGATTTGGTAGATTCAGGACCAAAAAAAAAACGGATTAATGTGTTAAAAATTATATTAGGTATGTCTAGAAGGGGCTGCGGGATTATTTGAAGAGTTACCATGGTCCTAGAACGTGTGGGCCACTGGAGGAGCACAGTTGGGTTTAGTCGAAAAATAAAACTAAGATCTATCTCCTATTGTATCTTTTACTAATATAGTTTTTAAGGTGTAGTATTACTAACATAATATGGACTACGGTCTAAAATAAAATATCAGACTTTAAAAAAAATATGGTCTCGCTCCACGCAGAGTAAAAAAAACCGGCTATGTGCGAGTCGAACTCACACACTGAAACTTACTTATGAAAACAGTTCAATTCCCGAATTGAGTTACGAAGATTTTTTCCTATACTTGTGCTATGAGACCTTGCTTCATGCCAAATTGCAGGATTCTAGGGCAACGGGAAGTACCCTATGAATTTTGATTCCCTTAAAAGTTTCGTAATATACTTTTCTTGCGACACTAACGGTCGTTTTTTTTTTCGTTAACTCAGAAGTTTGATTTTTTCACAGCTTCAAGGGACCGCAGACTTGATTATCTATATGGTTTTAATTTCAACTCGATACCTCCACGCGTTCCCGAGATAAAGGGTCTTGACAGACAGAACAGCGGACAAGAAGTGATCCTATTAGGGTTCCGTTTTTCCTTTTAAAGTAGGGAACCTTAAAAAACACGTTTGTTGCACTTTCAATATTTATTTTATTCTGTTTCTAGTATTTGTTGCTACAGCGGCAACAGAAATACATGAAATTTTTAACAGTCCAGCTATCACGGTTCACGAGATATATCCTGGTGATAGACAGACGGACAGCGGAGTGATAGCAATAGTCTCCCGTTTTTACCGTTTGGGTATGGAACCCTAAAAGGCCACCGTTACTGACAAACTGATTTGTACTATACAGCTTAAATCATTGAACGAATGCCGTTGTAATTTGGCACGCAAATGTTATTAAGACGTAGGCATGCGCTAAGACAGGGTTTCCCAAAATTCACCCCTTTAGGGGCTTTCGGGGGTTAATTTTGGAAAATGATACCAGAATTTTGGACGACCTAAGAAGTTTAAGTAGAAAGTGTAACAACATAAATCAAAATCGAACAACCTACATTAACACTACCCCATAAATGTTTAATTAAACCATAACTAACTACACAAAATTAATTACATCCACAACTGTTACCATCTTACATAAGTTAACACTAAAACTTATCTGCGCTAAGAAATGGCCTTTTGCCGTTAACATTTGGCGTAAATCCAAAAAATTAATTGGAGACAAGTGTTCGCTCAACAGCGCTTGAAGTGCTAAAGCGCTCAAGTGCAAGCGTGTCGAGAGTAATTAGTGCAATCAGTGGGAATCACGTTTTAGTCAAGTGGGCTGTTGTACCGCGTAGTAATGTCCTTACTACAGGCGCATGCTGGTTGTTTGGGCGAATTTGATGCGAGTATGTAGTATGTAAGGTTACCGACAAAGCCCGAAGAATCGCCAAACTTAAGTGACTGCCACTTATAATATAACTGCCCTATCGACGGCGAAGTGCTAATAACTCCTAACTTTGGAAGTCAAAATTTTCTGTCCTAAAAACGTTAGTAGATAATACCATAAATGGACACGTTGGTTTAGTTAGGAGGTGTTTTCACAATATATTTGATGCAGTTGTGACTAAATATTTGCTTCGGAGATTTCACCAAAACATACACACATTTAATTTATAAGTGCTAAAAAGTAATTTTCTCGAAAAAAGTACAGTTAAGGTACAGGTATAGGCACTTCATCGTCGATATATAATGATTTTATAATTTAAGCTTTTAGAAATTTGTAAATAAGTTTAACTCTAAATTTTACGTACTTTACGTAATTTAGACTCTGTAATAGTGTTTAAATTACAATGGGCCTCATAAGAAGACTTAAAGTTACCCAAAGAGTAGTGGAAAGGGCTATACATAAAGTTTCCTTGCGTGATCACATTAGAAACGAAGATATCCGCTAGCGAACCAAGGTTACTGATATAGATCAAAGAATCGCAAAACTTAAGTGGCCACTGCCTCTGGCACGGTAGGGCACATTGCTCTCAGAACAGATGGACGATGGGAACGAAAGGTTCTAGAGTGGCGACAGCACAACGGAAGAAGCAGCGTTGGAAGGCCTAAAGGGGGACCGATGACATGGTAAGGGTTGCGCGAATGCGACGGATGCGAGACGCACAGAACCGCTCGTTGTGGCGACAATTGGGAAGGACTATGTCCATCAGTGGACGTCTTTCAGCTGAAATGATGATGATGATGATGATGTGGTACGTAACGTTTAAAAGAGTGACTCTGACCCTAGAACACAAAAGGCTACTAAAGGACATAATGTTTTGTTCAAGGTAAGATATATACGTTTCGGAAAAGCGAAGCATTCTTGCTTGAAAGGACGCATTAAATACTGCATTTACTTAATAAAAATCATGTAAAAGATTTGTTTTCTGCTAACCTGTTTGGCCCTACTCCTAAGCAAAGGACTTCCTCCATGCCTTCCATCTGTCTCCTGCCAGTTCTGGCGAAATCTGTCTAGGTTTTCTTCGTCCCACCATATCCTCCGTGGTCTGCAAAGACCCTGTCTCATTGTCTAATTCTAATCATGAAAAAAACTAGATTACATTATTCACACGTATTTGTATGTTTCATCTTCTCTCTCTCTTTGTAACCTAAGAGAATGGATAAAGTATTTTCTTTGATGTTACACTCCACAAGACACTATAAAAAAAAGTTGGGCTAAATAACATATAGACCGCGTACTAAGTCTTAATGAAATGACTTTAGGAGCAAAAAAATTATGATATTATTGCATACTAGCTTCTGTGAGTGGCTTCGCTCGTGTGGTAGCAGAAAATATATGCTTAGGTCACTCAGTAATAAAATAGAATTACATATTATTAGTGAAAGAATTTATAAAATCGGTCCAATAGTTTTTGAGTTTATTCATTAGAAACAAAAATACAAATCTTTCCTCTTTAAAATATTGGTATAGACTGACTAGCTTCTGCCAGTAATAATAATAATTCATAATCATTTATTTGCTAATATGGGTAATTACATAGCATAGCATAGCATAGTCGGCCTTATAATGTTCCCTTAACTGTTGGGACTTGGCCTCCTCTCTAGGAGAGGGAATGGGGCGTAATCCACCACGCGGGCCCAGTGTGGGTTGGTGGATGTAACATGTCTCCGAATTTTTGGTTCTAGGTCATGCCGGTTTCCTCACGTTGTTTTCCTTCACCGTTTTGAAAGCAGTGGTGATGAAATAAATTACACTAAGTAATGCGCCTGGCTGGATTTGAATCCGTGACCTACAACTACTAAGTAGGCATATAATTTTTTTAATTAGCAAAATAAATACTTTTTAACTCTCGCACAGTCCCGGAATACACTTTTAATGTATGAGATTTGTGTTGTATTTGTGAGGGAGTGTCACATTTGTATTGACTAAAACCCACTTGTGTTCCATTAGCAGAAGTAAATCTTTCGAACAATTCCCTTACAACATATGGACTCCTGGTAGCAGATACTCTCGACATTTCACAAATGTCATGCATTGGAGAGGCTTTTACTGTGCTTTTTACTATCACTTTAGTAACACAGCATAAATACTTATTACTAACCACACGAGAATTGTTAACTTTGAAGTTGAACCTTTCAGCTTCATAATGAGGCACTAACTTTGTATTGTTTAATAAACTAGCTTTTTCCCGCTACTTCGCTTCCATGGCCTTTTATTATTTATTTAATTTTTATAATCTTTATTGTACACCACATAAAAAAAATACATCATCATCATTTCAGCCGAAAGACGTCCACTGTTGGACATAGGCCTCTCCCAAATGTCGCCACAATGACTGGTCCTGTGCGTCTCGCATCCATCGGATTCCCGCGACCCTCACCAGGTCATCGGTCCAGCTTGAGGGAGGCCTTAAAACGCTGCGTCTTCCGGTACGTGGTCGCCATTCAAGAACCTTTCGTCCCCATCGACCATCTGTTCTGCGAGCAATGTGCCCTGCCCACTGCCACTTAAGTTTGGGGATTCTTCGGGCTATGTCCAAAACCAGCCAAGGCTCCACATAAATAAAAGTATAGGACAAACATAATTAAAAATAAGTGTACAATGGGCGGTCTTATCGCACAGGGCAATTTCTTACAGACAACCTTTGGATGGACTGAAAGAAAGGAGATAGATTCAGGGCTGTCAGTGTACAACATCAGAAAAATACTTAGACATAATAATGCAAATACATACATACAATATAAGAAAAAAATATACTAATAAATATTAAATATATAATTGAGCCAGGAGTAGAAACAATCCAAGCCTTTTTAAGCCTTTTTTGTAGCGGGAAATCATCCAATGACTTCTCGCGCTCCAGGGTGGAAGAGGCGCGAGAGGTCGTGTCAGACTTTTCCTGACTAAAAACTATCTAAGTATGTCTTTCAGTTGCCTAAACAAAGAGGTAGTAAGTACAAATGTTAACATTTTGTTAAAAAAAAAAAAACATTGCCCACACTAGAAATAATTCTTGTATCGTGGCTGAGATCACAAACAAATATACTCACATATGCCAGACGGATTTGTGTAAGCCTGGAACAACTATCTGCAAGTCATATTAATATTTGAAAAATAATAACTGGCCTGTTGGGTCTAGTGGTTAGTGGCCCTGACTGCTATGCCGGAGGTCGTGGGTTCGATTCCCAACCACGACAAATGTTTGTGTGATGAGCACGATCATTTGTTCTGTGTCTGGGTGTAATTTATCTTTAATATGTATGTATTTAGAAATATATAAGTATGTTTATCAGATGTTTAGTACTCATAACACAAGCTTTGCTTAGCTTGGGGCTAGAAGGCGATGTGTGTGATAGTTGTGGAATATTATATTACTTGTTTCTAGCAGTAATCGAATCCATGACTGACTGTGCCATCATGGGTTCTACGGGGTAGTGAAAATGAACATGAAATCCATCAGCCCCCCTAGCCAAGTTACAATCGTATCGTTCGCGCCGAACGCCTCGAGTAGGCCACTCCTCCGATTCCTTTGTTCTGACGTCAACTCAACGCTCAGTCACGTGGTCAGAACAAAGGAATCGGAGGCGTGGCCTACTCGAGGCGTTCGGCGCTAACGAAACGATTGTAACTTGGCTAGGGGGGCAGATGAGATAGCGGTCAAGCGCGAACGTATAAAGAATAAAAAAATAATAAGAAATGCTGTTGGATGTTCCCATTACCAAGTAAGTCGATGCTTAAGAGCCGGACGTTGTCATAGAGTATTTTGTAGGCCTAGATCTCGTGTCGACTTCGCGGCCCCGTAACAGCGATTTTATTTTTATAAAAAAAAACATAGTAACTATTCAACATTTTTGTTTTTGCCAGATCCTTTTGATCGGGTCGGCGTCGCTTGTGTGCTCGCCGATTCGTCGCAATATTTGCGGCTCGGCGCCGCAATGCATCGTGTGGCCCGGCTCTTACCTAGATGTAATCTATTCATTCTTGACTTAAAGCTCCCTAGAAAGCTCTCCCAGGTTGTAGCTCTGGGAAAATTCCACTCTTTAGCGGTAAGCACCATGAATGTGTTTCCAAAACGGTTGTGATATCCACCATGTACCGGCACCAACACCATTCGTCTGGTAGTCCGACGATAGAACAAGATGGGGCGGGGGCTGTTACAGTTACTAAAATTAAACCACCAAAAGATTTTGAGCATTTTATTCAACCGTATAATGATGATAACATAAAAATAATAAATAATAATTTACAAACAAATAAAACTGATATTACCGGAAAGTATGAGACATGAGACGCCTAAACGTATCAAATACCGATTTGAAGGTCCTGACTCTTGCAGCAGGGAAGAGAAGATCCAACAACCCTCTTTCATAATCTTGCTTCTTTATTGGAATCACTTCCACGCTGATCTCATCTGGTTCTTCTGTTGTTGTGGTGGTTGTTGTTGTTGTAGTGTTCTCCGCTTCTGTCTTTATGTATGACGCGTTCAGTGGGAACATTGGCGTTGGAATCGTAATCGGTGGGATCGTAAACGTCTTCGGGTGGAACTCCACGAACTGTGTGTTGATCGTCTTCAAGTGGAACGCTGGGTCGTCTTTCAAAGTGGTCAATGGTTCTTCGTCTTTCGACGTTGTGATCACTGGGTCTTCAGCTAATAAAGCCAGGCTATTGCTGTATATGTCGTGGAAGTTCACAGTTGAAGGAACGTTATAGTATGTGTTGTAGGTATATCCTTGCTGTTCTTCGGTAGATTCTCCATTCGTCAGTGGCTGTGGATGAATTGAAAATATTACTTAAAGCAGTCATGAAATAAAATATGGAAATTGTTCTTTTGGTTTTGTTATTTAAGTTTCATATTTTAAGTCACGAAGTTGGATTGGTCTTTTGTGTGTGGATTTTTAGATGCGTATACTGTGTATATATGTTTAGGAGTGCTCAGTTTTGGCCGCAGAAATACACAGAAATAATAGTAGCATCTACAATTAATCCTCATGAGTTTAAACTTCCATATTAAGGGACATGATCGTTAAGTAAGACAGCCTGAATTATTTCTCTGAATGAAAGAAATAGCACTAGACATACATATAGAAGTTTATCCCAAAGATTAACATAGGACGTGTCACCAACATTGTAGGTTATTGAATCATCGTTCACTCGTCGTGGAAAGACGTGAACTTCGCCTGGTGTACTAGCAGAAGCCTCGGTTACTGGTAATTTGGTCGCTTCAGTTGTTTCAGTCCCATCACATGGACTGCTAACCTGAAAAAGGTAGATTCGGGTTATTAATAGTCCTTCTGATACCCTTATTTTTCAAGTCATGTCTTCCTACTCGACTTCACCTCGAATCGTCAAATTGACAGTTATCTAAAGCACCTTTTTTGTTTGTTTTCATTTTTCATACAAAATAATTAGATAAATTCTTATTATGTATAACACCCTTACGTGAAATATGATCATTTTTTTATTTGCAAACTACTTTTGATTTCATCGATGATCGGCAACGTCAAAAAAGATTACGGGTGTAAATAGGGGGGGGGTATAAAAAAGATTGATGATATCTTTGAAACTATGCGTTTTTGGACCGCATATTCTAGGACTTTTAGTATTATTTTTCCTTAAAGAGTATAAACCTGATTATGGGGTATCAAAAACAACACATAGTATAATGTATATTTATCGAGTTGTCATGTAGGTACATAATTAACAATGCAAGTAAAGACATTTCATTTTTGAACAAGTGTTTTGGATTCTATAAATCCCTTTATAAATTTTATATTAGTACAACCAAAACACTTTTGAACAAAGAAGGGTATATGAATTGGGCTGTATAGTTATTTGAATTATCTCTCAAGCTTCGAAAAATTGTCATTGCCCTTTGGGTGACTTTGTCATCACTGGCGACACGCACTGGTCATAGACTTTCGTCTTGAGACACTGTGGTATGTTGGACGAGAAGATACCGCGCAGCTTCCCGAACGCTGCCCAGCCGAGTAGGATTCGACGATTGACCTCTTTCTCAAAGATAGACCTACTCAACTGGATTGTCTGTCCCAGGTAAACGTAATCGTCTACAACTTCGAGTGCAGAGTCTCCGATCTTGATCGGAGTGGGTGCTACATGGTCATATACCCTACCCTTACACAACTTATTAAAACTAAAATGACAAAGGTATTACTGATTGACTGAACTGAAACATGATTTTAGTTACTATACATAACTCAACTCAAAGCCATATTTGTTACGTTCACAAACCATATTTTAATGAACATAGAAACTGACTCTGACTTGAAAAATGCAAAAGAAATTAGGAAATTTGAAATTCGTGGGTTACCCTGGCTTTCACTTTTAAGTTGAATTTAAAAAATAACATTAACATTGCAAGTAATCAAAAATTATGAAAAGGTAAACCTTATCCTAATTCGACATAACACGACACACACAGACGATTAAACAAACTTTGATTTTAAAGAACTCTTGATGAACAGTCTCGTACAAGGCACACTTAGAGTAATAAAAAAAAACACTCACCAGTGTTAAGATAGCTGCAACAGTTAAACTAATTAGCCACATGTTGTATCTCTGATCGTACAGCTACTACTAAACCACTATGCTATAGTACACCCCTTGACGCATTTCCACGAGAAGACAATCTAATTGTCTTAAGATATACAATGAAAATGTTTATCAAAATGTTAATCAAATAGTAATCAATGTCATTGTGTGTTATGATATGATTAGTTTCGGGTCGCGGCTATTGTTATTGGTCACTGTTGTTTTCATATTGCATAGCTTAAGGATTGGAGTTGACTGAAGTGGTCGGATGTCAGATGAGGCTGATAACCCAGACAGGGATGCGGGATTTTCGGTAGCATCACCGCGGCTCTGGAATAAAAGTGGGGTAGGTGGTCAATAAAAGGCACTTTCTGTAGCTCCGCACAGAGCGGCAGAAAAACTTAAGACAGTTTCGCAAATTAAAAAGTGACATGCTCGCAAATAGTTCCATTTTCGAATTCTATAATTGTTTTTTCATTCTTTTATTGTCAGTGACCAGATCCAGAAATTTTCAGTACGCCCCACGTAACAAATTTAGAAATATTATAACAGATAATGTATATTAGTGATTACGAGGCAGTTCAGGCGGACAATGATTCCGCATGAAATGCCTCAAAACAAGAGTATACATGTAGATAGATGGAAAGGGAGTGAAAGAAAGGCTAAAAAAAGATGGATGGATTGTGTGATATGAAAGAAAAGGGAATCAGTAGAAGCGAAAGAAAAAAAAAGACTGACAACCCATAATGTCGACGAAATGGAGACCTTTGGTAATACAGACCATAATTATGCTTAGACTAAGTGGGATTCCGGCAGAGCAGCAGCCAAATGCTTAACCATAGCACTTGTAGTACTGTTTGACGAAGTCTTAGCTCTAGCGCTTGTTAATTCTGTCTAAATTCATATCATTTTAGAGTATTTTGTGACAATCGTTTTTGTTGAAGGAAGGAGGTCAATTTATCTAGACATTCTGGTGAAGGTTGCAGATCGACAATGCATGTGAACTGATAACTAAATCTCATAAACTTATTCCACTCTGGACCTTTCAGTCAAACCTGGGCGCACTACAGTCTTCTTAAAGTGACTGGCATTAGAGAAGCAATAGATGATACTCAGGTTACTGTGTTGGTAATAATAAGTTTCTTGTCAGTCACGAAAAACTTCTATCAATCCTTTCTCATTTTATGGTTTCTGCTAGGTGCTGAAATGGTTCTCTTTTTATCTTTGGGGACGTCAACAGTCATTTTGTGCTGATGAGAGCTCGTCAAATTGGCGTGACCGGGGGTTCCACAAGGCGGTATTTTTATATCTACATCTAACTTTCATATCTATGTTTTTCACGCTAGGATCTGCGTTCTTCAAACAATCTCCTACTGCTTTGTCCTTTTCACAATTCTGATTTAGTCACTCTCAATGATACAGAGCTGAATACAGTTCGGCGAATACAACGAATTTCGATTTGGAATTTGGTATCGTGAAACAGATTTTAATGAAAGGCTCGGAAGAATACATATTCAGTTTAGAAAGCATTTGGTAAAAGATTTATTTATCTGTTACAGGTAATTTAGTCGATGTATTAATAATTAAATTTAATTTGTTATTTATTAATGTTTTCTGAGTTGCATGAAGTTTTAATAAATAAATAAATAATAGATTTGTATCTGCACGGGGATCAACCCTTTCTGCCAAATTTATCTTATAAACTACTCTGTTTGATTATATAGCCCATAGACCAAACAGTCAAAAATATAACACGTCCAAGAAAAGTCAATGATAGAGGTATTAATCATCAGCATTTTTTCGTCCTTGTACGGACGGCGTAACACGTTTTTTTCTTCCATCCTGTACTGTTAATTGTCACGCTTCTACTGATTCCCTTTTCATTCACATCAGACAATCCACCCATCTTTTTTTAGCCTCTCTTTCTCTCCCTTTCCATCTATCCACATGTATTCTCATGTGCTGAGGCATCTTATGCGGAATCATTGTCCGCCTGAACTGCCTTGTAAGTATATGACTCTATAATATACATTGTCTGTTATAATATTCTTAAGTTTGTTACGTGGGGCGTACTGAAAATTTCTGGATCTGGCCACTTACAATAAAAGAATGAAAAAACAATTATAGAATTTGAAAATGGAACTATTTGCGAGCATGTTACTTTTTAATTTGCGAAGCTGACTTAAATTTTTTTTGTGGCGTTCTTTCGAAGATTGTGTGTTGCTATCAAAATGAATTTAACTCGTGAACATTTTCGTTCAATGATTTTTATGACTTTCGTTGTGGCAACTCTCTTGTTGAATATAAGAGAGTTGCCAGAGACTTCAATTGCCATTTGGTTCTGTAGCACCATGTCGCAGCTCTGTGTGTTTGTGGCTTGGAGAATGTAGACGTGGACGTGACCATCTCTATGACGAGGTACGTGTAGGTCGGCCGGTGACTGCGGTTACAAACTCGAAAACTGTCATTCGGCAGAGTGGGTCTTTCTTTTTGAAAATTTTTCGACTAAATTAATAAATAGTTGAAGAGTTGGTAAAAATGGTTGCTTCTTTTTTCGGCGAATCAGGACATTACACTACTTAACATTCTGACCATACAGTATTACAGTTCTTATCATGGATTTGTAGATGTTACCCTTCAACTTGAGGGAAATCTGTGGTTTGCAGGTTGTTCCAGTGACCTGTCACTTGTTCATCCATCTTGGATTGATCCGGTGCGTTGTGTCACGGTCTAAGTACTTCGAAATCTTCTTGGACAAGCGAGATTAGGTAACGAAAGTCGCAGCAGATTGGTATGAGTATTCTGGCAAAACTAAAGGTAATGGACTGGTGATACCGCCGATTTCGCCGAACAAGAATTAATTTTTCTTCTACGGTAGAGGAAATGAACGCATTGACAATAGTGTTACATGTTAGGTTTAAAAATCACTCACATTTTACGTGTAATCAGACTAACTTCAAAATCAAAGCTTGATGAAACACAGATTTTAATTACAACATCAAAACGCTAATCTCAAAATTTTAATGACGTCAAACATCAAAAAGTTGGCATAATATTAATAACAGTGCAAGTAGTGGGGAGGCGAGCGAGATAAAATCGCATTTGGCTGCAAATAAAAGGAAGCCAGCACGTACGACCCCGGTGCGCGCACGCCGCAAAGGCGCGGTTCCAATGATTCAGACGATACGAAAGTAAGATACTAAAGGTGAATTTCACTAAAGATTCAAAGCATTTTATTTCAAATAAACCATTTACAGGCACTTTTGAAATATAATGAATTCAGTCAATCAGAAAAATTATGCTAATTGCACATTCCAAAGCGTAGATCTCTATAGAGAAGAATGTGCAAGAAACTCGTGGCGCTGTAATCGGGTTCTCAATTTTTTTTCTGACGAAAAGCCTTCGGGAACGTCTGTCGGGACCGCTAATATCTATATATGTAAAAATGAATAGCTGTTCGTTAGTCTTGCTAAAACTCAAAAACGGCTGAATCGATTTGGCTAATTTTGGTCTTTAAATATTTGAGAGAGTCTAGGAAAGGTTTAAACGGTAAGAAAAAATGGAAAAAATCACGAAAAAATCCGAATACTACTACGCCATCTCTAATTAAAATGCCAATATAAAATAAATTATGCTGTTCTGGTAATGCCAGTAGATGGCGTTATCCTTAATATTAGGCGGTAAGAAGTTCGCCGGGTCAGCTAGTTATATATACATATCGCTCACCTAGCAATATATTCGCACATCTATATTTTTCATATTTTACAGATACAAGGGTCAAAAATTGTACAAATATTTAAAACGAAGTTGTGAGTTCATTTTACATTTTATATCAGAAATTGTGACGTTGGCTACTAGTACCTATAGTCCATAATAGGTAATCAAAGGTATAAATGATCCAATTTTAAACACTTAGGCCGTTAAAACTTAATTTCGCATTTACTGTATGGGCCAATATTTTACTAGCTGAGCTATATATCAACATATTATTCTCCCAACTGTTTCTTTATGTTGTAGCGACATCTATGGCGTCACATAAGAACTAATCCTGCATCGCGCAATCAAGTTCTCCACGCGATTAGAACATATAGTACAGCCCGAAATCATCTATCGGGCAGTTGCCTACCAGACATAACACCCGTCTGGCCGGAGGATCCTCCCTTTTCAACGGTGGTTTGCGGGACTTTACACTCTGTTCCGCATACCCCTAAAATGTAAATATCACAATATTCCTTCACAATAATACACTCGGAAAAAACAAGTACCATTCCCGTATCGTCACCAACAGTGGACCTCCGCTCCGCTTCAGTGCGCTCGTAAGGATGCTTATGATGCGGTGTTGCAGTTTATTTAATTTCCTCAAAGGTATTACCTGGAAAAAGTATGTTTTCAAGTGCCACCCTAGCTTGAGCTCCTAGTATACTCGGCTCCTTTTTGTGGAGCCCTTTCATGTAGGAATATATTTTGACAGGGAGTTTCTTTTGATAGGGGAAGTTGTGTGAAGTTGAGGAAGATGGGAGATGTGTGTGGTTGTGGTTTTAATAAGGGTGGAAGATGTGTTTGAAATTTTGTTTGTGTATATTTGATTAGAAGTATTTATACTGGATTACGAGGAAGTGTTTGTTCTGGTTTTCATAATTGTGAAAATTTACTTTGTTTTGTCAATTTGGTTTATTTTTTCTTTTCCACTTTTATGCTTCACCTTCTTGTGAGCTTAGTATGATTAATCAGTATACTATCCAATCAATTAATCATTATAGGGATTTATTTATCTTTTATAACATTTATTGATCTATCAGATTTTTGAAAGTTTTCCAGTTATATAAATACCAAAAAAATACAAATTTATATGTATTTATATATAAATCAATCTTGAATCCATATTAATGTCTTTATCCCTTCTTAGCACGGTTAATTACTAATTCGATTTTGATGAAACGTGCCATACGGATACACTATGTACTATGATTAGGATA
Source organism: Mythimna vitellina (assembly GCA_949316375.1). Lineage (NCBI taxonomy): Eukaryota > Metazoa > Arthropoda > Insecta > Lepidoptera > Noctuidae > Mythimna > Mythimna vitellina. Next base: position 14,904,762 of record OX438702.1, on the reverse strand, counting down.
TACCTACTGTCTATCCCAGGATTTGGTTCTCTCAGGATTATTTTTTTGATTTGCTGCGGGCGAAATCAATGACATAAAATAGTTTTTTCTAAAAGGACATTTCACTGTTCCCACTGATTCGATATTATTATGAAAACTTTTATAAATGTTTCTTAAGGGGAGAGGCCCTAAGAAACACCTCTTACAGTTTTAACCGCACTGAATTACACAAAAATTAATTAAGAACCAAAATAGATGTGCCAACAATTTCCCTGTGAGATATTTGCAAACCTATCCGCAATGTCGACGATTTTTTTTCATATCTTTCAAAAACATTGAAATTGACTTTTTCTGTTTGCAGGATTGAGGTGAAACTATTGGCACATTTATTTAGGTTCTTCGTTTTTTTTTTTTTGTGTAATTCCATGCGATGTACTTTCAGACATTTTTAAACTGTAAGTGTCTTTTTGGACTCTCCTCTTAATAAATCTGCCTTTATATTGAGATTTACATTGTTAACTTACTGTGACAATACTTTAGGCACTGTACTTAATAAACTAGAAAGTATACCAATGTCTTCCACATGGATAAGGTGATTAAGCGTAAGGTAAAACTGCGTATTTTTAGTAGTGCCATTTTTAAAGTTCCGTTCCTTTTTGAGGTAAAAACGGAACCCTTAAAGGATCACTTTGTTGTCCGTCTGTCTGTCAAGATCATTTATCTATCGGGAACGCGTGGAGGTGTCGAGTTAAAATTAAAATCTAGTCAAAAACAAGTCTGCGGTCCCTTGAAGCTGTGAAAAAATCAAACTTTTGAGTTAACGAAAAAAAAAGATATGACCGTTTATGTCGCAAAAAACGTATATTTCGACACTCTCAAGGGAATCATAATCCATAAGGTACTTCCCGTAGACCCAAAATCCTGAAATTTGGCATAAAGCAAGGTCGTATACCACAGGTATAGGAATAAATCTGAAAACAGTAAATTTGTTGTTACCTACGTCCCAAAAAAAATACTTTTTTGCAATTCGGAAAAATGTTCGAGACTCCATTCGGGAGTTGAACTATTCTCATAGGTAAGTTTGTAATGAGCCCTCAGTGCGTGAGTCCGACTCGCGCTTGTCCAGTTTTTATAATAAATTTTTATTTAAAATGTATGTTACGACTTTATGCGTAGGATGCATCGATATTATGTAGTAGATTCTTGTATCCATCCATATGTTGTATGTTTAGCATAATCAGCCTTTTAATGTTCCCACTGATGGGACTTAAGCCTCCTGTCTCTAGAAGAGGGAATGAGCCGTAATCCAACACGCGGGCTCAATACGGGTTGGTGAATGTCACATGTCTTCGAATTTTTGGTTCTAGGACATGCCGGTTTCCTCATGATGTTTTCCTTCACCGTTTTGAGAGCAGTGGTGATGAAACAAATTACACAAAGTAATACGCCTGGCTGGGTTTGAACCCGTGACCTACAATTCGTAAGTCGGGGCCGTTACCACTCGACCACCACTGCTCTCAAATGCTGCTCTGTATGTTTAGACCAAAACATTATTTCCTAACTTAATATTTCTTTCCGAGGAAATTCTAGATGGTAAAGCTAGTACATCCTCTAAGAACAACTCTATAAACGTCACAGCGCTTTCACTTGGGCTTTTCATAGTGACACGAATTCGTCTCTGCCAAGAAGCGGCAAAACGAGGTAGATGTGTTAATGGATATGGGATTTGTCGCCCTGGTATGGTCAAATTGGGCATACTACAAAATATTGTGCGTACCAATCTGATACCTGTTTATTGACAATGGAATCCAAGGCGTGTTTGGAAATATATTGGTATGGCCAAATTGGGCATATCATACTAGCTTTATTGATTGAAAGCATGTAGAAGTCAGGTACGATAGAAAAGTTGCCATCCTAAGATGAGACATGTTAACCCAGATGAGGATTGCTTGCGGGGATACCGGACGATTTCCCGTGAAGCGGCGAGCCTCCTTGCTGGCCAGCCACCATGGTATCTGGAGGCAACAGTCCTTGCACGCATGCACGATCTGCGCGTGGAGATGCAACGCCGGGGTGAAACTCCGCTACCGCGCCAAGTCGCGGCATGGCGAGAAGAGCTCCGGCGGGATCTCATGGTGGAATGGCGACAACGACTATCGCAACCCAGTGCTGGTCACGCCATAATCATGGCGGTACTTCCCCTCTTTGAGGAGTGGCTGGAAAGGCAACACGGCGTCCTTACCTTCCGCATGACGCAGGTCCTCACCGGACATGGTAAGTTCGGGAGGTTCCTGCACCGGATTCGTGCGGAAGAAACTCCTGGGTGCCGCCACTGTGTGGACCGTCCGGAGGACACAGTGGAGCATACGGTGGAGGTGTGCCCCGCCTGGGCAGAGGACCCCCGTGTCCTCGTGGGGGCGATCGGCGGCAGTGATCTCTCGCGCCGGGCATTGGTACAGGCCATGGTCCAGAGTGAGGAGGAGTGGCAGGCGGTCGCCTCCTTCTGCGAAGCAGTAATGCTAGCAAAGGAGGCGGCCGATCGCGTGAGACAACGGCCCTCACGCCCTAACCGCCGCCGGGATTCTGATCCCGATTTCCGGCCACCGTAGACGCGGGCTTGCGGACGGCGAGTAATGGGTGGCTCGCCGTCCGACCGTCCGGTAACCAAGCCCAAGTCGTCGACGGCGCGTGCTGTTCCACGCGCGCCTCATGGAGATGTCAGCAACTGTAGGGGCCCAGCAGGGCCGAAGCCTACTGGGGCCACGGGTAGTGTGAAAGCGAAGCCCGGGGCCCCGGGATGAAGGCAAAGAAGGAACAGGAGTGGGTTTTTAGTCAGTAAAAGTCTGACACTATCTCCCGCTTCGCCCAAGGGCGGGATTTGTCATTAGATGATTTTCCCACCTAAAAAAAAAAAAAAAAAGATGAGGATTGCTGGCGATGGATTTTCGGTGAAGGTTTCTTAGTATTCCGCATACAGATATTTTCATTTTTTTTTTCTTTGTTGTGGCTTGAGTAAATATAAGTATATATAATGTATTTGTAGCTTATAGGTACGAGTATGTGTTTGCATAAAGAATTTTTTAATATGTAATGTTAATATCGCAGCAATCACAATTTGTCTCTACATCACCCAAAGGTTGACTGGTAGAAAATACCTTAAGGCATTAAGTCCGCCTCTATACTCTTGTGTGCATATAGATTAAAATAAAGAAAAAAATATAATTGTTCATTCTTATTTACAAACGTTTTAAAGACTGCTCAATGTGTTGACCTGGATTCTACTCATTACTACTTAAAGAACAGAATTACTGTTCACTCTTAATGTTGTCAACCTTTTCTATCTTTTGAAACGCCATTAAACCATACAAATTTGTAGATAAATGTGAAACTAACTCTATCTGTTACGCTTTCAAGGTGAAAGTACTGAACCGATTTTGATGATATTTGGTAAGGAGTAAACTTGACCCCAAGGACATAAGCTACTTTTGGTTCTGGCTCTAACTTCGGTTTTGCATCCATATTAACCAACATTCACGCGGTCGAATCTACTAACAGATGATAGTATCTTACGAGTATAATGCCACATCTAACTTTTCCTAGATCTCAGGCCCCACCGTAGGGATTCGCTCCACGGCTGCGTTACTTGAATTTATTCCAGAACCTTTTGTGAAGGATTACGTTGACAAATTGTGTAAGCGAGTGCGATTTGTCTGTCTCACGGTCCCCTTATGGGCACAGATTTTGATGCTAATACGATGTTGATACTCTTTGAGGAGTAGTTGAAAGTGGAACGGGGTTTGGAAGGGTCCTTAGGGGCTGATGAAGATGTTTTGCTTGAGATATATTCCATTTACATCTTAATTTAGAAGGTGATATGAGGATATATTCATATACATTATCCAATGACTTAGGTCTAGTGATTCGTGGCCCTGACTGCTATTCCGGACGTCGTGGGTTCGATTACCATCCAAGACAAATGTTTGTGTGATAAACACAATCATTTGTCCTGTGTTTGGGTGTAGTTAATCTATAATATGTATGTACCTAGAAATATATAAGTATGTATTTAATCACGCGTCTAACCGAAGCTATTTGCTTTACTAAATATGGGTATGAATCTGTGGTAGACATGGTCAATGCACAAGAAACAAAGTCAATTGATAGGTTTAGACAGTCTCATCACCATCAATAATTGCATCACTGCTTACCATCAGGTAGGATCGCAGTCGAGCAGCAATAATTTATATCAATAAAAAAAACTGGGTAAGAGCGAGTCGGACGAACCTTGAGGGTTCCGTACAAACTTACATAATTATGTAAACAGTTCAATTCGAATGAAGTTTTGAATATTTTTCTGAATCGCAATTTTTTTTTGTAACGTAACACCAAATTTACAGTTTTCAGATTTATTTCTATACTTGTGCTAAGCTAAAAGAACTTGCTTTATGCAAAAATTCAGGATTTTGGGTCAACGGGAAGTACCCTATGAATTTTGATTTCCTCGATAGTATCAAAATATACGTTTTTGCGACATAAACAGCCGTATCTTTTTATTTCCTTTAACTCAGATGTTTAATTTTTTCACAGCTTCAAGGGACTGCATACTTGAGTATATGATTTTAATTTCAACTCGATACCTCCACGTGTTCTCGAGATAAAGGGTCTTGACAGACAGACATAAGGACAACAAAATTATCCTATAAGGGTTCCGGTTTTTCCTTTTGAGGTACGGAACCCTAAAAAGAAGTTAAATTCAAAACTCTTGAGAATTGGTCAAGTAAAAATTCTAATGAGAAAATTTTACGTCCAGGATCACAAATTCTGTTAATGACACGGCTAAGATTTTAACATTAAGGCTGTCTTTCCATGGTACCTCACATTCTATCACTTACCATTACAATTTGAGTCACAGTGAGTAAGCCGGCTAATCCTGTCTTAATTATCTAGACGTCGATCTTCGACCACAACCTGCGTGCTCTATCACCTTGACTTAATTAAATAGATACCACATAACCCTGATCTAATTCAATCTCCCTAGCCTCTATTCTAACTATTAGGGTCGGCTTCTAGTCTAATCAGCTCCCCTAGCCAAGTTACAATCGTATTGTTCGCGCCGAACGCCTCGAGGGGGCCACGCCTCCGATTCCTTTGTTCTGACGTCATCTCAACGCTTAGTCACGTGGTCAGAACAAAGGAATCGGAGGCGTGGCCTACTCGAGGCGTTCAGCGCGAACGAAACGATTGTAGCTTGGCTAGGGGGACAGATGTAGCCGGAAACCAGTCAGCATTTCTCTAGCCTTTTCCCAACTAGCTTGGGGGCTTCCAGTCTAACCAGATGCGGCTAAATACATGGAGCGTCTGCCTATCAGACCTCCACAATCCAACAACAATCATCTTGGCAACACAATACTCTTTGGATAGACTGATGGTTAAACTTTCTGACGTGTTACTACCTGTCATCGTCTGTCAAAGATCAAAAAATGCATCCCTGAACAAACACTTCTTCATGATGAATATCACAGATAGTCCTCTGTACAGAGGATGTATGAAGTCAGAAAAAACTGTCGCGCATGTGCTTTCATTTGCTTATTCACTGATGGACACCCTGAGAAAACTAAAGAGGCTCATCTGTTTCTGGAATGAGGTGGGCTGGTTGAAGTAAAGGCCGCCATGGCCCACGCACAATGGTCCGATAAGGATTAAATGTGGAAACCAGACCACAAAGATAAGATAAGATAAGACCTAAAAATGATAACTGGAGTCAACCTGTCTTAGACAAACCGTAGGCTGATATGATAATGATCATGACGATGAAGGACGAGTTCCAAATGAAGGGTTGCATCTTAACCCTTCATATCCTTCAGGTCCTGACCATGATTTTTTTTTTTTTTTTTTTAATTGATATAAACCAGTGCTTGACTGCGATCCCACCTGATGGTAAGTGGAGATGCAATCATTGATGGTCAGGCGCACTAGTTTATTAAGAGCCTATTCACTCTAGCCTTGAAGACACCTATATTATAGTTGGACGGAAAGACCGTATGTAGGTCTTACTAAATTAACCCGGAACTGTACTGAGCGGCGCAAGGTTAACTGCGAGTGACAATTTCTATTTAGCTCTGAATGCCTTTTCGGAGTAAAAGATCAAGCTTTTAAAAAAGCGAGTAGGTTTCAACGTTTTTGTGTTGACTAGAGTGAGAAAACCAACGATTATTTGATTTTGATTCTTTTAGGGTTCTGTCCCTTAGTCGGTAAAAACGGAATCTTTAGGCCGCGTTCTTACTTTGTCGTGACGACAGATAATCGTGTAGTTTTAAGTGTCGTGGCTCATATATTTAAATGAAGTTGTTCACACATATAACTGTCGTCTACGACTTTTTTGCGGCGACAACAGATTTTCTTGATAGTGGTAATGGCTAGAACGACAGGCGTAAAATAATAAAAATTTGTCAAGCCTAAACTCTTGAGATGTCAGCAAATCGTAGGGGCCCAGCAGGGTCGAAGCCTACTGGGGCCATGGGTAGTGTGAAAACGAAACACGGGGCCCTGGGACGAAGGCAACGAAGGAACAGGAGTGGGTTTTTAGTCAGTAAAACTCTGACACTATCTCCCGCTCCGCCCAAGAGCGAGATTTGTCATAAAATGATTTTCCCACCCAAAAAAAAAACCTCTTTTTACCTTTTCTTCTTTTTCAGTAGATATAAGCGAGCGCTACTCACGACGCGAGTGTGGTTGTTGAGTTTTACTTATTAACAGCGGTCATTGACCCGCCTACATTTATAATTAATTTCAAAACGGAAATAAAGAAATAGAACCGTCCTAAATCAACATCCGGGATCCTTAACCTTTTTTACTAATAAAAAAAAGGTTTTTTTTTTTAATAAATGCAATCTACTTCCAAATAAAAACTTATTGTTGCTTAAAGTTATTTTATTATTATTATTTATTGTTTATTTCAGACATTAATTAACCCATAGTAATATTATAGAATTAAATAAAATTGTTATAACGTAATAAATAAATTAACAAAATAAATTAAATAAATTATTATTTATTTTACAATTATTAGTTTGTTTTTTGAAAGTCGGATTATAATATTGTAAAAAAACTTTTTTATTTTTCACTTTTCACTAAATAGTAAGTTCTCTTTTATGGTATAACTCAACCTAACACAAAAATAATTAAGATTTAACAAAAAAGTTATGCCCGTATCGATAACCCCGATAATACGAAATTTGAACATAATTGGTGAAATAATTGTATACTAAGTGTGCTGTGTGTGTGAAGCTTATATATATATATAGTCGGCCTTATAATGTTCCCACTGTTGGGACTCAGGCCTCCTCTCTAGGAGAGGGAATGGGCCGTAATCCACCACGCGGGCCCAGTGCGGGTTGGTGGATGTCACATGTCTTCGAATTTTCGGTTCTAGGACATGCCGGTTTCCTCACGATGTTTTCCTTCACCGTTTTGAGAGCAGTGGTGATGAAATAAATTACACAAAGTAATGCGCCTGACTGGGTTTGAACCCGCAACCTACAACTCTTAAGTCGGGGCCGTTACCACTCGGCCACCACTGCTTCACTGCTGTGTGAAGCTTACATACATATATCTGTGTTATAGCGCACTGGCATGATATTGTTTCATGAAATAGTGTTAACAACAAACAAAAGTGCCATTGCAACAGAAGGAGAAGTATCAATGATTTTTTTTATCTTGTCCAGTTTTAATCTCGTCCAACACGAAAATTTTGGTGAACAAGATAAAAAAAATAGCATTCACTCGACTTGAGAACCTCTGCCTTTTTTGAAGTCGGTTAAAAAACGATACCATTTGTTTCGGGTAGGTACCTAGTTCTGCGAATAAAACAATGACTACAATTGTCATTTTATAACTAACCAACTTTATGTAAGTTTAGGGATGTGCTCAAGCTTCTGTCATTTTATAAGTGCCCATGTAGGTAGGCCTACATGCGCACTTATAAAATGACAGAAGCTGTGAAATAAAAACATTTGAATTTTGAAATTTTGTTGTTACATTGTTAAGTTGGGCATGCCATAATTATGGCAGTAAGTCCCCTCTTAGAGGAGTGGCTGTAAAGACCTCAAGGCTTCTTACTTTCCGCATGCCGCAGGTTCTCACCGGATATGGTAAGTTCGGGAGGTTCCTGTACCGGATTCGTGCGGAATAATCGTCCGGGTGTCACCACTGTGTGGACCGCCCGGCAGAGCACCTCGGTGTCCTCGTGGAGACGATCGGCGGCAACGACCTCTCGCGCCGGGCCTTGATACAGGTCATGGTCCGAAGCGAGGAGGAGTAGCAGGTGGTCGTGTCCTTCTGCTAAGCAGTAATATTAGCAAAGAAGACTTACGCCCCAGTCGCTGCGATCTCGATCCCGATTTCCAGTCACCGCGGGCTTGCGGATGGCGAGCGCGTCCGACTGTCCGGTAACCATCTGGACAGAGCCCAAGTCGTCGATGTTGCATAGTGTTCCATGCGCACTACAAGTTGATGTCAGCAAACCGTAGGGGCCCAGCAAGGTTGAAGCCTAATGGGACCATAGATTCGCATTTGAAAGGAAAACCCGGTCTTGGAATGTAAGGCAATGACCCTTCACTCTTAGATCCTACTAAGAGCTAGTTAAGACAGTCTAACACGTACTCTCGATCCGCTCAAGGGCGGGAGATGTCACTGGATGATTTCCCACCTAAAAAAAACATGCAGTCATATATGATACCATACGAAACCACTCTAATGGACGGTGGACTCACATCACTAACTACAAAGAACTGCAAAAACTAACTTCAACTTCCTGAACCTCTTTTTAAATAAACCGAAGAATTCCAGAAAAAAAAATCCTCAACCATAATCCTTTTATAAGTCTGTGTAGACTGTACCAACTCATACCTCTATACTCTATGAATGTCACGCTTTCACGGCGTGTCTATGGACTCTCGCACGTTCGCGGGTACACGTCTTTGAATCGAGTCTACATCGGGGACTCCATTCGAGTTACTTGGATTTTATTTTGTACCCTTTTGTAAGATTGCTTTGATAAATTATATAAGCTATGAATTGTGAGTTGTGAAGATATTTTGTTGATATTCTTTTGGCATTATTAGAAATATATTTCGTCGAGTTGTGGTGAAGAAAATTGCTTATTTTGTAAGTTGCTGTTGCGGTCAAAAAAATATCATGACTGGCCTGTTGGTCTAGTGGTTAGTGGCTCTGACTGCTAAGCCGGAGGTCGTGGGTTCGATTCCCACCCAGGACAAATGTTTGTGTGATGAGCACGATCATTTGTTCTGTGTCTGGGTGTAATTTATCTATATATGTATGTATTTAGAAATATATAAGTACGTTTATCAGTTGTCTAGTACCCATAAAACAAGCTCTGCTTAGCTTGGGACTAGACGGCGTTGTGTGATATTTTTGTGGAATATTATATTATCAATACGTGTGATACACAATGTTGATGTATTTTAAGTATATAAGTTTCTATATTATAAATTGTTATCTCATTGTGCACCTGAGTGCCAAATAAACGCTTTTTCTTTCTTTCTTTGATAAAAATATTAGGCATCATTTATTTTCAGTCAAATAACAATCGCAATCATTAAATAACTCCTGCTCTAGGTGGAATGAAAGGGAATATCAGACTTTTCTGACTGATTGTTCTTTCATTTGCGGTTTCTGTTCTAGGGCTACAATTCACTTAAAGGACCTCGTTAATTTTACTGATAGTTTTTTTGAGGAGTGCGTGAAACACAACGCTTGCTGGGCTTGTTGTTTGGGCTTGGTCCTTTACGGACGGTAAGCTACCCATTGCTCGCCGTCCTTAAACCTGCGCTAGGATTGCCCTGCGACTTTTAATGCCTGAGACGTCTCCTGCGGAAGCGTAAGACAGTCCTCTCTCTCACGCTTTCCGTCATCAGATTAGGAAACCTGTTGAATTCAAATTAATGAATTATTGCTACTCACGTCTGTATATATAAAAATCAAGGCCTAGAATGTTGAAATTTTGCACAGAGTTTCCTTTTATGACGTATGTATAAAAAGGATTTTCTAAAATCATTTTTATACATACGTCGTCTGTATAAAAATGAAAAAATCTGTCTGGTCGGAGGATCCTCCCTTTTCAACGCAGGTATGTAGGAATTCTCACAATGATCCGCATATCTCCAAAATACTCATTGAACCCCTCGGGTGCCCGGGGTATGATTATTACGTAATTGCGCGTTTTTACGTAAATCACCAAAAAAAAAACTTTTTCTGGATTTTTCTAGGAAAAACAAAAATATAGAAACCAAAATTTTCGGCTAAAAAAAATCGTACAAACGTGTGTACAAAACGACAATTAAGCTTTTTTCAAGGTCATTCAAGTTGTACAGACGTATGTACAATCGGCCTTCGAGGGGTGCATGTCCTACGTATCGAGACTTATCAATGAATTTTAATTTCGCATTGAACTCGAAATGGCAAATATTACACAACCTCTTTTTTAATTTAGGCAATCACCTAATGAGTATCCTTTTCGTATGTTTCCCCATGGCCTTAGGGGGCATCGGCTCTACAGGGCCCTTACGGTTTGCTGACATCTCCTTAAAGCACGCGTGGAACACAACGCGCCGTCAACGACTCGGGCTCGGCCCTTATAACACGAGAAAGATGGCGAGCTACCCATTGCTCGTCGCCAGTAAGCCCGCGATATCACACAACCTTAGCTTCATAATTATTATTACAATAGAACCATTCACCTCATATAATTCTAAAGCTATAAATTCCTGTGACAGCAGCATGCCTAATGTATACGTACATAATGTACATCTAATATGTATACCCATCCGAGTCAGCCGTTGAGCTCCTTAACACTTGAATAATGCAGTTGTCAATAGACAGATTGATATGCTCACTACAACCCCCCTCTCTGAGGTGCTTCCCCTTTTTACTAGAACATACGGTGAGGGGGGTTAGTGAGCATTTTGGTGGATCAATTGAAAATAAAAAAAGTCTCACGTTTGGAGCATCATGCCTGTAGGTGCGTATGTGCCGAGCGATGGTGTGACGCCACAATAATGTGACAATAGGTTTTGATAAAAAAATTAAAATATTTCTAAAATTATATTACAAATAAAATTTGATGGCACGATTGGCGCAGTGTTCGAACGATTGGCTACTGCGGTGCGTGTCGCGGGTTCAGTTCACACAGAACAAATATTTGTATGGACTGCAGATAGTTGTTCTGGGTCTGGGTAATGTGTATGTGAGTTTTACATGTTTCTGAGAGCAGTGGTGGCCGAGTGCTAACAGCCCCGATTTACGAGTTGTAGGTCGCGGTTTCAAACCCAACCAGGCGCATTAGTTTGTGTAATTTATTTCATCACCAGTGCTCTCACAATGGTGAAAGAAAACATCGTGAGGAAACCGGCATGTACAAGAACCAAAAATTCGAAGACATGTGACATCCACCAACCTGCACTGGGCCTGCGTGGTGGATTATGGCCCATTCCCTCTCTTAGAGATGAGGCCTGAGTCCCAACAGTGGGAACATTATAAGGCTGACTATGCTATGCTATGCTACACGTTTCTGAACGCACCCACAATACAGGAGTAATCACTAGTGTGGGGAAAAGTTAAAAAAAAAAAAACTTTATAACGCATCTTGTCCAGTTAGTGGAAACCTTACTACTGATTATGATGGCTGATGACTTATTATGACTAGAGATACCCATTGTTTAGAAGTTGGAGTTGACTAGAGTTAACGTGTTGATATGTTACCAACACGTTAACCTAAGAATTACTCCGTATGTCCCAAGACGGACGGCCATAGACAATCGCGGTAGGTTCTACTGCGTATAATCTATGCCAGTAAGACACCTTTGTTCCATGCACTGCCACGCCGATTCTCGAGCAATACAATGGCTGCAATGCATCAACCTGATAGCTTGTGGCCTAATCCTTGCTCTGCAATATATTACATATGCTATTGGAATACGGATGTTGGGCAGTGTGGGGGGTAGTGGCAGAAGGGCCATAGGCTGACCACCGACTGGCTCTAAGCTATGATGAGTTTGACCCTCATTAAAAGTTAAAAAATGTATGATGAATGTGAACATATACCAGAGGGGTAAACCCAGAGCGACGTTGGATCTTTCACCTCATTCATCGTTTTCCATCAGGTGAGATCAAGGTCTAGAGCAGGCCCATTGAAGAATAATTAAAAAGCCTAGTTTCAATTTCTATAAGAGTAGTCATTTTTGAGTCATGATTAATCTAAGTTTTGTTTGGTGCTGTACATGCTGTAATAGGTTATGCAGGGACGTGCGGGCAATACTAGTACCTAAGCCCGGCTTGATATCCACACACCTCACCACACCACACTCATCTAACTATATAATACAATAAATTAATTAAATTAAATAGTTTTAATTTTATAATCAAATCTGTAGATATTTAATAAATCGCTAATATGCTTCATGTTTTGCCAGAATTGTGTATTTGCTCTTTTGTGTGCAGTCCGAGAGTGACCGCTCCTGTAGTGTGTGAGTAACCTTTTGGTCCTGTAGGCAACTTCATCATCATTATCATCATTTCTTCATGAAAGACGTCCACTGTTGGACATAGGCCTCCCCCAAGCGACGCCACAACGACCGATCTTGTGCGTCTCGCATCCACCACACTCCCGCGTCTCTCACCAGGTCGTCGGTCCACCTTGTGGGAGGCCTTCCAACGCTGCGTTTTTCGGTGCGCGGTCGCCACTCTAGAACCTTTCGGCCCCATCGACCATCCGTTCTACGAGCAATGTGCCCTGCCCACTGCCACTTTAGTTTGGCGATTCTTCGGGCTATGTCGGCGATCTTGGTTCTCCTGCGGATATCTTGATTCTTTATGCGATTACGCAAGAAAACTCCGCGCATAGCCCTTTCCATTGCCTTTTGGGTGACTGTAAGCCTTCTAATGAGGCCCGTTATAAGCGACCATGTTTCAGTACCATATGTCATCACTGGCAACATGCACTGGTACACAATATGGTATGTTGGACGAGAAGATACCGCGCAGTTTTCCGAACGCTGCCCAGCCGAGGCTAAATATAGGCAACTTAATGGTAAATATTTTAAATGCCCCACTGTGTAAAAAATATATCTTCAAAGTAGCTTCCTGATCATACAAATACATCTAAAATGTCAATCAGACTGAACCTTCTGGCTCCTTCCCTCAGTGCACCCGTCGGTATGGTTCGACGTAATCAATCAGGTCGGACGTGGCTCCACTGTCTCAAAGGATTGAAGCAAAACACCATATAACATATGCTTGCCTAGTACCTATAGCTATCAGGTAGATATTATGTAGTCTGTAAAGATAAAAGACAGACTTAGAAATGTCCTGTCTTTTTAAGCTGCAGTAGATCTTCAATCTTAGCTTGGGTGTTGGGCGTGACGTATAAGCTAAAATTGAAGATCTACTGCGGCGTCTGGCAGGGTCGAAGCCTACTGGGGCCATGGGTTAAGTGAAATTGAATGCGGGTGAGAGCAGTGGTGGCCGAGTGGTAATGGCCCCGAGTTGCGAGTTGTAGGTCGCGGGGTCGAACCCAGGCAGACGCTTTACTTTGTGTAATTTATTTCATCACCACTGCTCTTAAAACGGTGAAGGAAAACATCCAAGCACGCCGAGTTTCCTAGCAGTTATCTTGGCTTCGGACTCAATGAACCGCTCAAAATTAAGGTCTGAGGAAACTTCAACTCCCAAGAGCTGAAGGTGGTCGGTGCACTCCAGAGATATATTCCGAAAAGCAGGAGCCATGGTGAACGGGCTCCTTTTGACGGTAAACAGATATGCTTGTGTTTTGGCGGTGTTGAATCCTACCAGACTCACCCCACTTGGAGACGGAAGTGAGACATTCGTACTCCCTTACTAGCCCGAGCACCTGGCAGGTATCTCTCTACAACTGTGTTATCAGCTTTCTAAAACCCACTCGTATGTTCCTTCTTTGCCTTGCATTCTAGGCCAGCGGGATTCATAAGCATAATAAGCATAATCAGGCTTATAATGTTCCCACTGCTGGGACTCAGGCCTCCTCTCTAGGAAAGGAAATTGACTGTAATCCACAACGCAGGCCCGGTGCGTGTTGGCGAATGTCACATGTCTTCGAATTTTTGGTTCTAGGACATGCCAGTTTCCTCACGATGTTTTCCTTCACCGTTTTGAGAGCAGTGGTGATGAAATAAATTACACAAAGTAAAGCGTCTGCCTGGGTTGGACCCAGGACCAGGTGATGAAAATGAATTACACAAAGTAATGCGCCTGGCTGGGTCTGAACCCGCAACCTACAACTCGTAAGTCGGGGCCGTTACCACTCGGCCACCACTGCTCTATTAGTTTTGAGTTTACCTTTTTTTTTCCAGGTAAAGATAAGATCCAACTTGAAAGCTAAGCTGCAAAATCAAAATCAAAATCAAAATCAAAAAATCAAAATAGCATTTATTCCAAATAAACCATTTACAGGCACTTTTGAAATGTCAAGAAGTCAGTCAGTCAGAAAAATAAAAATAAATGATGCTAATTGCACATTCCAAAGCGTAGATCTCTATGGAGAAGAATGTGCAAGAAACTCCATGGACACTCTTTTCAATCATATTTTGTAATTCTCTGTTACATGTTTCTTGTCGCTATCATGTGAGAACAATGTAAATAAAAATAAAAACTAAATATAGATATTAAAATAGCAACTGGCAGCTAAGAGATGACCAGCCTCAACTGACAGCGCTCGTTCACGGACATGACGCTAATATTAGCACCACTCAGCTCAACCATTTTGAAGGGAACCGAATGATCCAACACCCGCGCCACCATCAGTGAGACATTTGAGTGAGCATGACAAACTCTCAACTGCCATGCTCATTTATGTCAAACTAGCTGTTGCCCGCGACTTCGTCCGCGTTAAGTTCGTAAAACTGTACAATCATTTTGTGCTTGCAATTCAGTCTCGAAATCATCGTAATTATTTATTGTACTTTAACATAAAACGGTTAAAGACCACAAATTACCTTGAAGAAACATGTTATGTACTCGTCCAGATCCAGATGTATGAACGTCAATGAATAGAAAGAGTATGTATGAGCTGTAGCAATTGGCATGTCTGTCTACCCCGAGGGAAAAGACAGTAGTTTATGTATGTTTCTGGTTTATGTTCTGCTAACACAACATTGTATAATTGTAACCCCTCGCCATAGTGAGCACGCTGCAATCGCAGCGGTAATGCTTGTCTTTGAGGAGTGGCTACAGAGGCGTCATGGCATCCTCACTTTGTGCAGGACTCACCGGATATAGGTGTTTGGGAAGGTATTGGTATCGAATTCAGTGGGAAGAAACACTCTAGTCTCACCATTGTGAGGATCGCCTGGAGAATATGATGGAGCATACGGTGCAAGTCAGTCCCGCTTGGTCAGAGCGCCGGCACTGCCATGTCCTCACGGAGGCGATTGGTGGAGAAAATGATAATCAGTAGCCTCCTTCAGTGAATCACTACGATCAAAGAAGGTGGCTGAATCTATGAGGGATAGAACATCTTGACTCCTCAGCTGTCGTTGCAAGTGACGCTTCGGGTGTTGAAAGCCGCAGGGCAATTCCCAGCCATCAAAAACACGGAATTGCGGTGGTGCCGTCCGGCCTTCTTGTCAAAGCAATCCTGAATCGACGACGCGTAGTATTCTACGCGCGACTCGAAAAGTCGCGCGTAAAGTGTCAGCAAATGAATAGGGCCCTCTAGGGCCAATGTCTGCTAGGGCTTCGAGATTGTTCGAAAGAGTTACCTCCCATAAGAATTTTCGCCTCAATAATGTTTCATTGAAGAGTTTAAGTTAGACAGCTTTGGTAGAGGTAAACGAAGGAGCATAATCAGGACACCGACCTTCAGCTGGATAACTTGCACTGATAGTGCCTTAAGTGAATCCAAAACTACCATCTTCACCATTAACTATCTTCCTCCACAACAGTACTTACGAAGAATTTGCGAGAGCATGCTTGCATTGATTGTTGCAGCGTGATCATTTTGGGCATTAGAATTACTTGTTCATTTATCTAGGATTTTTTGGTGTGTATTTGGCTGACGTCCCAGTATATTAGACAAATGTTTTTTCCATAGTGGGAACTACTCTATAAAGAGTCTCCAACTTTTGTATGAATTTCGGCAAAATCTTGTGCGCATCCAATAGAACTCGCATATTGATGGCCAAACCGAGAAATTACTGACGCCGATTGCCTCTATAAGGACACGGTGGTTCACCGGAGCTTGATATACCTCCACCACATGCTACGCCGGGTCCTCCGGGCGATTCGCAAAATGGTAATATCAGGGTACTTCCAACCGAATCCAGAAGAGAAACCGTTCGAAACAACCACAACAGTCCTGAGCTTGGGTATCCATAAAACAATGAAATTACAGTAAACAAATGTAGCAGCTCACTGCAAAGAAGTAACGTCCAAATGTCGACGTAAAGCTGCAAGGAATCTGAGATACATCATACGTTGTCAAAGTGTGATCAGAAAAACACATTCGACCCCGTTTTATATGAAGCAGTGCCGCAAGGTGCCATCATCCCGCAGGACACAATGGAAGCATACAGTGGAGGGGTGCTCTGCAAGGGCGGAGCACCACCGTGTCCTCGTGGAGGCAATCAGCGTCAGTGACCTCTCGCGCCAGGCCTTGGTTCGGGCTATGATCCAGAGCGAGGAGGAATGGCAGGTGCTCGCCTCCTTCTGCCGTAATGCTAGCGAAGGAGGAGGCCGCACGCTGAGCCGAGATTCCGACTACCAGCTACAGTAGACGCGGGCTTGCGGACGTCGAGCAATGGATAGCTAGCCGTCCAGCCGTCCGGTAGTTGACCGGACCGAGCCCAGTCGTCAACAGCGCGTAGTGATCCACGCGCTCCTCAAAGAGATGTCGCAAAAAAACTGAAGGACACAGGTGTGGTTTTAGTCAGTAAAATATTGACACACCCTCCCGTACCAACCAGAGCGGGAGAAGTCATTGGATGATTTTCACCCTTAAAAAAAGAAAAAAAAGGTGCCATCATCATCATTATCATTTCAGCCGAAAGACGTCCACTGTTGGACATAGGCCTCCCCAAGTGTCGCCATTATGACCGGTCCGAGACCCTCACCAGGTCATCGGTCCATCTGGGGACCTTCAAACGCAAGGTACCATGTAACAGCTTCCGAAAATTTGGCCGTGTTATTTAAAAGTTAATAATTAAATACATATAGGTATTTACTTTTATCGCCTTTGGTTGGTAACCATGGGGAAAAATAATAAAAATAAGCAGTATGATTGTTAAAAATGCCTCTGTCTAACACCAGTTTAACCATAATTGTTTTCGTCCAATTTTTAAACAATAAAACTGCAAACGTGGGCGATGCTCATTCTCCCGCCACATAGAAACTTACGTAAAATGCACAATGCCATCTATCAAATTTAATATGAAGTTCAACTGTCATTGTCGTCATTATTTCTACTTTGAGTCTTTAGATGGCGTTGCGAGTATCTGAATTGCGTGTGGTGTCATATTTTAGTTCTTGAAAACTTTAAATTCATACCGTTTTTATTTCATATGCTTTGTTTCATTGCGATGAAACAAAGCCTAATAAGTACACACAATTTTAATGTATAAAAGTTATCTACATCGATTTCTAACATTTTCTGTGGTACGCAAACAACTAAAAACTTCTACAGATATACTATATGCGTCGATATATAAAAAATTGTAAGCATGCAATGCAAAAATATATAAAAAATCTTATTTACAGAGAAAAAATAAAACAAAAACGAAAGTCATATGGGATTCGAACAACCATTACATTAGACGCAAGTCCAGATACGAAACCACTGCGCTACGGTCTTCGATGATTAAGTTTCAAATTAGACGTTCTTATATAAACGTCATAATTGACTGGTTGGCTCCTTATCGATGATAGCGTGATGATTTTCGTTTCAGAAGTTAAATTTGCAGCTAAATGGAATAATGTAACATTATAGTACGTCATTTTACTCGCCACTTTGATTTTTTTATGTGTTTTGATTAGTTTTTAGAAAATGTTTAGAAGATATCGAATGGAAATGTCAACTTTATTTTGAAAAAATGGTAAAAGTTATTTTATTACAAAAAAAGTAAGATAAAATAATGACAAAAATTTTAATTGTAGCTGAGGATTGAACTCGTAGCAAATGTCGTTCAATACCGACATTTTGGATTACTGCTCACCCCCCTTAGCAAATAGCGTGATAATGTATAGCCTATAAGTTGCCCTGACCTATAAAGATTATGTATGCAAAATTTTAACAGGATCGGTTCAGTAGTTTTTGCGCCAATTAATACCATCGCAACATAATTTTACTGTTTTATTATATGTATAGATAAGTCCAGTAGCTGCATACCTACACATGTATCATCTATTTTTCAGAGATCTTTAAATCATATTAATTACTGCAAAAGTAATTAACGCTTTCATAGCATTCGTTAAAAACTAGTCTCGCCGCCAACCCAACAGTTAGAATGGTTTCATGCAATAGCAACCAGTAATACTATTTAACTTTTAATTGAGATAAAGAGTGTGTGAATTTAGAATGAATGAGATCTCCAGATAAAATTAAGTTTCTGTGAATTATGAAAGCGTTATTATTATTATTTTTTTAATAGGTATTACATGTGTTTTGAGAAAAAAGAATGAAAGAATATGGTTTCACCTACATTTGAAGTCGAAATTATAGTTACGATTGGCAGGTACAGATACCGGCACGGATCTTGAGCGCTGACTTCTACAGTTCTATTTGCGCAGAAGCAGCAGAAGTTAAATATCAGGTCTCTTTAGTGGTATGAAAATAAATGCGGTGGCGGGAGTGCAATCTTTGCACAGTGATTGGCTCGCCGATGTGTACGATGCGCAAAGCGATCCCTGCTCTTTTGCCGAGCGCTCAAGATTCGTGCTACTATCTGTACAAAACTGAACACTGCTCTTAAGATTAAAGTCATTAAGAAGCTAAGATTTTAGTACCTCTACCTAAGTACCTCTTGGTGGTATTAAGGCAGTCTGGATGGAGCGAGAGGGAGTGTCAGACTGTTAGTGCCTCAAACTCGCCCGAGTTCCTTCAGTTGTCCTATTACTGCCTCAAACTCACCCGAGTTCCTTCAGTTGTCCTTTTAATGCCTCAAACTCGCTTGAGTTCCTTCAGTTGTCTTTTGACTGCCTCAAACTCACCTGAGTTCCTTCAGTTGTCTTTTTACTGCCTCAAACTCGCCTGAGTTCCTTCAGTTGTCCTTTTACTGCCTCAAACTTGCCTGAGTTCCTTCAGTTGTCCTTTTTCTGCCTCAACCTCGCCTAAATTCCTTCAGTTTTTTTTACAGCCTCAAACTCGCCTGAGGTCCTTTAGTTGTCCAGACAGTCGGACAACAAAATGATCCTATAAGGGTTCTGCTTTTTTCTTTTTGAGGTATAGAACCCTAAAAAGCAACTATCGGGCAGTTGCCCGGACCAGACACAACACTCGTCTCGTCGGAGGATGTCCTCCCTTTTCAATAGAGGTTGCGTGACTTTACACTCTGTATATACATTTATGAGTTTATTAGCGGATTTTTTAATTAATTATTTTAAGCCGTCTCAAACCCTACTTGAAGAGGTCCCCTCCCTACTCGTCTATCGTCAACGTGAACATGATTTAAAAGTTCATTGTTTCATTTAACGCAATCCAACACAATTTACACTAATTTATCAAAGAGGTAAAGTTTATTTTTTGTTTGTCGGAGGTAATCTCTGAAAATACTGGTCTGATTGCTAAAATTTTTCACCGATAGAAAGCTGCTTTATTCCTAAGTGACATAGGCTATATTTTATGTACGTGAGTAAAGACGCGGGCAAAAGCTAGTGTTTGATAAAAAAGCAACGTTAAAAAAGAAAGATTACGCCTGAACGCTCTGTTGCCATTCGGTAATTACGTCATTTACTCGAAAATTTCACAAAACTTGTTCTAGAAAATAATGCGTTACTTTTTTAAACTTTAAAATTTTTACAAAAAATTACCAAGGATTCTAAAGATATATATAAATCTTTAGAATCCTTGGTTTTTTAATTTTGTTTAATTTATAAGTACATTATGAAGATAGAAAATAGCAGATTCATATAGGTGTTCATTGAATTAGTTTTACTAATAATATCCACAAGATATCTGTGTTTCCAAAATGTCTGGTGAAATATGTGTAGATAATAACGTCCTGATCACTTAAGAACGGTTGTATGGAAATGTATCTTAGGTTGGCCGCTCTTAAGGATATATTTTGGCAACTTTTCAGATTAGAGTTTGAGATGTACACTTAAATGCTTCGATTAGAAATCAGGGGTAAGTTTAAAAAAATCTGTCAACTTCTTCGTTTTTCTCTGAGACGACTTGCGGGGTTACCATGACGTTCAAAGTAAGATTGTTTCATTCTTATTTCAGTGTGGGTAAGAGACAGAGCTATACAGGTTGTCTAGCGCCATCTCTTACCCACACTGGAAATAAGAATTAAACAATCTTACTTTAAACGTCATGATACAGGTCCTGTTCGGTATAGGTAAGATATTTTATTTCCCCACGTCCCTCACGGCCGCTAGCTCCGTCTCACATAGCGCCATCCCGCGAGTGTTGCGAGGCACCATCTTGTACTAATTGGTGCGCGACGCGAAGATGTTCTGACGATTTATGGCGCACCTACCGCGCTGTGCATTTAATACTTTACACGCAATTTTTATATTAAAATCGTGTGTTATTGTGTTCTTTTTATTTCAGTATGCAGTTCAGTGGCCCAGTGTAAACGGGCGTAATTTATAGATCGTTTTTTCGAATTACATAATAGGACATTACTGACGCCTTGTCTCGGAAAGCAAAAGTAGCACTCTACTTTTACTACAAGAGTTTTTAAGATTGGTTCAGTCATTTTTATAGTATATTAATTACAAACAAACATACAAATGAGTTTGAGTGCAAAAACAATCTTGCAAAATAGGGCTTCCTCAAGCCATCTCTTACACAGTGCCAGTGTGGAGCCGCTGCACAAG
The DNA here is from genome assembly GCA_949316375.1 of Mythimna vitellina. Lineage (NCBI taxonomy): Eukaryota > Metazoa > Arthropoda > Insecta > Lepidoptera > Noctuidae > Mythimna > Mythimna vitellina. The sequence continues at coordinate 14,883,699 of OX438702.1, read as the reverse complement.
ACATGCCAGAACAGCCACCCGCACTATTTAGGATTTATATGAAGCCAATAACAGAGCTGTACACTGTACAGCCCCTCTAGCCAAGTTACCACAGTTTCGTTTCGATTATTTTGCGTCGAACGCCTCGAGTAGACCACGCCTCCGATTCTTTTGTTCTGACCACGTGATTGAGCGTTGAGATGACGTCATAGGTTACCAAAAATTGGTCATCATCATCATTTCAGCCGAAAGACGTCCACTGTTGGCCTCCCCCAAAAATTGGTCATATATCTTCTTGTTGTTTAGATTCAAATTAAGTTAGTAAAAAAGATGAAGAAGGACACACAAATACATCCTCTACAAACTCTATTTTTATTTACTTCCTCAACAGAGCACGTCACGGCGAAAGGAAAAGTTAATATTATAAAATATTAGATGCAATTCTACGGTACATTTTCTTTTTCTTTGAAAGTTATGATTGGGAGAAAATCTCACTAGTAAGATCGCCAACTTTGCCTTATTATAGCATAGCCTGATGTTGCGAGCTACCTTGGAGTGAGGTTAGCATGGATATGACTCGAAATTTACTTATTATTCACTAGCAACCTACCACAGCCTCATGCAAATGTCAGAAATCTTTAAAAATCTCGACTTTTTTGTACTGTAAAATGCATATATATTATATAGTTAAACCTTCCTCATTAATCACATGAAAATCCGTTCAATATTTTTTTAGTTTCTCACGAACAGTCGTATATATACGTGGTTGGCATGGTGGTGAGCTTTGTTTTATAATGTATGTAAGGATAGGGATTTATTTTATTCTTCTGGTACACAAATGCACAGAGACCACCTCTGCTAAGCTAAATTCATTACTAGACGACCAACATTCGTTCTAGCAGGCCTAGGACTTCACTAACTGTCATCACCACGCCTTGCCATGTCTCCTGCTCAATTCCATTTGGGTTTCATAATGCATTTTCCGATATCAATTAAGGTGTTATAAATAAAATGTATCATTATTATAACCAAAAACTACGTTTTAGGTGTTAACTGACTGTTCTTTTGCTCGTCATCTTAGTATTCATTTCTTTCCTAGCCATGTCACATTCCTTTCATACAATCGATTTTTTTTCTTAGTACTACCTCTTTGGTTAAAACCATTTACATCAACCAAATTTACATGGTATGATAACCTGGTAAGGGTTACGGGAATCCGATGGATGCGAGACGCACAGGACCGTTCATTGTGGCGACACTTGGGGGAGGCCTATGTCCAACAGTAGACGTCTTTTGGCTGAAAGATGATGATCTGATACATCATCTTTATTATTACGTGTTTTTACGTTTAGTGATTAAAAAATAGGTTTATATAAAATAGAGTGAAAATTTTATTATTGAAACATTTAGGTATATCCACTCTATTCTGTCTGCCGTCGGCACCGTAGCCTCCTGTACTCCAGTCGCGTATGAAGGAAAATTAGACTTTTTAAACTTGCCTCCAGAACTTCGATTTTACCTCATTCCTCCAAGTTTGGAGTAACTCCCCTCAGGTAGGCTGCATGCTTATTATCCAGTTTTTTTAAGTCGTTCGTCGTCATTCACTGGGTAAATCTTTGGTTTATTGAAACGGCGTTTTAATTTGGTTTATTGCGTTTACAAACAGTGATTATTACAGATTTTTTTATAAGGATAGAATTGTTTTGTTTAACAATGTATAATCAGCGATGATGTGATCAGCTGCCTTCTTTTTTTTTTTTTTCGGGTTGGAAAATCAAAAACCCTTCTAGGAACAAGAAGGCCATTTTTACCAGGGCTCCGGGGATCTCTTTCGCATCACCCATGGCCCCAGTAGGCTTCGACCCTGCTGGGCCCCTACGGTTGCTGACATCTCCTTGAGGCACGCGTGGATCAGCTGCCCTAGTGCGCGTTGTTTTGACTTTTACGTTATCGAAACGTTAAGAGCTTGAGCGAGCCAATCAGAGCGTTAAACTCGCACTAGGCATTATGTACTATATATTGAAGATTAGCTTCTTTGCGCAGTTTCTTCTGCGAGTTTTGTTAATAAAATGTATCCTAAATAATTTTCCAGGATCTAGGCTATACCTATCTATATTAAATTTTAAGTGATATAGGTTCCAACGCTTTGTTTTCCGGTGGACCGACGACCTGGTGAGAGTCGCGGGAATGCGGTGGATGCGAGACGCATAGGGCCGGTCGTTGTGGCAACGCTTGGGGGAGGCCTATGTTTAACAGTGGACGTCTTTCGGCTGAAATGATGATGATGATGAGATGGGTTTAGCGGCTTAGGCTTGAAAACATATCAAATAAACCAGCACACAAAATTATAGCATATTTGGCCTTAGGCCATAGGCCCCCTCTCTAAGAGATGGAGCAGTGGTAGCCGAGTGGTAATGGCCCCGACTTACGAGTTGTAGGTTGCGGGTTCAAACCCAGTCAGGCGCATTACTTTGTGTAATTTATTTATCAAAATACAAAAATACTTTTACATTTATAATATTTCTATGAATTTTAGTAGTACCATTCATTTAATGATAAGTATTTTCAGAAGTAGGTGGATATGAAAATAAGCCAAATAGGACAATCGTAAAAATAACCAATTGCAATAACACCTGTAAAATGTAAAGGAAACGACAAAACCGATACTCGTAAATCTCTCAAAAAATATATCCGCCGGATAGCAACCCGTTGATAAACCAATTCACAATTTATTTGGGAACAGAATAAAAAGCAAAGGGCTGTGCGAGCATCCGAAACGTCATTTATAACACATCCTATCGGTTGTTTCCGAAACAATGTTCGCGAATGACAAACGATATGGCCACAGAGCTGAGAAATGACTCGGTGGGCGCTGGTAGAAGCGACACTGTCAATATTTTCCATAAAGAAATAAGGTTCTTTTTTAGAAATTTATCAAGTGTTTTTTTGAGGAAGAAAATCGTCCTCATCGGATGATTTCCTTTTCCCGTTCTAGCACTCTAGCTCCACTGAGCGAGAGGGCGTGTCAGTCTTTTACTGACAAAAAAAACTCCTGTGGGTTTTCTTTTCAGAGATTTTCTGCGGGTTAAGCCTTAAGTCACATATATTTCTAGTCAGTTTGAAAGACCTTCATGGTGACTTACACGTGAATCGTTATGACAAAGAAATAGACCCTCAATGTCAATAAATATAAAGCTATAACTGTCAATTTGATGATTGACGTGGGTGGGGTCGAATTGGAGGTCATGATTATGGACATGGGCCAAAGTAAACTTTAGCATGCGGCTGCAACTGTAGAAATAGCAATTTTGATAGCTACTGGTTTACTTATTTACGATCGACTAATTTTAGGCTAAATCGAAATTAATGCCATCGCCATACTGTTTTTTTTTTATCAATGCAAGATTCCATTACAATTTATCAAATGTTGAAAAACAACGCCTCTCTGACACTGTTCAAGGGAAATAAAATCGTTGTAGGCCTTTCAATCAACCCTAAACGCACTCGTCTAAAGACGGCAGTATAATTAAAGTCCCGCGACTAAAAACAAAGTAAACTAAAGTCGTGGGACTTTAGTTATACTGTCGTCTTTAGACATTGCCAGGTCGAGGCGCTACCGTACTCTATGGATGCGATGGACTCGAATACAACGTAGGTACATTTTATTGTCAGACGGTTGAATGTTGAAGTTTATCTGTTTTATAGTTTAAAGTGGTCACTAGGTGCGGAAAAATTATAACCAAGTTGGGTAATATGTACATACTCGTAGAGCTGCTTAGGGTTTGTTGGAGTTATGAAACAGTTTCGGGTATCCGACCGCTTTGGTCTACGAGTATAATAATAATAATGTTTTTATTGACATAAAAAGACTGATACATATTCAATTGAAGCCCTGACTCCTGACCTAGGTGGTATCTGTGTTACAGGAGTCAGTGTCTTCACTTGTTTGTGAAACATTAACAATTATTTATGCAACAAAATTAAAATGTATACAGTTAGTGCAAACTTGCTCTTGTGTGATAAGTGTATATGTACATGTGTTGTGTATATGTGTGAGTGTGATGGTGTGTGGTGGTGTGATGGTGTGAAGGTGTGTGTTTGATGGTGTGCTTCTCTGTGTGATGGTGTGAAGGTGCGTGTTAGATGGTTTGTTTCTCTATGTGACTGTGCTTGGTGGTTGTATTTTGAGTCATATCAGATATTATTGTCTACCTTATAATTTGTTTATTATAAATGTTGATCTTTTACTATGTTTTCCGTCTGTATGTAATCCAGAGTTTTGAGCCTAATGTTTATTTTCATCTTCACTTTCTTTTTAGTTAGTGGGTTGATGTTGAGAATTTTATTTAATTTGTTATAAATATAAGTAGTTAAGTATAGATGTTGCCGTCTAGCGGATGCAGTATTGCACTTGACTGCGCGACATACATTGCCGATGGTTCTTTTTTGTTTGACTGCATGATTTATTGGTGTAATTTCATGTTGTTTCAATGTGTGGTTTTGCAGGTATAGGCCTTACTGTTAGTACAGCTTGACAGTGACTGTTGACAACTTTCATATAGACTTTTTGTAGGGTATATATGCTTACTATATGTATGTCATTCCTTCCTTGGAAATAGGCAAGAACCACTTCTTGCCTCTTCTCAAAGCCGGGAACAATGGAAGGAATGGAGGGAAACCTTGCCCAGCAATGGGACAGTATAGGCTAGTAGATATAATAAGTATGTCATAACTTTTACCACTCATTTATCATCTCCCTAGCCTATTCCCAACTAGCTTGGGGTCGGCTTTCAGTCCTGCATTTTACATGAAATGACTGCCTATTAGACCTCCAAAACCAAGTTACTGGGCGACATGATATTCTTTGGATAGACTGATGGTCACACATTCTGGCGGATTGATGGTCACACATTCTGACGTCTGACTATCTACAGTGAATGTCAAAGATTTAGGTATAACAACCGATACCAGTAGCTTTATGTGCTACGTATTTGAGGCCCGGGACCCGCAACCACATGCATGAGAGGCGGGTACCTTAACTACTGGGCCGTTACGACACCAATCGTCTCATACAAAATTTCAGCAGTCAGGAAGTTTTTAAGATACCTTCTAAGACTTTTGTTAAGATAAGCTTTTCTTTTTATAAGCTATTCTAAGCTTAAAATGTAAAAGAATCGTCACTTGTAAACCTAAACAATTTTAACGTATGACGTACTTACGTGTCAGAGAAGGTAGTACTTACTTACTCAGAAATATCAGCTATCATAATGCAAGGTATATTTATAACTATCCTGAGACCAATGTAAGTGCAATATGTATTTATTTTTTATTGTAATTTAACCCTTATTACAATGCTCTAGAAGCCACATGATTATTTAAATTACAACTAGCTACGACCACAAATTAACTTATAAGTGACTCAACTTAAAATAACTCCAGAACACTAGCCAATAAAATCAATAACAGTTCAAAATACTCCGTTCCACAAAAAGAACAGTACCACAAAATATTCGCCAAGCGAATCGTCTTCAAAGGCACACGGGGACGTTATTTGTCCTATTTCTTTATGCCAAACATAAAATGTTCCGTTGAGACCTCTCAAAGAGATCCGTCTGTCTGTCTGTTCGCAGCCAAAAAGCTCTCGAGAAAATTTTTCTATCAGCCGATGTCTCCCTCTATTTGCTAAGACCTGTTTCGTTAGAGACAGTGTATGTTTCCATTGAGTTTAAGATGTGTTCTCGATATTTTTATCTTGTCATTTTATTTAATTGCTTTTTTTAATTTTTGTTCTTTTAATCTGCTATGAGGACTACGTTATTGATTTATTATTGCTAAATACGTGTAGCCAAAATTATATATGTATCACTACTGTACATGAAGTTTAAATAAGTAAATAAATTAACAAATAAACATTCCTGTAGTCCAGATAAACACATTGCTTTTTTTTCGATGGGAAAATCATCTTATGACATCCCCCGGGCGGATTCTTTGGGCGGAGCGAGAGATAGTGTCAGAGTTTTACTGACTTAAAACCCACTCCTGTTCGTTCGTTGCCTTTCGTACCAGGGTCGAGTCTTCCTTACAGAATCAGACCCTTGGCTTCAGTAGGCTTCGACCCTGCTGGGTCCCTACAGTTGCTGACATCTCCTTGAGGCATGCGTGGAACAGTACGCGCCGTTGACGACTTGAGCTCGGTCCGGACGTTTACCAGATGGTCGGACGGCGAGCTACCCATTGCTCGCCGTGCGCAAGCCCGAGCCTACTGTGGCCGGAAATCGGGATCGGGATCCCGGTGGCTGGGGCGTGAGGGCCACTCCCTCGCGCGATTGGCCGCCTCCTTCGCCAGCATTACTGCTTCGCAGAAGGAGGCGACCGCATGCCACTCCTCCTCGTTCGCCGCTCTCACCTGGATCACTCGCTCCTGTACCAAGGCCCGGCGCGAGAGATCCTTGTTATTCCCAAGCGAGGCATACCTCCACCGTGTGCTCCACCTTGTCCTCTGGGCGGTCCACGCCATGATGACACCCGGGCGTTTCTTCCGCACGAATCCGGTGTAGGAACCTTCCGAACTTACCATGCCCGGTGAGGACCTGCGTCATGCAGAAAGTAAGGAAGCCGTGAGATCTTTCCAGCCACTCCTCAAAGAGGGGACTTATCGCCATAATTATGGCGTGCTCAACATTTTTCCTCTGAGTTCACCTACACTAATCTCGTGCCGCATCAAACATTGGAAACCAACCAGTCTCTTTGCATGTAGGACGTCGAGTCTTCGGCAAATATGGACACCGCGTATGAAGTCAAACAAAATTACGTATTCCATAAAAATATACCCCTTTTGCGCACGTGACAAGCGAAGACGTGTCAATACGAAGCCATAACTGTAGTTAGTTTCATATAATATATGTTCAAAATTCAGTTGGAGATGCCTGATATTCATAAATATGTGTCTGCATATGTATTTACTTTTAAAACAAGTAAGCCTTAAGCTTCTCCATCTCAGTTCGCCGTCCGCTTGTCCTAGAAGAATCGATCCGGAGTCATCGACGGCGCTTACTGTTCCACGCGCGCCTCAAAGATGTCAGCAAACCGTACCAACCCAGCAGGGCAGATACCTGTTAGGGCCATGGAGAAAAGTGTGAAAAGGATACTCGTGGTCCTAGAATGCAAAGGGCAACTGAACAAACATAGGTGTGGTTTTAGTTAGTAGGCGGGAGAAGTCATAAGGTGATTTCCCATCTGAAATAAAAAAAAACCGGGCAAGTGCGAGTTGGACTCGCGCAGTGAGGGTTCCGTACAAACTTACCTATGAAAACAGTCAATTCCCGAATTGAGTAACGAAGATTTTTCCGAATCACCACCACCACAAACTTTCATTTTTCAGATTTTGTTGTGCTATGCACAAGTATTGGAAAGAATCTGAAAACTGGGGATCCGTTTTTTTCTTTTGAGGTACGGAACCCTAAAAAGGTCTGTTACTCCTTGAAAGAGTGAAAAACTCAACGCAATTTCAAGATAAGACTTGCCCGTTGTATTTTTTTTACTACTATCAAAATTGATACCCCAACAACAGCATCTCCAGCCGCTTCTTGTTGGACATAGACATCGTTCGGTCCATGGTCCTTTATGGAGCGCTGATGTGGGCGCCGTTGCTGTAAAGCGAGCGGCGGCCCAGCTAAAAGCATGCCAGAGGGTCATGGCCATATGGATGGTGCGGGGATTTCACACGGTTTCCCTTGAAGCGGCGAGCCTCCTTGCTGGCCTGCCACCATGGGATCTGGAGGCAACAGTCCTTGCACGCATGCACGATTTGCGCGTGGATATGCAACGCCGGGGCAAAACTCCGCTGCCGAGACAAGTCGCGGCATGGTGGACAGAGTTCCTTCGGGATCTCGTGGTGAAATGGTGGCAACGACTGTCGCAACGCAGTGAAGGGCACGCCATAATTATGGCGGTAAGAACAACTTGCTTCATTCAAACATATAAAATAACAGATCGTATTTCGTTAGACCATTTAAAATTTCATAATTAACCATCTTTGCGGACACAAAATACCTTTTCCCTAATTAACTGACACGTAACTAAGATGAATATTTGAAGACAGTAGCCGCAAGAATTCTGAACAGTCGGCATTTATGGAATTCGACGGAGAATGTTTGCATTCCGATGGTTGACGGCGCACGTAACCTCATTGGTGAAGCTAGCTGTAATAATACAGGTAGATATTGATTTGTTTACTAAACTTGTTAAGAAATTAAAGGCCCATTTTGACATTTGAGAAATATCCTAGAAAGTAACTTGGAACGAAACTTAAAGACACGATAAAATAATAATTAATTATATAAACTGTTTTAAAAAAGTTAGTAATTTTTTTTTGGTGCGTGAAATATTTTGGTGGAATATATTGCGAGTATTCTTTTTACGTATTTTAAGTATTCGTTTTGACAGATGTCAAATCTGGTTTTTTATTTTTTGACAACTTTAAAAGGTCTTTTTTACATAGCATGGGTAGGATGACAGCAGGACGAAAATATGTATCTTTAAGATGAGAGAAAAGGATAGGTACATTCTATGTATCCGAAAGCTGTCATCTACTTATTTCTCAAGATACGATTTTAGTAGGTACTTGACTCAATTTTTTTTTATTGTTTGTATCAAAAAGTAACATTATCCAAAATCGTAAATAGGAAAAAAAAATAAAATTCGTTCAATATTTATCAAATTAGAAACCTTTCAAATCTGGTGGAAGGGAAACTATCAAATAACAGTAAAACGATGCACATACTGATGCCACCACTATTAGGTTACGTGTTCTCAAAACAGATAGCGAGATTTTCCCACCGCGCCCACACTCTTCCTCAAATCAATATTTCGAATGCTAATTACTCCTTTATTTATAACCAATTCTGATGCAGTTTACTCGATAAAAAAAAAAATACTGAGGACATCGCACAGCCTCAACTGTTTTTAAACCTGTATGAAATTTGGTAAAAGTGTTCCTTCTGAAATGATAATCGAAATCGACAAAGATGTTTCAACATAAAGTACTAGAAGCTACCCTAAATGTTTACTCGACTGAGAACAATTCAAAATGCCTAAAGAATCTGTTCACAGAAGCAGGTACTACAGTACACGGCACTGACTCGCTTTGTTTATTTGCTATCCAAAGAATTTTTTGTTTACCACCGTCATCTAATGAGACAGCGGATGCATTCATCTTTATTTATCGAGATGAAGCCGTCGTTTCTTTCCATTGTTCACGAGACGCGGCGCGAACCAACCGACGAAATATGTATTTAGTCTCCCGAACTGAAACTTTTGCGAAATTATTTTTCATAGTCAGTTTTACCGGGCTTTTTATGTACGTGGCACTGGCTTTTTATTCATTCCACACAGCATATACTACAGTATCTCAATCGGGAAAGTTTCAAGAACGGTTCAATAACCTCCAAACTACGATACTGAACGAAACTGAAGACAGATTTGAAAAAGATCTCAAATATATACTAGTGTGGGTGAAACAGAACAAAATACAACACGAGAAATGGTTGCCGTACGAAGGACAAGCTGCATTCATTGAGAATAATTGTCCAGAAATCAATTGCTACATAACCACAAACCAGACTATACTTAATGATGATTACTCGAACTTCGACGCTATAGTTTTCAATATGAGTCTAATGGGGAAATTTAAAGGTTACGATGATCTCCCTAAAAAAAGGACGAAACGCCAAAAATACGTATTCTACGGAATGCAAGCGGCCGACGACCATCCCATATGCAACATTCATGTAGACAACTTTTTCAACTGGACGTGGACTTACAAATTTTATTCAGATATATTCAGTCCTTATATTGAAGTGAAGAATCTGAATGGGAAAGTTGTGGCACCGAGTAGAAAAGTGCAATGGACGACCCATTTGAATCCAATTACGAAGAGTGATGTTAAAAAAGTGACTACAAAGACGAAAGCAATAGCATGGATTATAGATAATTGTGCGTTTGTAATGAGAAGATTGGTGTTAATTCCTAAATTAACCAGAGCACTGAAAGAATTCAATTTGTCTCTTGATGTGTATGGTTGTGGTTATAAGAAGTGTCCTAAAGGGGGATGTTTGAAGGCGATTGAAAAGGAATATTACTTTTACTTGGCGTCTGAAGATGGAGTATCAGAAGACTATGTAACGGCCGAAGTGTTGAAAGGGTACCATCATGATGCAGTACCAGTGGTGGTTGGAGGCGCAGATTATACAAAGTAAGAGCTTTTTTTTGTATTTGAAAATAAAAAAATAAAATAAAATCTTAAATCGAAATCAATATCACTATGCATTTTTTCGTGCTTAATAACTGTTTAATGAATGCCTTTGAACCTGTGAAAATTTAAACGATTTCGAGGAGAGTCCTCTTACAGTTTTCAAAATTTCTAAAAATACACAGCACTGAATTACAACAAAAAATAAGTAATGAAAAACCTATATAGACGTGCCTACAGTTTCACCGTGAGATATTTCCTAACCTATCCTTATTATCGAGAAAAAAAAAATGTTCATATCTCTTAAAAACAGCTAAATCGACGTTTTCTATTTGCAGTATTTGCTAAATTTAAAACATTTATTTTTATTTTTCTCGAAATTAAGGATTAGTTTACAATATCACGCGGTGAAACTGTTGGCACATCTATTTACGTTCTTCATTTTTTTTTTGTGTGGAAGAAGGTGGAGAGGGAGAGACAGGCCAATGAAAAGATGGATGGATTGTGTGAAAAATTATATGAAAGAAAAGGAAGTTAGTGATAGCATGACTATTGATAGGATAGAATGGAAGAAAAAAAACGTGTTGTGCCGACCCCATGTAAGACGGAATAAGGGCAGGAAGATGATGAGATGATGATTTTTTTTTTTGTGTAATTCAGTGCGATGTGTTTTTAGAAATGTTGAAAACTGTAAGAGTTGTTTCTTAAGGATTCTCCTCTTAAGTCTGTATATATAAAATGCATGCTGACTCATCAACGCCCGGCCCAATCCCTTGGACCTAGAACAGTGAAATTTTGCACAGAGATTTCTTTTTTGGTATTTACAAAGGGTAAGAATGAATATTTTGAAATTCAAACCCCAAAGCGAAACTTTTATTTCATAATGCGCCAAAATTGCATAAAATTGACAGAAAATATATAGGGTAAAATAAACAATGTATGTATGATATAACATCAGATTAGATAAGGAATCCTAAACAAAGCTAGTCAGAGCAATTTTCTTTCACACCTGCCCTTGTCTCATAATACTTAACTTGGCGTAGCATGATTTTTTTCTTCCGTTATGTCCAGTCAACGGCCACGCTATCAACCTTTTATTTTTTGTCACTCCTACCATAATCCAAACACTTAATAAAGATTTCAGACTTTATTCTGCAGTTCGATGCATTACCAAGTTGTACCATACTTTTTTAAAGTCTATCATTTCACAACTCTGTTTCTCCTCAGGTTCCTCCCAGACAACTCATACATCAACTTCCAGTTCTACACAGAAGAAAAACTGGCAGCCCTTTTAGACTACACGATACGGAATCCAACGGTTTACCTTCAGTACTTCAACTGGAAGAACTACTACACAATAGAAAAGGTAGAAGAATTCAGAGGATACTGCGAACTCTGTAAGATGCTGAACGATAAGAAGAAGTACAGAACATTAACTTCATACACCAACTTCAGGTCTTGGTGGTACTACGGTCCATTAAGGGAGAAATGCCTTCCAAAAGGGGCGGAAATGCTGTCGCAAATTGACGAGTACCTTAAAGAGCCTCTAAACATACGGCAATTTGCTAAGCATCGAGTGCCAAACTAGACTAAGTTTTGATCGCTGTATTACGGTTTTTCTTATACTAAGAAGGAACAAGTAATCACCATTCTGGTTGATATCACAAAAGAAATCATTTGTTTTGTGTTTTAGTATGAATAGGCTCGCATTTGACCATAATATCACATGCACTCCTAGCCAAGTTAAGAGTGAATAGCTTACTTCTAGGCAAGCGTGCTTCATCATAGGCCACATCATCGCTTACAGCACCCCTAGCTAAGTTGATAATCTGCAATCGTTAACGCTAGTCGAAAACTAATCAAATGTATGGGAATGACATCATCTCAACGTTAAGTCACGTGGTCAGAACAAACGAATAGAAAATTCATAGCCAAGTTCACATCGTTCAAAATGATAGAATGTTTTTTTTTAACATTTGTACAATGTTTATTTATTTAAAACTTTATGCACTAATGAAACATTGTACAAAGGCCGACTCAATGCCTTGGGCATTTTCTACCAGTCGACCTTAGGGTGGTGCAGAGATATAACATGGCAGATGCAGCTTAAAAGAAGACTGACAGAGAGGAATGCAATGTTCAACGCTACATCCTTTGTTATTGTAGAACGACATTGTAGAACGAGCAGCCGAGTCAGGCGCGTCAACATGGCTACCAACTTATCGTTTTCTACAATTGCTGACACCGAGGCGTTACCGATTGGAGAACGGAATTCGACACGAAACGGTTGTAACTTGATTAGGGGGGCTGATGGAAAGCGACGATGTGGTTGACGATGGAGTATGCTTACGTACAAGTAACCTATATTCATTCTTGGCTTAAAGATGGGGATTTTTAAGTCATAGTGACTATATAGATAGGTACAACATACAAATGTTTTTTTTCTGTTTCTAGGGATTAGGGTACCTCCAACGGATGAACCCTCCACTTCCTCCCTAATCTTCTCAATCTAATCCAATTACAATCTATCTTAGTACATAGATTAATAAGTAATTTAATTAGGTATATCCTAAAATAATAAATTTGAATAAAATATTTAAAAATATGAGTTTTTATTTGAGTTTGATTCTTTTTCAGTAAATGTTGTCTAGGATTTTAGTTTGTAATTTGATTTATTCATGTACATATAATTTACTCAATTAGACTTTTGTATATGTATGTAAAAGGCAAAGTGCTGGATCTCTCACTGACTCATCAACGCTTAACCCTAACTCTTTGTCCTAGAACGCGGACATTTTGCACAAAGTTTTCTTTTATTATTTTCACAAAAAACAAGAAAGGATTTTCCAAATTGCACCCTTAAGAGGATGAATGTCTAAACAAGCTATAGACCCCTGTATAGCTTGTTTAGACAAACCTACTTTAAGAAAACTAATCTATACATTTAATAATCTAAATCTATACATATAATAAATCTGTAGAAGAGTCTTAGTTGTGCGCGCATCACGTAAAATGTACGAAACCGATGTAGATAACTTTTATACATTAAAATGGTGTGTAACTTATTAACTTATTTAGACTTTGTTTCATCGAAATCGGTTGGCTATATCAAAAGTTATATGAAGTGTTCAAGAAGTAAAGTATCACATTGCACGCAATTCAGATACTCGCAACGCCATCAAAATACTCAAAGTAGAAGTTGAACTTATACATATTACATATCTACATTTATTGAATGTTAGGCCGGGTCAGCTGCTAGTATCAAATAATTTAAATTAATGCACCCACTAGAATTTTATATGCATCATAATTATGATGCACAGTAATTACTGTGGGGCACAAAATCACGACTCGTGACTCTCAATTCCATCATTCCAACTACCGGAATACTTCCTACGTGTTTCAAGTTCAAACAATCTTTCTGAAAAGGAATCCCGAGGTCCTAGAATGCAAAGGGCAACAATGACACAGGTTTTAGTCAGTAAAATTACAGCTTAGAATGATGTGCTAAGTCATTGGATGTTTTCTCCCCTCATAAAAAAATACAATCCCCAACAAATTAGTTTTTTTATTTAATAGATATAAACACCTGATAGCAAGCACTGGGCCTTGGTCCAGGCCATGGTCCGGAGCGAGGAGGAGTGGCAGGCGGTCGCTTCCTTCTGCGAAGCAGTAATGCTAGCAAAGGAGGAGGCCGCACGTGCACGAGCGAGGCAATGGCCCTCGCGCCCTAGCCGCCAGTATTCCGACCCCGATCTCCGGTCACCGTCCGGACCCATCCCAAATCGTCGTCGGCGCGTAGTGTTCCACGCGTGCCTCAAGAAGATATCAGCAACCGTAGGGGCGTAGCAAGGTCGAAGCCTACTGGTGCCAAGGGTCTGCTTCTCAAAGGAAGTCTCGACCCTGGTATGAAAGGAAACAAAGGAACTGGAATTAGTTTTTAGTCAGTAAAAGTCTAACACATCCTCCCGCCCCGCCCAAGAGCGAGAGATGTCATTGGATGATTTTCCCACCGAAAAAAAAACCTGATAACAAGCAGTGATGCAATCGATGATTGTGAATCACACTAGTTTATTAATAGCTTATTCACTCTAGCCTTGATGACACCTAAATTATAATAGGACGGGAAGACCGCTGCAGGTAAATTGCTCCAGTATTTCGATATACACGATATAAACGACGAGGCGAAAAACTTAGTCTGGACCGAAGAGGTCAACAACGGAAGGATGGACAGTCGCCGTACGTCGTCTTGGCCGATGGTAGAAAGGTGATGGCGGAATCAAGTCATGTAATTCCTGAGCACACCTTCTAAAATTGATCCTGTAAAATACCGAAAGGCTGGCTACCCTACGCTTGTACTCCAGACTTTGTAGATTGGTTTTTAATACTTATCATTGTTTTTCAGTCAATGAAGCGTACAAAATGCTCTAGAAATATTTTAACGCCTGGCTGGTTTAATATTTACGAAGACAAAGGTTTTTTCTTTCTTTTCGTCGCTCTTTATTTATTAAAGGTCACCCTTTTGTCACCTATTGAGTCTTTGTATAAAAATAAAGAAATTGGAAAGTGACATATTACTTGGTAGAAGAAATGGTCCTACTGATGGATAAATATAACATACCTTGTAGATGTTAGGTAACATCATAATACAACTGAGATATTTGTAATACATAAAAAATTACTGGCCTGTTGGTCTAGTGGTTAGTGGCCCTGACTGCTATGCCGGTGGTTGTGGGTTCAATTCCCAACCAGGAAAAATGTTTATGTGATGAGCACAATCATTTGTTTTGTGTCTGGGTGTAATTTATCTATAATATGTATGTATTAAATATTTAAGTATGTTTATCAGTTGTCTAGTACTAATACAAGTTCTGCTACTATTTCTTATTCTGTGGCTCTGCTTAGCTTGGAACTAGACAGCGTTGTGTGATAGTTGTGTGAATATTATTGTGTGGATGTTATAAAAAGAGTGTCTTCCATGGAGTTTCTTGCACATTCTTCTCCATAGAAAATAAAATAAAATTAGCATCATTAGGGCAATCTCAAAAGGAATAAACAGAACCATAAGGGTTCTATTTTTTTATTATCACTTTGTCGTCCGTCCGTCTGTCAAGACACTTTATCTCGAGAACGCGTGGGGGTATCGAAATGAAATTAAAATCATATACTAAGGTCTGACGTCCCTTGAAGCTGTGAAAAATCAAACTTCTGAGTTAAAAAAAAGGATACGGCCGTTTATGTCGCAAAAAAAGTGTATTTCAACACTTTCAAGGCAATCAAAATTCATAAGGTACTTCCCGTTGACCTAGAATCCTGAAATTTGGCATGAAGCAAGGTCTTGTAGTACAAGTATAGGAAAAAAAAATCTGTAAATTGGTTGTTACCTACGTAACAAAAAATGTTCGTAACTCAATTCGTGAATTGAATTGTTTTCATAGGTAAGTTTGTACGGAACCCTCAGTGCGCGAGTCCGACTCGTACTTGCCCAGTTTTTTTTCTGACTGACTGACTTCTTGACAATTCAAAAGTGCTTGTAAACGGTTTCACCATCTCCATAGCCTTTTTCCTACTCGGTCAGGGTCGGCGTCCAGTCCAACCGGATCCGGCTGAATACCTGTGTTTTATGGATTGACCGTCGATCAGACGTCCACGACCCAGTTACTGGACAACACCATACTCCTGGGATAGACTGATGATCGACTTACTTACTGATGATGACAGACCCGTAACGACTGTCAAAGATCTGCGGATGACAACCGGGACCAACGAATATACGTGTTTTCCGAGGCATAAATATTATATCTATCAACTATAAATATTTTTCTTTGGACATATTATTATTTACTTATTAATGATATCAAATTGCATTTTTTATTATTGACATATTGTTTTTTTTAAGTATTATGGAGAACAATTTATATTTTTTTTTTTAATTTTTTTTTTATCTGAGATACTCAAACATACGAATATATTATATATTAAGCATTAATTTAGATTTAAATATAAAACAATAGTATATGTTTTTTTGAGTTTGCTATGAAGGAATAATAAGTAATTTGTAATAGTTGAAATCAATTAAACAATACAAAAATACTCGCGCTCTTCCTCTCCTACAATTTATATTGTTGCTGTGCCCGACAGGGTCCATAATTGTTTCACTTTTTTAGATTTATCACCTGACATGTGCATTATGGATTGCAATAAAGATTTGAGTTTGAGTTTGAAATAAATGCTTTGATTTTGATTCATTGATCACCAAGATCAACAGTTTTTTTTATAGGCAGGGTAATCAATAAATAACTTTTCCCGCTGGGGGGCCAAAGGGACCATCAGTCATTTACTAATTAAAACCCTCTTGTATTATTTTAGTCGCGCTTTGCTTTCCTATACCGCGTTAAAATTGAAGATCCGCCCGTATGATTAGGGTTCGCCACAATCGTGGCCGTAAGTCTTTGAGGAGTGGCTGGAGATGGTGCTGCGGCATTTATACCTCATGACGCAGTCCTCAGTTCGGGTGGTTTCTGTTTCGAATTCAGGTTGAAGAAACACCTGGTCACCATTATGTGAAACACCTGGAGGACACGTTGGAGCATACGGTTGAGGTATATATTTTTTTTATATATGTATTTTTTTTCCACCACTATCACACAACGCCGTCTAGTCTCAAGCTAAGCAGAGCTTGTGTTATGAGTACTAGATAACTGATAAAAATACATATCGACGGTGAAGTGCCAATACCTTCTAACTGACATTTTTCGATAGAATTACTTTTAAGTGCTTATATTTTAAATGCGTGTTTCCGCATGCTTCGTAAAATATCCGAAGCGGATATTTAGTTGCAACTGCATCAAATTAATTTGTGGAAACAAACACCTAACTAAACCAACGTGTCAATTTATAGTATTACTTCCTAACAATTTTGGACAGATAATTTTGACTTCCGACAGTTAGGAGTTATTGGTACTTCACCGTCGATATATTTCTAAATACATACATAATATATTATAGATAAATTCAAAACACCCAGACATAGAACAAATGATTGTGCTCATCACACAAACATTTGTTCTGGGTTGGAATTGAACCCACGACCTCTGGCATAGCAGTCAGGGCCACTTACCACTACACAACAGGCCAGTCAAATGTGTGCCCCGCTTGAGCTTAGCACGGTCGCGCCATGTACTTGTGAAGGCTTTCAGCGATAGAGAAAAAAGAAACCTGTGAGGTTGTCTTGGCTTAGTCACGAGTCAACCACCCCCACTTAGTAATCAGCCTCTTTGACGCTGCCTGCCTCTACCAATCCCTGTATATCCGAGTTTAAGTAATAAATATTAGACAAAAAACCTTCTCAAACTGAATCAAAAACAAACAGTGACGTCATTCATTACCATACCGTAGTACGTAAGTAGGGTCAGCAACTCAGCAACAAAGAGCTGTTGAATATTCGAGCAGGCGATCTCTGCGATATGCTAACCAGGCGAGTACTTGACTTGCCGACGGTACTGACGAAATGTATGAATTTTTCAGTATTTACTACTTGGGCGAAGATACCTTTGTTTCATCAGCTTTGAGTGTCGACTTGATTGTTTGGTTCCAGTTATTTCTGTGTTTGTGGATTTTTAAAGAGAAGTAAGGTCTGGGTTATATGAGCTGTGAGATTGATCGAAACAGTTATCGTGGCACTGAAATTCAAAGGGTTACTGAAGAAACACAAATAGGTTTCCGTTAGTAAAAATCTGACACTTGTCACTCCAGCCGCAACAGTGAAAGAAAGAAAAGAAAGAAAACATGTTTATTCTGCCTAAATAGACGCACAATTCATTGGGTGAAGCTTCTTGATGATTTCGCATATAAAAAAGTCGTCGAGTATGAACGAAAATATTTTCTGAGAACCGAATTGAGAGACTAACATTGAATCAACGACGTACGAGAAGTGAAACTTTCTGTTTTATTTTATTTGTATATTTTAATAGAGCTTGGGATAATTTATTACTTTTTGTAATTGGAAACAATAGCCTTGTATAATGTAGAAGCACTTTTTCAAATTTGTGAATGTGAAGTACCGTCATTTTTATTAGGTTACAACTTGTTTGACATTACGAGCAAGGCGTTTGAGAGTTTTTCATGCTCACTCAAATGTCTCGCTGATGGTGGCACGTGTCATTCGGTTCCCTTCAAAATGGTTGAGTGGGGTGGGGCTGATGTAAGCGTCATGCTCGTGACCGGGCGCTGTCAGTTGAGACTGGTCATCTCTTAGATGCCAGTGGCTTAATTCAATTTCTGTTTTTTAATTGGTTTTTATTTTTTATTACTTATCTACATTGTGCTCACAGAGAATTCTACACAAACGGCAAGAAACATGTAACCCAGATTTACGTAACTCATAATATAACATAAAAGACTGTCTATGGATTTTTTTGCACATTCTTCTCCATGGAGATCTACGCTTTGGAACGTGGAATTTAGCTCCACTTTTTTTTTGACTGACTGACATTTTGACAATTTAAAAGTGCCTGTAATTGGTTCATTTGAAATAAACGGTTCTGGTTTCTGGTTACTGTTGTTTCGGTATGTCTTGGTCCTTCTTCTTGATATGTTTGATTTTTTAAAGGAACATGGTGCAAAATCCCACATGCCTTCGTTGAAAAGGGAGGACCATTCGACCAGACGGATGTTGTGTGTTGTCTGGTCCGAGCAACTGCTAGTTGTTTCAGACGGTTGTATATTGTTCACCCATACAACAAACTTGATTTTTTTTTACCGTTTTTTGCAACGGACGGTATGGAACTCTTCGTGCGCAAGTCCGTCTCGCAATTGGCCGGTTTTTTCACTTTCTATGGAAAACTTAAATTTACTCTCACCGTCTCTCTAGAAGTTTTTTCTAATATATTTTTACTAACTATTAGATCTAGGTTTATTTCAACCACGCACATTGATCTAGAATGTACCTATCCTACGCACCAAGATTGATTTAAAGTGGTTCATGAATTTCCAAGAATAAAGATTTGCCAGTTCATATGAAACAACTTGAGGATTAAACGCTCTTAAGGGCATGCAACTCGACATACATTTTCACTGTTTTTCATGCAACCGCTCTTACGCGATTATGACTTTATTACACATTTTTTCATTAGATATTTTGGAAACACAGTGTCTTGTTGATATTTTCTAGGCTTCTATTGAAATGAATTTATAAATTTGTGTAAAACTAATCCAGTAAAGACCTCTGAAAATCTGCTATTTTGCATGAACTTTAATTTACTCAAAAAGTATAACAATAGAAGCCTTGCAAATTTAATCAAGATTCTGAATGACAAAAACTTTTAAGGGTTTAAAAAACACACGTATTTCCAGGAACAAGTTTTGCAAAATATTCAAGTAAATCACGGAATTACCGAATGCTAACAGAGTTTTCAGGTGTTTTCTCTCGTTTTTCGCGTTGCCTTTTCATCAAACATAGCGTTGGGTTGCGTTAGATGTAGTAAGAAACTTTTAAACCATACTCAATGTTGACAATAGGCGATTGAAAAAGGACCCTCTTAATCAATATTGCTACATTTATTTATTTATAAATATATACTTTATTGTACACCAAAATAGTAACAAAACTTTTACACATACATTGTCTTTGAGATAAATACAGATACTGTTTTAGAGGTATACAAAACAGAGTGTAAAGTCCAGATCAAGAAAGGAGGATCCTCCGGCCAGACGGGAGTTGTGTCTGGTCTGGGTAACTATCCGATAATTGATATTACGATTTTATCTTTAAAATCTTTGGCATATGTAATATAATTATGTATGCCAGAGATTTTAAAGATAAAACTTCAAACCTTCCAAGTCGTTAACCACATAACAAAGATACTTACGAAGTAATCAAGTCAGCCTGATGAATATTCGAGAAGGCTCGACGACACTCGCCGCGAGAGGGCGCCACTATGCTAGCGATTTGAATTATGCCTGGTCAGGTCCTTGAGTAGCTGGTGTGCTGATAATTAAAATATAGGGTCGCAGGATTGAGGAAAGATGGATAGGTTAAGGCTCAAGTGGAATTAGACTCGGTTTCTGAAGTGAGAATTTAGAGATAAGAAACTACTTACTTGAATACTAAAGTTTTACAAGTTTTCCGGCTGAAGAATTTGACTGGCCTGTTGGTCTAGTGGTTAGAGGCCCTGACTGTTATGCCGGAGGTCGTGAGCTTGATTCTTACCCGAGACAAATGTTTGAGTGATGAGCACGATCATATATTATGTGCCTGGGTGTAATTTAGAAATATATAAAATATGTTCATCAGTTATCTAGTAGTCATATCACAAGATCTGCTTATTTTTAGACTAGATAGCGTTGTGTGAAATGTTGTGGAAAATTATATATTTTAAGTATACTCCTAGTTTTTAATTAGTACAAAAAAAAATGAGGCTATATCCGTATCCGTTACCGATCATGTTTTTGTAGTCATAAATAAAAAAAACGTAATCCCAAAATTGACCACGAAAATTTGTCATAATTGGTAAATTAATAATAGAATCAATCATTCATAACAATTGCTACTAGAAAATACTACGCAAAGTGTTTTTTCTATTTCGATCGTCATTTATTTATTTATAATCAATAGCCAGTAAAATATTTCCATAAATTGAGTGACATTTTGTGATACTTTACTTAAATAATAACAAGATCTTTTCTAATTAGCGCTCTATTATTTTGTACAAATTAAAAATTAGTGGTGTATATATTTTAATTTATGTAAACTAGTGCTTGTCTGCGATTCCACCTGATGGTAAAAAGTCATGCAATTGTTGATAGTGAGGTGGACTACATACATACATACTCGGCCTTATAATGTTCCCACTGTTGGGACTCAGGCCTCCTCTCTAGGAGAGGGAATGGGCCGCAATTCACCACGCGGGCCCAGTGCGGGTTGTGGATGTCACATGTCTTCGAATTTTTGGTTCTAGGACATGCCTAACCGGCATCTCACGATATTTTCCTGCACCGTTTTGAGAGCAGTGGTGATGAAATGAATTACACAAAGTAGTTTGAACCCACAACCCACTGCTCTAGGAGGTGGGCTAGTTTGTACATATAATAATGTTTCATTCTAAAGGAAGAGGGTGAGAATTCAGATCAACTGTTTTTAAGTTGCCTAGCTGTCGAATACAGGGCGCTTTCTACTTCCTTCTTTATTCATTTATTCAATAATTTATGTACACAAAATAATAAAAGAAAAGAAGAAAGAAACAGAAGAATAGTACAAAGGTATAACAACTTCAACAACTACAACCACTTACCGGAACGACCTCTTGCGACCACTTACCGGAAGACGTAGCGTTGGAAGGCCTCCTACAAGGTGGACCGATGACCTAGTAACGGTTGCGGGAGTACGATGGATGCGAGACGCACAGGACCGTTCATTGTGCGGCACTTAGGGGAGGCCTATGTCCAGCAGTGGACATCTTTCGGTTGAAATGATGATGATGATGAATCCTCCCGACCATATTTCGATAACGGTGACTTTCTTACCCGAGATTAGCCAAGCACGCAGGAGATATTATAGTACACAAGTGCGTGCGCAAACACAGTTGCATTCACTGTTCCTTTATTCTCTTAGTCCGATGGGACGGCAATCCGACATAACCGGAGAGAGGCGCAGAATCATCGGCTTTACGTACTCTCCGAGGCATGGGGTTAACACAAAACCAACTTCTCAACTCTGAGCTGCCAAAAAGTAATTAGTAATGGAAAAACCCACACGCATATGCATGCGCTATACACCTAAACCTCCCTAATGAATTACTCTGTCCATTAGTAAAAACTGCATGAAAAACCGTTCAGGATTTTTTGAGTTTATCACGTTCAAACAGACTGACAGATGCGGTGGAAGACTTTGTTTTAGATTATGTAATTTTTTTTAAAGAATATACAGAATATTCTTAAATTATATATACTACTCTGTTAAGAAAAATACCGGGAAAAGATCAATAATACACAAAATGTTTGTTATTCATCCAAATTTATTTTATCACCTTCAAAATATGCTCCTTTAGAAACGATACACTTGCGCCAACGAATAATCCATTCATCAAAACATTTTTTAAACGCTGCTTCCTTAATTGATTTCAGTTCTCGCCGCGAATTCTCCTTTATGTCTTCTTTCTATCGATTGAAAACGGGTGCCACGAAGTGGTAATTAGAGTTTAAGAAAAAAGTCAGCAGGAGCCATATCTGGTGAATATGGTGGTTGCTGGATGGTATTTGTTGAGTGTTTGGTTAAAAATTCGTTCACAATGATAGCCTTGTGCGAAGGCGCATTGTCGTGGTGCAAAATCCAAGAGTTTTCTTTCCACAAATCTGGCCTTTTTCGTCGAATTCGCTCTCTTAAACGCCGCATAACGCTCAAATAATATTCTTTATTTACCGTTAGACCTTCCGGTAAGAATTCAGAGTGCACAACACCGCGATAGTCAAAGAAAACAGTCAACATGACTTTGACTTTTGATCGACTTTGGCGTGGTTTTTTCGGTTTCGGTTCAGTTGGAAGGCGCCACTCCGAAGCTTGTTGACTAGTTTGCATGTCAAACTCGTAAACCCACGTCTCGTCACCAGTAACAATGCGTTTCATGAATGTTGGGTCCGAACTGACTCGTTCTAGCATGTCCTCGGCGACTTTCATGCGATTGAGTTTTTGGAGAAAATTCAGATCTTTTGGGACTAGCCGAGCAGCAACATGTTTCATACCCAAATGATTAGTTAAAATGCTACGGATCGACTCGTGAGATACAGAAAGTTCGGCGGCTATCTCTCTCAGAGTTGAATGGGGATTTTCAGTTACTATTTTCTTCAATTTTGCGATGTTAACTTCAATTGCAGACGTTAACGGCCTACCAGAGCGAGGCAAATCTTCCATCACATCTCGACCGCTTTTGAACGCTTTGAACCACTCATAAGCACGAGTTTTTGATAAAGTCGATTCACCGTAAGCCTTCTGTAACATTTTCAGTGACTCCGAATACGAAACTCCATTGGCGATGCAAAATTTAAGACAAACTCTTTGTTCGATATTTTTGTCCATTATGAAATTCGCAATACATACTATATATGATATTACTAAAACCAGCACTGTATTTAATATAAATAACAGATGCAACTCAGTTGTGCCAATCTAACAACTACAAAAAAACAAAAATTTGAATTTGGAACCATAAACAAATCATTCATTCCCGATACTTTTTTGACTGAATGTATATATAAAACAAGGTTAAAAAAGATTAGAAGGACTCATTATAATGATTTGTATATGATCCCAGTATTTTTAATTTCTCATTTCGAACATGTAATAAAAATAATGAGAATACATGCTGCAGTTTTGTGCAGCTTTTATTAATTTTATTATAGTGGGAAAAGCAAAACGGGTAAGCTAGAATATACAAATTTTAGCTTAACAGCTAAACACAAAGTAAATGGATTTTGATTCTCAAAGTCAGTAAGGTGATCTTTTTTAATTATAAACTTCGTTAAAACTCGAATATTGGAACCGGGTTTTTATTCACCCGTAAAATGTTTATCATATTCATCATCATTTCAGCCAAAAGACGTCTACTCCTGGACTTAGGCCTTCGCCAAGTGTTGCTATAACGACCGGTCCTGTGCATGTCGCACTCATTGGATCCCAGCAAATCACTAGGTCATTGGTCCACCTTCTGGTAGGTCTACCAACGCTGCGTCTTGCGGTACGCGGTTACCACTCCAAAATTTTTCGGCCCCATCGACCATCTGTTCTGCGAACAATATGTCCTGCTCACTGCCACTTAAGTTTGGCGATTCTTCAGGGTATATCAGTAACTTAATATACTCAAAAAGAAAATCTATGTTACCCATTTGAAAAAAAAACCAAATGACACAATAACTTCCTAAATTATAGTGTCCATTTTGAAAATGGTTAGCAATAAACAACTAAGCACATTGTGTAATTGAATCGCAACTCGATAGCGATGAGATTCGGCGATATATCGACAATATATCGTCGAATAGGTGTTAACTAACTAACACGCACCTGAGCCTGTTGCAGTAATACCCCTACTAGTGGTTCTCGAAACTGATTCAACTCCGTTGTCTACAATTTAGACTCCTATTCAGTCCATCGTGCGTGGGAGTTCTGGTTAACATGGTCAGCCTAGCTCCGTCCAGAAACACAGAAGCTTCCAGGAAACTTCGCAGGCTTTGTGTAGCAATCTTATTGTTCTAAGGATTTGCACGTTGTATAGCCACGACCTCACGTTCCAGCAGTGCTATTTTCTAGGAAAACAGCCTAGAGCGCTGGTCTGGCCTCAGTGACGACATCCAAATAAGCACATTGATTTAGGAACAATTCTGTGTACCTATTTGGATGTCGTCGCTGCGGCCAGCGCTGCGATCTAGGGTGTTTTCTTAGAGTACTGCAGGATGACGTAGACGGCTATTTCCTCGGCTTCAAAGCAGCGTCTACAGAGAGGGGTACCTACAGTGCCTATGTTAAAGAGATGTTGGTTTAGGAGGTAATGGCCCGTATTGTCGAAAATTTTGCTGTGTATGATAGCGTAGCTTACTATTGGTAAAGTTCTTATTAGATCAGTGTGTACTTCTAGAGCTTTTAATATTTCGACAAAAACCCCTCAATCTAAAGATTTTAAAACCTGATTGTGGAATTTATTTCAGTTCTGTCATAGATTTGATGCCATGAGTGCGCAACTTGTTTTGAACTTTTCAGTTGTTTTTTGAGGTCGCCTTTTTTGACACTCCCAACTCTTTTGTTTCCTACATTTTAGTGAGTATGTATCGCTGCATGTGGGAAACATGCCACAGCCACAAACGCCGCCACGAGAAGCTAGAAGCGGCCATAAAGGAAGCTGAACAGCGAGACAGCCACTTGTAGCCGGTGGCTGCTACTTTTTTAATCCATACGATCAGTATTATAATGAACTCTGACGAAGACAGTTTAAATGCGCGAGTGGCGTGTGACGTCGTTTGTTGTTTTTGTTCGCCTTAAGGTGGCCAGTGTGGGCCACATGAAGCGGGCAGCGATGATTTGTAGCGTGTGGCGGCCACCAGAGCCAACCACGAGCGGCGAATTTATGTATAATATATGAAACCTACAGGAAATATGCCGGTGGCAGCGTTTTGTGATTATGGCCGGTGGCCCGTGTACGGCGACACTAATACATGATAAGGTCACGGAAAAACGTGTATTTTTCTATAATATTGATATACCTGTAACGGTTACAGCTAAGACAAATCTATCGACACCTCACAAGCTTTAGCTTGTGAAAACATATATGAAGAAATGTACAAATATATATGTGACTGGAAAATTGCAAACGCCTTAAGATTGTAAAATAACATGAGAAATTGTAAACTATTTTTTCTAAATAAAACACGTTTATGTTAGTAACCAATGCATTTGGATGTGATTTATCGTATACAAAACGATTTTTTTCTTAATATATCTAGAAATAATAACGTAATAAAGATTTATTACAATCTTACGAAGCTTGCAATTTTACGGTGACTTAAAGATACACTTGAAAAACGTAACCCGTCTTCTGGCACAGTCGGGTAAAAAAAACTGCCTTCAAGTTCATCATCATGATTTCAGCCTCCCCCCAGTGTCACCACAATGAATGATCCTGTGTGTCTCGCATCCTTCGAATTCCCGCAACCAATACTAGCGGGGTTACCATGACGTTCAAAGTAAGATTGTTTCATTCTTATTTCAGTGTGGGTAAGAGACAGAGCTATACAGGTTGTCTAGCACCATCTTTTACCCACACTGGAAATAAGAATGAAACAATCTTACTTTAAACGTTATGGTACAGGTCCAGATCAACCCATACCGGGTCGTCGGTCCACTTCGTAGGAGGCTTCCAACGCTGCGTCTTCCAGTACGCGATCGCTACTCCAGAACCTTTCGGCCCTTACGGCCATCTGTTCTGCGAGCAATGTGCCCATTGCCACTTAAGTTTGCAGGGTAATTTTCAAGCTACCCAGTATGTATTAACCCATTAAAACTTATCCAAAATAAAATTAGCATAAACATTTCCTGGCCAGCATTTGGCCCAATAGTAGTGCTGGCACATTTAGCTAGTTCTATTAGGCGTGCGTTGTTCGCATACGAATACACACCTGCGCCCACTGAGTAGCTTCGAATAAACTTCTAGCATCACTACGACTATTTAACTTAGTTTTAAAAGCAATTGAGATGGTGCAGAGAGAATTGTTTAACTAGTTTTGATTGTGGCTAAATAATTTTAGCGATTGAAGTTTTGTAATGCTTTTTTAGGGTTCCTTACATCAAAAGGAAAAAACGGAACCCGTATAGAATCACTTAGTTGTCCGTCCATCTGTCATCTGTCTGTCGATCAAGACTCTTAATTTTGGGAACGCGTAGAGGTATCGAGTTGAAATTAAAACCATATATTCAGGTCTGCGGATTTTTGAAGCTATAAAGCATCAAACTTGTAAGTTAACGAGAAAACGAAAACAATAAATTTGTTGTTACGTCACATTTTTTTTGCGATTTTGAGAAATCTTCCGGAATTGCACTATTTACATAGGTAAGTTTGTATGGAACCCAAAGGGTGCGAGTTCTACTCGCACTTGCCCAGTTTTTTTTTGAGGTAGGAAATCATATGATGACTTCTCTCACACCTATTTTCCTCCTTACCCTTTACGTTCCTTTGTGGACCACGGGTTTCCCTTGCAGAACTAAACACATTATTTACTATTTATTTATTTAAAATTACAGTAACAACACCCTAAAAGACTTACGCCATTGCGATGCTATTACATACTTTCGTATTTTCCTTATAAATTAATAATAATACCTACTACGAGAATTTAAAAAATAAAATACGTATGTAGGATTATTAAATGTACAAAATAATTTAATTACCATGCATATTTTCAATTTATTTCAGTGCTACTTGAGTTAACCTCAGCAGGCTGCAGTTAAATACATCTATCTCAGTAGAAATAGCATTCAGCAATCTGTTGGCGCGTGACATAGGGGCAAACTTGTTCAGGTTGGTCCTAGAAAAACCAACTTCCAGCAGCTCGGGGTGGTGCAGCACGCTACGCAGCTACTGGAACACGGAACTACACAAAGCGATGTCTCGCCGCACCGCCAGCCTACGGTAACCTCCCATAGCCTCAGTAAGCATCGACTCTAATGGGTCCCACGGTTTTGGAGAAAACTTTTTGAGGTGCACGTGAAACACTACAAAGAGTAATTTAGGTTTTGTGGAATTCCCCATTCCACAAAACCAAAATTACTCTTTGTAGTCATCTTAAATCCTTCTCCCGCTCGCCCTAGGGCGAGTAGAATACTAACCCAAGGCTGAACTAACTGAATCTACACCCGTAAATTCTTTCCATTGTTCCTGGCTCTGGTCCACATCTTGCCAAATCTTAAGAAACACAAGATCTTGTCTCGCGATTTCAAGGCATCAATTTTGTATTTCGGCATGCCCACCGTTCATCTGCATTATTTTAAAGAGTTACCTTGTCCCCAAAACGCATAGGGCAAGTGGACACAGGTGGGTTTTAGTACTGACTAAAACCCGCGTCCACTCAGTGTCAGATTACTTAATTTGACACTCCCTTTGCCTTCCCCTCCCTGATCGCGAAGGGCTATTTAAAGGTATTCACTAAAAGAAAGCTGGTCCTGCTGTTGTTTATTAATTTCTCATAAAATTTTCAGAACCCACAAAAGCTAATAAGCATTAAATCAAATACATCAAGGAAGTAATCTTTGACAGCAATGACAAAGGCCTCCCTTAGCGTCAACCCTCACCCCTCGCCCCGTGGAGTGTGGGCTGAAACTGTGGATAGCGTTAAATAACTGATTGCATCCCCAGCGACCGATTGGGTACAAAGTTGCTGCTCCTGATATTATCCCGTGAGGGTGGCGGTGATTTAACGCTGTTTGGGGACATAATATTGATAGATTATATTTTTTTAGAAGTAGTTGAGATCTCTGTGAAGAGCCAGTAGATGTAAGTAGATAACATTCCTGTTTCTCTTGAAAAGAAGATCCCTTTTTAAGGTTCATAAAAGTATTTAATAAATGCCTATAGCATAATCCTTAAACTTGACGGTACTGCGGATTATAACCTCACAGTCACCATGTTGTATGAAGTTTCACCTGAGTGATGGCCTCATCGTCCTCAGGAACAGCCTAGCTAGGAGGTAAAGGAATAGAATATCTCCGTAGTCCATCTCTGGAACCATGAATAGGTCTTCCCTAAAGTCTAAACATTATTTTCTAAATTCTGTCAAGTGTTAATAAAAGTAAATAAATTAGTAACTGTCATCCTACGTTGTTTTCTTTCCGCCATCGCCACCGGGCTATATTTCACCGGGACACCATGGTGACTAGTCGCCGCTACTTACAAAGCTCTATAGAGAGTTACTAACCTTTTTTTTTAAATTGATATAAACCAGTGCTTGACTGCGATCGCACCTGATGGTAAGCGGAGATGCAATCATTGATGGTCAGATCTGGTGTCCGTTTGCGCAACCAATATGGCAGCGCGACCAACTCGGACGCGTGCACTTATGGTCCATTTTGATACTGTCACCGCCACCATTATGTCCCGGTGAAATATAGCCCTTATATCCTTTACAATGTTCCTACTACTAGGACTCAGTCCTACTCTCTATGAGAGGGAATGAGTCGTAATCCACCACGCGGGCTTGGTGCGGGTTCTGTAAGATGGTTCAAAAGAGTTATCGATAACCTGGAGTGCACTAGCTAAAGGAACACTGATTTTTTTTTAGCCCTGACTAGGGTGAGGCAAGAGGGCTTGTTAGACTTTCACTAACTAAAAGTTACCTGTATCCTTCAGATGCCCTTGAGATTTCTTAGGCACAGGTATTTCTGAAAGAAATACTTTCAAAAATTCCCTGTGGCCATAGCGAGCATCGGTCCTACGTTCTTACTGACATTCCTTTGAGGCGTGGAATTCTATGGGCTAGTCGGTCCTTACCAGACGGCAAAGAACACAGTTGGGTTTGAGACAGTAGAAGTCTGACACTTCCTCTCGCTCCACCCAGAGCGGGAAGAATAACTAGACGATTTTCCACTTCGAAAAAAAAAGTTTTGTCGTTGGTATGGCCCATACGGTAACCACTTTCTGTCAGTTGGACCCCATGGGGGCAATAAAGTTCCATAAGCATTTTTCTCGAAAATAATGCCCGTCCAATACGCCTAGGGCAGTAAACCTGCTAGAAAACAGTATCTTGCAGATTGTAATGTGAGAACATTGTAGTCTTATTATTTAGTATTTAGATCTACGTTGGTACTGAATTAGGTACTTGGTATTTTTTGGTGGTTCTACACTTTTCTCTCATACCTATTAATGTTATATTGGAGAAACTTAATATAAATGAATTATTTTATAAAAGAAAAACCGGGATGAAACGCCACCGATACTCTATGGAGTATCAGAGAAATACAATAACAATTTTTTTTTTAAGAAGAACCGAGATGGAACTCCACGGACATTCCGTTGAGTATCAGACAAATATTACAAATGAATTATTTAAAATGAAAGAAGTGAGAAGGAACTCCGCGGTCACCCCGTGGAGTTCCTTCTCGGTTCTTCTTTGAGTTGGAACCATAGATACTTTAGCTTCTAAATTTTTATAAGACACTTTCGAACATTCCTGCATGCCTGGCAATCATGCTCATCTTCAACACATAATTATTCATCGGTGCAATCCGTTTCATTACAGATGACGTGGTCCCCCTGTAATGTGGTATTTATTTGTGGCCGTAATGGATGACTCGCTCGCTTGCAATTTATTATATAGGCCCCAATGTTAAAATTAAGATTAAATAATATTTGTGCCAGCAATTGTGTATATTTTGATCTTTATTGGAGCCCCATTTTTGCATGACCATTTTGATATATATTAAGTGGTTTTTTGTTAGTACCATTGTCTACTAATCATGATCATTAGGTATAAGCCCCCCTAACCAAGTTACG
Source organism: Mythimna vitellina (assembly GCA_949316375.1). Classification (NCBI taxonomy): domain Eukaryota; kingdom Metazoa; phylum Arthropoda; class Insecta; order Lepidoptera; family Noctuidae; genus Mythimna; species Mythimna vitellina. The sequence continues at coordinate 14,853,447 of OX438702.1, read as the reverse complement.
ATCGTTTCGTTTGCATCGAACGCCTCGAATAGGCCACGCCTCCGATACCTTTGTTCTGAAAACGAAACGATCGTAACTTGGCCCGGGGGGAAGAAAAGTTAAAACGAAAGAGAATTCTGCATTGAAATGGAATAAGTACATGCTGTCTGCATTTGACTTAGGTTCATCACGATGTTTGAAAAGCGATTTTTTATTGTTAGGTATAGATTTTCGTTTGACCACTATCTCACCGGATAGTAAGCAATAATATGGCCGACGATTTAGCACGTTTACTTAAAAACAACCTATTCACACTTGACTTAAAGAATCCAGGTTGCAAGGTAACAGAAAACACAGACTCCAGACACAGACTGGTTTATGTCCAGAATAGCTAAAACAAAGAGGAATTTGCCCAACAATTGTCCCACAACTGAACAAAAGCCTATTTGCCCGGTAGGCTAAGAAATAAAAGCACAGCAAACATCTAGCTAAAGCTATTAGTCTAAGATTGTGACAAAGGTTTTTTAAAACTCAAAACAAAATCTTATTATAAATTAAAAATAGAACACACAAAATAGGGTTTTTTCAAAATATTTGAACAACAAACTTTGTTCAAAACTACAACCAAAATGATAACTTATATTGAAGTTAACGCTAACGCTATTCCCATTTCAAATATAAAACCATATTTTCTCAATAAACGCGTTCCTTCTAAAGCCTTCGTTTAACATAACAATACAATAAACTCAGAATAAGACGTACAAAACATTGAAATGTAAAGAAGATAGATGGATGCCTCATTCTATAAGAAAGCTAAAAAGTATTCAATAATAAATCTCTGTTGGGAAGTGTCGATCACAGATGTGTCCTCAAGGACTGATATCGGCCCCTCCTTTTAATGCAAAATTGAAAGGAAATCCGTGAAAAATGTACTTGTTGGAGAAAGAACTGGCAATGGATTTTTTTGTTTTCGATGCAAGAATATTTTTACCACGCTAAGCTAGTCTGACAAGGTCCGTGGAAGGCGCTGTGTTAGAAGGCCTCTCACAAGCTGGACTGGACTGATGACCTGGTGAGGTTGCAGGAATCCGATAGATATAAAATACACCCGGTAGTTGAAGTTAGGTATACTTGGAGGAGGCGTATGTCTAGCAGTGGATGGTTTTGGCAGAAATAGTGATGATGATGGTGAAACTAGTCGATATTTTAAGCACCAATGATAAGTGACACATTTTTAGGGCTCCGAACCACAAATGGAAAAAATGGAACCCTTATAGGATCAATTTGTTGTCCGTCCGTCTGTTTGTCTGTTTGTCTGTTAAGTCCCTTTATTTCGTGAACGCGGGAACGTATCGAGTTGAAATTAAAACCATATACTCAAGTCTGCAGTCCCTTGAAGCTGTGAAAAAAATCAAACTTCTGAGTTAACGAAAAAAAAAGATACGGCCGTTTATGTCGCAAGAAACGTTTTTTCGTCACTTTCAAGAGAATCAAAATTCATAGAGTACTTTCCGTTGACCTAGAATCCTGATATTTGGCATGAAGCAAGGTCTCATAGTACAAGTATAAGAAAAAATCTGAAAATTGTAAATTTGTAGTTTTGTCACAAAAAAAACTTACGATTCGGAAAAATCTTCGTAACTCAATTCGGGAATTCAACGTTTTTCATAGGATTTTTGTATGGAGCCCTGAGACTCCGCACCCAAGTTGAACGTAGCAATGACAATGTCCACCAATGGGGGTTCTCGGACGGTTCCGATCTTCAGTGTTTGTGCGGCGTCTCTCTGAAGACCATGTCCCACCTCCAATCCTGCATCACGTGGTCTGTTACCTGTTCACGTAGGGACCTAATGACAGCATCAGCGGACGGCACTGCTGTGGCCGAATACTGAACCAGGCAAGAAATTTAATTAGTTTTGCCATCGACACGCTAAGAAGAAGTATTATAACATTTTATAAAAAATAATTTGTCCCTTCATGTGTACTGAAATGACATTAAAAAAAACAATAGTTACTACAAGAAATCTTTATTGCTATTACTAAAAATACAGTATAAATATCTAGCTCAGCTATAAAAATAACAAAACTTAATCTACATCTGTGGTTTACTACCTCGATGGGCATAGAAAATTGCTTACGCACACAATAAAGCTAGAACTACACTGCGCACACGTGTGCCACACTCGCCGATCTAGGCACGTCGTACATTTTATATGGAAACTAGACTTGTAGAGCTACACTTGATCCACGCCACGCGACGCCACGTGACACCATGCGACGCCATGCGACGCCACACGACGTCGTCCTACGTACAAATAGGCGTGTTACACATGTGCGTCGGTCTAATGTAGTTCTAGCTTAAATGTGCACGTGAACTTACAAATACAATATCTCAGACCATAGACAACCATATTATATTATTATTTACTCTTTTTCTATATTTAGGGTTGTGTTGACATACAAAGCACAGACTAACCCGCCTTGGTGAAATAGTAGGTATTATATATCTATGCCATTCTTAACATAGAGATGGCATTGTCAAAATTTTGAATACTAAACAAGTGTGTCAGTATGTGTCACAGTTCACTTCAAAATTTACGCCTAACTATGCAGATTATGGCTATGAAACCTATGGCCGAAAATTATGTTCAACGCAATTGGATATCCTAGAACCGATGAACCGATGTGTCATCCACCAAACAGCTATGGGCTCGCGTGTGGATTACGGCCCATTTCCACTAGTAGAGAGGAGGCCTGAGTCCCATCAGTAAGAACATTATAAAGCTGATTATGCTAATTAAAAATATTGAGTCAGCTACCCAATTGCTTGACTTTAAAATCGTAGAAGTGTCGGTTGATAACATTTGATTGCTTATTCGCGTCCAATTAGGGCCTTCGCCCACGGCGACTTTTTGTAGTGAACTTTAGCGCGTTCGCATCGATACGCGCTTCTTTAGCGCGTTAGTAGCGTGTTGACATTTTTTCTATAGCGCTTGCAAATGCAACTAACGTGCGTTAGTAGCGATGCTGTCGCGCGCTTACTAAACGCGCGACAGTATCGCTACAAAAAAGTCGCCGTGGGCGAGAGCCCTTAATAAGTGGTATGGCATTATATTATGGTCTGTGGTTCTTAAGAGATTTATTAATATTTGTTTTTCTTTAAAAAAAAAAACCTATTGAGTTACCAACTTCAAACTTAGCAATCTACAAGGTTTTCAGGGTTCGGTGTTAAATAGCTTATATAACCGTTTTCTTTGACACACATCTCTGTAGTCAGGATCCCACCATTTTCTAAATTCAGACTTCACAATAGTAGTACCGTTGTATTGATTAAGTTTAGTGCACAGGTCGCAAACTTGAGACCTGGAGCGTACTTTGTAGTAGTAGTATTTCATCCAATCGAAGAAGAATTCATACATGTCTGGGTTTTTGATGAGGTAGTCAAATAGAGCTCCTAATTTCTTCATATCGAAAGCTTGGGCGTTGATGTAGGAGCCAGGAGGTAAAAAACTGAAAGACAGAATGAAAATACAAGCATCATCAATGATAAATTCGAAACAAATGTTTAAGATTACTGTCATTTCTTTTTATTATGGATAGGCTCGCGTTTGACCACTATCTCACCTGATTGTAAGCGATGATGTAGCTGACGAAGGAGCACGCTTACCTACAAGTAACCTATTCACTCTTGACTTAAAGATCTCTGGGTTGTTGCTATAAGGAAACGCAGACTTCGGCAGGGAAATCCAATTCTTAGCTGTATGCACATTGAATGTGTAATCTCAAAATGCTATCTTTGTATTTTCATACATTCCGTTTAAAGATAAGGCTCACTTTAAAACAAAAACTGATAGAGTAGGTGCGAATAGGAAAATGCTCTTAGCTGCTTTAATTAACAGAATGATTTTTCGATAGCCACTTGTGTTTGGTTTGGTCGGTAAGCATTTTGGAGAGTGTGCGCGGGAATTGCATGCCTTGCTTCCATCTCATTTCTACCATCGGACAACCCGACGATCGGGGAGAGGACCAAGCGTTTCGCCTCGTCGTTTATACCACGTACATCGAAGGACTGAAACAACTTGCCTGCTGCGGTCTTCCCGTCCAACTATAATTTAGGTGTCTTCTAGGCTAGAGTGAATAGGCTCTTAATAAAGTAGTTCGCCTCACCATCAATGATTGCACCTCTGCTTACCATCAGATGGGATCGCAGTCAAGCACTGGTTTATATCAATTATAAAAAAAATAGGTTACTTGTAGGCAAGCGTGCTCCATCATCAACTACTTCGTCGCCATCTTGCCTATCAACAGTAAAAAAAATCTCCAAAGCCTTGAAAATGAAATAAGTAAGGGATACTTACTTTGAATAGTCAGCAGGTCCAAGAACAATAGGAATAGCTAAATGTGACATTGCAGTAACCATGACCTCAGTAACATAATCTTTTGACAAATATTCTTCTAACACAACCTGAAAGAAATATTCTTTCTCTACCATCTTGTAACATTTTATTGCACTACCTCCAGGGCATTTTTTCTGAGAACATGGACCATAGATATCTAATGTGTAATTGTATCCTTTCAATTCATTCCTTAGTTCCTTGATAAAATCTGCGTGCTTTGATTTAAGTTTGCATTTAGTCAGAATCCAAGCAACCGCCTTGTTCTTCTCTTTGATTTTATTGCTAAACTTTTTACTTTTTCTCATTCTCTGTACCCAACTCATGTTGGTCTTTGGTCCAACGAGTGTCTTATTTGAACTATAGATTTCCAGAAAGGGTTGCGGTATATCAGAGTCTAATCTATATGTCCATGTCATGTTGAAGAAATATTCTAAATCGTGATCGCATAGCACATGTTTCTCCGGTGTTTCAGAAGATCGAAATATGTACAGTTGTTCTGGAGTCCGCGTTAAGTTGAGAAAACTGACATCCATTTTGAGAACATTGTCAATATCAAAGACTACTGCATCAAAATCTTCATCATTGGCTAAAGTTTCTTTGTCATAAGTTATATAGCAGTTTATATGCGGACATTTTTGATTGATAAAGGTTCTCTGTCCAGGCAAGAACTCTACTGGTTTATGATGTGCTAGACGTGATCTCTGCGTTTTAGTTTTCCCCCAAAAGAGTATATATTTTAAATCTGTAGCGTACCTGACGTGTCGGCGATGGTGGATTCGTGAGTTTGTCAGTACATGAGGCAGTATCATGATCACTAAAGCGGTGAATCCAAACGTAAAACATATGACGAGCTTTAGATAATTCTTCTTTAACATCATTTCTTTCATATGATATGAAATGGTGTACATTTTGTGTGGTTTGATCTTCATGAGCTTATTTTTAAGCTAGTACTTGTCACTTCACTGTATGTTCACAGACTGACTCGTGAATGTTGGGTCTTAGTAGATGTAAGTATATTTTCTCCCTGTTTACAATTTAGTTGACAATTATCGAATTTTTCCGCGAAAGAATGTTTTGTTTGAATTGTGTTTGCAGTTCCCTTACGTAAATGACATAGTAAAGAATCCGTGATCGTTTAGGAAATTGTAAACGATTGGTTATTATTGTTGGTGTTATATATTGTATTGACATAAGTTTTTAGAATTGTGTTTGTTTGAAATTCCAAGCATTTTGGTAAGCATTCGAAGTTACACCTGTAATAATATTGGCCTCTAATAACTGCTTCTTTGGTCACGTAGTCGCAAGCGCGACTGCTGAGCTTGGGGTCCTGGGTTCGTTTTCCGGGTCAGGCAAATATGATTATTGGGTTTTTCTATTACGAATTACTTTGTAGCAGCCTGGAGTTTGAAAATTGGAGGTGCGATACCCCCATGCCTCGGAAAGCACATAAAGCCGTTGGTTCTGCGCCTGATCTTTCTTCGGTCGTGTCGAATTGCCGTCCCATCGGATTTTGAGAGTCAAGGAAGAGAGTGCAACTGTGTTTGCGCACGCACTTGTGCACTATAATATCTCCTGCGTTTTCGGCCAATATCTTTTAAGAATGACCACCGTGATTGATGATTATCTAATATTGGCATCTTTTTGTAGGTCGGATTATCATCCAATGACATCCCCCACTCTTAGGCAGAGCTGGAGGGTGTGTCAGACTTTTACTGACTAAAAACGCATTCCTGTTCCTTTCGAGTCTTCCTTTTAGAAGCAGATCCTTGGCCCCAGTAGGCTTCGACTCTGCTGGGCCCTTACGTTTTGCTGACATCTCCTTGAGGCGTGCGTGGAACAGTACGTGCCGCCGACGACTTGGGCTCGGTCCGGACGGCTACCTATTACTCGCCGTTCGCAAGCCCACGCCTACGGTGGCCGAAAATCAGAATCGGGATCGGGATCTGAGGCGTGAGTGCCGCTCGCCTCGCTCTTGCACGTGCTGCCTCCTCCTTTGCTAGCATTTTTCTATGCCTTTAACAATTTTTCTTCATTTGTATTTACCTACACCACAGTTTAAATTAAAAATAACAACAATGACACTAGTCTCTTTCCCAAACCCCTACAAAGTGATTAAGGCGAATACACCAAATTGAATATATGCACCTCAAGTTGTACTGTTCGTAATTTATGTGTTTAATTTCGCGATGTACTAGCGAAACTGGCATATGAAAAACTCGCATACATTCGTTTAATTTATGGGTAAAAAATATTTTACGGGAAGCTTAATATTGTCGCTTACCGCACTGGGTTCGGCACTGCTTTAGTCGGGCATATGATTTATTTGGCTCCAGAGTAATATATATCGAATTAGAGAGCGCCCGTTTTTTGTTTTGAAAGGACTTCCACTTAATATTTAGATGTGTTTTGTGTTTGGTGTGTTTATTATTAATATTAGTTGAGCTTTTTGTGCTTCTTTTAGTTGTTTAGTGTTAAAATTTGTTGGTGATATTTTTTGTTTATCGTTTATTGTTTTTCTGAGCTTGTGGTGAAATAATAACAGTACAGGTTCTTTAAGGTGAACGGATGACTTAACGAGGGTCGCGGGAGTCACATGGATGCGAGACGCACAGAGCCGTTTATTGTGGCGACACTTGGGGGAGGCCTATGTCCAATATTAGATGTTTTTCGGCTAAAATAAGGATGATATTTTTTTTTGTGCTTTTGTCAATTGTTTACTGTTAAAAGCTGTTAGTGATATAATATTTTGTTTATCATTTCTTATTTTTTGGAGCTTGTGGAAAAATGCAACACAAGTCAATCTTCAAGGTGGACCGATGACCTAATGAGGGTCGCAGGTATCTGATGGATGCGAGACGCACAGGACCGGTCGTTATGGTGATACTTGGGGAAGGCCTACATCCAGTATAAACAGTAGACGTCTTTCGGCTGAAATGATGATGATGATAATGAGGTTGATTTTCAAGGTTAAGCAACGCTTACCGAGGTCTGCCAGTGGATGGGTGACCATCTCAACATACCGAGATCGGTTCGTTCGTCGGTTCTGGCTGTCATTAGTAGACTTTTGATAAGTCGTTAGGGTAGTCAGAGACCAGGAAATTAGACATCCGTCTTGCCAAGGAGAATAACGGTATATGATTCCTCTTCCAGTCAGACATTTCTCGCCCTCCACATTAGAGAGGGAAAAGTCATTAATTGATTTCCCATTATTAAAAAAACGTACCTTATCAGTGAACTTGCTTACCTACTATAATATTTAATTTTGGCTGTGGAATGTCGTAAATAAAAACTGGGAAATAAAAACTTTTTTTATAAAAAAAACAATACAACTTCTTCTTCTTCTTTCTGGTTTTGTTTCTTCATTTTTTTTTACATCGACTTCCGAAATTAAACTCATATTGCATTTTTAGTTTATTTTTGAAGTAAGTTGTATTTTGTTTTACTTTGTAGTCAGTTGCTAGTGAAAGCTTCGGTGACATCAGTTCCATTACCAATTATCAGGCGCGTAAAAAAATATACGCAAGTCAAGTGACGCGGTTGACTGTAAAACATTCATTCGATTAGTCACAATATGTAACGCGAAACGTTCAAAAAACAAGACCACAGTTCATTAAAACATGAACATCTGAAGAACACAAGTGAGTTTTAGACAGTAGATAAAAATCTGACATCCCTCTTACCCCACGCTAGAGCGGGAAAACCACTCAAAAAAGGCAATCAAAACAATAATACCAACAGACAGCCAAACAAAACAAATGCTTCAAAACGACTCATATCATTAACAGAACTCACAAATTATTCAGAATGCCCAAATTAAAAGGGTATTGTGTATAATGACTCGATAAACAGCGTTCATTACATAGAGTCTCTGGGTAAACCGTGGATTAAGTTCAACGTGGCTCAAGTCTTGCTTATTTTCTGTTGTTACGCCTCAAATTGTCGACACTTGAGTACAGATTAGCTTCGTTACCCCGCGGCGGAGCGTACCTGCTGTAAGGATGGGAGAAAAAATTTAATATCAATAAAATTTTATCGATGTTTTTTTTGTGTGTTAAAGAATTATTTATTGTAACTACATAAATTTATGTAGGATGGATAAAAGGAACGTATGAATGATGTGTGAAACGAAGCGTAAAAGTGTGAGAGCAAGACAAAGGAAGGGTATGAAGAGGACAAGAAAAAAGATGGCGGAGGGCGACTTTTGAACGTTAGGACGTACTAATTTTTTTTAGGTTTTTTTTTTATAAAAATAAGGAGTGATCTAATAAACGAACAAGCATCATCCACAGTCTTCTTTGCTTCTGAACAAGGCCGAGACCCACTATCAGTACATTTCTTTATTGCTACAAACGTGTTAAAATTGTAGAATGCTGTGAGAGATGTACTAAATAAAGATGACTGCAATTTACAATACAAAAAGCATAAAATTCGGAACTACTACTTGAAGTCCTCTCAACTTTAATTTGGTCTTTGTCAGAATTATTATTAAGTTCTCTTGATGATTTGATATTTTTCATAGTATTTATTATTTTATAATTTTAGCATATATATGTTTTTTTATTATTATAAATAAATTCTTTTTTATTTTATTTTTTTTTCTGTTTGTAGTATCTGTTATTTGTTTATTGTGCAAGCCTACTACAGTGTTGTCTTTTTTCACCCAAAGGTTGACTGGTAAAGAATGCCTTGTTGCATTAAGTCCGCCTATGTACCACTACTGTACATGAAGTTTAAATAAATAAATAATGCAGTTCGTCACTTTAAGTCACTTGACTTCAAGTGACACAGTAAGGCTCAAAGGTCATTAGACATACCGATAGTTGTTACGGTCAAGAGCCCAACCATTACTTGAAGAGGCTCTTGTTAGGCTGTTGGATTGGTTAGTTAATTGAAGTAGGTGGGCTTTGACACGTATCGTCAAGTAGGTGTGTTTCTCCAAGTATTACTATTACTTAACTAAAAACGATAATTACGCATGGTTTTTTTTTTTAAATTATTCGCTTTATAATATTAGAACTAATATTTTCATCGATTTGATAAATGCAAATCTTTAAGATTTTTGTACCGAATGCTCCTTGAAACAATGGAAGAGTAGAGAAGAAATCAAAAAGACGATCTCGCGGCATTAAATCGCCTACAAACTGCTTTCTTATCAAATAAACACATTGCCTTATACAGAGAGAGATAGAATAGTTAAACAAAAGCCGCAATCAATCTACGAGTAGAATAGATTAGAAAGTTGTTTATTTCCCTAATTCATATGTTATATTATGTCCACAGGCTGGTGGTATCTTCGACCTGTGTGTGTGTCAGCTATTTACAGTCTACCTATGTTTATCCAAAAGAGACCTGTAAAATGTCGTGTAGTGTGTAATGTAAGCTTGTTAGTGTGTACTGTAATAAATTTATAAAGTTGTTCTATATTGACCTATCCTATTTACAGCTAATTACAATCTATGGGGACGTGCAGCGGTTGTTCGCTTACTGACCAGCTGACTCCTGTTTTTTCTTAGTACATAATCAATTTCATCTAGTCTACGACCCATGCCCACGACCACTTCGCCAGGAGTCTAGACCTAAGAAGCACAACGGCTGCAGAGCCCCACAACAAACTCCCTAAGGACCTAATGCTGCGGAAATAGGCATAATAAACTAACCTAGCTGTGGCAAAATCTGTCAATTGCCTTATTTTTCTTACTGCATATGTGGCTGAGCTTAATCTACCTGAGAGAGTTCTAATGTGAGGACCCCAACAAAACATCGATACCACCCCAACCCTACGTTTCCAAGTGGTCGCGTAGGAAGAGCGCGGAATAATGATTTCTTTGAGTCCCCACTGTTTGAAGTGCACGCCATTACTGGCTCTGATACGTTTGTGTTCTGCACTTAATAGCGGATCCCAATGCCGGGCATAATTGTTTTCCTTACCTTTGTACGGTAAAAATCATGTTTACGACACTTTTTCAAGATGTTCCCCGTAGATTTTATCTGAAATTATTGTTCCGAGATGCTGATAAAAATTTGAATGAGCAGGAATAATGAATGGCTTTGAATTATAATACCTTTCTGTCTGAAGTTGGACGAGCTATGGAAGTAGGAGTGGGAGTATTTTTGTATTTGAATAAACGATTATGTTAGAAGAAGTCTTTATCGATGTCTCGATTAATTATAGTGACATGATACTGTCTAGTATCTGTAGCCGCTGAAGGTCAGATAATGAAGAATACCTCAGATTTTTTTTTTATTCTTGATAGGTTCGCATTTGACCACTATCTCACCTGATGGAAAGCGACGATGTGGTCGACGATGAAACGCACTTCATCATCATCATCATTATCATTTCAGCCGAAAGACGTCCACTGCTGGACATAGGCCTTCCCCAAGTGCCGCCACAATGAACGGTCCTGTGTGTCTCGCATCCATCGTACTCCCGCAACCGTTACCAGGTCATCGGTCCACCTTGTAGGAGGCTTTCCAACGTTACGTATTCCGGAACGCGCTTACCTAGAAGTAACCGATTCACTCTTGACTTAAAGCTATCAGGAAACACAGATTCCGGCCAGGAATTCCACTCCTTAGCTGTACGCAGTATTCTTCAATTAATTTATTTCTCAATTATTCCGTACGTATTTTTAACTGCCTTCAGAGTTGGTGGAGGTTCTTAAATCAGTGTGATCGTTATTTTTTTATTTACCTATTTTTCCTGATAACGACCGATTTTGATTTTTAATTTTTGTTTTAAAGTACTTCCCACGGTCATCAAGTCAAGATCTGATGATGGATCTTGGAGAAATCGAGGGAACTCTTTAAATTTTATAGGCACACTTATAATGTTTATCATTTACAGGCACTTTTGAATTGTCAAGAAGACAGTTAGTCAGAAAAATGATGCTAATTGCACATATTGCATATTGCACTGGACCTATTTGGCGCAGCCGTGAGACACACATTGTGTCAGTGTATGTTTCTTAGTTGTCTTGAATTTTTGGTTTTACTGTGTAATCCATGCGTGCCAAATAAAATATTTTTCTTTCTTTCTTTACAATTGGCATCATTTTTCTGCATAGATCTCTATACATATAGAATAATGTGCAAGAAAGGCCATGGACATTTTTTTAAGTTACATGAATACAATTTTTTTTAATTAATCCGCCCGTATCGGCTGACCCGCAGGCATTATGCATTTTTCTGGACAAAAGGCACTACCTATAACCTCAGTCTTCAGTCAGCGCTAGTGTTGAAAACCAGCGTCTGGTACTAGATTTTTTTTCATAATTATATTACTTGCTTGTTTGTGTCGGGCTAAATAAACCTATTTCCTTTCTTCTTCTTTCTTTCATAGTGTAGCACTCTCACCGAATTAATTTTCGAATTCATATCATTAAGTACTTCCTAAATTTAAAATGACCGCAAATGACTTCAGCTATATTAAATTCTAAACTGAAACTTAAGTCAATAACCTCCTGCAAATACGTGGTCTCATCCTCCGTTCTTAGAATACCAACTACCTACTAGATAGTGCTGGCTAACTTATCTAGTCCCCAGTTAATAAAGGTGCTTTTCCATCAAAGATGTGAGGGGAAGCGAAGCGTAGCATAAAATCCATTAATGGGATCATTTTATTTTCCTTACCTGCCTATGGGTGTTTTTAATATCGTGCGGATTGCCCCGCATGCAGATAATTTAACCCCTTGAGGGCCGATTGTGCGTACGTCTGTACAACTTGAATGACCTTGAAAAACGTTCAATTATCGTTTTGTACACACGGGTGTACGAAATATATTCGGCGGTTTCTATATCTTCGTTTTTCCTAGAAAAATCCAGAAAAAGTTTTTTTTTATTTGTTTTGTTGATTTTGCGTAATTTCATAATAATAATACCCCTCTATGCGCGAGGGTTAAAATGCGCGTTAAAAAAAACGCGTTCCGCGTGCGTATCCAACTTGTTGCAATAAATACTTGTATGAAATGGACATTTGCAGGGGTTATGCTTGCGGGGCAATCCCGCATGCGTGATCAAAACCGCACGATATTAAAAACACCCTTAGCGTGGTTAAGTTTATCTAAGACATTACTGACACCCCGTGCCTTAGAAAGCACGTAAAGCCGGTGGTCCCGGTTGTCATTCGTAGATCTTTGACAATCGGTATTGGTAGTCAGACGTCAGAAATTCTGACCACCAGTCTATCCAAAGAATTTCGTGTTGCCTAGTAACTGGGTTGTGGAGGTTCGATAGTAGACGCTCCATGTAAAATACGGGTTTTCAACCGAATCTGGTTGGACTGGAAGTCGATACCAAGCTAGTTGGGAAAAGGCTAGGGAAATATGGCCAACTAAGAAGATATTTTTAGACATAAAAAGCGAGAGATGTTACCGTGGCTTTAGTTAAAACGGGATAATCAAACTAAGAAGATATTTTTTCACATAAAAAGCGAGAGATGTGTGTGAAGGATGCAGACGAGAAATGCATACGCATACACCTGAAAAGACTTCGCTTCGCATCTTGGCACATCTCAACTTTACATAGTTCCATGGCTTCGCGAATCGCATTCCACAATCACCAATAATATTGACCGATGAAAAATAAAATAAAAAAATATCTGCAGTTTAGCGATTTTCTGATCATTACAATAACTTACTAAAAATATTATATATTCCACATACTGGCAAAACTTTTAAAGCAAAAAATGTCAATCACCTGTCAATATATTAGTACCTATTTTTACAGCACTTCCACGTTGCTACAAATCCTCGTATCGCCTAGCTACTTCGCATATTTTTGGTGGAAAAGTACCCTAAGACTAGGGGTTGAACAAATAAACAAATTTTTGGGTTACTGCAAACATAGACGGGACATTGATCGGTGCGGTGTGTAAATATGGGTTTTATTAGCTGTCTGTCTAGCTTTCATTCAGCCGAAAGAGTCCACTGTTGGACATGCGCCTCCCCCAAGCGACGCCACAACAACCGATCCCGTGTGTCTCGCATCCACCGCACTCCCGCGACTCTCACCAGGTCGTCGGTTCACCTTGTTTGAGGCCTTCCAACGTTGCGTTTTCCGGTGCGCGGTCGCCTCTCTAGAAACTTTCGGCCCCATTGACCAACCGTTCTACGAGCAATGTGTCCTGCCCACTGCCACTTTAGTTTGGCGATTCTTCGTGCTATGTCGGCGACCTTGGTTCTCCTGCGGATATCTTCATTCTTTATGCGATCACGCAAGAAAACTCCGAGCATAGCCCTTTCCATTGCCCTTTGGGTGACTGTAAGCCTTCTGATGAGGCCCATTGTAAGTGAGAATGTTTCAGTACCATATGTCATCACTGGCAACACACACTGGTCACTCTGTCTAGCTTTATTGTAAGACAAATACTTTTTACAAACTTTTATTTAGTTTCACCTGTCCCGATGTATGTATGTCTGTAATCAAATATCGCAAATTTAATTTGATTCACATCCTGGTTACCCTATTGACCTGAAATTTTGCATGCATGACTGGATCAACAAGCTGGATCTACATTAGACCGATGCACACGTGTAACACGCCTGATTTGTACGTAGGACGACGTCGCGTGGCGTGGATCAAGTGAAGCTCTACAAGTCTAGTTTCCATATAAGATTGGCGTGTGTGGACCACGTGTGCGCAGTGTAATTCTAGGTTTAATCAGATGATAATGTAAATTTTTTATGACATAAAGCTGATCTGATGATGGAACCGGAAAATGGCCATAGGAACTCAGTTATTAAACGACATAACCCATCGAGTTTGGGCTCGTATGAATTGTCTTGAAGAGTGTTTTGGTGCTAGATGTTAACCAGGGTCTGATGATGGAGCTGGAAGATGGCCTGAGGGATGGTAATAAGATAACCCTATTGTATTTGAGCTTTTGGGAATGGTCTTGATGAGTATTATTAATGTAGGTACGAGTTTAAACCGCACTATGAAAGAAAAAATGAAAACTTGTTTCATACATTAAAGGGGATTATTGTTTACTAGCTCTTGCCCGCGACTTCGTCCGCGTAAAAGTCGAAAATGGTTTTATTAGGTTTTTTGAGATACGATGAAATATTATTTATTATCTTCGTCGTGTGTGATATTCCATTGAATTGTATGGCGAGCGATATTGTATCTTAAGATAAAATATTATAGTATCTTAGCCGTGTGAAGCCTCCTTAGTGAACTCCACTGCGGGTGACGTAACCTATGACAAACTTATTATTTACGTTTGGTACAGTAATCGAGTCTAGGGATCGAAACGCAAAATTAAGTTTTTTTTGTTTTATTATATATACTTTTCCGGAATAAAAAGTACCCAGTGTGGTGCCCAGGATATTAAAGAATAATTATACCAAGTTTCATCGTAATCGAACTGGTAATTTTTGCGTGATGCCTGAACAAACAGACAGACAGATACACAAAAAATTTTTTACCCACATTTTTGGGTTCGGTATCGGTCTAGTAACACCCCCTGCTATTTATTTTTTTTATATTTTTAATGTACAGAATTTTCACTTCTACAGATTTATTATAAGTATAGATATGCATTAATTAGTTTTAGCTATTTGACATCTCCTAGCCTGTACATTTAAAACTTTTCAATAATTTAATGTAGCGCTCTAGGGTGGAGTGAGAGAACGTTTTGTTAGAGTTTTACTGACTAGAACAACACCTGTGTACTTCAGTTATCTTTTGCGTTCAAGGACCACAAGTTTCTTTTTACAAATTCCTCGTGGCCCTACCGGGTATAGGCCCTGCTGGGCCCAGGGGCTTAGCTACTGCCGTATCAGCCGTATCAATAATACGGACACAGTCATGGCGTGAATTCAGCCTCTCAACCCACAGAGTCCAGTTGCTCTTCACCTTCATATACTCCACAACTTCCTCAAACTTCATAGAGTGATGCAGACGCGAAATATACAGCTGCGTCGTATATGGCCGACGATCCACCTTCTGTTTAGCCATGCCAATCATCATAAAATGATCAAGTTCTCTCAAAAAAAGAACAACCAATCTCATAGAACTACACAAAGCCATTGTCTCCTATCGATCCTCAGTGCTAAGCTAGATTCGTTTGATTCCCTCCGAATGTCAGCACAAAGTGAGGCGGACTCAATCAAATCTAGGTGCCGTAAAGAAAAAGTGGGGAAGTGCAAACTGGATTGTCACAGTTTCAATTCCATTTGGGCGAGGCGACCGCGACCGCCGGGAGATGGGACCGTGTTGTTAGGGTTCAGGTTTGTGTGGGGAGCGAAAGCGATGTTAGGTTTTTGATAGCCGTTTCGAATACATCGAATTTTGTTCATGGTGACCAATCTCAATGGAGATATTATAGTACTCTTTTCTCTTTACTCTTTAGTCCGATGGGACAGAAACCTGTCACGAAGGAGAGAGTGCTTTCCAAAACACGGGGGTGTGGGGTGTCACACCATCAACTTCTAAACTCCAAGCTGTTACAGAGTAATTTTTGTGACAAAAATCCAATTGCACTTTTTTTCACGACCCGGGAATCGAACCAAGTGCGACCAGTCAAGTTCGATTGTTGAGCATGACCACTTAGATCAATGAGGCCGTTTAGAATTCCTTTCCTACTTATAGTAGGAGGAAATGTGGTTGTTGAAGGTGTTAAGAATGAACTACCTTGCTGGAATAATAAGCCCAGTAAGCCATAGCCACAGATATAACTGAAAAAAAACATTAGGAGTTAATTACCACCAAATATTTGTAAAGGAAAAAATGGATATTCAAATGGATATTTGTAATATTTGTATTTGTTGATGGATGCGAGACGCACAGGACCGTTCATTGTGGCGACACTTAGGGGAGGCCTATGTCCAGCAGTGGACGTCTTTCGGCTGAAATGATGATGATGATGAAATATTTGTAATTGGAATTTTGAATTAGTCCACATCTAAGATGGTGGAGTACTGCCTAACATTTTAACTTTATAGAAGACGTTTAGAAAACACAAGATTTATATAGCTGTCGTGGCTAGATCTTAGAAATTGATCAGTTCATGATATGGCCAAGTAAAACTGGCCAGATCGTTTTAAACGTTAAAGTTTGATGACATTTCAGTCCTCGTTTGGCCTACTTTCTTTAGACCTTTAATTATCATAGAAATCAATTATATGGCCACGACATAGCCAATGATGTGGTTCTGTCTCGCACACGGCGGCCATTTTGTGCTCTTTCCATAGTTACCTTTTATAGTTTCTGTTGCATGCATCACAAACGCACGCAACAGAAGCTCTATTAAAAGATTTATAAAAACATAACTTTTTAATACCTAGAGCTGTTGCGTGTTGCCAGCGATGACTCTGAAATGTGGTTGCTCACAGTGGGCTACATCAGAAGGTTCAAAGCCACCCAAAGGACAATAGAAAGGGATATGGAATGAAGATATCCACGGAAGAACCAAACTTACCGACACAGCCAGGGACAGTACACATTGCTCGAAGAACAGATAGTCGATGGGGCCGAAGTTTCTGGAGTGGCGGACGCGTACCGGGAGACGCAGCGTTGGAAGGCCTCGAGAGATTGTAAGATTCCAATGAATACAAGAGGCACAGGATCGGTCGTTGTGGCGACGCTTGGGCACGGCTATGTCTAGCAGTAGCCTTCTCTCGGGTGAAATGATGATGATGATGACGATAGTCGTGACTTTAAATTATAACAAGCGTAAAGCCGAAGTGGGTCGCTACTCAAAAAATTAGATTTAATTCCGTTATTATCGCTTCCTCTTCAACAATATAAACGTACCATAATCCATGTTAGAGTATTCACAAGTGTAAATCACAGTAAACAGTGAGGTCCACATTTTCAGGTTGGCATTCAGTCGTTTTCAGTGATTTAACACCTAATTAGCGGTTTGTGGGTAGATGTGAGGTGTGAGTGTTTCTTATTTATTGAGGAGTTAAGTTTGTAGGTTCACTTAGTAGGTCTGTGGTGTCTTTTGTGTGCTTTAGAGTATTGAAGATGTGGTTTGGAATATTTCTGCTGTTTTTTCTCGTCTATATATTAAATTTCGCACGGGTCATGGTTATCCCCTCTCACTTTATGTAAAATCACCAAAAAAAAAAACTTCTTTTTAGAGTTTTCTAGAAAAAAACGAAGATATATAGACCAAAATTTTCGGTTGAATAAATTTACCCGTGTGTACAAACGACAATTAAGCGTTTTTCAAGGTCACTAAATTTGTACAGATGTATGTACAGTCGGCGCTCGAGGGGTAGCAACATGCTAAAGTCGGTCCGTGGATAGGTGACATCCATTACGAAAGAAGAAAGAAAAACATTAATTTGTGACTCGCACAGGATAAACAACAATAAAATAAACAGCTTTACTAATCTATAAATAACATAAAATACAACATTAAAAAAGACCTGTGTGAGGCCAAAAAAGGTCCTATCTCAGAATCATCTTCCTGCCCTTGTCGCGGTGCAGCACGTTTTTTTCTTCCATTCTGTCCTGTCAGCCGTTAAGCTATCACTAACTCCTTTTTCTTTCATATGACTTCTTACACAATCCATCCACCTTTTCTTTAGCTTCCCTCTTCTTCTCCATCCATCCAAATGTACAGTCAGGGTTCAAAAGTGCAGTTGCATTCTATCAATGCCAAAGGGTCTAAAATATCTTTGTAGAAGAGGGTCAATGGTTCATGCCTGATTTGATTTGTAGCATAGAAGCTATAGTATTGATTAAACTAGTTGTGGAATATGAAGCTTCTATTACAAAGAAATTTTAGACACTAGCATTGGTAGAGTGCTACTGCATTTTTGACCCCTGACTGTACATATATCTTATCTTAGCATACGCTGCGATATTTAAAACAAAAATAAATAGTGTTAAGCTGGTATTCTGATAAAAAACTTCTCTGTGTCTCAAAAAGCATGTTGAGCCGCTGGTCCGGCTGTTATTTGCACATCTTTAATAGTCGTATCGAAATCTGATACCAGTTTTGCCAAACAGTATCGTATCATCACAGTCGCTTCATGTAAACTACTAGTTCTCGACTGCATCAGGTTAAATTGGAACCCGACCCTAAGATAGTTGGGAAAAGGTTAGATTATCGGATTGAGTACTAATAATTCAGCTACTAATACTAATCCAGTGCTAGTACTACTGATAATTTATTATTAGTACTACTACCAATTCAACATTAAAAAAAATTAGACAACCAATTAATAAAAAAAAACTGGACAAGTGCGAGTCGGACTTGCGCACTGATGGTTCCATACAAACTTATCTATGAAAACAGGTCAATTTCCGAATCGAGTCTCAAAGATTTTTATGAATCGTAAAACAGTTTTTTTTTTTTGTGAAACATCAAACTTACAGTTTTCAGATTTTTTTTCTATACTTATGCTATAAGACCTTGCTTTTTGCCAAATTTCGAGATTCTAGGACAACGGGAAATACCCTATGAATTTTGACTACTTTGAGTGTAATATTTTTTTTTCCGTTAACTTACAAGTTTGATTTTTTCACTGCTTCATGGGACCGCAGATCTGAGATAGTTTTAACTTGAACTCGATACCTCTACGCGTTCTTGAAATAAAGGGTTTTGACAGACAGACGGTCAACAAAGTCTTCCTATAAGGGCTCCGTTTTTTCCTTTTGAGGTACGGAACCTAAAAACATAGTCAAAAACCGATGGCACGTCTTATATTTTTTAATTACCTTCCTTTGTATATTGCTGTAACTGCACGTTGTAAATAACTGTTCTTGGTTTAGAACCTGTGTTTTAAATAATTTCTCCCACGCTGGGCAAGAGGTGTCAGGTTTTTACTGACTAAAACTCACCTGTGTTTCTTCAGTTGCCCTTTGCGTTTCAGGACTGCGGTTACTCCTTCGAACAATCCTGAAGCCGTATGCTTAACCCTCCACGTGGATATTCACTACAGACCAGTTTATATATCACGAACTCGCTTGTCTAGAAGCTACATAGCCAGCTAAGTGGGTTGAGTGGGTTGTTTCAGCAATAAACGGTGTACGCAGTGCATTACGTTGTCAATGAACGGTAACTCACTTGTGACGCGATGGGAAGCCACCGTGTAGCGTCAGAAGAAAAATATTTATTAAAAATAAATAAGGTTCCTTTCTATAAAGCCCTGACCTGGTACCTGGCAGCTTGGACCCTGTTTCCGATACCGATGGGATACTATTCTTTTTTATATTTTTAAATGTTTTTTATTGTGATTAGGTTAGCCACTACTTCGTGACGTCATCATCACTTCCTCAAGCTTTCGAGCAGCGAGCCAGACAGCCAGCACCCGTGGCTATAATGGGTATCCTGATCAGCATGCCTACTTGATCAAACCTGGTCATCAACCTCAGTCTCATCAGCAACCTTGGCTAAGCACTCCGCACATTCGGCCACTCACATGAAGAGCCATGAAGAACCTCTCCTGGTTGACGTCAGCAGCAAGCTCTATGTCGCACAGCATCATCTCGACTCACTTGAACATCATCACCCCGACTCACTGGGGCATCATCCCGACTCTCTGGAACAGCATCACCCCGACTGGGGCACTGGGGCATCACCGCAGTTAGTTCCGACTCACCGAGAACTATGCGGCATTCGGTTTCGACCCACTGGAACCAATCTACCACTAGCCTGGCACGCATCAAGAAGCATCAAGAACCAATGATCTAGGGATGAGGGGAGTGATGTAGCGACATCAATGGCTTCACATAAGAACTAATCCTGAATCGTGCAATTAAAGTTCTCCGCGCGATTAGAACATATAGAACAGCCCAAAATCATTATCGGGCAGTTGCCCACCAGACATAACACCCGTCTGGCCGGGAGGATCCTCCCTTTTCAACCAAGGTTTGCGGGACTTTACTCTCCGCCTACCTCCAAAAAAGTAAGGGTAAGCTGCTGTAGTGTCTGCCAACTGTCATTTTTATTTTTTTTAAATTATTGATAGCCTTCGAGTAATGGAATAACGTGAAGCGTGATAAAGACCAAAAACAAAGACCGTTCGCGATTGATGACTACTGACACGCCCCCTGCCCCATCTGGAAGGCAAAACATTATACCAAGTCAAGTAAAAAAAGCAGATAGATATATTTTTTGCAGACTTGCATGTTGCACCTTCACATATTAAATATACCAGAAAACCGACAAAAAAATACGTCTGCCATTCCGCAGTTGTGTGTGGACTGCGCTGCATTGGTTCATTTACAAGTGCCATCACCATCATCATTTCAACCGAAAGACGTCCACTGTTGGACACAAACCTCCCCCAAGTATCGCCACAAATAACGGTCCTACGCATCTATCACATTCCCGCGACTCACACCAGGTCCTCGGTCCTCTTTATGAAAAGCCTTCCGACGCGGTGCGTGGTCGTCATTCTAGAACTGTTCGGCCCCACCGACCAAGAGAACGGAAAAAAAAGAAAATGAGAATGTGCCTCATGTACGTTGTTGAAACTTCAAAGGTCCGGACTAAGCGTTTCGCTTCGTCGTTTATAGCGCGTACATCGAAAAACTGGAACAATTTGCCAGCTGCGGTCTTCCCGTCCAACTATAATTTAGGTGTCTTCAAGGCTAAAGTGGAGAGCAGTGGTGGCCGAGTGGTAACGGCCCCGACTTACGAGTTGTAGGTCGCGGGTTCAAACCCAACCAGGCGCATTACTTTGTGTAATTTATTTCATCACCACTGCTCTCAAAACGGTGAAGGAAAACATCGTGAGGAAACCGGCATGTCCTAGAACCAAAAATTCGAAGACATGTGACATCCACCAACCCGCACTGGGCCCGCGTGGTGGATTACGGCCCATTCCCTCTCTTTGAGAGGAGGCCTGAGTCCCAACAGTGGGAACATTATATGGCCGACTATGCTATGCTATGCTAAGGCTAAAGTGAATAGGCTCTTAATAAACTAGTGCGCCTGACCATCAATGATTGCATTACCATCAGGTGGGATCGCAGTCAAGCACTGGTTTATATAGATTAAAAAAAATATATATATCGTAAAAAGTGTTGAAAATTATTGTTTCTTATTTTGCCAACACTACCACTCGCGAGCCACTTCGCCCCGTCGTCGGTCGTCAAGACACAATGAAATTACCGAGACGTCTTTTTACCGGGCGCACGATATAATTCATAAATTGTCGTATGACCGCTTGTTTTGCTATCGTTACTAGTTTGCGTCGTGTTCCGAAGTTAGAGCTGCTTTTAACTTCGTCCCTTTGTTGGGGAGGTTGATGCAGTTATTGTCGGCATATTATATTAAAATTGGGACCTATATGTTGATAGCAGGTAAAAACATTTGGGATTCAAAGATTCAAAGCATTTTATTTCAGACTAGCTTTTGCCCGCGACTTCGTCCGCGTACAGGTCGAAAATGCTTTTATTAGATTTTTTGAGATACGAAAATATGAAATATTATTTATTATCTTCGTCGTGTGTGATAATCCATTGAATTGTATCATCATCTTCCTGCCCTTGTCCCATCTTATTTGGGGTCGGCGCAACACGTTTTTTTCTTCCATTCTATCCTGTCAACCGTCATACTATCACTAACTTCCTTTTCTTTCATATCACTGTTCACACAATCCATCCATCCAATCCATTGAATTGTATGGCGAGCGATATTGTATCTTAAGATAAAATATTATAGTATCTTAGCCGTGTACAGCGTATAGCACTGCGGGCGACGTAACCTTCGACAAACTTATTATTTGCGGTTGGTACAGTAATCGGGTCTAGGGATCGAACCGCAAAATTAAGTTTGTTTTTTATTGTATATACTTTTCCGGGATAAAAAGTACTCAGTGTGGTGCCCAGGATATTGAAGAATAATTATACCAAGTTTCATCGTAATCGAATCGGAAGTTTTTGCGTGATGCCTGAACAAACAGACAGACAGAAATATTTTTTTATTGACATTTTTGGGTTCGGAGTCGGTCTAGTGCCCCCTGCTATTTATTTTTTTAATATTTTCAATGTACCGAATTTTCATTTCTACAAAAAAATGATACTAATTGCACATTCCAAAGCGTAGATCTCTATGGAGAAGAATGTGCAAGAAACTCCATGGACACTCTTTTCAATCATGTTATGTATTACAAATATCTCGGTAACATGTTTCTTGTCGCTACTATCATGTAAGAACAATGTAACTTGATAATAAAATAGCAACTGTCAGCTATTAGATGACCAGTCTCAAGTGACAGCAACCGTTCACGGACATGACGCGAATATTAACACCACTCAGCTCAACCATTTTGAAGGGAACCGAATGATCCAATACACGCGCCGCCATTAGTGAGACATTTGAGTGAGCATGAAAAACTCTCAACTGACATGGTTATTTATGTCAAACAAGTCCAAAACCATAAATAGCTCCATGGTACTCACATTTACAAACTTTGAAAAAAAAATTTTTTCTACATTATACAATACTATATTTTCAAATTTCGAAAACATTAAAAAAAAAACCAAGCTAACCAATTTGTACACCCTAGTGGTAGTGGAGCTGGACAAACATTGAGTCAAGCAATTTCAACTCCTAATTAACTACACAACTTATAACTTATACTTGTTCGTGTATATTGATTTGTTTTGTAAGTGGCTTTAGGCTTCAAAGTTTATCGATACTTGTATTCTAAGGACATTTCGGACCATAGAAGATGTTCTGGACGTTGGTAGTCGCAGGTTACTTTCCAACCACTGTATAAGCTCATTGTGGACGGCAAGCAATGGGTAGCTCATCGTCCGGCAAGGACCATACCCGGTGGCACGTTGTGTTCCAAATACACTTCAAAAAGTTCTCAGCTGCACTGGCTCTGTTAAATGTTAAAAAATCATTAATTTTTAATATCAATTTTTGCTAAAATAAATAAACTTAGAATAAAAAATATTGGAGAAATTAAGTTAAAAAATTAAGTAAAATAGACAGACATGGAAAACGACTTTGATTTATACTATATTAAAAAAGATAAATATAAAGAAGCCCATTCTATAATACTGAGCCACAGTTTTTGCTCCTTTCCAAGCTAACTGCATCACATATTCAAACGCTGAACATCAAAGAAGTTTAAAAACATGTTAAAGTGCTGTAATGCAACCAAGTTGCTGGAGACAAGTGGCGACGGCCGCCGGAAGTTCACCCGCAAACAATATGGCCGCCGTCCACTTCCGGCCGCGGAGTTTCCGCCTTCGGGCCGCAAACGACATTAATAACTTTTCAAAATGCGTAATGTTGTTTAAAAATGAAGTCTGTTGTCATTAACTGCGGTTAACTTTTGAATGCTATTTGTTTTGAAGTTGAATAAGTTTGTTAAGGTAGATCAAGTTATTGTTCGGGCGGGAATGGTTTATCTAAGTTACTTTAAGTTAAGAATGATATTATTTTGAAGATTCAGAGATATTTCAATATTTGGTGTATCACTCAAATTCCAAGCGAACCGCGTTCGCGCGTGTTTTCGTGCGATTCGGTTAAACACCAAGTGAATGCTGGCGTCCGCATAGATTTTAATATATTGAGCGTTTTATTTATAGGGTATTTATCCCAGAACGTAAGAGAAGTCTATAAATATAAAAAATAAGTAAACCTTTCTGTTATTCCGTGTATAGCTTCTAGTAATGCAAGCTATACATAAAATACAAGCTTAAACAGTTAAAACTTAGTCATAGACTTATAGCATCATCTGTGTTGTGTACATAGAAACTAAACTATTAGATTTCTGTGTGATTAGAACATATACAATAGTCTGAAATCAACTATCGGGCATTTGCCCAGACCAGACACAACACGAGACTGGTCGGAGGATCCTCCCTTTTCAATGGAGTTTTACTAACTTTACATCGTTTTGCCTTCCGTCTTCTTACATTGCTGAGTGTGACAGTTCAGTTTCATTCAATACCTACTAAAGCTGTTCAGCGCACCTACTAAAAGATAAATGACATTTATTTTGCAAATAGGTTTAAAAAAACACTTTTACACGTTTTTTTTTTCGTCAGTTTGAACTAAATGAGGCCGGTGTTTCCTAGCTGACTACCCTGAGAAGAAACACCGAAACCCGAAACAAACTCAGAGGTCAAAGTCTCTTTTAAAGCCCATACAGTAAATATGTAATGGTCAAATCATATGAGAACCATGCAGATTGGTGTCTCAGATAGTGTTTTAAAGAAAAAACCACACAGATTTGAGTGGACTTGTCCAGTCAGTGCAAACATTTGTCAGTATGCGTGTAGCTTAAACTTAGGACTACTTAGGAGCTTAACGTTGACGAACAATACCAAAGAAAGAAGATTTGGTTAGGTCGCATCAAATACTCAAAACTACCAGACATCATGTTAAAATACAGTCTTCTAGTTAAATTATTATTTTCAGAAAAGGAAAAGTAATCTACATAGTCCCTACAATTACAATATATGTGAGCCTCATTGAAGTTTAGATTATACAGTTATGCCCAAAAACACTGTAGTATCTTCAGGACTCATCTCTTTACCTTTTATTAGTACACTAGTTTCCATTTGCCTAACATGACCCATTGCAAACTTGATACATTTAGTTTTTTTTTTCATTACGAAGCAGGTTATTGACATTAAACCAATGTACTATTTTAGAAAGAGCGATATTTATATCGTCAGTAACCGGCTACTGACGAAAAGTGAAGTGTCGTCTGCAAATAACACTAAATACATATATCTTGGTTATCCTTTATCAGGTAAGGTAAATCATTTATATAAATTAGAAATAAAAATGGACCAAGAATTGAGCCCTGGGGGACACCCATTGTTACTACAGACCCGGGTGACCGACTTTCCTACACTAGTGCGGAAAAAAGTAACTTGCGTGCCTAAAAGCGGTAGGGATAGCAGCGGGTTTTCGAGTAAGTGTATTGAAAAATATTTCTATATGGGATTGCCAGATTTAAAACTAATCGTTTAGGTAACATCACATCATGCAAAAACTCACAAATAAAACCTGCTTTACTATTATGGTAGGTACTTATCACGGACAATAACGCATTACTATTTCAAAGATCAAGTTCTATAAGCATACAATTCCTTTCTAAGTCTCCATTACCAGAAACACGTTACAATATAATAAATAATAACTGCACCAACATTACAGTATCACAGACGATAACGCAATGCCTCGTCGTAGCAGGCGCGGTTCCGGAGGAAAGACGGGGTCGCGGACGGGCGGACACATCCGTCCTACGGACATATGTATGTATCGGTGGCGCTTCCTCCCTGAATGTTTCATGGTTAATCTACTGTCTGAGGAAGACGGGGAATGTTGCCTATAGTGTATACATTACAGGTATTACTAGGTGGGTTAGTTGGTATTAGTAGGTTTGTGCATTATATAGTGTTGGTAAGGGGTGTTTGTTTGTTGCAAAAATATATATTTAGCGCGCTTTGATCCTTTGGCCTATACTGAATTTTATTTTGTCTATATCATTTTGAAATACATATTTTGATTTAATGTGCAAGGTTTCCATAAAACTATTTTCCTTTTTTTTAAATTTATGAGTACATTATGAAGGGCTAAAGTTCATGTAACATAGCAGATATTTAGAGGTCTTACGGGGGTTCACTAATGTTTTACCAAAACTCCATTGACATTTTTTTAGTCAACAACCACAGTTTCATGTACTATTTATTTAATAAACAGTTTTATTTTAGAAACACTCGCATTACAAACTTTTTTGGCAAATTAATGTTTCACCAAAACTCCATTGACAAATTTTTTGTAATCAACCAACGTTTTTTACTATTTATTTTACACACAATTTATTCCGTAAATGTTTTATTTTACAAACACTCGCTTTACAAACATTTTTTGGTAAATGCTTCTCTTGATACATGTTACGGATGATATTTAATTATTCATACATTTTATAATTTGATAGTAGAAAAATGTCACGTAATCACGTCTAGATTTTCAACTGCATCTTAGAAAATTTCTTCGAAAATTGTATGAAAAATATCCTTACACTGATAATTTTAAAATTTTAAGTTTATCATGTTTACTTATTTTTATTGTGTAATATTTTACTGTTCCTCATTTGATTCCTGTTTTCTACTGCAAAATATACCTTTATTCCACCAATAGTACTAACTATGCACTAAAATGCCCTTCTGGGTGGATTTAAGGTTAGAAGGAAGATTCCCCCTTCCTTTATGTCGCCGGAGGATCAGTCGACAGAGACGCGCTTCACGGGGCTCCTACTTCCGGGTGGTTAAAAAAAAAATATAACCACGATGGGAATGGCAGATCCCCTTCTAACCTGACCTGTCCGAGTCGGGGTGTCTCAAGTCCCGAGCTCGCGTCGCTCGCACTTGCATCTTAAGTTCTCTGTGCTTTTTTACTAAGTGTATGAGTGTCGGGAATAATACGGCAGGGTTGACAAACATTTAATGACATGACACAAAATAAAGACGCTAAAAGGCTGCCCATGATTATTTACTTTGGACAAAAAAAATATGAAGATTCTGTTCTGGGACCTGTATATAAAAAACGAGCCAAACTAAATAGTTCGGTTCCAGGTAGCTTAAAAAAATTAATCTTTTTTTTATATTCCAAACGTTGTTTTATGGGATAAAGTGAATAAAAAATAAATCGTTTGTCAAATATTACAAAAAGTTTATATGGTGATTTGTTCGTAAAGTGAATTATTTGGAAAAAAAATTGTATAATGATGAAATGACAAACTATGTTTTTGTCAATCGTTAATTTTTAAGTGAAAATTAGTCAATCAATTTTTGGTGAACTGACAAGATACCCTTTACAGGATTAGTTTTACACAGATTTATGTTTTGTTTTCCATACAAACCTAGATAATAACTACTTAAACGTCAATCATCACGTAAGTGGTTGTATGTGAAGTATCACGAGCTGGGCGCTCTTAATATAAAGTTTTCTAAATATGTGTGCATGTGTAGAAAGGAGAATTTTGCCTCGCTTGTAATGGATATTGTAGCTAACCCAATTTGTTTGGAGATTTTATACCAATAGATATTGATTATAGTTTCCGTTATTTGTCGCCACTCACCATCATGCCGCTTGATCAAGCTAAGCTGACCGTGTGGGGAGAAATTTTGAATGTATGTATGAACTGACTGTATCACACTGGTATTTAACCCCTCGAAGACCGATTGTACATACGTTTGTAAAACTTGAATGACCTTGAAAAACGCTTGTCGTTTTGTACACACGTTTGTAAGATTTTTTTTGTTTGCCGAAAATTTTGGTTTCTATATCTTTGATTTTTCTAGAAAAATCCAGAAAAACTTTTTTTAAAAATGTTTTTTGGTGATTTACGTAAAAATGCGCAATTAAGCGTTAATAATACCCCGGGGCGCCCGAGGGGCAAGACTTAAACCAATTGTATAACAAACTACATCTCTTAAAGTGCGGTCCTTCAGTCCTCACCAACCATCAGCTAAATCTCAGAAAATATCTAAAAAATTAAAGTATTTTGTTTACAGAAATTTAGTAAAGAATTTGTAAAGATAAAAGTCTGAATAACAGACCAAAAGGCATCAATGATAAAAAATATGGAACGATAGAACTGTGGTTTTTTCTTCAAATTGGTTCTACAATTGTTTCAAGCTTTAGCATTATTAGCATTACCAGCCTTTTCAATTTTCCCATTGCTGGGACTCCAGCCTACTCTGTAGGAGACAGAATGGGCCGTAATCCAACACGCAGGCCCAGTGCGGGTCGGTGAATGATTGATGATTGTTTCGAGCCTACAACTAAATCCTACGATTTTTATTTTGCGAAATATCAGTGTGGTCCTTCTGTTCACACGGTTATCATTTAGGGTGGATTTGCCGCTTTATTTCACGTTTCGTTTCGATTAATTGGCATGATGGTGAGTAGCCACAGTGAGACACTTATAGTTTTTTTTTTTTTGTTCAGGGTGTTCAAATCTCTTTTCATACAGATTTATACTGATTTTCGTATCATTGTGTGTATGACTTTATTTTTGTTCTAACGGAGAAAATGAAACAATCAATTCTGATAAACATTTTATTATTTAACTCAAAAAGATAACACAGGCATCTAAACTACTACATTTAATTCCATAAGTACATTACAGTTACTTAGATTAATCGTATATTATTTATATATATTTTTTACCAAAAGTTAACAAAACACATTCATTTTTAACCTATTTTTAGCATTTTTATTTACCGGAGTTTTGATATAAACAGTATTTTAATTTATAATTATATAATTTTTCAATTTCTATGTCTACACTCTAATTATACATGTACATGTATACCAATTTAGTCATAAGCCTTTTTTTGTAATTGTATAATATGTTACATTTAAAGCACAAAAAACAAATATATAATATATTTCAAAAGGAATTTATGCTATTTTTAGGCTACTACTTTCATAATTTATGATTACAAAATCGTCGCTAAAATACAAAGTTTTTCTAACATAAATTACAAAGGGATACTTAGTAGTTTCATTTTTATTTTATATGCTGCATAACCCTACGTATATTATAAGCCTTAAAGTCGTATTTTTGCAATAAATACACTTAACAGTGTGGACGAATTATGATACTTCATTTTAAATATAAATGAAAAACCAAAAGATTTGTATATACATTCCTATATACATTTGTATTTCTACACATAACCTCTATCTATATATTTATAATACAATTTAATAGGCAAGATACATTAGGATTTCAAAGCTTTGTTAATTTGTATATTGCTTAAAATTTAAAGAGTAGGTATTCTGTGAAATATTGTCTACACAATTGACGATTTATAATTATTATTCTTTTACGACTAATTTTATTTTCGTTTTTTACTATTTATTTATCTTCACACACGCTTTTATAATATTATCCTGAATTGTTTTGTTGATAAAAGTGTTTGTAAACCAATTGCGACTTTCATTTGACTGTATAGCAAGAATAAAATTTTCTATTTTCATTTTTTGTAACGATACACATAGCTACATGGTCGTAGTTTCATAAATGTCTAAGTAGAGTACAGGGTTTGCTTGATTAGCACAGTTAATTTACTTGATCTAACATTTAGGCGACCGAGGCGAGCAATGCCACTTTATGTCTGTGCCTTTTCGAGAGCGATAATCGCATAGAGTAGCTAAATGTGAGGCATATGATGTAAGTTTGCTATTTATAAAACATGAAATAAAAAACCAACTGTGATTTATATTTGCAGTGCAAAAGGTATTATTTATTTACATATTATTATGAGCAATATATAGTTAATTAATCAATTCGAGTTGTGAGGGCTTGATACACAGTATGTATGCTAAGCGACTAATATAATTGTTACCTTTGGAATTTCGATCTCTAAGCTATATATTTTTATGTCTAACAATCTATGAGCTATGGTTATACATTTTATATTTACAAATTAATAAAAATATTAATTATAATTTTTGTAAACAGAGTTTAACGGTATATTTCCATATTGACATATTTACTTAGCCAGAAAAAAAAAAATAGTTGGCAAAAAAAAAATCTATTAAAATATAATTTTAATAAAAAATATCCTCATAATTGCTCTGAAACAGTTAAAATAACC
The DNA here is from genome assembly GCA_949316375.1 of Mythimna vitellina. Classification (NCBI taxonomy): domain Eukaryota; kingdom Metazoa; phylum Arthropoda; class Insecta; order Lepidoptera; family Noctuidae; genus Mythimna; species Mythimna vitellina. The sequence continues at coordinate 14,823,520 of OX438702.1, read as the reverse complement.
TTACATTATCCGATTAAAAAGAATGTTTTTCACTCAAAAGCCAGCTGTCCTTAATTTCAGTAAAAATATAAAAAAAATGGCGATGGATTGTAGTAAAGGGGCGCATAAATTGACGTTTATTCATTTCAATTGTGTGCAAGAGAGAGGTCGTCAACGCTTCTGTACCGCAGGCTGTGCTCCTTTGGCCATTGGGTTGCTGTGAAAAAAAAAAAAAATTGAATAAATAAAGAAAACATAATTCTCCGTGAAAAGTTGTTGTTCTGAAAAATATAATTTAAAAAATACAATTTAATTATAAGGGAAAAGAATTCATAAACATATTTTAAAATTTAAACTAAATTTAAAAAAATGTGTTCAGCCCCCCCCCCCCCTAAACAAGTTACAACCATTTTGTGTTGAATACCGTTCTCCAATCGGTAACGCCTTGATGTCAGCAATTGTAGAAAACGATAAGTTGGTACATGTTGACGCGCCTGAGTCGGCCGCTCGTTCTACAATGTCGTTCTACAATAACAAAGGATGTAGCGTTGAACATTGTAGAAACGATAACAATTCATTCTATCATTTTAAACTATTTGAACTTGGCTACGAATTTTCTGTTCGTTTGTTCTGACCACGTGACTTAACGTTGAGGTGTTGTTATTCCCATACATTTGACTAGTTTTAGACTAGCGTTAACGATTGCAGATTATCAACTTGACTAGGGGTGCAGATACTAATTGTTACAACTTTTTATTTGAGTTAGTACCACAATAATTATTATAAACATAATGTTGATTTTGTCATCAAATCTCAAAAACATCAGCGGACAAAATATCCCTAAACATGACGCGCTAAACTATCAAATTGCCCAACGACATATCCCACGTCACGTAAATGCGGTGTAAAATGTTGGGGAGCAAGTTGCGGCACACCCACACCACCCAAATACACTCACGCATATATTCAATTGATTGTTTTTTATTTTTTTCCTCGTTACTTTTTAATTTTTTTTTTCTCTTGTTTTCTGCCTAGCTGAATATTTATAATGTAAGAAAAGAGCGAAGTCTTCAACCACAGGCATTTCTATGCCAAAATGGAGACTCCACGACATGTAATTTAAGCCAAAATTATATGAAATAAAGCTTTTTTTTATTTGTACTGGGCAACGTTGTAGCGTCATGTTGCTTCATACTGAAAGAAATAATTGATGTTTTATAAATCAAAATAAAATTACCTGGTTTCAGTGGTCGAACCGGTATTGTTTAAAGAAATTGTTGTAGGAGGTAAGCCGGTAGTAGTCGTTGTTTTTGCTTCCTTATTCGGAGCAAAAATGTCAATTGTCACTAGGTCATTCGACCCTTCTATGGCTAGAATAAATAATAGAAAAAAACGAAAATAAATAAAAAAAGACATCACAAAAGATATACTTACATCATGCATAACCAGTCCACGTAACTTTACAATTTTTTAATAATTATATTATATTATTTATAATAAATTACAGCACAAATAAAAAGCACCACTCAAGACACATTTTTACACATGTTTAAAATATACATGCAATATTAAAGATTCAGATTCAAAGCATTTTATTTCAAACTAGCTTCTGCCAGCGGTTATGCCCGCGTGAAAAAAGGTTTTTCTATACAAACTTTGGAACCCCGTTTTATCCCCTTAGGGGCTGAATTTTACAAAAACCCTCTCTTAGAGCTCGCCTACGTCATGAAGGACACCTTGTGCAATATTTCACGCTCCTAGGCCCAGTAGTTTCGGCTGTGCGTTGATATGTCAGTGAGTCAGAAAAATGATGCTAATTGTACATTCGAAAGTTAAGATCTCTATGGAAAAGATTGTTCAAGATCCCTTTCGAAGAGCAAGCAAACCTTTTGATTTTTTTTTACATGCCAAAGATGAATCGTAGATATCGTATTCTAAGTATAGATATATATATATTGAATTAGTTTGCTTCATCACTCAAGTTTTATTGGAAGACAAATGTCTGAGAGCTGCGCAGCTCCATCTGGCATTATCAATGCAGCCGTCAAGCATTAACAATGAAATATATTTTTAACTTTTTATTTTATTTTTGTTGTGAACTGTGAATCTCACTGTACCTGGTAACTATTGCCTAATAAATAGTTTTCTTTCTTTCTTACTTTTGAGTCAACAAGACATCAATTTGTGACGAACACAAAAACTACAGAGCACATTGTACTCTGAAGATTAATTATTCCTCACATATTAAAAACACAAAGTCCCCCACTAAATCTATCTATCTATATGAACGCGATAAACACAAAAACTACTGAACGGATTTTCATGCAATTTTCACTAATAAACAGAGCGGTTCATGACAAATGTTTAGATGTATAATGCATGCATATTATACCAAAGAAAAGCCGAGAATATCAAAGATTTGTAACACTCGTGCGAAGCTAGGGCGCGGGCGGATCGCTAGTATACAATAAATAAATATCAAAAATACTGTTTTAATTACACTATCTACTAAAATGTCAAACTATACCTATTCCTGTGACATTTCTTTGGTCTATCGTGCCTTTTGCATGCAACACTTTTTTTGGAACGACGATTGCGGTGGTAACGTGCTGAAATATTATAATAAAAGTGATTGAAAAGTGAAGAGGAACAGTTTCAAGCACTATTTGCTTGCACAGGGTTAAATTTAATGTTTCGTATCAAGTTTAGGAAAATTAGGTTATTCTAACATATTTTCCCTAAAATACTTTCAGGCAAGCGTGCTCTATCGTCGTTTACATCATCGCTTACTAAAAGCCTTACTAAATAGTCAGAGCGAACAATTCAATAATCACACTAAACTCATAAAGTCAAAGGTTAGCCTGAAGAATCGCCAAACTTAAGTGGCAGTGGGCAGGGCACATTGCTCGCAGAACAGATAGTCGATGGAGACGAAAGGTTCTGGAAGACGCAGCGTTGGAAGGCCTCCCACAAGGTGGACCGATGACCTGGTGAGGGTCGCGGGAATCCGATGGATGAGAGACGCATAGGACCAGTTATTATGGTGACACTTTGGGGAGGCCTATTTCCAACAGTGGACGCCTTTCGGCTGAAATGATGATGATGAAAGGTTAGTGAGTGTGTCGGTATATTTGTTGCTTCCTTACACTGAAACTGCTGAAGGAATTTTAATGCACATGAATAGGCCATGTCTTAGAACAGCACCTAGGATATTTTGTATCCTTAGAGTATGTTCTTTTAGGACAATTTCCTACTTTCACGCGGGCAAAGCCGCTAGCAGTAGCTTGTGATAGATACATAAAAATATATATCTACTATCATATCAAAGTCAATGATTGGCCTGTTGGTCTAGTGGTTAGTGGCCTTGACTGCTACGCCGGAGGTCGAGAGCCTGCTATTTTTCTATATTCGTCATTCTAACACGATCCCATTGTCATTTTGCTAAAAGTTCGTAATCTGCTAATTCATAATGATCGATCACTGATCGGTCAATGGTCTCTTAATAAGGTTGTGGTAGAATGCAATATCGAGCTGCCTCGTAAAAAATTAAAAGCAATGACTGCACCATGACGTTCTAATGGTAGGTCACTGATCAAAGGAACTGTCAAAATTTTCACATTAATTTGTCATTATGTACTAAATTACCATTCTATGCCATTTCTTTCAATGGAGTATCAGTGGTTGACCATTTGAAAGTCAAAATGACGTCATTGTATTAGTAGATTACATAACTTGTCAAAGTGAAGAACTATGAAATCAATGATAAACCATTCTAACACTATTGTAACAGCAGACTTGAGGCCCTGGACAAATGTTTGTGTGATGAGCACGATCATTTATTCTGTGTCTGGGTGTAATTTATCTATAATATGTATGTATTTAGAAATATATAAGTATGTTTATCAGTTGTTTAGTACTTATAGCACAAGCTCTGCTTAGCTTGACTAGATGGAATTGTGTGATAGTTGTGGAATATTATTAGCATAGTCGGCCTTATTATGTTCCCACTGCTGGGACTCAGGCCTCTTCTCTAGGTGAGGGAATGGGCCGTAATCCACCACGCGGACCCAGTGCGGGTTGGTGAATGTCACATGTCTTCGAACTTTTGGTTGGAGGACATGCCGGTTTCCTCACGACGTTTTCCTTCACCGTTTTAAGAGCAGTGGTGATGAAATAAATTACACAAAGTAATGCGCCTGGCTGGGTTTGAACCCACGACCTGTAAAATATTATTATTATATTATAAAGAAGTGTATTTTTTTTGTGAAGATTTCGCTCTTTGATACGAAACATTAAAACCAAGAGTTATTGCTTAAAATAAAAATATTATTTGAAAGTACATGCTCCATTCCTGAGTCAAGATGCATTGTGTTCAGAAAGTGCAAATAATTGATTGTTTTTATTGACTATTAAAAAATACCTGTATAGTGCATATTCCGGTACATATCTGGACAGTTGTTTGAACCCTGAAACAAAAATAATAGCATTAATAAACTGCTTAAAATTTATTTTTTAGAGTTGTGATGTCGTCAAATGATTTCTCTCGCAGTAGGTGAGAGCGTTGACGAGTATTTCAATTGTCAAGGTGCCATTCGAACCTCGTCTGCAGGCTGCGAATACAGGTAGCACACGCATGACACGCAGCCGCTGCCTGCATCCGCAGCTGGGAGTGCTTTAGGGGCTGGCTGCACGTGCTGCCAGTCGCAAATCTATGTTTCAATCCAACATGAACGCTATCAGTTCTCAGTAGCGATTATTTCGGGACTTGTCTAAACAGGTTGGAGTGATGTAACTACGAATGCATCGATTTGCGGCCGCAACACTCCGCCGCTCTATGTTTGTGCATAAAGTATTAAATAAATAAATACTTAAATAAACACTACTAATCTGCGATCGGCTGCGGCTGCAGGCGAAGCTAAGCAGCACGTGCGGCTGCAGCTGCGTGCGGAATGGTTTTCATAAAAATCCATACAAGGTAGGACATAGAAAACAGTAGTTGCAGCCGGATTCGTGCAGCCGCTGCATGTGCTGCCTGCATCCGCAGCTTGCGGCCAAGATTCGAATGGCACTTTCATTTTGCCCTTTTTTTGACGTAGGAAATCGTGAAATAACTCAATGAGTGTCAGACTTTTACTGACTAAAACCCATCTGTGTTTCTTTAGTTGCCGTTTGTGTGAGTCTCAGTAAATCTATCGAAAAACCCCGTAGTCCAAGCAATGTTTAGACGCCTTGCCAAAACTCAAGTTCATACTACTTATCACACTAGTATTATAATAAAGGCGAAAGTTTGTGAATGTAAGTGTGTGTGTGTGTATGTATGTATGTTCCTTTTTCTCGCTCGAATGGCTGAACGGATTTCCGTTAAACTTGGTACACGGGTGTTTTTTTTCGGTGGAAAAATTATCTTATGATATCCCCCGCTCTTGGGCAGAGCGAGAGGTAGTGTCAGACTTTTACTGACTAAAACCCCATTCCTGTTCCTTCGTTGCCTTTTGTACCAAGCCCGAGTCTTCCTTTCAGAATCAGACCTTTGGCCCCGGTAGACTTCGACCCCGCTGGGCCCCTATAGTTACTGACATCTCCTTGAGGCGCGCGTGGAACAGTACGCGCCGTCGACGACTTGGACTCGGTCCGGACGGTTATCGGACGGTCGGACGGCGAACTACCCATTGCCGTCCGCAAACCCAACTTGGTACACGGGTAGCCCATATTCGGAATAACACATGTATACTTTTTATGCCGGCAGTATATTTCCTTGGGATCACTGTCTACAAAATAATTGACTGGTAACTGTCCTTGTTTTTTTCTTCTTCCTGATCGTCTTGTCTCAAACTGTAGCGTCTTGATTAAACATGTCGTGTCCAGGCGTGAATTATTTTACTCTGCGGAGTCGGACAAGTCCTCTTAGACCGGGATTTGTTCAAGATTTATTACTGGCCATGCAATTTGGTTGTGTTTAAGTCTATTGCAAGAGGAGGTCCTATAAATAAACGGGTAGCTGTATTATCTTATTCGTTGAAATGGGTTACTTGGTGAATATTACTGTGATTTTAGTCGGTCGATATTCGGTTTTAGTCCGTGATGAGGCCTGTCGTACTGTATGGATCAGAATGTTGGGCTGTGAAAAAGACGCTTGAAAAAAGATTGCACATAGCGGAGATGAGAATGTTAAGATGGATGTGTGATGTGACGAGAATGGATAAAGTGAGAAATGAGTACATTAGGGGAAGTTTGAAAGTGGCACCAGTGACTGAAAAGTTGAAAGAGAATAGTTTGTCTTACTAAAAGAGTTATGAGTTTACATGTGGATAGATGGAGAAGGAGATTGAGACCAAAGAAAAGATGGATGGATTGTTGGAAGATGATATGAAAGAAAAGAAAGTTAGTGACAGCATGACGAGTGACAGGGCAGAATGGAAGAAACAAACGTGTTGCGCCGATCCCAAATAACCCGGGACAAGGGCAAGAAAATGATGATATTCGGTTTTATCTAAGGCTCGTCTCTGGCGTACCCAAAAGTAAGTTTTTGAACAAATATGTCGATATTATTAAAAAGGGATTTTATTTTACCATCATTTCTTATCTATATATCAGATTGGTATTCTAGGGGGATATTATAATAATATTATTTTTATATTTAATAACCCGTTGCTTTTACAAGTTGCGGACACGCAGTCGAAGCCAGATTGCTATTGTTATATTTATTAAATTATTTAGACTTCAACTCCCTTAAATTCGTTAGTAATTTATTTTGTTAACATCTCATTTATTGATAGTTATAATTATTAATATTTTACTTGCTTTTTTTATATAGCCTCTTTTTTTATGTGAATGTGAGAACACTGTATACTCCACGAATTGTTAGATTACTTCCTATTACGACTCACTTTTTTTTAATATGATTATTTTAATTGTGCTTTTGGGTACAATATTGACTGTTCTTACATAACATCTATTTATACTGTAATATTGAAATATTGTAACATCAACCACTTTTTTTTAAAAGTAACCATGGAGTTTTTAGCCGGTTCTTCTCCATAGGAAACGACCTATTTGAAACCGTGCACTAGCTTCTGACGTTTTATAAGTGCCCATGTAGGTATATGTGAAATAAAAATGTTTTAATTTTGATGAAAAACCTATGTCCAAAAAATAAACATCTAAATCAGTTTAGCATAGTTAAACCTTGAAAGCGCAACAGATAGATTTACAAAATTAAAAATATTTAAAAACAGTTAATAATGCATGTAGTAACACATGTAGCGATGTAAAACATGTAGATGGAGAGGGAGGCCAAAGAAAAGATGGATGGTGTGAGGAGTGATATGAAAGAAAAGGGAGTTAGTGACAGTGTGACGGGTGACAGGACAGAATGTAAGAAAAAACTTGTTGCGACCCCAGGAAATATGGAACAAGGGCAGCAAGAAGAAGAAGAATAATACTAAGAAAAAAGTAATATTTTCGTCTCAAAATCTATAGGCAAATCAAAATCACTAAACATCATGAGTATTTAAATTACCATCGTCCTAAAATCTGCCACAATGGACCTAGTAATGTCCCAAAAATAATCGCTAGCTCCGAACTACGAGTCCCGGTATTCGCATCACTAAACACTGGAACATAACTCACTGAGCCACGAAGTCTTATCTCCGAACTAAGTATACATACATACCTTGGAGTATGAATAATTCAAGGTGATGGGAACTAAAATATTTAGTTGTGATTTTTTGTATAAAATAATTGTAGGTGATACTCAATTCTGCATTTGGCAATTATTTGAGGAAACCGACGTCCTCACACTCCAACCACCGAGATCCCGATCCCGATTTCCCGCCACTGTAGGCGTAGGCTTGCGGACGACGAGCAATGGGTAGCTCGCCGTCCAGCTCACAGTGGTTTGAAAATCGAACTCCATGACTATACTCATGGAAACTTAATAGTCAGGAATTTAAAAAACAAACATTGCAATGTCTCTGGTATACATCCCTTTACGTAATATTAAAGTATGTAGTAGCAGAAAAGTTGACAGATAATCTAATTTCATCTTCATTTAAAGTTCTTAATTCTAAATATTTCAGATTTCCTAATAAGGTCATTTTTCAGAGCGTTACCCTGCTATTGGCTATTGGCTGAAGATACTTATTTCAAACAATTTTTTTTTTTCATGTTGATGAACCTGCATGTGGATGGGTGGAGAGAGAGAGGGAGGCTAAAGAAAAGATGGATGGATTGTGTGAACAGTGATATGAAAGAAAAGGAAGTTAGTGATAGCATGACGGTTGATAGGATAGAATGGAAGAAAAAAACGGGTTTGGCCGACCAGAAATAAGATGGGACAAGGGAAGATGATGATGATGATGATTACGAACCTGCAGACTGAATCTTATCTCTTCAAATAAGCATATTGTAACTGTTGATACATCAGATTACTTTCAGCAAACAAAACACATTATTTTGAAATTTGCATCAGAATATTATCGTCATCATCGATATTTCTCTTCATCATTGTAAATAAACATTAAAACTTCGAGAGGTTACGCCAGCTAAGTGACAAAGGCCAAGTGATGCAAGCTGGCCTAAGAGAAGATATGATTTCTTAATTTTACTTTAAATTTAAAAAAAATGAGAGTCGCTTTATCCATTATATTTTCATTGCTAAGGTTTTAAATCTCCGTTAAAAATCAAGGCTCTTGTACTTGCTATGTATTTAGTCATTTTTAGAGTTCCGTACCTTAAAAGGAAAAAAATGGAACCCTTATAGGATCACTTTGTTGTCCATCTGTCTGTCTGTCTGTCAAAACTCTTTATCTTGGGAACACGTGGAGGTAAAGAGTTAAGTAAAACTAAGTGGTTTAATAGCGGACTTGCAACAGTGATTCGCCCTATTTAATATCTATTTAATATCTGTAATGTATTTTAGGTAAATATGTATTAGTTAATAAAGGTATGTGTATGTAGTAATTGTTATAAGGTACGATGGGGCTGACATATCCTTTTTGGACAAAAGCCCCTAAATAAAATCTTGATTAAAAAAAAAAGAGTTAAGTAAGTTCGGGTAAGTCTGCGGTGCCTTGAATCTGCGAAAAAAATCAGATTTCTGAGTCAACAAAAAAAAAATGCTGCCGTTTATGTCGCAAAAAACGTATATTTCGACACTCTCAAAGGAATCAAAATTCATAGGATACTTTCTGTTGACCTAGAATCCTGAAATTTCTCTCTTTTCTTGTCTCATAGTACAAGTATAGGAAAAAAAAACTGTAAATTTGTAGTTACTTCACAAAAAAAAAAAACTGTTTCTAGTGATTCGGAAAAATCTTTGTTTATACGGAAATTTGTACGGAACCCTCAATGCACGAGTCTGACTCGCACATACTCGGTTTTATTTTTATTTTTTGACGTTGGGAAATTATCAAATAACATCGCTCTGGGTGAAGCGAGTCTGACACTCCTTGTGTCAGACTTTTACTGACTGAACGTACCCATGTTTATTTCGTTGCTCTTTGCGTTCCAAGGTCGTGGAGACTCCCCCAGAACATCACAGATGCTATCATCATCATTTCAGCCGAAAGACGTCCACTGTTAGACATAGGCCTCCCCCAAGTATCACCATAGCAACTGGCCCTGTCCATCCATCGGATTCCCGCGACCCACACCAGGACATCGATCGGTCCATCTTGTGAGTTCAGAATCTTTTGGTCCTATATTCTGTTGTCTCACATATTCTGTTGTACTTAAGTTTGGCGATTCTTCGAGCTAAGTCGTTAACCTTACTTCCATAGATGTAGCTTGTCTCAATTATACTCCAAGGTGCGAAGGATGTGATACAATGAACAAGTTCAAACTCTGTTTATATCATGGTTATTTGCTAACTTTGTGATAACTCGCTTTTTATTGTGCTCTCCTTTTGTGAAACTAAGTAATTTTGCAGAAATGTTTGCATGTGTTGTATCTTTTCATTCAAGGTAAACCTGTCATAATTTCGAAGGACATTATCAGGATCTGTGTAAAATGTATAGTTTAAGGCCTGCGCAGACGACGGATTTTTGTCCGCGGACTTTTTTGTCCGCTAAAATAGATCGCTTACAACTATATCGAGTAACGCAAACGAGGGATTAAAAGTGTCGCGTACAAAAAGTCCTTCGAATAACCGAGGACATACAGAGAGCGGACAGGACAAAAGTACGGGGAAGTCTCCGAAAAAAATAGAACTCGTGTGACTTGGCGAAGCAACGCACATGGCGCACTTTAGTGCGCGTTATGCACTCGAGAGTGACGTACGTATGCACGAAGATAAACACGCACACCGTGTGCGTTGAGTTCGCGGTAAATCCGCGGCGGACTTTTTGTTCGTGGAGCGTACTTTTTTCTCCGCCGCGGAGAGAAGTCCATCGTCTGCGCAGGCCTTTAAAGAGTTTTTATCTATATTAGTCTATACTAGTGTAGCGACATCTATGACGCAAAAAAGGAACTAAATTCAAAATCCTGCATCGCGGTATTAGAATTTACCGCGCGATTAGAGTTCTCTGCGAGATTAAAACTTATAAAACAACCCAAAGTTAACTATAAGGCAGTTGCTCGGACCAGACATATTATAAAGCTGAATAGCTGCTGTTTGACCGCGCTAATCTCAGAAACAACGGGTCGAAACGTAACATTTTTTTAGTGTTGGATAGTACATTTATCAAGAACAGCTACAGGCCATAACTTCACACCTATGACCAACCTAACTTCACCAAAGACGACAGTGAAACCGCGGGGCTAGCAGTAACCATAGACGCGGGCGAACCGGAGGACAGCTAGTGTTAGTGTTATGCAAAAATGGATAAACATACTTTTGCATGACAATATACGAAATATACAATTCAGAAAGTAATTTTGAGGCTAAAAAATAATTGGTTGGAAATACTAATACCAATATGGCCCTGTTTCAACACAATTTTAAAACTAGTAACTTCTAAGCTCTTTCTTCTTGCTAAACGCTCTTAAGTCACTATTTTCCAAGTTCATTCTCCTCTACACTAAATCAAATTGAATGTTGCTTGTTATTTCAAATCAATCTGTGTAGCTTTTTGCCTAGTACGTTCTTCCAGGGGTTTCCAGTCTAACCAGATATAGCTGGACACCAGTATTTTACAGAGAGCGACTGCTCATCTGATCTCCACAACCCAGTCACTGGCAAGACATGGTCGGCGGTGCGTAATGAACCACGCGTTCCTCAAAGCGATGTCAGCAAAACCGTAGAGGCTCAGCAGGGCCGAAGCCTATTAGAGACATGGGTCGACTTCTGAAAAGGTTACCCGTGATCTTAGAACGCAAAGGCAAGGAATATAGGTGTGGTTTTAGTGAGTAAAATTCTAACACGTCCTCTTGCTTCGCAATAAAGTGAGAGAAGTCATTAAATGGTTTTCCACTTTAAAAAAAGACCGATATCAGGTTTGGTTTGGACTGTCCGTAGGGACTGTTAAAGGTCTATCAATGACAGTCGAGATTTTTTTAATAGAGTCACCGTGGCCTGGAATAAAAAGTGTAACAGAAAGACACAGGTGGGCTTTAGTCACTAAAAGTCTGATGCGATCTCTCACTCAGTTATAGGATGATTTCCAGGTCTACCAGCTTTATGGATCTTTACCTGAAGTCCTTGCTTGTTAAAGTTGATGTTGGTCCTCACAGTGCGATGGTGCAAAGGCTGGACAGGCCTCGCGTTGTTGCCTAGAGGCGCTTTGGGAGTCAGCTGGGAACCTTGCATCAGCTGACGAAGAGCGTACATCTGGAAAAATATAGGAGTTGAAAAAAAAAATCTGGAAAGGGGACTGCGAATTTCTAGTGTAGTTGTGAATACCTGACGTATGCTACCGCGTTAAAAAAAGATTCATATCTGTTGAAAAAAAGGGTTTTTTTAATGCATTGTTTTTTTTTATTTTTAAACCATTTTCACATTATTCTTTTTCTAACCGGTTTGGGGCACATCGTTTGAATGGTGTCAAAATCTAAAACGGATTTAGGTATTTTATATTCGCAAGTCAATTTTTGTGTTTTATCACCGTGTCTATGGATCGAGTACGTGAACATAGTATTTTTTCGCCTGAGCGTCTGAGCTTAGCTGAGTAGATAGCTCCTTCTAGCTTTATTTACCAATGTTTTTTGTGAAAAAAGTGAGTAAATTATTTCTTGAATATTTTTTTTTTTGGAATTGATGACTATTTTATAAAAAAGTCATTCAATAGGGTTAGATTATTAGCTTAATTCATTGCTGAGTTAAGCTCGCCTTTGTACATAAACTCTCTCTGTCACCGTGTACTATGCAGTGTTTGTGTACAATAAAGAATTAAAAAAGAAAACGCGATCTACCCTAGGGGTTAAATTAGGAAATAACCTTTCCTGCAAAAAGCACAAACAGTCGGTTACGATGTTTTTCCTGATGAGGTTATCGAAGCAGTCAGCATACCGATGCTGACTGGTAGAGATTGCCTTGTTCTATTAAATCCCCCTGTATACAACTATTGTCCATGAAGTTTAAATAAATAAAGAAACACACGCGACACTTCGCGTGACCCAAGGGCTGGCTTTTACCTTGGTCAGAGATTAAGCATTGCCATACAACGTGGCAATGCCGCCAGCCTTTTGGGCACACTTCCAGTCGACAACGACGCGGAAGAGTTTCATGACGCCATATTTTAGTTAGGAGTAGCTTTTAGTGTATATAGTTTTAATTAGTTAAGTGTTTTTGTGTATAATTTTGTATAATTATATATAAAAATAGAATAAAAATGAAAAAAAAAAAATATGCTCGTAATACCTCTTGCTTAGAAATATAAATAGGTTTGTTGAAGATGATCCAGACAGCCGTCTCCCAACAGCCAGGGTGCGTGGTGGAGCCCTCGTACGTGAGGTATTGCTGCGTCTTCGGGAGCAGAGAGCTTAACGGGAGGTGCTTGATGGGGAATGACGAACCTTTAACAATGCAAGTGTGAATATACATGAAAAAGTATATAATAATATGAAATACTAGGCGCCAGATAAACGTGGAATAAAGTACATTGACCTTTCCTTAATATTTCTGAGTAGGTACCCGAAAACCAACAATGAACAGTTTTTTAGTACTAGAACATGGAAAGAATCACGACAGATGTCTTTTCAAAACGGTTTTATGTTTTTATATACGTTTATGAAATTAAGAATTTCAAAAAATATAGGAGGGTCAGTGACCGTTACATCAAGTTTATCTGGCGCCTACTTTTCATTAAGCTATAGAAAATCTTTCATTTTGTAGAAATTAGTTAATTTTGTAAACAATGTTATTTTGTTAAAAATGGAGGTCAGCAATGGTTAAACATTACAGTTTACATATGATAAATTTGTGTTATTTTTATTACATTTCTATCAGAAGATAGGTCATTACCCTGGGACATTGTGTGGATATTAGATTTGCTATAATCAGAAATTCCACAAAGTGAGATCCACAATTATTTTTTTTACTTTTTAATGCTTCAATCACACTAAAAATAAAATAAACTAAAACATTGAGTTCAGCGCCATCTAGTGAGAACATGACCACATTCAGGCCTGTAGCCTTAGCTCCCGAGCAGAGCCTTAAAACAGTGATTTTCTAGGTTACCGAGAAGTAGACTTCAGATGACAAGTTTGAAAAAAAATATCATAGATTCTTTAATAACATTATCAACTTTCTTAAATAACATTATTTTTTCGTATGATTAATACTTTTGACAAATAAATAAAACAAATAACAACATTAGATTTTTCCGATTGATTTGTGTTCCCTACGCCTTTCAAACAGCTTTGTTCTTTAGAAATAAGATTACACAAAAAAATTGCTGGTTAAATATTCTTCTTTTTCTTTTCGATTCCATGGTAAACTCGTCAACTGTTTGGGCCCAATAGGTGGCTACATTAATAGCAGCATCGGTAGCACTCATCAAATCCTCCAAAGTGCAGGTATACGGACACTTGGGGCATTCCAAAATGTGGCTCATGTTTTGAACAAGAGCACCGCACTCACATTGAGTATTCGATGGGTCTATAAAACCCCATTTTGCCAAGTTGTGTTTGTAGCCGCCTACCTGGGTTCGCAACCGATTTAGTGCCTTCCATACAGGCCACTCCAAATCGCGTCCAGGCGGGAGATGCTCTTGGGGTTAATATTCTTCAGAATGTACATAGCACATGTAAATCAATCAATATTTTGCAAAGAAAATGTATTTAAAGTTGCAGCTGGGCGCAGGCGGTATGAGTTTGTGTGCATTTAACTCCGCCCAGGTGTTCAAGGGACTATACGCCTTAAGAAGGCTACTGATAGTGTTCATTTTATGTACGAGCATTTGAGCAATCATGTTTCGTAAGCAACACTGTAGTTGATCGCTCACTATGGGAACAGGAATGGGAATATCGGAATTACTTAGTGTTTTACTTACCTCTGTAAGTTACTTTGTTGAAAGCGTTAGTGATCAACCTAAAGTCGGTGTTCTCCGGATCCCCAACCTGTCAACAAATATAATACACGTATTTAGTGATTGTAAAGAACATGAAAACCTGGTCAAGTGCGAGTTGAACTCGCACACGAAGGGTTCCGTGTTACAATAATAAAATCAAAACGTCAAAACTCGAAAAAATAACGTTTCTTGTATGGGAACTCACTTTAATTCTTAATTTGTTGTTATAGCGGTTATAGAAATACATATTCTGTAAAAAATTGAAGACTCTAACGGTCTATGAGACACAGCACGCTGAAAGATAAACGTATAGACAGACAGGCGGTTGGACGGACGGACAGACAGTGGAAGCTTAATAAATGGTCCCGTTGGCATTCTTCGGGTACAGAATACGGAAGAAGAGAACCCTAAAATAAAAGTACAGAACCCCAAAATAAAAGTACAGAACCCCAAAATAAAAGTACAGAACCTCAAAATAAAAGTACAGATCCCAAAATAAAAGTACAGAACCTTAAAAAGTAAAATTGAAGGCAGGTTTACATGTTCAGGGGCCTTGCCTGCTCTGGCTGAAGGAATGTTTGAAAGAGTTACGCAAAGGGCAACTGAAGGAACACAGGTGGTTTTTAGTCAGTGAAAGTCTTACACTATCTCCCGCTCCGCTCAAGAGCAAGGGGGAAGGGTGCATCCTCCTTTGCTAGCATTACTGCTTCGCAAAAGGAGGCGACCGACTGCTACTCCTCCTCGCTCCAGACCATGGCCTGTACCAAGGCCCAGCGCGAGAGATCACTGCCGCCGATCGCCCCCGCGAGGACACATTACATAGGTGTACACTAAGAAAGGATTTTCCAAAATTCAGCCCCTAAGGTGATGAAACGGGGTTTTAAAATTTGTATGAAGAAAGCTATTTTCACGCGGGCAAAGTCGCTATCAGAAGCTAGTAAACAATAAATGCTTGTGTTACATGAAAAAATACATTATGAATTTAGTTTACACTTATTACCTGCACCATAAGTGAAATGCCGACGATTCCTTGTGACTTATGCTGAGCTTCGGACATATTGTGGTACAGCTCCTTGTTGAAGCCATACAGTTGGATCTGAGAACAAAACATATAATATATGTATAATACATATACTAAACATTATGATAACTTACTGACTAAAAACCTCGCTGCAAGCAAAGCTACAAGTATCGACCTGAGAAGGGCAGATTTTTTGTTTAACATGTTTGTTATCAAATCGATCCAGCCGTTTAGCAGGAGTTAGGTGACAAACACACGTACAGAAAAATTATAAATTGAGAACCCGATTACAGCGCCACCTCCCGGGTTTAACTGTATTTTCAAACTATCTAGAAACCCACTTAAAAATATAGGCAAAGTTTCATCCAAATCCAATCAAGCTGTTTAGGAGGAGTTGTATGACAAACATACACACAGAAGAATTATATTATATACAACATTATTTTTAGTATATGCGAAACCTGAATATAATTTCTCCAGAATCAGTAACTGAATCAATTCCAATAAGTTTTAAACCATCTTTTTTATTTTTTTTTTATTGGGTGGGAAAATCGTCTTATGACAAATCCCATTCTTAGATTTTTTCCCAAAAATATTTAAAAAAGGTCACAAGTTGGACACGACCGACCTTAGTGTACAACAAAACAGGTCATGGCAGGTCATAGGGGGCATTAGATACCAGCGCACAGCTGAGTGCGGGAGCCAAAACCCTTCAGTCGCCCGGTGACAACTAGGTAATATAACAAGCTTATAACTGTGTTTTTATATGATACAGTTATGAAATTTTGTACATATGTAGATTCTATACAAAAATGCTAGACACGTATTTCGGATATCGCATGTACTAAAAATAATGTTGTGTAAAGACATTACCAAAGGGCAATGGAAAGGGCTATGCTCGGAGTTTCCTTGCTTTAAGGAATGAAGATATCCACAGGAGAACCAAGGTCGCCATCATAGCCCGAAGAATAGTCAAACTAAAGTGGCAGCACATTGCTCGTAGAACGGATGGTCGATGGGGCCGAAAGGTATTAGAGTGGAAAATGCGGCGTTGGAAGGCCTCAAGGTGGACCGAGGACTTGGTGAGAATCGCGGGAATGCGGTGGATGCGAGACGCACAGGATCGGTCGTTGTGGAGACGCCTGGGGGAAGCCTATGTCCAACAGTGGACGTCTTTCGGCTGAAATAATGATGATAAAGATAACACAATTAATTGGAAACGGAACTCAAATAACATTCCTGATACCATTGTTTTTGCTTTCAATTTTAATATTGAATTTAATTAACACCAATTTAATCAATGGAAATGTTTGGCCCGAGCGAATGACGATAATTTTAGCGTCAGTCGATTATTTCCAACTTTGCGGAGTGCGGTTTGCGGTCGAATCTTAATGACTTTTTGATTTAGCCTCTATCACTGTTTTAACTTTATTGTGGTTTAGTATTTGTTAATGGGTACTCGTTAGTGGGTACTTTGTTGAGTACTGCTTCATTTAAATTAATGGTTAGTGGGTTTATATTCAAACTGACATTCTATCAACGGCGATGAAGTGACATTTCTGTGACTATATCCTTAAATTCAAATTCATTTATTCACATTTAAATAGAGTAATTTAATTCGATAGTTTCATATGTTACATTATTGAATCTTATGTGAAGTAATATAATAATAATATAATATATTCCAAAACTATCACACAACGCTGTCCAGTCCCAAGCTAAGCAGAGCTTGTGTTATTAGTACCCATAAAGTTATCATTATTTTAAATTAGTAATTAGTACAGACAACTGATAATTATACTCATATATTTCTAAATATATACATATATAGATAAATTACACCCAGACGCAGAACAAATGATCGTGCTCATCACACAAACATTTGTACTGGATGGGAATCGAACTCACGACCTCCGGCATGGCATTCAGGCCACTAACCACTAGACCAACAGGCCAGTCAAAGAAGCCAGTGAAGTTATTTTTTATACAAAGAAATAAAAAAGGAATGGGTATTTAATAGTGATAACTCATTCCTAATGGCTCTGAAATTCGTCGTGTCTAATGTCAATTATATACTACCTATGGTTAAAAATAGTCCCATATAATGCAAATAAATACAGTCCATTACAATCGTCCTCTCGACCTTATTTTGCCAATCTCAATAGAAATTGATATATGTATATAATATAAAATATCGTTCCCTTATTGCAAAAACCAACTAAATGCACGAACATTTTTTGTATTATTATATTATGTTTTGAAGTAAGGCTTTTATTTCCGGGTGGTTATAAAAAAAAAAAAACTTTAGACCGGCTGCGCATTTAGTATTATATAGAATACCTAGGCAAATATTTCATACTTTACGTACACGTTTAAAGTATTTTATACATTGCTTAGGCATTGTATAGAATATTGGATACGGAATCGATATCGGATATATTAAATAATTATATGAGTTTTCAAGTAAATACTGTCAATGCTGCCAAATCCAGTCTCTATTATTAAATATCCTCTAGGGTCGTACAACTTGAACCCTTTAAACTTTGATTGTTTACAGCCACAATGGCTGTTTTCTTGATACTTGAATACGAGCAAATCACTACGTACATTACGGTCTTATGAATATACATACCGTAAAACGAGGTGAATAGAAACGGAGGGGTGAATAGAAACAAAACTTTGGTTTGGTTTTTCACTTTAATACTTTAATTTTTATTTTATATTATCGGCTTCTAACAAATCATCGACTTTTTAGAATAACAATTCATTAATAAATTGGCATAGTTAAATGCTACAAAAAATATTCAAATACCCTTTGAAGTTTTGTTTCTATTCACCCCAAAGTTTCTATTTCCCCCATTTAACTGTATTTTAGTATTTAATCATACTTTTTCTCTTTTCGTGTCGATGTACTAAAACAAATTTTTTTTTTGACCAGTATTTGGCAACCTGTACAGCTTTGTTACTGGCCTCATATAAATCTTGAAGGTTTTTCAAGCAACAAGGCCAAGTTTCTCATGTCTATACCAGAACTTACGTTGTAACACACTGTGTGTTAGAGAAACTCACCGCGACAGCGAACTATCTAGACTGTAAGTAACTGGTATGATACGTACAGCCGAAATCCCACATGGAAAATACGGCAGTGCTATATAATTAAATAATTGCAATTTGTAAGAATCATCTTACAAATTGCAATTAGTATGATTTAATTATTTAAACCACCTAAAGTGGTGGTAAGTTTCCGTACTCCGTAGTTGATACTATGGAGGTAGAATAGAATAAACAACTACAGCGCAGAGTACGCGTGGAAGACCACTCTCCACTTGAGTCATGACGGTCCAAAAAGACCTTAAAGAAACCCAATTCAACAAAGACATGATATAAATTGGTCCCTATGTTTACAACAGAGTAAATAAAATCTTACATATACGAATTTACTAAATATAAATGTAAAATAACAGTAGGGAACTGGCTCCTTGATTTGGACTATGAAGACACAGAAGGTATCATCAAAACCATAAAGTAAATTAGATCACATTCATTATAAACACACACACACACATACATTATACACTACACATTTCACTAAAAATGACACTTTTCCTTTACACTAAACATGTCATTTTATAAATCTCTCCTGCTAATAATCGTACAAACATAAGATTCTTGTTTATGTGCCGCAAAATGCGATTATGATTAAAAGGGTGTGAGCCTGGAGATCTGTCATACAGGTCTCGAACCTAGTTCAGACTCCAGCTCTCACAAAGGTTTTTAGCCTTCAGGCAAAATTTGTGAAATATACTTGTTACAATGTACCTTTATGAGAGAAATAAAAATGATATTTATTATTATTTATTATAAAATAGTGTTCAATAGAAAACAAGGGCAAGGAAGACCAAATAAATGCAATAAAGTCTACCCAGATGAAAATTTTCCTGCTCAGATCATATTTTTTTTTCCATATCCTCTATTCGTCATCATCTGAGTAACATCTTTCTTGACATTATCTTTCACACACTTTATCCATTGTTCGTTTTTCAAATTTGAAAAATTCTAAATCGAATGCGCTTTTTATCGAATTCAAAAATTGTGACATTCCCAACCGGAGTCTGTATTTCGCGATAGCCACAACGTGAGGGTTTTAAAATTAAGAGTAAATAGGTTACTTTTAGACAAGCGTGGTCCACCGTCAACCACATCATCTTGTACCATCAGGTGAAATAGTGGTTAAACCAGAACCTATCTTGCCCTTTTCATATGAGAGGTTTGATTCATAATATGGTTACATTGGGCTAAGTTATCAATTTTATTTCTAAAACTCAAAAAGAAAAAAAAAATATTTCTGTCATTTTTTTTGAGAGAAAATATCTTACTCCAAACCCACAATTTAAAGCCCCTAAAATGATACACATAAATCTTTCAAAATATTTCGACATAATAGCTTTAAAACGATCGCATTCGATGTTAAAGAGCGAACTTCGGTCGTTGGGACCCTCGCAGCTAATAACGAGTGTTCGATAACCGTAGTGCTTTAGTGTTGACTTGTGAAATTATAATCATTTGGAATTTGTAGACAGAGTTGGTCTGATACGGTTGGGGAGTTTGTTTCATTTGTTTTTTTTTGTTTAAGTAAAACATTGGCCGTAAATAGATTTCGTGCAGAACAATGTGATTACTTTTCAGTTATTAAATTCGCAACTTAGGGCTATATTTCACCGGGACACTACGACGGCGCGACCAGTCGCCACTACCAACAAAATGTATACTGCTCTATCTCATCTGGTATCCATTTGGTTGCGCAACCAATTTGGCAGCGCAACCAACTCGGACGCGTGTACTTAAGGTCCATTTTGATACTGTCTCACTGTGGTGTAGCGACTCTGGTGTCTGTATGGTGTCCCGATGAAATATAGCTCTTACAGTCTTCTATCAATGACAATATTTAATATCTAGCTGTGATGGTTAGTAGAGAATAAAGGATTTAAAAGAAGACTTGGTCTTTTTTTAACTTCTATCTTCTCCCTTCTTCCCTTTTTCCACCTTTCGTCCTCGCACTCACAAATACATGGGAAAAAAGGCAAATGATAATAAATATTATACCCAAAGCATTATTTTCTAGAAGCAATACTTTTCTGTGGGATATTATTCAAAAATTTCTCACGCTCTAACGTGAATCAACAGAGGGCGTGACTAAAAATGCACTCCTGTTTCTTCGTTGCTTTTCATATCAGGGCCGAGTCTTCCTTTCAGAAGCAGACCCTTGGCCCTTGTAGGCTTCGACTCTGCTGGGCCCCTATGGTTTGCTGAAATCTCATAGAGGCGCGCGTGGAACAGTACGCTCTGTCGATGACTTGGGTTCGGTCCGGACAGTTACCAGACAATCCGACGGCAAGCCCGCGCCTACGGTGGCCGGAAATCGGTTCGAGATCCCGGCGGCTGCGACGTGAGGGCCGCTCTCTTGCGTGTGCACGTGAAATTGTTAGGACATCAGTTGTTCATTTCGCGCATCGGATGACACATCGTTGGAAGGTTTTGTACCGATGACCTGGTGAGGGTCGTGGGAATCCGATCGAGATGCACGGGACCTTTTGTTGTTACGACACTTGGGGAGATTTATGTCCAGCAGTGGACGTCTTTCGACTAAAATGATGATGGTATTCCGCGCACCAGAAGACGCAGCGTTGGAAGGCCTCCTACAAGGTGACCGATGACCTGGTAAAGGTTGCGGAAATTCCATGGATGCGAGATACACGAGACCGTTCATTATGGCGACACTTTGGGGAGGTCTATGTCCAACAGTGGACGTCTTTCGGCTGAAATGATGATGATGATGGTGATGAAGCGGTTCATGCATCATATTTATGCCTATGTTCGTTATGACTTTGAAACCATCTACTGACGTGCTCCAAACCGGTTTCATTCGAAAGCCGAAGATCGTTTTAGAGCAATAAAACATTGCATTAATTTTTTTTTTTTTTTTATTCTTGATATGTTCGCGCTTGACTGCTATCTCACCTGATGGAAAGCGACGATGCGGTCGATGATGGAACGCGCTTACCTAGAAGTAACCTATTCACTCTTGACTTAAAGATTCCCGGGTTGTAGCTATCAGGAAACACAGATTCCGGCAAGGAATTCCACCCCTTAGCTGCACGCACAATGAATATGTTCCCAAAACGTTTAAAAATGCAAATTTCCTTTTTTTCATAAACAGAATGTGTTTCTTTTTGGCTTAGTACATGCCAGTTATCCGCTACTCTATTATATACCAGCTGACCCGTGTCTGCTCAGCCGCACGTAAAACATTTTTCGGGTAAAAAATATTGTTAATTAGCTTGATACTGGTGAAAGATTTTCAAAGTCCAGTAGTTCCAGAGAATACTTCCTACAAACGGAATTATACATATTATAGTGTAGACGTAGATATAGACAAAATATCCAATATCACGTAACTAACTAAAGATACATAGTACACATCAGCAAAACCACTTTTCAATATAACCCTCGGGCTATACAATAAATACCTTAACCCGTAACTGCTTAATAAAACCGGAATTAATTTGAAATCGAAGACGGATCTTCGGATCTCGAAGTTAGTCAGCTATCGGAATGTGGGTGCATAGTTGCCAGTTTGCGGTCAAACGGGTGCATAGTTAGACTACCTGGCTATGGGTAAAGAGGGATTTATATGGGTCTAGATACGGAATTAGTGCGCAGAGTGGAAGAGTTTTTGACGGTAAATTGATGTCGTCGAACAATTCATTTTTAATATTCAAAAGCATTTACAGGTTAAAATTATTCTGGAGCATTTTAGTTTGAAAGGAATTCAAACCTCAATCAATTTTTTATTTCAACCAGTAATCAATTTTTTATTTTTTATTAGTGGCCAGTTTGATTTTTGAATAAACTTGTTCGATGCACGTTTTTTTTTTCAAAATAAGAACAAGGTTTGACGTTCCAAATTCAAATCTCATTACTACTTAAGAAATGATCATATTTCATTAAATCCCTAGGAACAGAATGATTTGCTTTAGGTGATGGTTATGTCGTGGCCAGATATTAGAAATTGATCACTTCATGAAATGGCCAAGAAAAACTGGCCAGATCGTTTAAACGCTAACATATTTTGATGATATTTCAATCTTCGTTTGGCCTACTTTCTTTAGACCTTTCATCGTCATTGAAATCATACATCAATGATATGGCCAAACGAGGATTGCATATCATCAAATGTTAGCGTTTAAACGATCTGGCCAGTTTTCGTTGGACATATCATGAAGTCATCAATTTTGTGATTTGGCCACGACAGTTATATGACAAATAAAAGGGCATTATCGAGCAGGTGGTGCAAAAACTATATGATGGAACTAAAGCGTGCACTATATTAAACTCCTCTTAGTTATCTCATGTCGACTTACGATTTGAACAATTCATTTTTACTATTCAAAAGCATTTACAGGTTAAAATTGTTCTGGAACATTTTAGTTTGAAAGGAATTCAAACTCGAACTCAATATTATTATTTTTTTAGAGACGTGTCAGAAATCAAATTTTATTCTTTTTTTTTATTAGCGGCCAGTTTGATTTTTGAATAAACTTGTTCGATTTTCGATTTTCATTCAGATAATCTGGTTTCTTTTTTTAAAATAACAACAACATTTTTTGACGTTCTAAATTCAAATCTTATTACTATCTAATTTATGGAACGCTCATAGTTATTACATTATATCCCTAGGGACAGAATGAATTGCTTTAGGTGATGGTTATGTGACAAATAAAAAGGCATTATCGAGCAGGTGGTGTAAAAACTATATGATGGAACTAAAGCTGCACTATATTAAACTCCTCTTAGTTATCCTGTGATGTTACTTACTATAGGTGCTCGCATATTTCCCTCTACACTCTGGTATCGGGTTATTACAGAGTTATACCCGCACATTGTTGTGAATTTGTGTAGTGTTATTATTATAGGGATATATCCTCTTGCTGCTCGTTATGGTAACATGCTATCCGACTTCCAACTATACTTTTTGAAAGTCTATAATGTTAGGATGAAGTGGCGCCACTGAGTGAAAAGTTAAGGTGCGGTCATGTAAAGAGGAGCGATGAAACGCATTTTACTAAAATAATCATGAATATATATGTGGATGGACGGAGAAGGTTTTTTTAATGACTAAAATCAATTGTGTCCTTTAAATACCCTTTGTGTTCCAGGACCGCGGTGTCCCTTTCAGAAATTCCCTGTGGCCTCGTGTCGACTCTACGGGGCCCTCACGAATTTGCTGACATCCCTTGAGGCACTCGTGGAACACTACGGGTTGTCGACGAAGGCCGGACGGCGAGCTACCCATTGCTTGTTGTCTGCAAGAGCTTGCCTATGTTCCAACTCAGGAGAGGTAGGCCAAAGAAAAAATAGATGGATTTTGTGAGGAGTGAGTCAGGTGACGATTGACAAGACGGAATGGAAGAAAAAAAATGGGTTGCCGGGAGCCGCCGGACAAGGCTAGAAGATGATGGTGATACATTCATTGAAGATTCGCTGTTGCCCGTAATTTCGTCCTTTTCAAAGATGTAAAACAATGCAATGCTATTTGATCCCAGAAGGTTATTTTTTGTGCGAAACTTTATTTTTTTTTTTTAAATAAAAGTTGCCTAAGTTACTCCTTATAACATCAGCATCACCAGTAAAAGTCACGTCAAAATTGATTAAATCATTTCAAAAATTAACCGTAACAAAATAAGGGAAATATACTTTCATATGCAATTAGTAAAAAAATATTATTTTGATGTTACAAAGAGACACTTCAACTTTTTTTTTTGTATAGAGTATAGATTGTTGATGAATCTCGCCTCAATAGTTTTAATGAAACTTAGAGTAGGGTAGATTTTGACCTGTATTAGGACATATGTTTTTAGGGTTCCATAGTCAAATGGCAAAAAACGGAACCCTTATAGATTCGTCATGTCTGTCTGTCTGTCCGTCCGTCCGTATGTCACAGCCACTTTTTTCCGAAACTATAAAAACTATACTGTTGAAACTTGGTAAGTAGATGTATTGTGTGAACCGCATTAAGATTTATATTGTACAAAAATAGAAAAATAAACAATCAATTTTGGGGGTTCCCCATACTTAGAACTGATACTCAAAAATTTTTTTTCAATTAACCCATACGTGTGGGGTATCTATGGATAGGTCTTCAAAAATGATATTGAGATTTCTAATATAATTTTTTTTCTAAACTGAATAGTTTGCGCGAGAGGCACTTCCAAAGTGGTAAAACGTGTTTCCCCCTACTGTAACTTCTAAAATAAGAGAATGATAAAAGTAAAAAAAAATATATGATGTACTAATTGGGTTGAACAAGATCTAGTAAGTAGTTTTTTTTTTAATACGTCATAAATCGTAAACCGCAATTAACCTTTCAAGTTTGTACGGAATCATCAGTACGCGAGTCCGACTCGCACTTGCCCAGTTTTTTTTTTATTCGAGTAGTAGGCTCCCGTGGAATAATTCGACTTTAACACAGACAAAGTGTAAATATTAGTTTGAATCCATCTGAATTCTATATCAGATGAATTAAATGTGCGTTTAAAATATTATTTATATGCATGATGAGATGTAAATGTGGGATGTTGAAATGATATTATGTTAACCTTATATTATATTTGCCTTAGAAACGGTGTTTTGAATAGAAGTTTTTTTTTTTATCAATAGACATTTCACACTAATACCGGATGGCCGGAAGGTGAACTACCCATTTCCCATCGTCCACAAACCCACGCGTACGCCTACGGTGAAGCAAAAGGAGTAGCAGCTTGGGTTCTGTAGTTTCTACCTAACTCCATAGAAAAATGCCATACGTTTATTGTATGTGTTGATACACATATTTCTATTTGCAATATAGACAAATAGATATTTGCCTAGCCTTTTCTCATGTATTTTGGGGTCAGCTTCTGATCTAACTGGATGCAGCTTTTTTTTCTGTGGGAAAAGTATCCAATCTTCCCCGCTCTGGTGCGGAGCAGACTTTTACTGACTAAAAACCCAATCCTATTTCTTTGTTGCCTTTCATACCAGGTCCGACTTTTCCTTTCAGAAGCAGACCCTTGACCCCAGTAGGCTTCGACCCTGCTGGGCCCCTACGGTTGCAGACTTCTCCTTGAGGCGCGCGTGGTAGTACACGCCATCGACGACTTGGGCTCGGTCCGGATGGTTACCGGACGATCTGATGGTGACCTACCCATTGCTGACTGGATGCAGCTGAATACAAGTTTTTTACATGGAGCAACAGCCTATCTGATTTCCACAACCCAGTTCATGGGCAACACCGCTATCCCTTGACGAGACTGGCGTCAGACTATCTGTAACTACTGTCAAAGTCAACAGTGATCAACAGTGTGTAACAAATGACTGCTAGGACCAACAACATAAGGGCATCCAACTCGACATACATTTTCACTGTTTTTCATACAACCGCTCTTACACGATTATGACGTTATTACATATTTTTCATTAAATAATTTGGAAACACAGTATCTTGTGAATATTATCTAGGCTTCTATTGAAATCAATTCATGAATTTGTGTAAAACTAATCCAGTAAGTAAGTCTACTCACCTCCCCAGGAAAAGTATGATGGTCAATCTGATGCTCCGACCCCCGATTGTCTTCCATGCCATAATGGAAGTAGATCTCCTCGAACTGGTAGCGGTAAGACAGAGGACCCCCGCTGATGTTCACCTGGTGTTTGGAGTCTTTCTCCACGCGGAAGACCAGGGATTGCCCCGTGTTCTGGAGGATGCCGCTGACCTGGTGGAAGAAATGATTTTTAATAAGATTTTCAAGGGTCATCATGATGTGTTAACATGTCAGGCATGCGAGTGGGAAAGAGGGATGAAGCTGTACACCCTACGAGTATATAGTTCTATCTCTTTAACAGTTTAGATTAGGTTGTAAAAGGGTCGCGTTAAGAGCTCGTCCCTACCACAAGCTCTTCATGGAATAGCATAGCATAGTCGGCCTTATATTGTTCTCACTGTTGGGACTGCTGGGCCCACTCTCTAGGAGAGGAGATGGGCCGTAATCCACCACGCGGGCCCAGTGCGAGTTGGTGGATATCACATGTCTTCGAATTTTTGGTTCCAGGACATGCCGGTTTCCTCACGATGGTTTTCCTTCACCATTTTCAGAGCAATGGTGATGAAATAAATTACACAAAGTAATGCGCCTGGCAGGGTTTGAACCCTCAACCCATAACTCGTAAGTCGAGGCCGTTACCACTCGGCCACCACTGCTCACCAAGCTCTTCAAGTCCTCGATAATATTATTAGTATAGACTAAATAAGTCTATACTAAATATATTATAGAGCTTAACAATTTGTTACTTTATTTGGTCGATCGCGCTAATTTCAGAAACTTCTAGATAGTATTAAATTTTTTTTTAATGTTTGATAGCCCATTCATTGAGGAAGGCTATATAACATCATGCAACAACCCACAGGAGCGGAGCAGTAAATAAAGACGCGAGTGAAACCGCAGAGGACAGCTCGAAAGATTTACCGTGGCCCTCACATAAAGCAACTGAAGGAACATTATAGGTTTTAGTCAGTTAAAGTCTGACATTTCCCTTCGCTCCACACAGTGTGTGAGAAGTCAGATGTCTGCAGCTGGACTTCTAATAATTAAAACTTTACCATATCATCGGTTAACATATGAAAGTCAAGCCCACCTTGTGCTTGACTGCGATTTCACCTGATGGTAAGCAATGATGCATTCTTTGATGCTGAAGAGCACTAGTTTATCAAGAGCCTTAAAGACTCCTAAATTATAAAAGGTCGGGAAGACCGCAGCTGGCCAATTATTCCAGTCCCTCGATATATGTGGTATAAACGTCGAGGCGAAACGATTAATCCGAACCGTAGACGACAATTCTTGAGGCTATTGTTTAACAACTAAAATGATGCCAAAAATCAGGTCGAAAACTCCAGCCACAATAGAAAATGGTGGCATTCAAACACCACTACCAAATAATAATCAACACGAATTGGTATGAATCACACTGTCGGCTCCCCATGGGGCGTCCATGGGGTGTCCTATCAATCAATGGGTCGCACCTTGATTAGAACCTGGCAACTTATGCGCTTTGAGTGGAGATGATGTATGGCTTGTTGACACGCGAGGGACAAGGTTATAAAGGTGGTGGAAGTGGCTCGTAATTTGTTGTTTATGGCATTTTATTTTGCTGTTGTATATTTTTTAAGAGTGGGAGTAAATAGGTCTATGGGAAGATAAATTGATGGTATTAGGTACTGCGCAGTGGACTAGTCGTGGCCCATTTAGTAACAGTCCTAACTTATGAATTATATGACGCGAGTTCAGGACCTGTACCATGACGTTTAAAGTAAGATTGTTTCATTCTTATTTCCAGTGTGGGCAAGAGATGGCGCTAGACAACCTGTACAGCTCTGTCTTTTACCCACACTAAAATAAGAATGAAACAATCTTACTTTGAAAGTCATGGTAACCCCGCAGACCCAAGCAGGACGTAAAGCACTTGATGCTACTGCTCTCAAAACAGTGAAGGAAAACATCGTGAGGAAACCGGTATGTTCTAGATTAATAAATTTGAAGACATGTGACATCCACCAACGTACACTGGGCATGTGGTGGGATACAGTTCATTTCCTTTCATAGAGAGGAGGCCTGAGTCCCAGCAGTGGGAACATTACAAAGATGATTTTGCTTATGTTTATGGATTTTTATTATTTTGAACAACATTTTCAACAGCTAGTTTTGACAGCAATATTAAATTAACATGCTATTAGCGACGATGATTATTAAAAAACTGAGTAAGTGCGAGTTGGACTCGCGTACTGAGGGTTTTGTACAAATTTACCTATAAAAATAGTTCAATTCCCGAATGGAGTCTCGAAGATTTTTCCGAATCACAAAAAAATCATTTTTTACAATAAAACTGTTTTCAGATTTAATCCTATATGTACCTGAGCTATAAGACCTTGCTTTATGCCTTTCAGGATTTTGGGTCAATAGAAACTAAAGTAGCTTAAGAATTTTGATTCCTTTGAGAGTGTCGAAATATACGTTTTTTGCGATTTAAACAGCCGTATTTATTTTTTGTTAACTTAGATGTTTGCCTAATTTGTTCACAGCTTTAAGGGACCGCAGACTTGAAAATAAAATTTTAATATTTTTAACTCGATATCTCCACGCGTTCCCGAGGTAAAGTGATAATTTTTTGTAAGGGTACCGTTTTTTCCTTTTGAAGTACGGAACCCTACTGCGCTCTCGACATTTGGAAGCCTATTCTATACATTTTAAATCCATGTTATTTTGTTGAGGGAGTGACTTGCCTTGTAGATAATGTTATGTAAGAGATAGCTACAAACATTTTCGTTTAATAGATTACTTTAAAATAGAGGAGTTCGTAGCTGGAATAATAACAGCCGCACGGGTCGATCTCCAAGGATAAGCAACACTTAGCGAGGTCGGTTTTTGGATGGATGTCCTGACCATCTTTACATACCGAGATTCCTCCGTGCCGTGAACATTAAGCCGTAGGTCCCGGCTGTCATTTGTAGATCTTTGGCAGTCGTTACGGATAGTTAGAAACCAGGAAACCTGACATCGGTCTCGCCAAGGGGTATAATGTTACCCAGTTACTGAGTTGTAGAGGTCAGATAGGCAGCCTCCATGTAAAATACCATGTTTGACTAGAAACCGATCCCAAGGGGTCTTAGTTGGGATAATATTGGGCATTATTTTTTTTATTTGATATAAGCTAGTGCTTGACTAAAAAAAGATTGACGTGACTACAAAAGATTGCATGTAGCGGAGACGAGAATGTTGAGATGGATGTGTGGTGTGACGAGAATGGATAAAGTGAGAAATGAATATATTAGAGGAAGTTTGAAAGTGGCGCCAGTGACTGAAAAGTTGAAGGGGAATCGTTTGTCTTGGTATGGTCATGTAAAGAGGAGAGATGAAACGCATGTTACTAAAAGAGTTATGAGTATACATGTGGATGGGTGGAGAGGGAGAGGGAGGCCAAAGAAAAGATGGATGGATTGTGTGAACAGTGATATGAAAGAAAAGGAACTTAGTGATAGTATGACGGTTGACAGGATAGAATGGAAGAAAAAAACGTGTTGCGCCGACCCCAAATAAGATGGGACAAGGGCAGGAAGATGATGATAAGCTAGTGCTTGACTGCGATCCCACTTGATGGTAAGTAATGATGCAATCGTTGATGGTGAGGCGCACTAGTATATTAATAGCCTATTCGCTCTAACCTTGAAGACACCCAAATTAAAATCGGATGGAAAGACCGCAGCAGGCAAATTGTTCCAGTCCTTCGATATACGTGGTATAAACGACGAGGCGAAGCGTTATTGTACTTATTTTAATTTATTGAATTTTTATTTTTATTTTATTTATTGGATTTTTATTGTATTTTTTTTGGATTTATTTATTGATTTTAAGCTAATTATTTTATATGAATGATCTCTAATATGGGTTTTTACTTGAAATAAATGAATTCTATTTTATTTTTGAAGATTGGACTTAACCAAATCTGGATCACCAAATTTAGCCTCTTCGCAAGCCACGATCGATCTTTGATTACTTTTAGAAATGTATTTCTTGGTATACAAAAATAAACAAAAAAACACTGTGTTAAATCTCACTTGCTCTCCGGATCCTGGTTCAGGCCATGGTCCGGAGCGAGAGGGAGTAGGATGCGGTCGCCTCCTTTTGCGAAGTAGTATTAGATACTAGTGAAGGAGATGACCGTAACCGTGAGAGATCGGACATCCTCATGAATACGACTCCCGTCGATCCCCGGCCACTGTAGGCACGAACTTGCAGGCGACGAACAATGGGTAGCTCCACTTCCGCCCGTTTTTTAAGGACTGTGCCCGAATAGCCGACTGGTACTTAGTTTTGTTCCACGAGCCTCAAAGAGATGTTAGCAAAACCGTAGGGGCCCTGTAGCCGACGACCGATACCTACTAGGGCGATGAAACGAAACCCGTGGTCCTGGAACGCAAAAAGCAACTGGAGGACACAAGTGTTGTTTTAATACAGTGAAAGTCTGATACGTCTCGCTCCACCCTAGAGCGAAAGAAGTTATCGGAGGATTTCCAACACAAAAATTCACACTTGCTCTAACAATCTGCCTAGCATTTTATTTATTTATTAAGGATCTCCAACAAAGGATGTACACACACAAGTAAATGTTTAATTATTAGTTTTTAATTTTCACATCTACGAGTATGTTGATAAACTCAGGTAAACACAAGGTTTACAATAAACTTATTGCACCACCTACTTGATAATGCCTTTTTACGGCCCGTTCACGACCTTGCCGCTGTGAGCGGTAGCTAAGCGCGGGGCGGCAAGCGGTAAGAACAAAAGTATGAAAATGTTTGTAACATGCCACGAGACGCCGCTCATGGAGCCGCGCGGCCGCTTACGTAAACAGGTCGTTATATACGTCATACAGGCATCACCTAAAGCAAGCCATTCTGTCCCTAGGGATTTAATATGGGCGTTTCCTAGGGAAGAATTTGAATTTGAATTTGGAGCTTCAAAAATCATTATTTTGAAAAAAAGAACGCATTTTTGAATTTAAAAGTACTTGCATCAAATAAGTTTATCCAAACATCGAACTGGCCACAAAAAAAAAAATGTTTTACTGACAAGACTCTAAAAAAAGTAACTTGTAAATAATACTTATATATAATCTATCTAATTTTACTCGTGTTCAGTATAAATCTAGAAACCTAAAGGCCAAAGTTAAGAACCAATCTGAAAACTAGGTAGGTGTCTTTGATGTCCTGCGCCTGGCTAAAGTTACCCTTCTCGTTGATGGATTTTAAAGCGATCCTGTCATAAATATAAATTGCTATTACTTACATCCACCAAAACTTATACATTTTTAGACTTCGGTCATATTTTTATGCCTTTCTAAATATATATGTTCAAACGAGGCTAGAAATTTTAATAGTTATGATTGATGACTTTTAAATATTGTTACAAAAAAATATTCTAGCTTGAATAAAGTACCTAATTTTATAGGTCATCTATCATTTTAAACGATAATGCTTTGAAAAAGTTTTTGTGCGATAAAATTGGACCGCGGTCCCAACTTCCACCTATATATTTTTTTTTGTAGTATTTTGGGACCACAAGGAAAAAGGTATTAAAGTGCCGATACCAAAAAAAAAACAGTGTTTATTTTATTTGTGATCCAAAAATACCTACTATTCAAAAAAAAAAAAAATTTTTATAGTTCGAAGTTTGAACCGCGGTCCCGGTTCAAAGAGCCCCACGATTAGATAAAACTTGGGTACAGGTCATTGGTCCTTTTGATAACTCGAATGTCTTATTTAAATACTAACTTCTACCAGCGGCTTTGCCCGCGTGAAGGTAGGTTTCTCCATACCAACTTTGGACCCCCGTTTCAACTCTCTTAGATTTACGCCTTGTCCTCGTGGGGTCGATCGGCGGCGGCGATCTCTCGCGTCGAGTCTTGGTACAGGCCATGGTCCGGAGCAAGGAGGAGTGGCAGGCGCACACCTCCTTCTGCGAAGCAGTAATGCTAGCAAAGGAGGCGGCCTATTGCGTGAGGCAACGGTCCCCACGCCCCAACCACCTTCGATGGTGATTCTATCCCTTGACAAGTTAGTTCCTTTTTAGGTCATTTTAATTTTAAATCTCTATCAGTTTAATGCGTAACCTCTGTCCAAGGTAAAAGACAGGCCTTGGGTTACGCGCATTGTCAACAAGACGTTTCGACATATCTTTATACAACTTGTGAGCACTCGGATCCCACGATCCGAGATTATACAGCGTGGCAATGCCACCAGTCTTTTGGACATATTAATAGGCAATAGCGATGTCGAGGAGTTTTGAGTATTGACGCCATATTTTAAACAAAAAAAAAAAACTTTTATTCGGATAAGTGACATCCATATGGGTTAGTAAACAATTAAGAAAAATTTAAACCTATGTTAGTAAACTTACTATCTATCTATTTATTTTAAAACAAGGTGGTTGTTCATGATGCATCTGTGAACATTTTCAATTTTAGTTAGTTTTTTTTTCTTTAGTTACTTTTAATTAGTTTAGAGTTTTTATTATTATTTTTTGTTTTTACTGTAATTATACTGGTAGATAGTTAAGTATTTTAAATCATCATCTTCCTGCCCTTGTCCCGTGTTATTTGGGGTCGGCGCAACACGTTTTTTTCTTTCACTCTGCCCTGTCACTCGTCATGCTATTACTAACTTCCTTTTCTTTCATATCACTCTTCACACAATCCATCCATCTTTTCTTTAGTCTCCCTCTCCCTCTCCACCCATCCACATGTAAACTTATAACTCTTTTTTAAGTATTTTAAATGTTAATTGTAAAACCTTTTTCTTGTAATACAATAGAAAAAAAAAACAAAAATAAAATTTGATGCAATAAAAAACTACACTACAACTAACATTTTAAAAGTATGCTTATTTTATTTGAAACTGTATACATAAACGATCTAATTTCCGTTTCCCATACTATAGCC
This sequence comes from Mythimna vitellina, assembly GCA_949316375.1. NCBI lineage: Eukaryota > Metazoa > Arthropoda > Insecta > Lepidoptera > Noctuidae > Mythimna > Mythimna vitellina. The sequence goes on along the minus strand of OX438702.1, from coordinate 14,790,487 downwards.
TCATTGAAAGTCAACTACACATTACACGTCCGTCCCCTAAAACGGAGTATAATGCAATGTATATATTGCGAAAACGCGGTCGATGGCCTGGAAGTCTTATTTATAACTCTCTTTTTATAAGTATGATATTATTATTAGTAACTAGGTCTAAAGCGATAACAATAGCAAAAAAAAGAACGTACTATCTGGGCTTTTTTTTACCATTTTAATCGAGCATCTATTTTGTTTTTTAGTAGGGAAAATTATTTTATGACAAATCCCACTCTTTGGCCGAGCGGGAGATAGTGTCAGACTTTTACTGACTAAAAATCCACTCCTGTTCCTTCTTTGCCTTCGTCCTAGGGCCCTGGGTTTCATTTTCACACTACCCATGGCCCCAGTAGGCTTCGACCCTGCTGGGCCCCAAGGATTTGCTGACATCTCCCTGAGGCGCGCGTGGAACAATACGCGCCGTCAATGACTTAGGCTCGATCCGGACGGTTACCGGACGGTCGGACGGCGAGCCACTCATTGCTCGCCATCCGCAAGCCCGCGCCTACGGTGGCCGGAAAACGGGATCGGAATCCCGGCGGCGGTAGGGGCGTGAAGACCGTCACCTCACGCGATCCTTTGCCAGCATCACTCCTCGCTCCGGACCATGGCCTGTACCAAGCGAGAGATCGCTACCGCCGATCGCCCCCTCGAGGACACGGCGTGGTTCTGCCCAGGCGGGACACCCCTCCACCGTGTGCTCTACCGTGATCGAGCATACATTCATTAAATAATTCTATTTATTCTCTCAGAAACACTATTATCTATTATATAATTTATTTACCACGTATTACAGAATTAAATAATATCATGACTAGAAGGCTACTGTTACACGTCAATCCCCTAAAATGGACCCAGTACACTGTACTGTGACTAAAAACTAATAATCTCATTGAATTAGCCCATTATGTTCCACCACTGGGTGAAGGCTTCCCTTTCCTTTTTCCACACACGTCTATCTTTGGGCATAGTGGGCCAGGCCCTCCGGTAAAAGGAGACCAAGGTGGAAAGATGAACTTGACTCTTAACGGAAGCTTTTTTATAAGCCACTTATTTAAACTTTGAAGTCAATAGCAGCATAGAAAGGATATAATATCTGTTACAGATACCATAAAGTTTCCCTTAACGCAATTTAGGCGAAACCTACTAATAACAACACACAATTCAATTCATAAAATGAATGCTTAGGAATAATATACCAAGTCTGCCTTATTTTCGTTCTACATACTAGATATGTATGTAACATAATAATACATCGGGAAGACTACTATTATACATTACACGTCCCTCCCCTAAAACGGACCCAGCATAACGCAGTATGTAGGTTGCAAAAACGCGGCCGATAGTCCGATAGGCTATCGCGGGCCGCATACATTAGCATCGCATTGAGCGAGCTTGTAACTCACTATAAATGAATAATTCTGCACGAAATTGTAATTCATTAGGTGTGCCCGTGGAATTAGCCCTTTCGTGTAGGTACAATGATAGTAAATCACCAAATATCACATACTATGTGATATTTGGTGATTTTGGACTTACGGATTTTTAGTGATGATTGTCTTACGGTATTAGATATGGAGAACAGTAGAGGAAGTGGCACTGAGTATGCGCTTTGTTCTAGAAAAAACGGTAACAATAATAATTTATAATAGGTAATAATAATATTTCACAACTTTCACACAACGCCATCTAGGTGACTACCTACTACCTACCTACTAGGGACTCCTAAGCAGAGCTTGTGCTATGATTACTAGACAACTGATAAACATACTTAAATATTATAAAATCGTATGTATGAGCATACTATAATGAAATAGCCATAATAAAAATAATAGTTATAATGGGGTAAAATTTACCAATATCGGACACCGATAAACGGCCAAAAGTGTTGGCGACCGATAAAATTTCGCCGTTTGTTGGAACCCTTATCAAACGTAGCACTATGTTAGCGCACAGTGGCGTTTTTATCAGTTCTAATGGATATTACATGTAGCAATTACATGAGCATCAATTAGTTATTAAAAACTACGTCGTATGGATAGTGTTCTAAATGAGGTTCTAAGGTTAAAATGAAGCTTTAAAATTTTGTATAATACTACTCTGTCAAGAAAGTACCGGGAAAAGATCAATAATACACAAAATGTCTGTTATTCATCCAAATTTATTTTATCACCTTCAAAGTATGCTCCTTTACAAACGATACACTTGCGCCAATGAATAATCCATTCATCAAAACATTTTTTAAACGCTGCTTCCGGAATTGAGTTCAGTTCTCGCCGCGAATTCTCCTTTATGTCTTCTATCAATTGAAAACGGGTGCCACGAAGTGGTAATTTGAGTTTAGGAAAAACAAAAAAGTCAGCAGGAGCCATATCTGGTGAATATGGTGGTTGCTGGATGGTATTTGTTGAGTATTTGGTCAAAAATTCGTTCACAATGATAGCCTTGTGCGAAGGCGCATTGTCGTGGTGCAAAATCCAAGAATTTTCTTTCCACAAATCTGGCCTTTTTCGTCGAATTCGCTCTCTTAAACGCCGCATAACGCTCAAATAATATTCTTTATTTACCGTTAGACCTTCCGGTAAGAATTCAGAGTGCACAACACCGCGATAGTCAAAGAAAACAGTCAACATGACTTTGACTTTTGATCGACTTTGGCGTGGTTTTTTCGGTTTCGGTTCAGTTGGAAGGCGCCACTCCGAAGCTTGTTGACTAGTTTGCATGTCAAACTCGTAAACCCACGTCTCGTCACCAGTAACAATGCGTTTCATGAATGTTGGGTCCGAACTGACTCGTTCTAGCATGTCCTCAGCGACTTTCATGCGATTGAGTTTTTGGAGAAAATTCAGATCTTTTGGGACTAGCCGAGCAGCAACATGTTTCATACCCAAATGATTAGTTAAAATGGTACGGATCGACTCGTGAGATACAGAAAGTTCGGCGGCTGTCTCTCTCAGAGTTGAATGGGGATTTTGAGTCACTATTTTCTTCACTTTTGCGATGTTAACTTCAATTGCAGACGTTGACGGCCTACCAGAGCGAGGCAAATCTTCCATCACATCTCGACCGCTTTTGAACGCTTTGAACCACTCATAAGCACGAGTTTTTGATAAAGTCGATTCACCGTAAGCCTTCTGTAACATTTTCAGTGACTCCGAACACGAAATTCCATTGGCGATGCAAAATTTAAGACAAACTCTTTGTTCGATATTTTTGTCCATTATGAAATTCGCAATACACACTATATATATATGATATTACTAAAACCAGCACTGTATTTAATATAAATAACAGATGCAACTCAAACTCCGCGCCAAAATGGAAAACAGTTGTGCCAATCTAACAACTACAAAAAAACAAAAATTTGAATTTGGAACCATAAACAAATCATCCATTCCCGATACTTTTTTGACTGAATGTAGGTCTTGTAATAAGATTATTCACTTCATATTTTAGGCATTCAATTTTAATTAAATGCACTAACTCAGTGATAAAACAACAACCATGGTAAACAAGCATGTAGCACCTGCTCCTATAAAGATCGGAGACTCTAAATTCGAAGTTGTGGACGATGACATCTACCTTGGACAGACAGTCTAGTTGGGTAGATCAAATTTTGTCGCTCACAATGGGCCTCATCAGAAGACTTAAAGTCACCCAAAGGGTAATGGAAAGGGCTATGCTCGGTGTTTCCTTGCGTGATCGAATCAGAAATGAAGATATCCGCAGGAGAACCAAGGTTGCCGACATAGTACCGAGAATCCCCAAACTTAAGTGGCAGTGGACAGGGCACATTGCTCGCAGAACAGATGGCCGTTGGGGCCGAAAGGTTCTGGAGTGGCGACCACGTACCGAAAGACGCAGTGTTGGAAGGCCCCCTACAAGTTGGACCGATGACCTGGTGATGGTTGCGGGAATCCGATGGGTGCGAGAAGCACAGGACCGTTCATTGTGGCGACATTTGGGGGAGGCCTATATCCAGCACTGTACGTCTATCGGCTGAAATTATGATGATGACTCAGCGACAAATGGTCTTGGGTCTTTTTTTGAGGTAGGTAATGATCCAATGACTTCTCCCACTCTAGACTTTTACGAACTAAAACCACTTCTGTGTCCTTCAGTTTTCATTTGCTGTCCCCACAGGCCTAGCAGGCACCCTACTGCCTTCAGTTTTGCTGATATCTCTTTGAGGCGCGCGTTGAGCACTACGGCTATCGCGGTCGACTCCAGCTTTGTCCTTACTTGACGGGCGGACGGCGAGCTACCCATGACACATAAATAAATATTACGCCTATCCCAAACTAAGTACGATATGGTCAGCAGAACGAGAGTTTCTCAAGATATCGTACGTTGATATTTTCAGGATTGAAAATAATTATTATCGCACACTTAGAAAGACAGTTACCTTGTTTTATATTCAATTCAACTGAAAATGTTTGCTGTATAACCTTACTCTAAAACGTTAGTAAAAAAAACCTGAATTATGAGTAAGGTAGAAACAATTTACTTATATCAACACTAGGGATGCAATGGAAGTGGTTATCGGAACCGAATTCGGAACCGGAGTTTTATCGAAGGCGGAGATAGAAGCAACTGAGAGACTTCTAAAATGTATTAAAAACTCGGTAAAACTTGCGGAATTGCTAACTTACAAAATCCCAAACATGTACATAATTATCTATAACTAGCTTTTGCCCACGGCTTCGCTCCCGCCTATATTCTACTACTCTACCCTACTCTATCCTACTCTACCCTACTCTACCCTACTCTACTCTACTCTACCCTAATCTACCCTACTCGATAAAATGTATCCTATGTCCGTCCGTCGGTTCTGAACTACCTCCCCACCAATTTTCAGCAAAATCGGTTGAGCAGTTCTTGAGTTATAAATAGTGTAACTAACACGAATTTCTTTTATATATATAGATATGCATGTATTTAGAAATATATAAGTATGTTTATCAGTTGTCTAGCACAAGCTCTACTTAATTTGGGACTAGGTGGCGTTGTGTCACAGTAATGGAATATTATTATTTATTAATTATGTATCAAAACAAAAAAAGAAAGTCTAATTGATAGAAGGCACGGGGGGGGGGAGGTTCCTTTTAAAATTTATTAGAACAGAAATTGGAATCGAGAGTTTCGGAATCGGACCTCAGTATCCTCTCAGTAGAATGGAAGTGTGCCCAAAAGACTGGCGGCATTCCTGCGTTTTATGATAATGCTCAATCTCCGACCGAGGCACAAACCAGTCCTTAGGTCACGCGAAGGGTCAACTAGGCGTTAAGATATTTTTAGTGTAAACTAAAGACAATAAGGCGTCAAAAAAATATCTACTAATTAAAACTACATATTATGTAGTTTTAATACTAATAATACAATATAATACTAATTAAAACTACATATTATGTAGTTTTAATTAGTTAAGTGTTTTTATTTTTATTGTTCTATTGATCTATACTTATAATAAATCTGTAGAAGTGAAAATTCTGTACATTGAAAATATCAAAAAAAAAATGGCAAGGGGGGTGTTACCAGACCGACACCGAACCCAAAAAGGTGATTAAAAAATTTTTTGTCTGTTTGTCTGTATGTTCAGGCATCACGCAAAAACAACCGGTTCGATTACGATGAAACTTGGTATAATTATTCTTTAATAACCTGGGTAAAAAGTACCCAGTGTCGTGGGTACTTTTTATCCCGGAAAAGTATATACAATAAAAAACCAGACTAAATTTTGCGGTTCAATCCCTAGACCCGATTACTGTACAAACCGTAAATAATAAGTTTGTCGTAGGTTACGTCACCCGCAGTGGAGTTCACTAAGGGGCGCCGCACACGGCTAAGATACTGTAATATTTTAGCTTAAGATGCAATATCTCTCGCCATACAATTTAATAGACTATCACACACGACGAAGATAATAAATAATATTTTCGTATCTCAAAAAACCTAATAAAACCATTTTCAACTTCTACGCGAACGAAGTCGCGGGCAAAAGCTAGTGTTAAATAAAAACTACCAGTATTAAAAAAAAATGATAATAAAGGCCTCTAACCTCTCATCTGTATCTTATATTAATAAATGCCTCACAATCCGCCTTCCGCGTACAACACTATAGGTATACATTTTAAAGACTATCCCCATATTTTCCTCTAATTGCAATTTCAAAATGAGTTTAACCAATTTTATTCTAAAGGTGTATTATGAAGAAGTTTGTTAAACATGGCTTAACTACACATTAGTCCATATTTCAAGGAAAATTTAACCATACTAAATCGCTTCATTCGCTACACTTTCAAATAGTGTTCGTGGAAACAGGCTAGTTATTTATTCACCAATAATGCTAAACTCAAATCATGTTATTACAAGTTCTTTGAAATAATACTGTGGCATTTAGGTATATACAAGCAGCTGCGTCAATTGGATACCCCTCTCAAATTAAAATAATATTAATATTTTTTTATTGATTTTTTTTTTTAGCTGGGAAAATCATCTAATGACAAATCAGATATAATAATGAGATAGTGTCAGACTTTTACTGACTAAAAAACCCACTCCTGTTCCTTCGTTGGCTTTGTCTCAGGGCCCCGGGTTTCGTTTTTACACTACCCATGGCCCCAGTAGGCTTCGACCCTGCTGGGCCCCTACGATTTGCTGATATCTCCTTGAGGCGCGCGTGGAACAATACGCGTCGTCGACGACTTGGGCTTGGTCCAGACGGTTACCGGACGGTCGGACGGCAGGCCACCCACTGCTCGCCGTCCGCAAGCCCACGTCTACGGTGGCTGGAAATCGGGATCGGAATCCCGGCGGTGGTTGGAGCGTGGGGACCATTGCCTCACGCGATCGGCCGCCTCCTTTGCTAGCATTACTGCTTCGCAGAAGGAGGCGACCGTCTGCCACTCCTCCTCACTCCGGACCATAACCTGTACCAATGACCGGCGCGAGAGATCACTGCCGCCGAGCGCCCTCACGAGGACACGGCGGTGCTCTGCCCGGGCGGGGCATACCTCTACCATATGCTCCACCGTGTCCTCCGGGCGGTCCACACAATGGCGGCACCCGGGCGTTTGGACCAGTGAGGACCTGCGTCATGCGGAAGGTAATGACGCCATGTGGTCTTTCCAGCCACTCCTCAAAGAGGGGACTTACCGCCATAATTGTGGCGTGCCCATTTATCGATGGATATTAATAACATTTTCAGACAAGAGCCATATTCTTAACATAGTTCCTGGTAACCATTTCACTAAGCCACACAAACCCATAGCACTATTTTTTTTTTTTTGCTTCTATGTGTTCCGATTTGTCGCATGTATAGAATGCAATACACGATGTGTGAACCAACAGTTAATAGTCAAACTGTATAGTACCTAATATACAAGCCAAGGTTACCCGTGGTCCTAGAACGCAAAGGGCAACTAAGGAATCATAGGTGTGGTTTTAGTCAGTAAAAGTCTGACACGCTCGCCCGTGCCACCCGAGAGCGGGAGAAGTCATTAGATAATTTCCCACATAAAAAAGCTGTGTCAACAAAGAATATAATTAATAGTCAACATGATGTGTGAACCAACAATTAATAGTCACCTGTAGATTTTGCTATGTTATGGATAATTTGGCTTGGTATCTGATCGGAAACTTTTAAATGCATTTTTGTATCAGAAAACGCGGTTTTTTATTCCTAAAATATGGGTGTCATTATTTGAACCTTGTGAAAACTTTGAAAATACACTGGACGCGAAATGCACAGAACGGATCGTTGTGGCGACGTTTGGGATATGTTTATGCCCAGCTTTGAACATCTTTAGTTTGGCCACGATGGTTAAATTTTCTGCATGGTTACCAACATAACTAGATTTTATCTTGAGGCGTGGCTTACACGCACATCATGTATTTAAAAATAAAAAATAAACTGTAAATCTTTCAGTACCTAGTTTATCTTCTAGGCTTATGGTAATGTTACTGAAAACCATGTAAAGTTGTAGTATCGCAGCTGGCTTACCATGTTTTAGCATAGGATTACCGTGGACGCGGACCACGTTATAGAGTTAATGTTTAAGGGGAGTCCAGACAGTTGGGCGTTATCGGTTTCATGGTTTCTTTGAGAGGTTACTTTTTTTTTTATTGTGTGAGAAAATCATCTTATGACAAATCTCCCTCTTGGGCGAAGTGGGAGATAGTGTCAGACTTTTACTGACTAAAAACCCAGTCCTGTTCCTTCTTTGCCTTCGCCCCGGGTTTCACTTTCACACTGCCCGTGGCCTCTTGGATTTTTTTGGCGACGTAGTGGTTAATTGGTCGAGTATCTTTTAGTTAGCATGGTTTTTGAATACCAAGTCATATTTTGGTCAAGTGCTTATTATCATATAAAGGCGAAAGTTTGTATGTATGTGTGTGTGTAAGTTTGTTACTCTTTCAAGCTGAAAAGGTTGAGTGGATATGGATGAAATTTGGCACACGGTTATTTCATATCCTAAAATAGCACATATTAATACTTTTTATTCCCGGAATTTGATCCCTTGGGATGATTTTCTAAGGTCACGCGTATAAAAAACAGAAATCGATTGTTTTATAATTGATAAATTCTGTGATGGTCGGTTGCCGGTCGATGAGGTCGAAAGTTACTAGAGTGGCGATGACGAACCTGAAGCGCTCAAGGTGGACCAACCTAGTGAGGGTTGTGGAAATCCAATGGATGATGACGCTTGGGGGCGGCCTATGACTAGTAATAGACGTATTTCAGCTGAAATAATGATGAGATTTTTTTGAAAACCGCACAGAATTGCCACTACAGTCTGAAGAGAGCTTTACACACGGTCGTGATGTTGAATTTGCAGCGACCGTTGTACTTTTTCACACTGGTTTGCGTATGAATATTTTTAAAGCATTTTTTCTTATGCGTCAGGAAACTGGTTGAAATATGGTATTACATAGCATTTGTGGAAAATGGACACAAAGTTGCAATCAATATTTAAACGTTTTTGTTACAAAAATGTAAATGACCATGTGTTTGTTTGACAATTGCTGTGTACTTATAAAATATAGCTTCTGCCAGCGGCTTCGCCGCGCGAAAGTAGTGAATATTTAGCCAATGTCACTCAGTGACAAAGGATTTTACTGGTGAAAGAATTTTTAAAATCGATCTCGTAGTTTTATAGTTAATTAATTACAAATAAAAATAGGAGCAGTGGTGGCCGAGTGGTAACGACTCTGACTTAAGAGTTGTAGGTCGCGGGTGCAAACTCAGCCAGGCGCATTACTTTGTGTAATTTATTTCATCACCACTATCTCAAAACGGTGAAGGAAAACATCGTGAGGAAACCGGCATGTCCTAGAACCAAAAATTCGAAGACATGAGACATTCATTAACCCGCACTGGGCCCGCGTGATGGTTTACGGCCCATTCCCTCTACCAGAGAGGAGGACTGAGTCCCAGCAGTGGGAATATTGAAAGGTTGATTATGCTATGCTTATGCTAAACAAAAATACAAATATATCAATCTTTCTGTATTTTACAGGATGCATTTTGGAGAGTGCATGGGAGTTAGATGGCTCGATTCCGCTATCACCTTTCTACTGGTGGTAGAAAGGTCCATCTCCCGAAAAGCCGATGTACGAGTATCCATCCTTACATTGTTGACACCTCCACGATCCGGTCTAAGCATTTTTCTTCGTCGTTTATACCGCGTACATCGATGGACTTGAACAACTTACCCGTTGCGTTCTTCCCGTCCGATTAAATTTAGACGTCTTTAAAGCTAAAGTGAAGGCTCTTAACAAACTAGTGCGCTTCACTGTCATCGATTGCATCACTGCTCACCATCCATACTCCTAGTACTTCTTAGTAAAATATGCATTAAAAAAAACCGGCCAAGTGCGAGTCGGACTCGCGCACAAAGGGTTCCGTACCGTCCGTAGTAAAAAAACGGCAAAAAACCACGTTTGTTGTATGGAAGCCCCCTATAAATATTAATTTGATTCTGTTTTTAGTGCTTGTTGTTATAGCGGCAACATAAATACATCATCAGTAAAAGTTTCGACGGTCTAGCTGTCACGTTTCATGAGATACAGCCTGATGGCAGATGGACAGACACAGATAGACAGACAGACGGATGGACCGCGGAGTCTTACTAATAGGGTCCCGTTTTACTCTTTGAGTACATCATCATCATCATCATTTCAGCCGAAAGAAGTTCACTGCTGGACATAGGCTTCCCCCAAGCGACGCCACAACGACCTTGTGCGTCTCGCATCCACCGCACTCCCGCGACACCAGGTCGTCGGTCCACCTTGTGGGAGGCCTTCCAACGCTGCGTTGTCCGGTCTCTTTGAGTACGGCACCCTAAAAATGAACATTATCATTTACCTTATGTTTGTCAAACTGAATGTCTCTCAGCCAGGGGTCGAACAGCAGCTTGTCTGGTTCTATGTTGACGGGACTCTGTCGCCGGCCTTTGTTGCACATGCTCCATTGCGGGTTGATCAGACCCCAGAAACCGGGACCTAGGGATGAAACAGAACGTTCATACATAGTTGGAAATAAGGACAGTATTATAGATATCACAACCATACGCATAAAACGTTTTGGGAAAACATTCATCGTGCGTACAGCTAAGGAGTGGAATTCCCTGGAGGAAAGAGTGTATAGATTAGTTCTAGTCTAGTGGGCCCCATAGTCAACAACATCGTCGCTTATCATCAAGTAAGATACTGGTTACACGCAAGCATAGACGTAATAAAAAAAACAGGCTCTCGCCGGCTGATGCACTTGTCTGTGGTCGTTTTGGGTGATTTAGATACACAGTTACGTTGAAATAGTCTTATATGAAAGAAAGAAAGAAATTTCGCCACAATGAACGGTCCTGTCGGACGGCATTGCATGTTCAATATTAAAATTTGAGAGAACGTGAGTTTTCTGATAAAGCACCTATGTTTTTTAGGGTTCCGTACCTCAAAAGGAAAAAACGGAACCTTTATAGGATCAATTTGTTGTCCGTCTGTCTTACTGTTTGTCTGTCAATGTATTTAGACACATTCAAGGAAATCAAAATTCATAGGGTACTTCTCGTTGACCTAGCATCCTGAAATTCGACATGAAGTATAGTCTTATATATAGCACAATTATAGGAAAAAATCTGAAAACTGCAAATTTGTAGTTACTTCACAAAAAAAAATTGCAAGTCGGAAAAATCTTCGTAACTCAATTTGGGAATGGAACTGTTTTCATAGGTAAATTTGTACGGAACTCTTAGTGCACGAGTCCGATCCGCATTTGCTCAGTTTTTTATCAAGGAGTAGGTTCCATTGGGGTAGTTTTCGACTTCCACGCGGGCTAAGCCAATGGCAGAAAATAGTTTGGTATATGTCGAGGCCAGCTCTTAAAATTATACCAAATTTTTAAAGAGAATGTGATATTTCGATTAGCTATTTCACACGTATCTTTTGGCTTTCTTATATTAATATTTGTATAGATTACGACTGTAATAAAATTAAAAGCGTATAAGATTGACAAGTAGGATTAAAAATTTGAAGTGGATAAAAAAATTTAAAAGTTCAACCCCAATTTTTGATTTATCATACCTCTGTTTACCAAAATAAACAAAAATAACCGAGCTAAAGTCATTGAGATCCAACGCGTCATTTTTATAGCCTTTATTTTATTCATCGGCAATCCTGAAGGTACAGTCGTAAACGGAATGTTCACTATTTTATTCAGTTTACCAATTTTATTGACCTGAAATTAAAGTAAGCTTTAAAATTTTTTACGTTTTGAATATTTTAACGCTGCAATTCTGTAAAAATATTTTAATAACAGCTAATAAACTATATTTAATAGCTAACTACTTTATTTATCCAGCAGTAAAAAGTACAAAGTACATCAGTTCATTTACGGCTAATAACGAACATAGGCCTCCCCCAAGTGTCGCCACAGCGTATGGTCCTGTGCGTCTCGCATTTATCGGATTCGATATGATCGATGGGGTTGAAAGGTTATGCAGTGGCGACCGCATACCGGAAGATGCAGCGTTGAAAGTTGATGACCTATAGGTCGCGGGTGTCCGATAGATGCATATAATAAAAACAGAAAAATAAAAGGTAATATAAAATAAAAAAATCAGAGTAAAATAAACATAAAATAAAGTATTTTTTTTTGTGCCTAACAACTTATTAAAGCTTGCAAATTATGTAAAAAAAAATATTTTATCAAATAAAATATGGGGAGTATCAGGGGAAACATTGCCTACGACCCATTTTCAGAATTACCAAATATACAACAAAAAATTATAAAAATCGGTCGAGTCATTTCAGAGGAGTTCCATAACAAACACTGAACAAGATTTTTATATATTAGGTAAAACTGTGCGAGAACAAAAAAGGTCTTAACTCAGTGCATGCTGTGATATTTGAAAACAATAAATAACGCAGCGCTGATATTCTGTTAATATCCGCTGTGATGGCACGGACACACAGAACGCAGATTAGTCTAACTATGGCCTTAACGCAACTGTTGCAATTCGTGTACGAGGTAGATCCACAGTGTTGGTTACGTTTTGTTGCCGTAGAGACCATACACTTACACCTACCAAGGGGTCACTTTTAGCCCGCCGTCCGACCGTCCGGTAACCGTCCGGACCGAGCCCAAGTCAGAGATGTCAGCAAATCGTAGGAGCCCAGCAGGGTGGAAGTATACTGGGGCCATGGGTAGTGTGAAAACGAAACCCGTGGCCCTGGGGCGAAGGCAAAGAAGGAACAGGAGTGGGTTTTTAGTCAGTAAAAGTTTAACACTATCTCTCGCCCCGCCCAAGAGCGGGATTTGTCATTAGCTGTTTTCCCACCTAAAAAAAAAATTCATAACTTCTTAAATTATATTTTTTAATTTTTTTTACTTTCACAGAGAGCTAGATAATAACAAAATAAATCTATATCATTTCTTGTTTTAAAATTGCATCATCAAACAGTCAAGTTATTACCAGATTAGATTTGTATGGAAAAATTACCGACTAGGATACCTTTAAGCATAATAAGCATAATCAGCCTTAGAATGTTCCCACTGCTGGGACTCAGGCCTCCTCTCTTAGAGAAGGAATGGGCCATATTCTACCAAGCAGGCCCATTGCGGTTTGTTGGATGTCACATGTCGGGTGTTTTCCTTCACCGTTTTGAAAGCAATGGTGATGTAATAAATTACACCAAGTAATGCATCTGGTTGGATTTGAACCCACGACCTACATCACTACTGCTATAAACACACCTTTAATTTTTTAAATTAGATTTAAAACAAGTTTTTAACGAAAATCATTATTTTCATAGAAAGCTTTTATAGTTCGGTATAATTATACCTATGTAATTAATACTCATCAAGACATTTCAAAAAGCTTAAACACGATAGGGTTATCTGAGTTCCTGTGGCCACCTTCCAGTTCCATCATCAGATCAGGTCCATGGCATAATAATTTTGCATTGTCATCTGATTTACACATGCATGCAAATTTTCAGCTCAATCGGTAACCGAGAAGTGGATCAAATTTAATTTCCAAGATTTGATTACAGACAAACATGGGAACAGGTGAAACTAAATAAAAGCTTGTAATGATCGTTCTAGAATTGATACTGCAATCGATATGATCATTAAGATGCTCTCCCGATAACGTCCACTTGTCATCGTACTCATGACACTCCATACGTAATTAGGATACCGACGGATTTTAATGGTACTTTTCGATGTAGCTATAAATATTTTATTAGAAACAATTTAGGGTAATAATGAAAAATCCTACATATTTTAACGTCGTTCATTATTTTACTAGGCTTTTGCTAATAGCTATTTTTATATCACACGTTTTACTATTTTTTAACTTGAAAATTATTACTACTAATGATTATTACTTTTACTTCACATTGTGACTTATAAATGTATTTTTTTAATAATAAATATGTTTGGGTGCTACATGGATGTTTACCATGACTTTGATGTTGTCAATGTTTATTTTGAGTCCCACTTTTTCGGAAGCTTAATTTTTTCGGATGTTTAATTTTTTGTTTATTTGTTGTACATTTAAAGTTCCTCATAATTTGTAAATTTTCCTCCTAAATCTTATGGTTTGCTGTAAGAAAACCCAGTTGTGGGTTAAGCTCGCCTATGTACATCAACTGTCCTATTTTTATTGTTAATATAAAATTGTGTGTACAATAAAGAATAAAGAATGAAGCTTTACTGAGGTCACCGAGCTTTATACTGAGCTCCTCCGTAGTCTTAGCCATGACTGCTCACTCCTATCAAGATCGGAGATTCTACATTTGAAGTTGTGGACGACTACGTTTACCTGGGACAGACGGTCCAGCTGCGTAGGTCTGACTTCAAGGAAGAGGTCAATCGTCGAATCCAACTCGGCTGGACAGCGCTCGGGATGCTAAGCGGTGTCTTCTCGTCCACTATATCACAGTGTCTCAAGACAAAAGTCTATGATCAGTGCGTGTTGCCAGTGATGACATATGGCTCCGAAACGTGATTGCTTACAATGGGCCTCATCAGAAAGCCTAAAGTCACTCAAAGGGCAATGGAAACGGCTATGCTCGGACTTTACTTGCGTGATCACGTCAGAAATGAAGATATCCGCAGGAGACCAATCCTTCGAGGAGGGCATATTTCCTGACCAGCTAAAAATTGCACTTGTGAAACCCTTACACAAAAAGAATAATAAAACTGACCCAAGCAATTATCGTCCAATAGCTCTACTGCCTACAGCTTCAAAGATTTTTGAGAAAGCAATGTGTAACCGTGTGTACGCCTTCTGCGAGAAATATAAAGTATTCGACGAATGTCAAAATGGCTTTCGCAAAAATAAATCAACAACTTTAGCTGTTTACAAATTCATTCAGGAAGCTCTTAATATAATAAATAGTAAAAAATACGCTGTTGGTACGCTACTAGACATGAGTAAAGCCTACGATAAAGTGCAATATAGTATACTGCTAAATAAACTATATGGGGTGGGAATCCGTGGTAAATCCCATAAATGGTTTAAGTCATATTTGACAAATAGGACGCAATTAGTAGAAATAGAATTCTTTAATAGTAGTACAAATGAACTACAAAAGTTTCGATCTGACCGCAAGGTTATAAACGCCTCAATACCGCAAGGGAGTGTAATTGGATGTCTTCTCTTTCTCATATACATAAATGACCTTCCAAAAACTATACAAGATTCCGGACCATGCGTCTTATTTGCGGATGATATTTCTATCCTTACCCCCTGTCACGATAGCGAAAACTTAAATAATACCCTTAATAATATTCTCACCAAAACAATAAACTGGTTAAATGATCATAATTTAGAAATTAATTTTAAAAAAACTAAACTTATTACGTTCCACCCCCACCAAAAAAGTAACTTACATGTAAACTTCTATTTTAATAACCAAAAATTGGAACTGGTCAATGAGTTTTCCTTGTTGGGATTAACGATAGATACGAACATTAGCTGGAAAGCACATATTCAGAAAATAAAAGCTAAACTTTCTACATTTTTGTACGCTTTTCGCGAAATAAAAAAGACCACAAATCTACAGACGGCTCTAGTTACTTACTACGCCTATGCACATTCATGGCTTAATTACGGTGTTATAATGTGGGGGAATAGCACAGAAGCACCAGCACTGTTCATAACCCAAAAAAAGTTGATTCGCATTTTAGTCAATATTGAACCTACCGATAGCTGCAAACCCCATTTTAAAAAGCTCTAACACTACCATCTATATACATACTGGAAATCAGTAAATTTGCACACACTCACCAAGACTTCTACACTAAACGTGAAGACATTCAAACTAGATTCACACTCCGACACAAAACGCGCCTAAATCTACCAACATCTCGCTTAAAAATGCACTCGTCTGGCCCTCTGGTCATGTCAATAAAAATTTATAATAAATTACCCGAGATTTTAAGAAATGAAAAAAAGATATCTGTTTTTACTAGCAAATTAAAAAAACTATTACTAAATAAATGCTATTACAGCATAAATGAATATTTGAATGATAAATTTATACAGATTGAATAACATTAAATAAATATGTAAAAGTAATTTAATTAAAATATTTAATTCTAATAAAAAGAAATGAATGGCTACATTATGAAATGTTAATTAAAGTAGAATATAATGTAAAGAAATTAAAAAAAAAAAAATATATATATTTATTTAATTTAAGTAATTTAATTTATTGTAGATTGACTTGTATTTTTAAAATAATTTACTATTGACATTGAATGTAATTCTATATTTTGACATTGTTTACTGTGATTTTAATATGAATTCTTGTTAAATGTTTTATTTCATTGTTTCGATTTTAATTTTATATAATTATGAAAAGACTGATTAATATACTTATTATGTAAAAATAAATAATATAATGTTTCAAATCTTTAACGATTAATGTACGTAGTATAAGTTAGTCCATAAGAGTTTATCCTACATAGTATTTTGCTGTGCCCAACAGGGTCCACAATTGTGTCCATTATCGAAATGTTATTTACCATCTATGCATGTACGTACATTGTGGAATGCAATAAACCTTTGAGTATTGAGTATTGAGAACCAAGGTTACAGATTCTTCGGGCTATGGCCCGAAGAATCGCCAAACTTAAATGGTAGTGGGCAGGGCACATTGCTCGCAAAACAGATGTCGATGGGGACGAAAGGTTCTGGAATGGACCACGTACCGAAAGACGCAGCGTTGGAAGGCCTCCCATAAGAGGGACCGATGACCTGGTGAAGATCGCGGGAATCCGATGGATGCGAGATGCACAGGACCGGTCATTATAGCGACATTTGGGGAGGCCTATGTCCAACAGTGGACGTCTTTCGGCTGAAATAATGATGATGATGAAATATGATTATCTGTTTACTGTGTGTAGCATATCAGCATGCCTCCTTCGAATATCTTCTCTTGTTTCGGGTGGAGTGAGAGGGAGTATCGGACTTATATTGACTAAAACCCAACTGTGTTGCTTTAGTTGCCCTTTACGTTCTAAGACCACGGTAACTCTTTCGAACAATCCCGTAACCCTGGTAGGTATCTGCCCTAGCAGGCCCCGTCAATTTCACTGACCCAGGGCGTCTTCTGCGGCAGCTGGGGAGTGAGGATGTCCTCTTACCTCACACTTCGCCACCACTTTCGTTCGCAGTAGCACTGCTCAGGAACACCCAGGAGTCTGGATTTGTGCGTGATTGACAGTGAATGGGATTGCCCTATATCACATAGGCCTAGACAACACGGTAATAAGCGCAGTAGTTGAACGGCTTTTTTTTTTAGGTAGGAAAATCATCTAATGACAAATCTCGCTCTTGGGCGGAGCGCGAGATAGTGTCAGACTTTTACTGACTAAAAACCCACTCCTGTTCCTTCTTTGCCTTCGCTTTCACACTACCCGTGGCCCCAGTAGGCTTCGACCCTGCTGGGCCCCTACAGTTGCTGACATCTCCTTGAGGCGCGCATGGAAAAATAAGCGCCGTCGACTACTTGGGCTCGGTCTGGACGGTTACCGGACGGTCGGACGGCGAGCCACCCATTACTCCGCTCCACCCATTAGTCCACAAGCCCGCGCCTACAGTGGAGTAGTTGAACGGCTGGCTACTGCGCTGCGAGTCGCTGGTTTGTACCCCACACGGTACGAATATTATGTATGAACATAGATAGTTGTTCCTGGTCTTCGAGTTCTTGTTGGTGTCAGTTTACATGTTTGTGAAGGTATCTACGATA
Organism: Mythimna vitellina; assembly: GCA_949316375.1. NCBI lineage: Eukaryota > Metazoa > Arthropoda > Insecta > Lepidoptera > Noctuidae > Mythimna > Mythimna vitellina. The sequence continues at coordinate 14,772,697 of OX438702.1, read as the reverse complement.
CAGGAGTCATTCCTGGGTGGGGTAATGTTTTTTTAAATTAAAAGACATATAAGTAGTTACTTGTACATACAATTCCCATTATTTGAAAATTTACCTACACTTTCACTTTAAATCGATTTTACAGTAATAAAATATTAAAATAGGTACATAATAAAGACTGGCCTGTTGGTCTAGTGGTTAGTGGCCCTAACTGCTTCGCCGGGGGTCGTGGGTTCGATTCCCATCCAGGACAAATGTTTGTGTGGTGAGCAGAATCATTTGTTCTGTGTCTGGGTGTAATTTATCTATAATATGTACGTATTTAGAAATATATAAGTATGTTTATCAGTTGTCTAGTACTCATTACACAAGCTTTGCTCAGCTTGGGACTAGACGGCGTTGTGTGATAGTTGTGGAATATTATTATATTATTATTATAATTATGTTCTTAAATAAAATATGCTCTGTTATAGTTTATATTAATATCCAACTAATATAAACCTTTACTTTGCAAGTGACCACCCCAACTAACTGCTACAATACAAATTACTCCCAAATGATATTATTCCACACAATTCTAAAGAAATTAGTTTTAAACGATGACGAAACCAAAATTGCGTGAAGCGTTATTCAAATGGAAAACTCATTCAACCCTATAATATACCGTGATATCATTCAATAGGGATTGGGGACCGCAAAATTTGGTCACCATAGTGTATTCAATCGTAGGTAATGCGTAGTGGGTGCACAAACTACTGTCGGACACAAAAGTGTTTTAAGGTTTCAAAAGTTGGACTGCGGGATTGCTCATAATAGCCACCCTGACTCTAGAATGCAAAGGCTAAAGGGCGTAGCTCTAGCCTTTAGAACATATTTTTGTAACAGTTGACTGCCACCCGAAAATCGGCTAAGTGCGGTGCGAAAATTTGTAGTAGTGCTGTAAAAATGTGTGATTATTTCGTAGAAGCGTTGTGTAGCTAGTGGCACAAGGATGCATTTCGGACTAGCAGACATATCTCGCTTTTTTGTATGAATAAATATCTAGCTTCATTAGAAATAAATTTTCAACCATAGCAAAGCTAAGCTAGGAAAATAAAATAGTTTCATTAGGATATTTTGAAAATCAACACCATGTGTGTTGCACATTAAATCTACAATTTAATTTTTATACCTTAGTTCGGTCTTGGTTATAATTGTTATATTTTAAGTTCTCTTTATTACAATGATTTTTTATGTATCATAGTATTTATTAGTTTATTATATTAGCACATTATATGTATTTTATTATTATAAGCCACTTAATTTAACGGTGCTACGAGTACATTCTATTTCAAATATCTGTTATTTATTTATTGTGCACACCTACCACAGTGTTGTCTTTTTTAACCCAATGGTTGACTGGTAGAGAATGCCTTGTGTCATTAAGTCCGCCTATGTACCACCGCTGTACATGAAGTTTAAATAAATTTATGCATTTAATAAAGTGAACTGATATTAAAGACATCATCGACTTCTGCCGCCGATTGTACCCGCGGTAGTCAGTATCGCTCGTCATTACCGTAGTGGGCACATCATTACCCTAATGCTAGCTGATTTTTACTGTTTTAGAACCGAGAATTTGCTTTGATTATAGAAAAGTAGGTGTTAATGTGATGATGATGTTGAAAAGATCTTATAGAGGTATAGGTATGAAACGGAGTGTAAATCTTATATGAGCTGCTGGATTTTGTTCGATTTTCGAACCAGGCACGTTTCAGAGCCGCACCAACTCATCACCATGGCCTTTGAACGAAGAACAAAGGGCAATTTGAGAAACGCGGGTAGGCTATTGTCTATAAAAGTCTAATACTCCCTCTCGCTTCAATTAGAAAACGAGAAGTAATTCGATGATTTCCCATTCTAAAAAAAAATGGGCAAGTGCGAGTTAGACTCGCGCACTGAGGGTTTTGTACAAACTATATTTCCCGAATGGAGTCTTGAAGATTTGTTCGAATTGCAAAAAAAGTATATTTTTTTTGTAACGAAGGACTTTACTGTTTTTAGATTTATTCCTATACTTGTGCTATAAGACCTTGCTTTATGCCAAATTTCAGGATTCTGGGTCAACGGGAAATAAACGTTTTTTGCAACATAAACGGCCGTGTCTTTTTTATTCTATAACAGACAAATACAGATTAACCCGAATCAATGGAAAATACCATTATAAATTGTTCACACATTTGCAATTAATTATTATAATTATATATTACACATGAATGATTGAATTACATGATTAGGCTTACATATAAAGGATTATATCCTACCCTCGAATATGATCCCTCTCTGTCACTCAAAGGTTTGCTGGGAGTGTAAATACTCCTGTGACTCCACATAAAAACTAAGATTTTAAATTCTTTATCGCGGTATTAGGCCCGTATTAATAAACGTTCCTCAGCCCAAGATCTCGTACTTGATATCAAGCTTAAGGTCCAGATCGTATTAATAAACGAGATTCACAAGCTGAAGCTCAAGCTTCAGCTCAAGATTCGGATTAGGTTTACGTCATCAGCCGAGTGTTGACTAATTAATAAACGAAACTCGAAACTGCCAAATCATGAGTGTAAACCGACCGGGACTTGAAGTCGTGATTATGTTTTGACTGGCCTGTTGGTCTAGTGGTTAGTGGCCCTGACTGCTATGCTGGAGGTCGTGGGTTCGATTCCCACCCAGGACAAATGTTTGTGTGAAGTGTTTGTGTTCATTTGTTCTGTGTCTGGGTGTAATTTATCTATATATGTATGTATTTAGAAATATATAAGTATGTTTATCAGTTGTCTAGTACTCATAACACAAGCTCTGCTTAGCTTGGGACTAGACGGCGTTGTGTGATAGTTGTGGAATATTATTATTATATTATGTAGCGCGAAACGCGAAACGCGAAAAATTTATGTAAAGGTACTTAAATATTTTTAAAAACAATTCAAATTTATCCAAGATTCGATGTTCTATAAGTCGAAGTCTCATTAATAAGAATTTTATATTAACTTCGGTCGATGTGTACGTCACATCGACCGAAGTTCACGTTCGTTCACGGTCGTTCACGATCGTTCACGTAAGCGCTTCTTGAGTACAGCACGTTGAGGAGCTGATCTTGGTAACTGAGATTCTGTACTCATGCGTTTATTAATTAGCAACGATCTTGAGCTTCTGACATCGTATAATCGGGGTCAAATGATATTGCACTTGAGGACGAAGTTAAGCAACGTTTATTAATACCGGCCTTTGAGTTTTCCGCCAGATTAGAACATATACAACCGTCCGAAATCAACAACCGGGCAGTTGCCAGACACAACACCCGTCTGGTCGGAGAATACTTCTTTTTCAACGGTAGTTCCGCATATCTTTAACCTATGGATATGTGTAGGTATATAGGGAAATAGGGAATAACGGAAAAGTTTGTTTATTTTCGATATTTACAAACTACTTTATGAATAACTTCTTATTTATGTACTTGGATAAATACCCAATAATCCATTTTATAAATGTATAAAAAGCTCAATATTGTATATTCTATGCAGACGCTATCGTTTATACTAAATGGCGCGAAATCACGCGCGAATGCCGCCGGCGTTTGCGCGGGGTTTGAGTGGTGAGAAAACTTATTGTTTAGTTAAGCTCGCCATTGCACATGAACGATCAAATAACGATGTTATTTTTTGTCTACAATAAAGAATTAAGAAGAATTAATTTTTTTTTGCCAGTAAATGTGTTTTAATAAATACATTTTTTTCTTTAACACACTGCTTTTGCAATATATTTTTTTAATTATTTAGTGAGTTTTATTTAATTTAATAAAAACAACTAATTAAAACTATATATACACTTAAGGCAAAAACTACTACCTGAATTATGGCGTCATAAAACTCCTCCGCATCGCTGCCGACTGGAAGTGTGCCTGAAAGGCTGGCATCTCTGACCGAGGTAAAAGCCAGCCCTTGGGTCACGCGAAGCGTCAACTAAGTATTTGTATAATTCTTTAAAAAGCGTATGAGCTGCTAAGCGCAGCCCAGTCTTGGTCTGTGGGGTCGGACCCCACAGACCAAGAGTTTCAAGAATTACATTATATTCAAACCTAATTTTTTAACTAAAATATAATGTAGGTAAGATGTAGATATTGAAAGGGAGCGTTGGGCACTAACCGTCCCGTGTGTTGGTTCGTAGATTTGCGTGATGTTCATACCTATTGATGACTATATGACTCTTTTCGAGGCCTATTGACAGAATCTGTACACGGATAATCTATGAGTAAATTACATCAAAAGATCGCTAGATGTTTTGCGCACTCAATATAATAATGCCTTCAGGATGTGTTGAGACTGTCTCACTACTGCAGTGCGTCGGAAATATTTGCGCAGGCTCGTACTGCCGGGTTTCATGCGATTCTCGCAAAAAAATTCTTCGCTGCTCAGGAGAGTGAAAGATAGTCGCAAAAGCATACTGCCCCCCTAGCCAAGTTACAATCGTTTCGTACGCGCCGAACGCCTCGTGTAGACTACGCCTCCGATTCCATTGTTCTGACCATGTGACTGAACGTTGAGATGACGTAAGAACAAAGGAATCGGAGGCGTGGCCTACTCTAGGCGTTCGGCGCGAACGATACGATTGTAACTTGGCTAGGGGGGCTGAGAACTGTAGCGGAGAGCCGTATAGCTCTCTAATTGTAAAATTTCTGGTGCAAGGGGTAAATGGTATAACACATAGATATCCGTGGTATACCACTATATTTTAAGTTATTTACTAAATAGCTAACACTGTATCGATATTTTGTGTCTGTATATCAAACTAATGTTATGAAGGTGTAAGCTTGTGAGTGTGATTGTATGTTTATTACTTCTTTTTGCTCGAACGGCTGAACGTATTTGTATGAAACTTGGTGCATGGGAAGATCTTTTCCTGGCACGTAACATTTAATAGCACGTAAAATCCTTTTCCCTATCCCGGATTATGTTCGTACGTAAGGCAAAGATGTTGGCAACAACCAGTAACATATAAACGTAAAATCTCAACGATATTTTTCTCGAAGTACTTCCCTACTATTAAATAAAAAATAATGGTTTTCGATAAAAAAAAATATCTAATAGTCACTTGACTTTAGGACAATTTAACGGCTGTATACCAAATAAAGATAATTCCTACGATTTTCCAAAACATCGCTCCTACACTGAGAGCCTACAAAAACTAACCAAACAAAACCATAAAAAGAAATCTTCAAATTCCGTTGAAAATAGATAACTACGTCCAAATTTCGGGTCGGTCGAACACCGACTATCCAATATAATGACACGGTTGAGCGCGCATTATCATTAAGATGTTATCTCTGATCATTACCGCTCCTCCATTATATGGATATGTTACTATGACCCCAATATTCATGCCATTCAGAACATGTGGCTTTGATTCCACCTGCCTGACGTAATAGGCTGACCGTTTCGTCCTTGAGTCAATAGAGGTCATGTCTGGCTGAATTAGTAGATACTTCAAAAGGTTTTAATTTGAAGTTGAGTACTATTCAATGTCATCCGCACTTACCACGCCCAAGAAGAAACATTCTAAGAGATGGTATTCAGAAAGTTTAGTTATGTGTAGTAACCTATTCGCAATCGGCGGACAAAAACTCACACAAAACCAATCCAATCCAATCTACAAAGCTTTGCGCACAGGCGTAGGGTAGCCAGCCTTTCGATATTTTACAGGATGCATTTTGAATATGTGCGCGGGAATTCCATGCTTTGATTCCAATCATCTCTTTTCTACCATCGAATAACTCGACGAACTGAGAGAGGACCAAGCGTTTCGCCTCGTCGTTCATACCACGTACATCGAGGGATCGAGGGACTGGAACAACTTGTTTGCTGCGGTCTTCCCTTCCGATTATAATTTAGGTGTCTTCAAGGCTAGAGTGAAATAGGCTCTTAATAAACTAGTCCGCCTCACCATCAACGATTGCATCAATACTTACCATCAGGTGGGATCGCAGTCAAGCACTAGTTACACTCAATTAAAAAAAGACACATGACAAGCCATGATTACATTCTGTCTCTGATTGTCTCTACAATGGCTGTCAAAACTTCAAATTCAAACCCTAGCACCAAAACACAATATAGGCTAATAAAAAAATATTATCTAAGTCCTTACAATATTTTTCAAAAGTAAAAGTTTTCCATCAGATCTCAGTGTTCAGTGTTCTGGTGAATCACAACTAAACCAGTATGCTAACAGTAGATTTATTTTTTATTTTTTAGGAGTTTTATTTTCGATCTACTCGCGATTTTTAACCAGAAGTCGAATAAAACAAAAATTATTAACGTCTCCAATTTCAAATGTGAACTGTTTTCAGTTTTGTAGACTATGTTGACTAATGAAAAGAAACATGTTCAGTCTTTTGGTATAATTCAACATGTGGTTAAAAGAAGCAATCGTGGTCGAGTGGTAACGACCGCGACTAACGAGTTGGTGGTCGTGGGTTCAAACCCAGCCAGGCGCATTACTTTGTGTAATTTATTTCATCAACACTGCTCACAAAACGGTGAAGGAAAACATCGTCAGGAAACCGACATGTCATAGAACCAAAAATTCGAAGACATGCAACATTAACCAATTTGCACTGGGCCCGCATGTCGGATTACGTACGGTCCATTCTTTCTCCTAGAGAGGAGGCCTGAGTACCAGCAGTGGGAACATTAAAAGGCTGATTATGCTACGCTATGTGGTTAAAAATTGAAATAACAAAAATCACATCAGATATATTTTTTGTATTAATTAGTGTAATAATTATACATAATTATACGTATCTGGTGTTGGTAGACACACTAGGTAAAAATCCCACCCATAATAAAACAATTTCATCATTAAAATTGAAGCTCGCAGGTGACGCTCTTCTCAATAATTAATCACTATTAATAAATCCAAACTTTCATAATTATACTTTATACAAATTCATTTATGTCACGCCGGTTACTGCCCTCCACTTTGTTAACAAACAACGTAGTTTGTAACATTAAATATGACATTAAAACAAAAAATGGCTGATCGTTACCTGATATGACATTCCATGGGTAGTGTGAAAACGAAACCCGGGGTCCTGGGACGAAGGCAACGAAGGAATAGGAGTGGGTTTTTAGTCAGTAAAAGTCTGACACTATCTCCCGCTCCGCCCAAGAGCGGGATTTGTCATAAGATGATATTCCCACCCAATAAAAAAAAAACCTGATATGACGTTATCGTTCTGTTTTTGGTATTTGAGGTCAGAAAATCATCAAACAAGTCCTCTCGCTTTGGGCGGAGCAAGAGGGAGTGTCAGACTTTTACGAACTGAAAGCCACATGTGTCCCTTCAGTTGCCTTTTGCGTACTAAGACCACGTTAACTATTTCAAACAATCCTGCAGCCCTTGATATTACAATTGCCTACACAATCTTCTTGAGCAGTTTCGTTGATGTAATCACTACTATAATAAAATTCTCAGCACCTTTTCACCGAGATCGCACTTGTTTTACTGATTTTTCATATTTTCTAGGTATGTTAGGCAGTTCCATGTTTTTTAAATTTTCGATTCTTGATACCTCTCTAATTCTTTAATTCTTTATTGTACACCATGATAAATTACTAAAAATGTGGATATCAGAGTTCATGTACATAGGCGAGCTTAACTCAACTTAACCTAGATTAACTTAAGTTGAGTTTTCTTCCAGCAAACAATTGGGTGATAGAGAGAGATCACAGTAGAGGGTAAGATCCAGTGCGCAAAGAAAACAAACAATACATAAACATACATACATAAATACGTACTTATATATATATGTACTGTATGTGTGTGTATGTGTACTGTTGTGTATGTGTGTGTGTGTGTGTGTGTGTGTGTGTGTATGTACTGTGTGTGTGTGTATGTTGTGTGTATGTGTGTGTGTGTGTGTGTATGTACTATGTCATTGTGAAAGGAAATCCTCTTTAATTTTCCTCTTGAAGATATCCAGAGAAGGGCTGTCACGTAAGGAGCGTGGAAGAGAGTTGCATAGACGCACTGCAGTGACAGAAAAGGAGCCATCATAACGGCTGGAAGTGTGAAATGGAGTACGAAGAAGAAGAGAATTTGCAGTGCGACAGGGTTTACCCCTTGGGACAAAGTACTTAAAGTGTTCACGGAGGTATTGAGGTGAATTAGGATTGTGCAGGATAGTGTAGAGAAGAGATAGGACTTACGCACACATCGCGCACTTATGCATAGTTTCAACGTCAATAAAGTTTTCTCTTACAACTAGTACGCCATCAGTGTAGGTAAATTTTTTAATATTATAATTTTTTACAGTGGAGGGTAATAAGTCTTACAATATAGTGTGTTGTTGTGTCCAGTGAAACTTACTTCCCTCCTCTGTAAAAAATAATAATATTAATAATTTAATCTTCACTGATGACGTACTTATTGGCGTTGTGCAACCTCTAAATATTAACCGACTAGCTTCTGCTAGCGGCTTCGCCCGCGTGAAAGTAGGTTTTTCCATACAAACTTTGGTCCCCCGTTTCATCCCTTTAGGGGAGAAGTTTCGTAAAATCCGTTCTTAGCAGATGTCTACACCCTATAAAGAACCTACCTGCCAAATTTGAAGTTTGTAGGTGTTATAGTTTCTGAGATTTCGTGATTAATCAGTGAGTTTCGCTTTTATATATATACTCGTAGATTATGGTGATTTTTGGTTTATGAACACTGCATGATTATCAAAAATTCGAGCAAAGTCAAATGAAAATCAAAAATCTAAAAAAATAAATGTAACACACACAAGATATGTAGATACTTTTTTTTTCTTTGGGAAATCATCAAGTAGCTCCTCCTACCCTGGGTTGGAGCGAGAGAGAGAGTCAGACTATTACAGACTAAAATCCAACTGTATTCTGTGGACCACAGTAACTCTTTTAAACAATCCTGCAGCCCTAGCAGGCACTGGGTCTAACGGGCCTGGAACACAGCACTCCTGAACTTGGTCCCCACCGGACGGCGAACAACCTATTGCTCGCTGTCCTTAAATCCACACTTGAAGTCACCGGTGGTAAATAAACTTATTATACGGGTTGAATTAACACTTAAGCATACATATATATAATATAAGCATAATCAGCCTTTTAATGTTCCCACTGCTGGGACTCATACCTCCTCTCTCTAGGAGCGGGAATGGGCCATGTCCTCGAATTTTTGGTTCTAAGACAAGCCGGTTTCCTCACGATGTTTTCCTTCACCGTTTTGAGAGCAGTGGTGATGAAATATATTACACAAAGTAATGCGCCTGGCTGGGTTTGAACCAGCGACCTTACAACTCGTAAGTCGGGGTCGTTACCATTCAGCCACCACTGCTCTCACTTGAATTAACACACTTTTAAATATACGTATAGGGACTCGCGGGTGTTACGAGTAATCAAGCTATTTAAGCTTAATTCACTGAAATATAGAATTATCATGGTTGGTTTCATAGGATTATAATTAGCTATTGAACAGAAATATGTCAAATTAGTGGTAACGATAAGAGAATAATATCGTTCATTTTATATCAAATTGCGCTTCGTGCGTTGAATTTCGAATTTTTTATGTATTATGTACGTCATGTTTTAGTATCAAACCTACTACAACACAAGAGATATTGGACCAGTCAAAATAATTGTTTTTGAATTTTTAAACAGAAACCACACTGAAGAACTATTGAGTATACAAAGATACAACGATGTGAGATCACGTTTCCATTCATCATTTTCATCATCATTTCAGCCGATAGACGTCCACTGCTGGACATAGGTCTCCCCCATATGTCGCCATCGGATTCCCGCAACCTTCACCAGGGTATCGCTCCACCTTGTAGGAGGCCTTCCAACACTGCGTCTTCCGGTACGCGGTCGCCACTCCAGAACCTTTCGGCCCCAACGGCCATCTGTTCTGCGAGCAATGTGTCCTGCCCATTGCCACTTAAGTTTGGTCATTCTTCGTGCTATGTCGGCAACCTTGGTTCTCCTGCGGATATCTTCATTTCTGATTCGATCACGCAAGGAAACTCCGAGCATAGTCCTTTCCATTGCACTTTGGGTGACTTCGAGCCTTCTGATGAGGCCCATTGTGAGCGACCACGTTTCGGAACCATAAGTCATCCATTAGATAGGTATTATTCTACGAATAACATATTTATAGACGCTACTTTAATATTGCGGAAAAGGTTTTCTGTTGTTTAAATGCGCTACATGCGCGCAGTAAACGAGTTTGACGACTTGGGCTCTACATTGGCATCTATCTTAACATGCATTGCATCATGTGAGCAGGACATGAGTTGTTGAAGTAAAACGCTCGGAATCCACTGGACAGAGCATCGGATCAACGACTCCATAATAGCCGAACTCAAGACACCCATGGGACTCACCCGCATATGCCAAAGAATAATCTTTGATTTCTTTAGCCACATTGCTGGAAAAGTTACTGCTGACAGGAAAAGTAGGTGGAAAAGACCGGGTCTTTTCCACTGGCTCCCAGGAGGAGTCCGATACGTTGGTTAGACCAAATCCGTGCTACACTGGAGACAACAATTGGCGATTCCATGCACATCGCTGAAGATAAGAAAACATGGCGAAATATAGTCCACAAGAAATTTATTCGTCAAAGTCACGACCCTCAGCATTGAGGATAAATGACGCAAGGAGGAGGAGGATATGCGCTAGCCTCTTCTATAACTATCAGTTGAATTGAAAACGATCTTTGGGTATATTTTAGCGTGATAATGAGAAATGGTATATTCGCGGATCAGAAACCAAAAACGCAGGTGAAACTGAGGGTGATGATGAGTCGGTACAATAATTTCTATGAAAAAGGGTTGTTGCGTCGCACTTTTCTGCGGGGGCCTTAACTCAAGTAAGAGGATAAGAGGGCAGCCAAAAAATACTAACCTGATATCCCGTCGTAGGTCCACCACTCTTCCCAGCTTCCGGAGATGTCTGAAAACAATAAAGAAAATATTTCTTCTAAGTACCGTCAAACGGGATATATTGGTGAATAGAAACAAAAATTTGATTATGATTTTCCCTTTGTTATCTATTTATATTATTGAGTTTTAATTTTGTCTATTTTGTCAATGGAAACCTCAAAATATTACATATTCTAGTGCCATGTCATTATAATATAACGAAAATAGGTAACGCCTGACAAAAATATATTAGCAATGCTTCTATATGTATCTTCGTTGGGTTACGATTCAAAGACTTGGTTCTTTTTGCTATTGATTTCTCGTATTCGCCTATAAAATATAGGTTTCATCTCTGGCAAAAAGAAAAAGTAAATCATCAAATAGTTTGCATTGGCCTATGGTCTACAGATAATTGTTTCGGATCTGGGTGTCTTGTATTTAAAGTTTAGATGTTTATGAACGCACCCACGTTACAGGAGTAGTTCCCATACGTAGGCATACGTGCCCCAGTCGGTAACGTAAGACACCCATTTTAAATTAAATAAACTAACTAAATCGGCTCAAATATGCACCAAATTTTAAATGCGTATCTTAGTTTTGCAAGTGGGGCACGTTACCAACTGGGGCATGTACGCTTTGTATACCATATTTAAAAAAAAACAATTTACTATTTTATTATATAGATAAATTCTAAATATTTTAACTTATAGTTGATTTTTCTCACCTTTGACGGAGACGCATAGCAGGGTCAGTATGAAGAGCGAACATTGGTTCATCGTGTTGAAGCGGCGGTCACCACTGACCACTCATCTGGCTCACACTGCTGCTGAAACAAAAGATAACATTGGTTACTTCACTAATATCATTTTTTTTAATTTTTTTTAATTTTTGTGTTTCGTACCTCAAAAGGACAAAAACAGAACCCCTAAAGGATTTCTTTCTTGTCCGTCTATCTGTCAAGACCCTCTATGCTTCCATCTCGAGTGGAGGTTGCAATGCGTGGAGGTTGAAATCGAGTTGAAATTATAACCATGTATATTCAGGTCAGCGATTCCTTTAAGCCATTAAAAATCAAACTTTTAGTTGACGAAAACACAGATACAGCCGTTTATGTTGCAAAAACGAATATTTATGTGTCGAAATTTTTATGTTATAAAAATTTCGACACTCTTAAGGGAATCAAAATTCATAGGGTAATTCTCGTTGACCCAAATTCCTAAAATTTGGCATAAAACTAGGTCTAATAGTATAGGAATAAATATGAAAACAAAAAATTTGTTGTTACGTCGAAAAAACCTTTTTGTGATTCAAAAAAATCTTCGAGACTACATTCGGAAATTGAACTATTTACATATGTAAGTTTGTATGGAACCCTCAGTGCGTGAGCCTGACTCGCACTTACCCAGTCTTTTTTTAATTTTTTATCTATTTTCACATAGTCACACATTTCACATAGAGAATTCTACAAGTTGTGCTCAAAAATCCGTACCAGAACAAAAACGGTATTTAAATTAGACTAAGGTAATTGTGCTTTCATGTTCACAGTCCATTAACACTGTCACCTCATATTTGTCTTCTGTAATAGTTACGGTTAATTACAACAACTAATTCATTTCGGTGTAGCAAGTTTTTGTGGTATAATTTTTTTTTTTAAATGAAAAGTTTTTTTTCTTCAATTGATATTGTTGAAATTAAATTTGTTAGTGTTTGACATTGACATAACAAATGCCAATGTCAAAAAAAAAGGTGTGAGTGTAGATAAATGTGCAATGGACGCTTTAAAAATAGAATCAATTAGTATTGGTGTCTGATAATCAGTCTTGTGTCGTGTTAAAATAGCGGATCACCTCTATACCAGCACGATTAACCATGTTTCCTTCTCTCCTTTTTTCCTTCTTTCTTTCTTTCTTAGACACTCGGTTTAGTCAGTACATAGTCTGTCAGAGCCTGATTTCAATAAGGTTGTAAGGTAGATTGTAGCATTGATGCCAGAAATCTCCATAGTTTTTCCGTACACCTATGGAAGATGCTGTGAATATAATAACACAGTAGGTATGGAGATCTATTTGTTAATCAATTTATTGGGCACTTTTCTTTCATTCATATTTAAACGTTTCATTTTAGTGAAAGATGAATATGAACGAAAACTGAATCGTCAACATTGTTATCAATACAGTAATGAATTCATTCGGTACTTTTTTTTCATTCCATTTTCAAATGTTTCATTTCGATTGAAAGATGCTGAATAAAAACGCGAATGAACGAAAAATTAATCATCTATAAATGTAACTGTTTTTTTTGGTAAACTATCTGTCATACTTAAAAGTGGTACCGATTCAGCGGGTTCTCTTGGCGTAAATGTTGAAAGAAAGAAAGACAAAAAAAATATTTGGCGAAACAAGGTGCAAATTTAGAACTAACAAATTTAGAATAATAATTTATTAAACAAACACTTTTTTACATATTATTGCGTTAATATGACACATTAAAATTAAACAAAATGGCCATATAAATATAGCAATGGGTCCCAAACTAGACGCAGCCTGTATCTTGGTGACCCAAATACTACACCAAGTTCACACCTATTATGTTGCTTGCTAGCGCTACGTGAAAATATAAATATAAAATTAAAAAAAAAATGATTATCCTATCCTATGCCAGTGTCTTCGCTCGCGTGAAAGTAGGTTCCAAACAAATTTGATCCCCATTTGACGATTGGGGGCTGAATTTTTAAAAATCCTTTCTTCACGTCATAAAAGGAAGCCATAGTGCAAAATTTGACATTCCTAATCCCAGTAGTTTCGACTGTGCGTTGATATGTCAGTCAATCAGTTTCTCCTTTTAAATATATAGAACATAAATGATATTTATTATGAAAATAGGATTTAAAAGAACTCTTTTATATGTCAACTTTTTCGTCAATTCTGCTTTTAATGAAAGTTCTTCTTGATTTATTTAATTTACAGGATTAAATCCCATAACAATCATTCCTGATTGTCTTACACAAAATCCCACCAGATCCCCAATTTACCAACAGATCTCTAATTCACCAGCAAATCCCTTCAGGATCCAGTCCTTATCTAAAGTCCTGAAGCAAAAAGACACAACATTATATGAAGGAAATTACCCTTTTTTATCTAAAACTCGCCATCTTGTAGATAAGGGAGTAATGGAGGGCGATCTCGCTCTTCTTAGCTAATTACCATCGAACAAAATACTACTTAGGTATTATCTTCGTGTTTACTTGGAAATTTTAGTGTTTATGCTTTATGCTATCTTGGTACTTTGTAAAGTTTTTAATAATGGTAAAATATTTGGTTGTGAGATAATGACTATAGCTAACTATGTTTTCTTTTATTTATAAGGACAACATTTTTTTTTTCGGAGGGATAATCATCGAATAATATCCCTCGCTCTTGGGTGGAGCGAGAGGGTGTGTGTGACTTTTACTGGCTAAAAACCCGGAGGAGGCGACCGCCTGCCACTACATATAGGACTTAAATTTTATAAAAAAAATAAAAAATAATAATAATATTAAATTGTATAGATATGTACATGCTAGCAGCTGATAGCGGCTTTGCCTGCGTGAACAAGAACATTGTCCAATGGTAACATACTCCCGAGAATAATCTTTGTGCTATTCCAGGACAAGGTCTACCCGTGTGCCAAATTTCATCCAAATCCGTTCAGTCGTTCGCTGGTGGCCCGTGAAGGCAAGTGACGACCGTGACACGATGATCAACAAGCCAAATGTAACGAGACCTTCGAATCTTGTATTTTCAGAAATTTTAATCGATTGTATTTTATTTGGCTTATAGTCACCCAAAGTGCAATGGAAAGGGCTATGCTCGGAGTTTCCTTGCGTGATCGTATCAGAAATGAAGATATCCGTAGAAGAGCCAAGGCCGACATAGCACGAAGAATAGCCAAACTTAAGTGGCAATTGGCAGGGCACATTACTCGTAGAACAGATGACCGATGGGGCCGAGAGGTTCTGGAGTGGCGACCACGTACCGGAAGACGCAGTGTTGGAAGGTCCCCTACAAGGTGGACCGATGACCTGGTGAAGATTGCTGGAATCTGATAGATGCGAGACGCCAAGGACATTTGAAAAAGGCCTATGTCCAGCAGTGGACGTCTACCGGCTGAAATGATGTATTTTATTTAGACACCTTACCCCAACGCAAGCGTGTAATCAAGTGGCGACCGTGACAGGACCCGATACATTTTACTTCACCCCAGCAGTGTTACTACGAGCTCTTAACGCGATCCATTTGACGACCTAAACTGAACTGTTAAAGGGATGGAGCTATATAGGGTGTATAGCTCCATTCCTCTCTGTCGCCTGACAAAGAGGGCTGACCCTGGGCTACGCGAGTGCGTAAACATACACAAACTTAAATCTATGGGTAGAACAGTGGTCTTATTGCTGAAAGCGATATCTAATAGACCAAATAACTTAAAATAATACAGGGGAGGAGGAGATTAATTTATAGGAAAATTAATTACTTTAAAAACATCTCAAATAGATTCAGTAGCCGAATATAGAAATATTGTAAGAACAACAATTTTTGTAAGAACGGTCAATTTGGAACCGCGCACTAGCTTCTGACGTTTTATAAGTGCCTATGAAGTCCTATGTAAAATAAAAACTTTTGATTTTTGCTTTTACTTAGCTTGAGACTAGACGGCGTTGTGTGATAGTTGTGGAATATTATTATATATTATGTTATATTATTATTATTACTTTTGTTATTTGATTCTGGAAATCTGGACATACTCCTTTCATAATGTGCGTTTATTATGTTATTGTATTCAAATTATTTGATTTCTAATAAAGTATCAATTTATTAAATTAATGAATAAATTGGAGTAAGTACTTAAATGCAGGGTAAAATTGTTAAATGAACTTGAAAATTCCTTTTCAAAATTAAAATTTTTGTTCCTATTACCATTTAACTGTACAATAAAATCCTATCAAACCATCCGTCTTACCACCATAATCAACTTCCAACCTCCTTTAATCAAAACCAAAAACGCATACCAACTATCAATCCCACCATCAGTAAAACAACTACAAAATGTTGATCACCCATTCAAAGTTAACCCTGCAAATCTTCACGGTGTTGAACCAAGGGTGCAATCTCGAGTCGTTACCCCACCCACATCCGGTGCTAGCCCGATAGGATCTACTTCCGATGCTCAAGATTCACCCTTTAACGAGCTTCACTATCATTTTGAATCCATTTGTGTACTACAATGAAGGGGGTATGTGGGTGAATAATAGTAGACGCGTGGATGAGCTTGAAGGTTAAGCAACGGCTGGCGAGGTTGGGTTGTAGATGGGTGACCTCTCTTCTTCATCTTTTTCTTTCTTTTGCCTTTGTACGATTTGTCCATTCAGCCAGTGTCAATTGTTTTTTTTTTTTTGATACGATAACAAATAAACATATTTCTTTATAAGGGGTCCGTTTTTCAAAAGAGAAAAACAGACGCCTTATAGGATTGCTTTGTTTTACCGTCCGTCTGTCTGTCAAGACCCTTCATCACACGAACGCGTGGAGTTATCGAGTTGAAATTAAAACCATATACTCGGGTTTACGATCCCTTTAAGCTGCGAAAAATTCAGACTTCTGAGTTAATGAAAAAAAGATACGCCCATTTATGTGTCAAAAAACGTATATTTCTACAATCTCAAGGGAATCATAATTCATAGGGTACTTCCCGTTGACCTAGAATCCTGAAACAAAGCACAAAGCTACACACACACAAAGCACAAAGCTAGGTATCATAGCACAAGTATAGTAAAAAATCTGAAAACTGTAAATTGGTTGTAAAGTCACAAAAAAAAATTGCGATTCAGAAAAATCTTCGAGACCATTCGGGAATTGAATTGTTTGTATAGGTAAGTTCGTACGGAACCCTCAGGGCGCGAGTTCGACTCGCACTTGCCCAGTTTTTTTTTCTTTTTTTGAATAAGTTTTAGGTTATATGTTTTAATTTGTGTTAGTTTTCTAGTAAACTTTAGTTAGTTATATCTATTCTTATTTTAGTTTTAAATTGTTTAAATTACAAATCATGCTGTGGACCCTGTAATTGAGGGAGTACACTTATTCAAAACTTAAAAGTGTCAAGCCTTTATTTGTGTGTACATCCTTTGGAGGTCCTTAATAAATAAATAAATAAATTTGGTAAAAAAATACATTTACACGTCACAATATCTTTCGATACCCGATAAAATTAAACCCGTAGTCCTAGAACGCAAAGGGTTATTGAAGGACGCGGGTGTGGTTTTAGTTAGTAAAAGTCTGACTCGCCCTCCCGCTCTGCCCATAGCGCGAGAAGTCATTCGGATGATTTCCCCCCGCAAAAAAAACCCTAATATTTTTTTCAGAAAAATGGTCTTCTTTCAGAACCTCGATTAAATGTGCAAGGCTTCTATTGATGTAGTTTTTTATATTTTTAATATACGAGTACATTATGAGGGCCAAAGTTCACGTAAAATTCAGCAAATTATAGCAGAGTTTTAGAGGTTTATACTAGATTAGTTTTACACTTTATGTTTTGATTTCTATTGAAACCTAGATAATATCCACAAGATATCTGTGTATCCAAAATATCCAGAGAAAGATGTGTAATAACATTATAATCACGTAAGAGCGGTTGTTTATAAAGGTACCTCGAATAGGACGCTCTTAAGTTTGGCGATTCTTCGGGCTACATCGGTAACCTTCGTTCTCCAGCGGATATCTTCATTCCTGATGCCATCACGCAAGGAAATTTCAAGCATAGCCTTTTCCATTGCCCTTTCGGTGACTTTAAACCTTCTGATGAGGTTAGAGAACTAAAATTTAATGATGAACTAAATATTTAATTTCAATTTGAACGAATATTGATGTAATTTCGTTCAAATTGTGTTAACTGAAATAAACATCGGCTTTGTGATCAGTCTACTACCATTTTGTGTTAGAGGAAATTGAATATTGGTTAAATCATTAGTGTAGCATTGGATTATTCTGAATGCGAATGTTTCATTGCAAATATTAAACTTCATCCAATTTTTTTTTTTGAAAGAGGGAATATGCCTGAATAAACTATTTGTTATCTTACCAGTTTATCACTTAATATACAGATGAGATTAACAGTAAAAACAATATTAAAGTTGCTAGAAAAGCAAACGAGATATAACAATATATATATTTAAAAATTAATAGCTGTTCGCTAGTCTCGCTAAAACTCGAAAACGGCTGCACCGATTTGGCTAATTTTGGTCTTGAAATATTCGTGAAAGTCTAGGGAAGGTTTGAACGGTGAGAAAAAAAAGAAAAAATCACGAAAAAAAAAAATCGACTAAAACACCATCTCTAATGCCAGTAGATGGCGTTATCCTTACTAATGAATTAATGAATTTTCACCGATTTCTCGGTCGACTGTGAACCGATTTTGAAATATATTTTTTTTTTATTGTAAGATTGTGCTTCGGAGTCGATTCCATAAAAATATTGTTATGATCTGATCATGAACTTCGAACTTATGGGATAGAACTCCTCATTAGGATCACAGCAGAATTCAATGACTGATTGAAAGAAGAGGGGAATATTTCGAACTGATCTGACGATGAAACCCGAAGTTAGGCACCGGAACTCTGTAATAGATTAATTTTATCTAACCGTTTTGGTATGATTAGAATTGTCATAAGGTGCACTCTAACTATGAGGTATTTAATTTTGGATGAGGGGTACTTTTTAATGGTAATACCATAACTAAAAAGAGTAAAGTAAACAAAAATACAAAAAAAAATGCAACCGACTTCAATTTAAAAAAAAAAACACTGAAAAGTGCAAAAATATGTTTGTCTCTTTGAATACTTAAATCTGTTTGTCTCTTTTGTCAATACGCTGTTTTCTATGGCGGTCGTATGGGCGTATGGATGAACTTTGACGTTGAAGACCACGTCGGACTTTTCTTTTTTAATAGCAGCTTTGAAGCGTTATAACTTCTTCTTTATTCTTTATTCTTTATTGTACACACAATTTTATATTATCAATAAAAATAGGACAGTTGATGTACATAGGCGAGCTTAACCCACAACTGGGTTGCCAATGAAGATTTTTTAAGAATCCTTTCATATTTTTAGGGTTCCATACCTCAAAAAGAAAACACGGAACCGTTATAGGATCACTTTGTTGTCTGTCCGTCTGTCTGTTTGTCTATCTGTATGTCTGTCAAGATCTTTTTTTTCAGGAACGCGTGGAGGTACTGAGTTGAAATTAAGACCATAAGACATTAAGCATTGTAAAAAAATTAAACTTGTAAGTTGACGAGAAAAAAAGATACTTCGGTTTATATGGCAAAAAACATTTCGACACTTTCGAGGAAATTAAAATGTATAGGGTAATTACCGTAGGCCTAGAATCCTGAAATTTGCCATAAAGCAAGGACTTATAGCACATGTATAATAGGAATAAATTTAAAATCTGTAAATTTGTTGCTACGTCCCAATTTTGTACCATGGGTTGTGCGAAAGTGTACCACGGGGCCTTGGAACAAAGACAAAGAAGGAACAGGAGTGGGTTTTAGCCAGTAAAAGTCTGAACTGCGCTCCGCCCAAGACAGGAGAAGTCATTGGATGATTTCCCCCTTAAAATAAGGGTCGTCAGGTAGACAACACCAACCTCATCTAGTTTACAGTGACGAAAAAATTGACATGTAAAAGTTTTTTTTTAACTATTTGCAAAATAAACATAATTTATCATTTAAAGGCCAATGAACTTTATTGCAAATCTATCTAATGCCTACCATAGTACTTGAAACGCAAAATTCTCAATCGCTTCAACAATCTATCAAAACTATTGAACAGTACTTTACAAATAAACTGAAAACTCAAGACATGAAAATATTATTGCCAAGTGTTCGCTTGCCAGACGGGAGTGTTATAAATGGTGGCAGACGAATTCTGGTGCCAGGCTGTCTGGCGACATGGCGGGAGCGAAGTTGCCGAGTCGGTTGGCATTTGGCACATTTTTGTTTGCAATAAGATGAATTGGTGCTTTTGAGGGGATGCGCTTTTGTCTTGAATTGAGGGGTTCATTTTTGTGACGCATATTTTTTGGTAGGTCACTTCTTTCTTCTTTATTTGTTTTATTGTTGAGTTAAAATGTTTGTATCACCCCGGACTGGATCTGATGTGATTGTTTCTGTTTTAAGAAGTTTAATTTGAATGGTTTTTATTTAAATTTTGGAAGCATTTAATAACAATTGTAGGTAACCATGGTGCTGGAACACAAAGGGCAAACGGTGTGTTTCAGTCAGTAAAATTCTGACACGCCCTCTCACTCCACCCTAGAGCGTGAGAAGTAATTTGATGATGTTCCAACTCAAAAAAGGTAACCCATTTCCTTCCATGCATGCCTCACAGAAATGTCAGCATGAATGACGGGGCGCATCAGGGTTGATGTCGGCCAGAGCTGCAGGATTCTTCGGAAGTGTTACCGCGATCTTGAACGTAAAGGGCAACTGAAGGAACATGAGTGGGTCAGTAAAAGTTTAACAGTCCTCCTCGCACCACCCAGGCGATCGATCTTGGTTTTAGTCTAGGCGCAAGTACTTACAAGAAGATAAATCTGGTTAATTTATATTTAGTGCTTTTTAGGGTTCCGTCGGTACTTTAAAAGGAAAAAACGTAATCCTTATGGGATCACTTTGTTGTCTATCTGTCTGTAAAGACCCTTCATCTCGGGAACGTGTAGAGGTATCGAGTTGCAATTAAAACTATATACGAGTACTCAAGTCTGCGGTCTCTTGAAGCTGTGAAAAAAAAAAACAGAGTTAACGAAAAAAAAGATACGGCCGATTATGTCGCAAAAAACGTGTATTTCGACACTCTCAAGGGAATCAAAATTCATAGGGTACTTTCCGTTGACCTAGAGTCCTGAAATTTGACATGAAGCAAGATCTTATAGCAGAAATACAGAAAAAAAAACTGTAAATTGTAAATTTGTAGTTACGTTACAAAAAAAAACCTTTTTTTGCGATTCGGAAAAATTTTTGTAACTCAATTCGGGAATTGAACCGTTTTCATAGGTAAGTTTGTGCACGGTTCTGACTCAGTTTTTTTTTTCAAATAAAATGTACTAATATTACTATGCCTAGAAAAAAAAACATATTAGAAAACAAGCACGAACCTTCACATACAACTTAATACATAAAAAAATAAGAAATGGCTCATTAAACATTTTTCTCAGTAAAGAAACGGTACGTTGAAAAAAATACATTTGCAGAAATCATAAATCTACACTAACTTCCTTTTTCATTCCATTTTGAACCTTATGTCTTGAAGCACAAGGCCGAGAATTGTTTTCAAGTAATGTTTAGTCGTTAAAAGCGCTCACAGTTGGTACTTGGGGCCACGAAAAATGGCGCATGTAGGTTAATTGAATAAGTTAATAAAGATTTTTGAGAGCAGTGGTGGCCGAGTGGTAACGGCCCCGACTTACGAGTTGCAGGTCGCGCATTCAAACCCAGCACATTAGGTACTTTACGCTTTAAATAGGTACCCAGTAGGGTCGAAGTACTGGGGCCAGGGGTCTGATTCTGAAAGGAAGACTCGGCCCTGGTATGAAAAGCAACGAAGGAATACGAGTAGGTTTTTAGTCAGTAAAAGTCTGACACCATCTCCCGCTCCGCCCAAGAGCGGGGGATGTCATTGTCATTAGGTACTTTGTTTAATTTATTTCATCACAACTGCTCTCAAAACGGTGAAGAAAAACATCGTAAGGAAACAACCGGCATGTCTTAGAATCAAAAGTTCGAAGACATGTGACATCCACCAACCCAAACTGAGCCCACGTGTTACGTCCCGGTCTACCTCACCATCCCCTTGGATGAGTGACCCGAGGTACCGAAAGTCAGAGCAGATCGGTATGGGCGTTCCAGCTAGAGCTAAAGGCACTGGATTGGAGAGACCGCCGAAATCGCAGAACAAGTATTCCGTTTTGGTTCTACTCAATTTCAGGCCAACACTCTCCAGTCTGTGCCACCACACCTCCAATCTGTTCTGGACCTCTAGGTCACTCTCAGCAACCAACACAATATCATCGGCAAACAACATACACCAGGGAGCCTCTTCCTGAATGTCCGACGTCAGAGCGTCCATTATCATCAGGAAGAGGTAAGGGCTGAGAGCCGACCCTTGATGTAAGCCGACTGCCACATTGAAACTGCCAGTGGTGCCCACTGTAGACCGGACTTGGGTACTGCATCGACTGTACATCGCTCGGATCAACTGCACATACTTCCCAGGCACACCTTTCTCCTTAAGGGCCCACCACAGAACCTCACGAGGTACCCGGTCGTATGCCTTTTCGAGGTCAATGAATACCATGTGCAAGTTTTTATGCGCACCTCTATATTTCTCGCACAGCTGGCGTATAGCAAAAATGGCATCCGTTGTACCCCGACCAGGCATAAAGGGCTAGGCTAGGCTCTCTGAAGCGTACCATAGAACTTAAATACGCAAAAAGAATACTCCACCATATTATATTCGCGCGCCAAAATTTTTTTTTTAAAACATTTTATGTAATTAATGATTATTCTAGTTTCCTTTTAGTTTCGTTCCAAGTTACATTCTAGGATATTTCTCAAATGTCAAAACAGGCCTTTTAGTTTTTTAACGAGTTTACATGTCGCATATTAGTAAAAATATCATAACTAATTTATTTTTTTATTAATTGCTGTATAACCAGGACAATAAACACCCTTTCAAACAAGTTAAAAAATATCGAAGTTATCGTGACTCGGATTTCAAACTGTTGGGTTTGAAATCCGAGTCATGATAACTTCGATATTTTTATTTTCCACAAACGCTAACTCTGCAACCCTACCCGAACCGGAAGTTAACATCGGTTGGTAGACAAAGCTCGTTGTTCACAGGATGTGGGTGTATCTGAAACTTGCTGTTGACGTAACTAACATTTACTGTAGGCTTTTTTCATGAATACATCGTGTCTAGGCGTAGGCAATGACGAAGAGCGAAAAGTGCTTTATTTTTGTCGATTTTGCGAAAGGAAAGTTGCAGAGTTTAGCGTTTGATTTAAATGTAAAGAAGATTTTAAGTTCGTACTACCAAAAAAGTCATTTCAAGTTGATTCAAAAGGCAATATTAAAAGATTTTTGATACTTCCAAAAGAAGTAGATTTTTAATATTACAGAATCAAGAACTGGACTCCACAAGATAAGGCTAAATAATAAATCTGATATGGGTCCATGTTTTTGAGAGAAGTTCAGTGGGTGTTTTAATGATGCGCTAATAGATTCCTGGAGAATATTGTGATGTTAAATTGTTGTAGTTTTGCATCTTGATTGTCTATAGCCCGCATTTGTGAGCTTGCGGACGGCGAGCAATGGGTAACTCGCCGTCTAATAAGGACCAAGCTCGGATCGACGGCGAGCAGCATTGATGGGATCACGGGACCCGTTAGGGTCAGTGGCTGTTAGGGTTGCGGGATTGTTTGAAAGACTCATTACGGCCCTGGAATGTAAAGGGCAAATTAAGAAAAAGGGGTGGATTTTAGTCAGTAAGCGTCTGAGACTTCCTCTCGCTCCATCTAGAGCGGAAGAAGTTATTTGATTGTTTCCCAATGTTAAGAAAAATAAGACTCCAAAATAAAAAATAAAAATCATTGTTGCTGTAAGAAAACCCAATTGTGTTTTAAGCTCGCCCTTGGACATCAGCTCCCTTAGCCAAGTTACGATCGTTTCATTTGCGTCGAATGCCTCGAGTAGGCCACGCCTCCGATTCCTTTGTTCTGACGTCATCTCAACGCTCAGTCACATGGTCAGAAAAAAGGAATCGGAGGTGTGGCCTACAAGAGGCGTTCAACGCAACCGGGCAGGGTCAGCTGTTCAATTTTTAATTATTTGTAAAATTATATACAATAAAAAATATAAGACTCCATAAAGTTTTTCAACAATGCGACGATACCAGTGACTCTCCAACAGAATTTTATCAGCAATCCAAATAATGCACAACAGATCTAACACTGGTTATTGTATATCTACCCTCATAATCCATAAATCACAAATCCCCTGAATCATAATATCTCCAGGGGAACCGTACCCCATAACATTATTACTGCAAGTAGTAAGATACTCACACATATACTTGTGTCTATACAGGGTGGATATCTTCATCAATTTTTAAAGAGAGATGTAAGGGGTCAACAAAATGGTACCTTTTAATAATAATAATAATAATATACTTTATTTCAGATCTAGAAAATACATAATGTGTTAGTAACATAAATACTTAAACAACTATGTTAGTAACAAAATGAATTAAAAGAAAATAAATTAACTTTAAAATGTCTTCCCCCTCTTAATTCATATATTTTCCCACAGCACCAAGGCCGCAGGCATGCCTGCGAGACCAGGATAGGTCAGTCTGGTTTCTCAGCAAGAGCAGCTTTTGATGCAAGTGGTGCCCCATTTTATCATTGCAGTCGAGTTGAAACAGACAAACGAACAGAACGTGAGTTTGTTATGGAACCGAGAGACTTTGAGTCCACGTATGACAAACGACGTTTTCAATTCACTAACTCGATAAGTTAAATAAAATTTATGAAACCTAAATATTTAGTAACAAATTAGGTATTGTGAAAAATAGTTTGCGGATTTTTTTGTGCTCCGAATTATACTTACTTCATTGCATGCCTAAAAGCAATACACAAGCGAGTTTTCGAGTAAGTTTCTTGAAAATTATATTATTATTGTCCACTGTATTTTTATTGAAATAAATAATAAACATTTTTCTACAATTAAAGAAAAAACAATTTTTTCACTATCCAACGCGGTTTGAATTAGTTTATTATTTTAGTTTTAAAATTGAGTTTCTTTTTTTTCGAGAGACATGTATATAAAGATAGTAATTTTAATGAAAGACTAAAATATTAGATAGTACAAACAAATCCAATGATATGAAAAATCACTTATTTTTGTCTCATTATCTCACTATTCATAGAAAAACCACCCTGTATAGCAGACAGATACAGTTTCCTTAGGGGTGAGCAGGAGACACGAAGTCTCGACAATTGGGCGCCAACGGTGCGTCGAACTCGAGATGTGGAGTATTTATACTATAAATTATTGCTAATTTAGAGAAAAAAGAGAAAATTGATATTGGGTGACCTTTGCTTTGAATTTATGGAAATTGAAACAACGTCTGCCATATTGAAGTCTTTTTCTTTTTTTATTTTCTTTTGTTTATATAGCTGGAACAGTGCACACCCATGTATACCCTCCGGTAACCGTCCGGACCGAGCCCAAGTCTTCGACGGCGCGTACTGTTCCACGCGCGCCTCAAGGAGATGTCAGCAAATCGTAGGGGCCCAGCAGGGTCGAAGCCTACTGGGGCCACGGTAGTGTGAAAGCGAAACTCAGGGCCCTGGGATGAAGGCAACGAAGGAACAGGAGTGGGTTTTTATTCAGTAAAAGTCTGACAATATCTCCCGTTCCGCCCAAGAGCGGGGGATGCCATAAGATGATTTTCCCACCCAATAAAAAAAAAAGAACCCATGTATACCCAAATTAGAAAATTAAGTTATAATCATAATTTAAGTAGTACTGCTATTTTATTTTATTGTACTTTGTCACTTGACAGTGTTTAAAAAATAAATTTTATTGGTAGTAGTATCAACGCTCGCATACACAAATACGCTAGTGACACAATCAATTTTTATCAAGAATTTATCATCATACGTATTTTTCTCATTTTAGGATAATAAAAAGTACATACTTTTAAAATAGCTGAATTCGAGACGTGCATTTATATGTATTTGACTTAGATATGTGGAGCAGTGGTGGCCGAGTGGTAACTGCCCCGACTTCCGAGTTGTAGGTCGCGGGTTTTAACTCAGCCAGGCGCATTACTTTGTGTAATTTATTTCAACACCACTGCTCTCAAAACGATGAAGGAAAACATCGTGAGGAAACCGGCATGTCCTAGAACCAAAAATTCGAAGACATGTGACATTCACCAACCCGCACTGGGCCCGCGTGGTGGATTACGGCCCATTCCCTCTCTTAGAGAGGAGGCCTGAGTCCCAACAGTGGGAACATTAAATGGCTGAATATGCTATGTGCTATGCTAACTTAGATATGGACAAAATTATCCACTCTTTGCAGTTATTATGTTTCTTAGGTATTAGCTTATCCTAAAGTCATCAATAAGAGATTTAAGTTAAAACTACTCTATAACACTTTTGTTGGTTGCTTCAATTTAAATAGAATAATTAAAAATCCCTTTGAATCGCACGTGGAACACAACGTGCTGTCGACCGAGGGGACTGGTCCTTGTCGGACGACAAGCTACCGATTGCTCACCGCCACAAGATCAACCCCTTACTTATCGACAATAGCTATTGCTGAAGGTCACTTCGTCTGGACTCTCATTGAACGAAAAAGCTGGCCTAGCTTTTTCGTTCTTAAAATAGGTATCCACGTCTCAATTCATCGTTTCTTCTACCAAAAGTTACCAGTTCAAATTATCTATTACTTCCACAAAATATCTTTTCCAATTCACATGCCAACACAACAGTTTTATCCTTAATCCATCTACTCTACAAATTAATTCCATATTCCCTCCTTAAAACCGAACAATCCACGTTTCTCGTTACGGAATCAAAACCGTATTCGCTCATGAAATAGAAAATACCATTAAAACGATCACAAAGGATTTGGCCAACAATTTTTCCGAGCAATCCAATACATTCGGTTGTTCGCGAGGCGCGTATCGGATTCCCCTATACGAAATACAAATAAATGTGGATGCCTCTCACACCAAAGCGAGCAGTTGGAAACTGACTTGAAGTGAATATTCTGGTGAGAACTGAGATGTAAGGAGATATTTGATACAAAACAAAATGGAGGATAGAGTTAAACTGAAACTGTTAGATAAAATGTATTGCAATGCTTACAATAGTTTTAAGAAATTAAGTGAATGGTGGAAAACAATCTCTCCGAGATATATTTTGGCTGATAGTTTTGGAAAAAAATAACCAAATAACTTATATTTTTTGTAACGGGTGCCCTAACCTATATCAGATTGTCTGATGCAATTTGAGTTTCATCATAGAATCTAATTTTGGATATAAAGTAAAAAAGTTTACTTCATTTAAAAACCATCTTCATATTAAAATTAAAATTATATTATTTAGAAATGTTTTAAGTACATTTAAGTATGTCTAGAGACTCACCGATCCCACAGTCAAACCATTGCAACGGTTTTGTGAGGCTTATCTTATAATTTACTTACCTTTTTGGAATAAAGATAAATAAATAATAATAATATACGTCTCACTTCACTCTTTTCTTCGTCTTCCTCTTCTTTTTCGTTTACTTTGTTTAAATTTAAGTATTTAAGTCATTGGGTCACTGAGGATTTGAAGGACAGTACAGACATTGAGAGAGAGCGCAGGTCACTGTCTGTTCGATGTAATATTGCTCGCAGGTTTGCATGCTATACAATTCAAGTAAAGGTAACGCTTTTTAAGGTATACTATCAATCCTTTGATAATTTCATCACACAATCTAATTTTGGATATAAAGTAAGATAGTTTACTTAATTTAAAAACCATCTTCATACAAGTCTCCCTTCACTCTTTTCTCCTTCTTAATCATATTCTTCCTCTTCTTTTTGGTTTACTTTGTTTAAATTTAAGCATTTAGGTCATTGAGTCACTGAGGATTTAAAAGACAGTACTGACATTGAAAGAGAGCGCAGGTCGGTGTATGTACGATGTAATATTGCTCGCAGGTTTTCATGCAGTAGAACACAAGTAAAGGTGAGCTTTTTAAGGCAAACTATCAATCCTTTTACACGTGCAGCCTTGGTTATTTGCAGAGGATGTACAGTCACCGAGGCCAACGTCGACAGTTTTGCAACAATCAAGCGTAAACGTTGCACCTCGACCCTAAATCGCATACGAGCTAGTCCCAACAGCATCTTGAGCGTATTGACGGACAGGTGGGACGGACCGGAAAAAGCAATAAACAAGATGTTAGTTAAACTTCTTCTCTTTAAAACATTCACTAACTGACTAAACACGATGTCTCGAAAACTACTTGATCTACAAAACAAAATTTTTCATCGCCGTCAGGTGACCAGTCTGTAGAATACTTTCTTATATAAAACAGTCCCTCGACTGCACACATTCCTTTTTTGGGTCAGTCGTGTAAAAAGCGTTAACTTTTCTTGATACACCGTCGACTTTCATCCTCTTTCGTCCTGGGCCTCAAGTCTGCTATTACAATAGTCTCATAATGGCCTATCATTGACTTCATAATTGTTGATTTTGACTATTTTTGGTAATCTACTAATATAATGGCGTCCTTATCACTTTCCAATGGACAACCACTGACTCTCCATTGAAAGAAATGGCATAGAATGGTAGGTAATCTCGTACTTAGTGACAAATGAATATTTGACATATGCGGATAACTGCGAAAATTTTGACCGTTCTTTTGATCAGTGACCTACCGTTAGAACGCCATTATGCAGTCATTGCTTTTAATTTGTTTCGAGACAGCTCGATATTGGCATTCTACCACAAGATCATTGACCGATCAATGATCGACCATTATGAATTATCAGATTACGAACTTTTAGCAAAATGACAATGGGATCGTGTTGGAATGACGAATTTATAAAAATAGCAGACTTGGGCCCCTGTTCGATCCTGCCTCGCGAATGTTACACGACCGTGCAACATACATTCTAATGCAGCAACAAGGTCCCACCACTGAGTTAATTTAGTTGAGTGGATTCGGTCGTGCATTGTCGTTTGTTTATCGGCACACGGCGGCGACGACTTAATGGTATTAAACTTTAGATATAAATGTTCTTTGAATGGCGGAATTTTTCGCTCCACTGTGTGGTAATAGTTGAGAAATAATGGTGGTTGGGTGTTGATAGATATAATACGTATTGGTACCTATTTGGTAGCTGAACAGTTTCTTGTAAGATAAGTCATAAGGACATAAGTATGATGATGGTAATGTTTTTTAGGGTTCCGTACCTCAAAAGGAAAAAAACGGAACCCTTATAGAATCACTTTGTTGTCTGTCTGTCTGTCTGTACTCGTATATCTGTCAAAACCCTTTACCTTGGGAGCGCATGGAGATATTGAGTTGAAATTAAAACCATATACTCAAGTCTGCAGTCTCTTGAAGCTGTGAAAAAATCTAATTTCCATGTTAACAAAAAAAAAAAAGATCTTGCCGTTTATGTTTCAAAAACCGTATATTTCGACAATCTCGAGGAAATCAAAATTCATAGGGTACTTCCCGTTGACCCTGAATCTTAAAATTTTGCGTAAAGCAAGGTCTTATAGCATAGGCTTAGGAATAAATCTGAAAACTGTAAATTTGTTGTTGCGTCACAACAAAAAAAATATTTGCGATTCGGAAAAATCTTCGGGACTCCATTCGGTAATTGAACTGTTTACATTGGTAAGTTTGTATGGAACCCTCAGGGCGCGAGTCCGATAAAAATGCTATTGCAATATGGAGTTTTTTTTTTTATGTGAGAAATCATACAGTGACTTTTCCAGCTCTAGGGTGGAGCGAGACGGTGTGTAAGAGTTTTACTGACTTTATTGTGGGGGTTGCGGTAACTACTTCGAACAATTCGATTACTTCATACCTATGATTTCAATTGTATTTAATCGGACATTAATTTTGAACTAGAAACCTTCACCATTCGTTAAATTTGAACCTAACTCTGGGGCTAGTCGAGAACTGGGTTTATTTTTGAGGTAATCATCAAAACAGTCCTTCTGCTCAGGGTGGAGCGAGAGGCAGTATCATAATTTTACTGATTAAAACCCACCTGTGTTCCATTAGTTTCCCTTTGCATTTCAGGGCCACGGTTACTCTTTTGGACAACCCTACAGTCCAACCCTAGTCAACTGTTTCTTGTTTAGTCGAAACCACCCATACGTACAAAGTGTTTTGGGAACACATTCATTATGCGTAGCTAAAGGAGTGGAATTCCTTGCTGGGGTCTAAGTTTCCTGATAGTTACAACCTAGGGGTCTTTAAATTAAGAATGAATAGGTTGCTTCTAGGCAAGCGTGCTCCATCGTCGGCCATATCATCGCTTACAGCACCCCTAGCCAAGTTGATAATCTGCAATCGTTAACGCTAGTCGAAAACTAATGAAATGTATAGGAATGTCATCATTTCAACGTTAAGCCACGTGGTCAGAACAAACGAATAGAAAATTCGTAGCCAAGTTCACATCGTTCAAAATGTTAGAATGAATTGTTATCTTTTCTACAATGTTCAACGCTACATCCTTTGTTATTGTAGAACGAGCGGCCGACTCAGGCGCGTCAACATGGCTACCAACTTATCGTTTTCTACAATTGCTAACACCGAGGCGTTACCGATTGGAGAACGGAATTCAACACGAAACGGTTGTAACTTGGCTAGGGGGGCAGGTGAGATAGTGGTCAAACGCAAGCCTATCAATAATAAAATTAATAAATAATAAACCAAGGTGTGTCCTGACTCGTCTAGAAAAAATGTATTTTGTTTGGTCAAAAAAGCTGTAAGTTCTGTTGAAAAACCTTCGAAAAAGCCAAAAATAACCTGCTTTTCTTGACCAAAATGTCAAGGAAAATCAACTTATAGTTGCAGGTAATGGATACTCCATTTAACATCTATTGAACCTCTGTAGCGTATTACAAAGGTGTATTAAGGAAATTATGTGGTGGAAACCGGAAGCCTGGTATAATGTTTAACAACAAACGTCCTTCATAGTTTGTAGGTGCTAATCTAAATTAGAAACTACATTATTGCTTTTAAAATATGCTTATTTTTAGAAACGTGTTTACAAGGAAAGAAATTTAACTATGTTCTAGTTTCTAAATAAATTTATGGATACAGCTTTTCGGAATTCTTTGTCGTAATGAAAAAAAAATTACCTATAAAGACAGTTCAATTACTGAAACGAGTTACGCAGATTTTTTTTTAACTACAAATATCATTTTTAGGCCTTGCGTCATGCTTAAATTTCAAGATTCTAGGTCAATGGGAAGAACCCTATGAATTTTGATTCCTTGAGAGTGTCGAAATACACGTTTTTTGCGACATAAAAGGCCGTATCATTTTTTTCAATAACTTAGAAGTTTGATTTTGTCACAGCTTCCATGGACCGCAGACCTGAGTAGGTACATGGTTTTAATTTCAACTCGATGCCTCCACGCGTTCCCGAGATAAAGGGTCTTGACAGACAAACAGACGGAGAACAAAGTGATCCTATAAGGGTTCCGTTTTTTCCTTTTGAGGTACGGATCCTAAAAAACAGAACTGTTTTAAATTTGTACTGTCGATAAAATATGAAAGAGAAAAGGCGGATGACGCTACATCGAAGAAATAATTAAGATTTATTCTGGTCTATGTTCTGTTCTGTGTTTTGGCCTGTTAGCCTAATAGTTAGTGACCCTGACTGCTATGCCGGAGGTCGTGGGTACGATTCCCACCCAAGACAAATGTTTGATGTGATGAGCACGAACATTTGTTCTGTGTCTGGGTGTAATTTTTCTATTATATTTTTGTATGTATTTAGAAATAAACATATAATTATGTTTATCAGTTATCTAGGTACTCGTTGTGTGAAAGTGATGGACTAATATTATTTGTTAATATTATTATTATGTAAACAAGATACATTATGTACCTACTTTTGGAATAATAATATGTATTTTATTAAAAATATTACGTGTATTTTTGTTTAGTGTAACTCGATATAATTATGTGTTACTAAATTCTGTTATTATAATCTATTTTAAGTTTCCTAATCTATTTATGAACCAAGTCGTCGAAGGCGCGTACTGTCCCACGCGTGCCTCAAGGAGATGTCAGCAAACCGAAGGGTCGAAGCCTACTGGGGCCATGGGTCGGATTTTCTAGTATAGTCTCTATACCTTTAATTATAGAAAGATTCTAGTTTTGTAAATGTCAACAGGCTTAAGCCTACACTTGCAATTTTAGTCTGCATATGAGTATGTATGCAGACAAAAAGTGCATGTTTGCATTCTATTGTGCTGTTTCAGTGGGTACCTTGTCTTATCTCTGCTATTATCCTAATTCGTGTGCAAATATTCTTGTTGTAGCAAATTACGGATAAGCACGCGAATGACGCGCGAGATTAAGATATAAAGTATGATTTAAAAAAATAATTAGTCTTTGAGGTTCTCAAAAAAGATATTTTTTTAAGTGGGAAATCATCTAATGACATCTCTCGCCCTTTATATGTCAGACTTGTACTGACTAAAACCCACTCCTGTTTCTTCTTTGCCTTCGTTTCAGGGCCCCGGGGTTCTCTTTCGCGTCACCCATGGCCTCAGTAGGCTTTGAACCTGCTGAGCCCCTACGGTTTTGCTGACATCTCCTTGAGGCGCGCGTGGAACACTACGCGCCGTCGACGACTTAGGCTCAGTCCGGACGGTTACCGTACTTAAATTTGTTCAGTAGGCGTAATAATATTTTATATAATTAATATTCGTATGCCACTTTGTGACAGAACACAGAGACACTAATACATTTGTAACAACTAAATTGTACCTGTGTACACAAATAAACTTTTTGTATTTATTTTTATGGTCAGACAGTGAGCTACCCATTGCTCGTCGTCCGCAAGCCAGCGCCTAGGGTGCCCTAGGGTGTAATCGGGATCGGGATCCCGGCGAAGTAATATAGAGTTTTCTTTAATTATACGCTTTTTTTTTAAGTGGGAATAATCATCCAATGACTTCTACCGCAGGACAGGAGGGCGGACAATGGGCGTGTCAGACTTTTACTGACTAAAACTCACTCCTATGTTCCTTCTTTGCCTTGCGTCCCAGGACCCCTGGGTTTCCTTTCAGTGCCTTTTTGGCCTCGCACAGATTATAATTTTAGGTTTTCTTTTCTTTTATGTAATTTTAGTTTTTATACGTATATGTGTAAGACACAAATAAACGGTTGTTCCTTTCTTTGTATTTACTTATTCATATTTTGAACTTTATTGAAATGCTTAACTAAATTAATTGTATTTATAATATTTTTTATTCCTTTTCCGGTTGTTATATAAAATACTAGCTAACTGTCCCGGCGTATTTCATACCACTTATCAGTCAATGATTGTATTGACTAAGCGATGGAATATTTGACAGTCACTGTAATATTTCGATGAATTTGGATATTTTGTATTGTTTTTTTCCGTTTTTCTTTTCGATATTTTAATCGTTTTATGCTATTCGGGTTGGGAAACGTGGTCGCTCACAATAGACCTCATCAGAAGGCTCAAAGTCACTCAAACTTTAAAAATTCCTTGCGTGATCGAACCAGAAATGAAGATATCCGCAGGAGAACCTAGGTTGCCGACATAGCACGAAGAATCGCCAAACTTAAGTAGCGATGGGCAAGGCACATTGCTCGCAGAACAGGTGGCCGTTGGGGCCGAAAGGTTCTGGAGTGGCGACCGGTACAAGGTGGACCGAGGACCTGGTGAAGGTTGCGAGAATCCGATGGTTGCAAGACGCACAGGACCGTTCTTTGTGGCGACATTTGGGGGAGGCCTATGTCCGGCAGTGGACGTCTATCGGCTGAAATGATGATGATGATGATGCTATTCGGGGCGGAGGCGAATCCAACAGAGGAAAAATTATTAAAATCGGTCTAGCCATTCTTGAGTTATAAATGGTGTAACTAACACGACTTAGATTTATATGAATATAAATAAGAGATAAAGAACAATATAGATACTAATCAAGATTCTAACTTTCAAAGATCCTGTTTTTACGTTCATAAAATCCTCACCCTATATTTAAATTTGCTCAAACAAAAATAATCAAAAACAATTAACAATGCATCAAGTAACAAAGCCTTTAATCTCTGCCGACAAAAAGTTCATCTCCTAATTAATATCACCGTGAATCAGTAATCAGAAGGGAGCGGTAAGACAATTTTGTGAAATTAACACCTGAAGGAAACGGGGCGGCGGTATTCCAGATTTTACGGAACTACGGAACTTGCGGGTCTTATCACGGAGTAAAACATTGATGGAGTGCCAACACTGAAGTGAATTCAGGAGTCATTTAAAAAAAAATTGAAATTGTATTTTTCTTGTTAGTTTTAAAATAATAATAATTATAATTTTTATTTCGGATAATATGTTACCCACATAACAAAAAAAAAAAAATTAACGTTATTAACAATCTAGATTATATATACCTACGTTAGTACGTACCTATACACTACTAAAGACAACGTTGTTTTGATAAGACACGTCACTATGGGTCTCTCATGATATTATTTTCTTCTTTCTTTTTGCTTTGTTGGTTTAGTGGAAAACACTTGAACCTTCTGATCCTCTGAGTTCAGTGCCCGGGTAAGTTAAAGTATCAATAAAAAGGGTTTTTCCATCTAAAGGTTAGAACGTGGATTTGTGCCAGGTTTAGATTAGACTTGCCCCCCATTATAAAGTTAATATTTGTGCGCTATAAGTACATTATCTCTGCTTAAATCTTTGAGGAATACACGAGTAATGGGTTATGTATTTAGTTTTGAATATCTTGAGCATACTTTGACGAACGGATTTGGATTAAATTTGGCACACGTGTAGATCATCATCATCATCATCATTTCAGCTGAAAGACGTCCACTGCTGGACATAGGCCTCCCCCAAGTGTCGCCACAATGAACGGTCCTGTGCGTCCCGCATCCATCGTACTCCCGCAACCGTTACCAGGTCATTGGTCCACCTTGCAGGAGGCCTTCCAACGCTACGTCTTCCGGTACGTGGTCGCCATTCCAGAACCTTTCGGCCCCAACGGCCATCCGTTCTGCGAGCAATGTGCCCTGCCCATTGCCACTTAAGTTTGGCGATTCTTCGTGCTATGTTGGTGATCTTGGTTCTCCTGCGGATATCCTCATTCCTGATTCGATCACGCAAGGAAACTCCGAGCATAGCCCTTTCCATTGCCCTTTGAGTACGTGTACGTGTAGATCATGTTCTTAAAAAGCAGAAAAAATATTTTCACTTCGGAAGTATGTGCCCTTGGTATAATTTTCTGCTATCACGCTGGCGAAGCCACTGGTAGCAGCTAGTTCGAAACAACTGAGATTGATAGTTAAGCATCCTCTTTGTTTGGAAGCCCGCTTAAATCTTCTTCCATTTTGAAATATTTTTTATTGTCTACTGATTTATATTTTTTGTAAATAATCATCATCATCATCATCATTATTATTTCAGCGGAAAGACGTCCATTGTTGGATGTAGGCCTCTCCCAAGTGTCGCTATAACAACCGGTCCTGTGTGTCTATAAATAATAATCTATCGTATTGTCACTACATATGTTACACTACACACTACGTATGTTACACTACGTATGTTATGTCGTACGGTATTCTACTGTGGGGAAATGCCGCCGATATCCAGACAATTTTTGTATTGCAAAAAAGGGCTATTCGTTCGATTTATAGATTAAGTCCCAGATACTCCCTCAGAGATAAATTTAAAGATATCAATATTATGACTGTACCTTCACAGTATATTTACGAGAATATATTGTATGCACATAAAAATATAAAAATGTTTAAAAAATACAGTGATATCCATAATTTTAATACTAGGAACAAACACAAATTTGTGGTTCCTACAACCAGGCTAAAAAAAATAGGGGGCTCATTTAGATGCCAATGTATACACTTCTATAATAAACTTCCTATTCACATTCAACAACTAAGCCTTAATAAATTCAAAACATTTGTAAAGCGAAAACTTTGTCAAAAGGCTTTTTACTCTATAAAGGACTATGTTGAGGACGAAAAGGCTTGGGATTGACCTGCTCCAGTACGCACTACAACTGTTGTCTTATTTTTCTCTTTTATTATCAATATATTATTATAGTATTATAGTATTTTTATTTTCAATTGTGCTCTTTATTATTATTATTATTTTACAATTTGATATTGTAGATTATTTTTATTTTGCAATTTGACTTTATTTATTTTTATTTTTGACATCAATATTTACTTTATTAAGTAAATTACATTTTGTAAATTATATATTTACTTTTATTATTGTGAACGTAATTAGTTAGTAATTTTAACGTATGTCTGGCAATTTGAGTATATTTTGCGGCCTACCCAAATGTCCTTTCCTTGGTATTGTTCGTCAAGTCGTTGAGCTCCTTAGTAGTCCTGGGTTGAGCTTTGCGAATACTGACAAATGCTTGCACTGACTGGACAGGTCCACTCAAATTTGTATGGTTCTTTCTTCAAAAGACCATCTCAGACAAATCTGCACTGTTCTCATGTGATTTGACCATTACATATTAACTGTATGGACTTTAAAACAGACTTTGACCCCTGAGTTTGTTTCGGTGTTTCTTCTCAGGGTAGTCAGCTAGGAAACACCGGCCTCATCTAGTTTAAAATGACAAAAAAAAATTGACGTGTAAAAGTGTTTTTTTAAACCTACTTACAAAATAAATATCATTTATCATAGAACTAATTATTCACGTACACAACGTTTAGGCTGACACCAGTTTGGTTAGACAATTTCCCGCTCATTAACACTCCAATCGCTCCTTACTCCTTGTCTTTGAAAACTTCCGCCGCGCGGTCGACTTTGAAGTAGAACAGGTGTGAATTACTTTTAAAATATGGTAATCCTGGCTGAACGGAGTCCCGACTTCGTGGAGATACTTGGTGACGAATTTCTTTGGACTTCTAAGTTCGAGATTATTATGCAGAGGTGCGGTGGGAAGTGGTATGGCGTTTATTATACCGCTTGTTATTAAGATTAGGTGAAAAATATATGTAGCTTAATTTATCAATAGTTTTCGTTTTTAGAATGGATAGAGTGTTAGTAGGCAGAGCCATGGTTACAGACATAGCCCGAAAAATCGCCAAACTTAAGTGGCAGTGGCCAGGCCACATTGCTCGCAGAACAGATGGTCGATGGGGTCGAAAGGTTCTGGAATGGCGACCACGTACCGGAAAACGCAGCGTTGGAAGGCCTCCCACAATGACCTGGTAAGGTTCGCGAGAATGCGATGGATGCGAGACGCACAGGACTGGTTATTATGGCGACACTTGGGGGAGGCCTATCTTTCGGCTGAAATTCGCCTTCGAAAACGAGGGGTTCTTACATAACCCATAATAATACCCTTGTTCCCATCACTTGTTCTGTGTCTGGGTATAATTTATCTATAATATGTACCTATTTAGAAATATATAAGTATGTTTATCAGTTGTCTAGACTAGACGGCGTTGTGTGATAGTTAAAAAAAAAATAACAATCGAATGCAACCTAATTCTTCACATCATGAATGCATGTTTTTAACTTATTTAATTAATAACGTTTTATCCGACTGCGTAATAACAAAGAAGCGTAATGGTTTTTATGTTTTAGTTCATAAATTCATTTTATTATTATTTGATAATACAACTGACCTTAAAAATAATATTATTATTTTTTTAATTATAATAAACTAGTTCTTGTCTGCGATTCCACCTGATTTTAAGCAGTGATGGAATATGTTTACTCTAGCCTTGAAGACACTAAATTATATTCGGATGAGAAGATTGCAGCAGGTAAATAGTTCCAGGCCTTCGATTTACGCGGTTTAAACCACGAGGAGAAACGCTTAGTTCGGACCGTAGAGGTCTCAACAATGTAAGTATAGACCGTAATTCGGGTGGTCT
This sequence comes from Mythimna vitellina, assembly GCA_949316375.1. Classification (NCBI taxonomy): domain Eukaryota; kingdom Metazoa; phylum Arthropoda; class Insecta; order Lepidoptera; family Noctuidae; genus Mythimna; species Mythimna vitellina. The sequence continues at coordinate 14,734,998 of OX438702.1, read as the reverse complement.
GATAGTAGACGGTGATGGCGGAATTAAGTTATGTAATTCCTGCGTACACTCTTTAAAATCCAGTTTCCAAAATACCGAAAAGCTGGTCATCCTTGCTTTGTAGATTGGTCATTTGCAGCGCCAGCCCATATGTGGCTGCAGTACTCCACTCACGATCGGACTTATTAACATAAGTATAATCTGCCTTTTAATGTTCCCACTGATGGGACTTAGGCCTCCTCTCTCTAGGAGAGGAGATCTAGGGGAGGAGCTAGGAGGGATCGGACTAAGGCTTTGTAATAATAATATTCCTCAACTTTCACACAATGTCATCATTGTCATCTAGTCCTAAACTAAGCAAAGCTTGTGCTATGAGTGTAACAACTGATAAACATACTTATATATTTCTAAGTACATACATATTAAAGATAAATTACACCCAGACACAGAACAAGTGATCGTGCTCATCACAAAATATTTGCTCTGGGTGGGAATCGAACCCACGACCTCCGGTATAGCAGTCAGGGCCACTAACCACTAGACCAACAGGCCAGTTAATAAAAATACATTGCGAATAAATTGCAAGTAATTACAGCCTAGAAAAAACTGAATGAGTAATTATAATCACTGACTTTATTAAAACAAATAGTAAGAATATTTATTATTTCCTGTAAAAATCACGCGATATGTATTTGCCTATATAATTAAGTTATTATTTGGTGAATTGGTAGATAATAGTCGGAAAGGATGATATTATTACTGAGTTTTGTGTTTCTGTTCTATGTTTGTGCAAGTAATGGCGTCACTGTTAGGACGTCTTTGAAAGAAAATAATTGGGATGGATTTCCACGCAATGGTACCTATTTGCTACTTAATTTTGGTTCCTACCTATTTTTAATAACTGATAAGATCTCTTTATTCATTCAAGGAATATTATAAAAATTTTAAACCTAAAATATAAACATATCTATCTATCTATATATATAAAAATGAAAACAATAAAACGGCTGAACCGATCTGAAGAAAATGGAAAAAATCGCGAAAAAAAACCGAATACAACGCCATCTCTAATTAAAATGTCACTATAAAATGAATTAAGCTGTTCTGGTAATGCCAATAGATGGCGTTATCCTTACTTTTAGGCGGTACGAAGTTCGCCGGGTAAGCTAGTTTATAAATAAAATTAAACGATACTAAAAAAAACAAAACAAAGATAAAAAAAACCCATTCAAAAAGTCCTACAAAAAATTGGTTAAATATTAATATTTCTTTACTCAAAGTCGTCAATTTTCTTTTTCAGACCATGTCCTGGCACCTAGACATTGCCCTTTGCTTTCTTCGATCGCACAGCTTTCGTAGATCGCACTAAAGCAAGAACTACATTAGACCGACGCACACATGTGCCACGCCTGATTTGTACGTAGCGGCGCGTTGCGTGGCGTGGATATAATGTAGCTCTACAAGTCTAGTTGCCATATAAAATGCATGGAGACCAACGCGCCCAAATCGGCGTACATAGCCCACGTATGAACGATGTAGTTTTACCTTAACTCTGGTCTAGAGTCTATTCACCCTGTATATTCTCTTTACAGACTACGATTTACACCACCACAATAAGGATCCCTATCATGACTACATCATCCGACCATGTTCCACCAAGCACCAAGACGAGGATTGCATCCGAAGGGTCTTCACGTCCACCTTCAACTGTTTGGCAGCTCATGGACCCGTTCCTGATCCTTATCTGGTAGATACCCTGGATATGGAGATACCACATAGCAACCTGACGTTTACTATCAATGATGCGAAGATTAAAGGTCTCAGTTCTGGGAAGATTAAAGAGTTTTAGTAAGTTTTTGAAAATTGAGGTGGTTAGTGACACTAACCACCAATACTGGAAGAGTTAATTAATTGCTTGCAAAATGCCATGTTTTTCTGTCTATTGCTGGTGCGTTCATAACTTGAGAATCAAGTGTTTGTTTCCACGTGATCTTTGGCGATCCTCAACAAATAACTACAAACTTATTTATGAATTTCTCATGTTTCAGTTTTAACACAGAGACCCATAGATTCGTATTAGAAGTGGTTTTTGACAGCGTTGTAGTTTTTTCTCCTAGAAGTATTATCACACACTATCGTAAAGGAATGGAGCCTATTGAAAGTACCGACTTCTCAATCATTGAGTTTAGTAAGTTCAACCACAGTTTTCTTCTTATCTCATAATTATAAGCAGCATTTTTTAATTTGTTAAATTATATAATTTTTAGAGAGCAGTGGTGGCCCAATGGTAAAGGCCCCGACTTACAAGTTTTAGATCAGGGGTTCAAACCCAGCCAAGCGCATTACTTTGTGTAATTTATTTCGTCACCACTGCTCTCAAAACGGTGAAGGAAAACATCGTGAGGACACCGGCATGTCCTAGAACCAAAAATTCGCACTGGGCCCTCGTGGTAGATTATAGCCCATTCCCTCTCCTAGAGAGGAGGCCTTAGTCCCGACAGTGAGAATATTATAAGGCCGACTATAAATATTTTTTGGCTTTAATAAATAAATATGAAATAATTTATAAAACATCTTCATCAACAAGGGAATTATAAAGCTTAAAAGCTGCTAATAAGAAAAAGGAATCTAACATAGTCTTTGACGTCAAAGTTCATCACGCCCGTACGACCGCTATTAAAAGCAGCATCTTCATCATCAAGAAACAACCTCTTGTAACAATTCAATAATATCTGATTTTTATCATTTTCAGAATCACTGTCATTAACACTAGTGATATCCAATGTTCAAACAGAATTATGGAAAGCTCATGTGTACGCATATATAACTGATGCGGATATACCATACAAATTCGGCCCTGGACTTATTGAGAGCAAAGGTACTATCAATGTATTACCGTATCTATCATCATCATCATCATCATTTCAGCCGAAAGACGTCCACTGTTGGACATAGGCCTCCCCCAAGTGTCGCCACAATGACCGGTCCTGTGCGTTTCGCATCCATCGGCTTCCCGCGACCCTCACCAGGTAATCGGTCCACCTAGTGGGAGGCCTTCCAACGCTGCGTCTTCCGGTACGCGATCGCCATTCTAGAACCTTTCGTCCCCATTGACCATCTGTTCTGCGAGCAATGTGCCCTGCACTTAAGTCAAGTTTGGCGATTCTTCGGGCTATGTTCGTAACCTTGGTTCTCCTGCGGATATCCTCATTTCTGACGTGATCACGCAAGGAAACTCCGAGCATAGCCCTTTCCATTGCCCTTTGAGTAACTTTAAGCCTTCTGATGCGCCCATTGTAAGCGACCACGTTTTGGAGCCATATGTCATCACTGGCAACACGCACTGGTCATAGAATTTGGTCTTGAGACACTGTGGTATATTGGACGAGAAGACACCGCGCAGCTTCCCGAACGCTTCCCAACCGAGTCGGATTCGACGATTGACCTCTTTCTCGAAGTTAGACCTACCCAACTTGACCGTCTGACCTAGGTAAACGAACCGTATTTATGCACCCTATTTTTCAACTTAGCATTGGATTTGGTTAAACCTGATGCATCTAAATCAGATATCAGGCTTCGTTCTACTGAATATTTTGTACAAAGTTCAGTTTTTTGTCTTTCCTGTAATTGGTTGATAATATTAGATGGCACTTGCATTATGGAAACGCAACTCACCATCATTTCAGCCGAAAGACATCCACTCTTAGGCATAGTCTTCCCTGAAGTGTCGTATCCATAGGTCACTGATCGACTTTGTGGCAGGTCTTCCATTGATGCGTTTTCTGATACGCGGTCACCACTCCAGAATCTTACTGCCCTATTGACCATATGCCATATGACATATGACATATATATGACCATATGACATAATAATAATGGCAAAATTTTGTTACAGATCGTCAAATAAGAAACAATCACAAAAAAATAATGGATAACATGGTTTTGAGCGTGAAAGAAGCCTTCCTTACTCAGGGTCCCCTGTTCATGTCTGTTTATTTACAGAGTAACATTTGTAAATTTAGACAGTAATAGATCCCTGGGCTATCATTATCATACGATTTTCTATTTTCTTGGAGATGCATCTAACTCGTGAGCGTATGATCGCAAGACACATCACACACACACACACAACACATCTACACAGATCACACACGCACCCATACGTACACTCATCACACAGACACACACCACACACACATCACACACACATGACACACAACAAAACACACAACACCACACACACAAACACACACATGACATGGACTGTATATCTTTGTAAAAAAAGCTACTTTTTGAAAAACGACTAATTCCAAAGGTACGTGTTGTTAGATCAAATGCTTGCAATAGATCTTTCGCGTACGAATGCACATGGTGTTGATTTAGTTTAACGGTTTCAAAACAGTGAAATATTTTTACAGTACTAACATATTTGTCATGTATGTTTTAACTTATATTTTGTCTTCCTATTCATATTTTTTATATATTAAACTATATATTTCTTTACCAAAGTTTTTTTTTTAATATTCTATGATCCTTTTTTAAACTTGACAATCAATTGATTTACAGATTTTCTATCACAACACGTTATGTGATATTTTGCTTTTAGGTATATTTCTGTAAATGTTATATGTTATTTATTCAAATTGATTGTATGTCTGTGGGTGTACCTATTCATGTTATGACTGAGAGCAAAGTATAAAAAAAATTTAAATATCTGTTTCATTCAACTGAAAGACATCCAGTGCTTACCGGTTTTACGCTTCTTGCTCTGCGGCTCTTGTTGGAAGAATTACCTACATATATATATAATATAATAAGCTACGAAGGATGCATGCAATCATAGTAGCGAAATCAAGACATTAAAAGACTAAAATAACAAATAATCACAATTATGCATTTAAGGAATTTATTTAAGAAAATTTTTGTTATTATCTGAAGGTTATTTATTATTCCTTTTGCTATAATAAAGATCAGGTATCATGGAAAATATTAATCGACTTGTATATAGACACAGCAAATAAAGAAAAGATATGTGCTGAAAAAGAAATCTGGATTTGTAGCCAATTAACATTCTAAAAGTGACATTACAACCTGTAGTGAAAAAAGCGTATATGGGATTGACCACGCGAGATTGTGATGCACAATTATAATTTGTCAATCCCTTTTTTTTTTCTGTGGTAGGATATTATCAAATTCAGTTGCTCTTTCATCACAGGGCTGTAGCTCTTTCGAATATTTTCACAACCCACATGTCAATCCCAAACCATTTGAAACGAGTATATTAGAGGAAATTTGAAAGTGGTACCAGTAACTGCAAGGTTAAAAAGATATGAAACGCATGTTATTATATAAGGTACAAATGTGGATGGATGGAGCAGGAGAAGGAGGTAAAAGAAAAGATGGATGGATGGAAGAAAAAAAAACGTGTTTCACTGAGCCCTTTTTAAATGGAACAAGATTAGGAAAATGATGGTGATAGTCTTACATGAGTACTTATAAAATGTAAGAAGCTAGTGCATGTTCAAATTGGTCGCAACCTATGGTGAAGAACAGGCAAAAACGGCCGCCGGGATCTCGATCCCGATTTCCGGCCACCGTAGGCGCTGGCTTGCGGACGGCGAGCAATGGGTAGCTCGCCGTCTGACCGTCCGGTAACCGTTCGGACTGAGTTCAAGTCGTCGACGACGTACTGTTCCACGCGCGCCTCAAGATGTCAGCAAACCGTAGGGGCCCAGCAGGCTACTGAGGCCAAAGGTCTGCTTCTAAAAGGAAGACTCAGTCCTGGTATAAAAGGCAGCGAAGGAACAGGAGTGGGTTTTTAGTCAGTAAAAGTCTGACACACCCTCGGGAGTTGTCATTGGATGATATTCTCACCGGAAAAAAATGGTTACTCTTTGAAAAACTTATTTTACAATATTTCCTTGTGGCATATGGTGGCGGTATATACAAATGTAGGTTTGAGAGGATAGCGTATGGAGACCAGTCAATATGTATCCAACAGTACAGTGTAAAAATTAGAAAAAAAAATCTATGAATCCGCGAGTTCTAGAATGTGATACATTATAAAAAAAGCTGTACCTATATAAAAGAAGAACAACAATGAACTGAGGATATTAGCCAGCTTTTAAAAATTTGTAACACAACTTACCCTTAAAAGGGCAGTAATCAATGATCACGCACGTAGATTAAATTAAATAATTTGACCAGTCAATCATTTGCATGTTATCCTTTAAATATTCACGCAAACATGCAGATGTCTATAAAATGATTTACAGTGTGTTATGTCCGATCATTCTAGTTTAAAAATGAAGATTCTCCTGTGTCTGTTTCTGATTAAAGTTTGTTCCTGTGTTGACAGTGAACAGTCTAATAACTATTGGAGAGGAATTGCCTATGATGAAGGAAATTATGGTAAGAAATTAGGCTTTGCACAAAGTGTTTTTGTATTGAGTTCAATTCAAAATATTATACTTCACATAGAGAGCAGTGGTGGCCGAGTGGTAACGGCCCCGACTTACAAGTAAGTCACGGGTTCAAACCCAGCCAGGCGCATTGCTTTGTGTAATTTATTTCATCACCACTGCTCTTAAAACGGTGTAGGAAAATATCGCGAGGACACCAGCATGTCCTAGAACCAAAAATTCGAAGATATGTGACATCCACCAAACCGCACTGGGCCCGCGTGGTGGATTACGACCCAATCCCTCTCCTAGAGAGGAGGCCTGAGTCCCAACAGTGGGAAAATTATAAGGCCGACTATGCTATGCTATGATATACTTCACATATGCCTATATTAGCACTTAGATAAGGGCAGATACTAGCGCACAGTTCTAATTGGTCGTTTCTTACGAAGAAGAACCGGTAAATAAACGTTAAATTGTTTGAGAGTTACCGCGCCTAGGAACTCAAAAGGCAACTAAAAAGACACACGTGGATTTTAGTCAGTAAAAGTCTGATAGTCTCGCTCCACTCATAACGGTAGGATTAATTGAATGATTTTTTATTTAAAAAATAAGGATCTATAAGAAAGAAAAAAAATATGGCAGGCTTACTAATTCTTGAGGGCTGCAGTATCGAAAAAGGACAAAATTCCTTATTTATATTTTTTACAGGATTTATATACAGTAAATTAACTGATATTGCTATGTACTATTATGTCACTGTTGTATTATATTTCATCATTCTCTTTCATTTCTATATCATGTCTCACACAATTCAAATTATTCTTTTGTACTAAAATTTCTTCTCTTCTTTTTATATTGTCTTCAAATCATTATCTACAATTCCCAGGTCATCAGCTACAAGAATCAATATATCGTCCATGTTCTCTATATGACGTGAACTGCATCAGACAATACTTCGCCCAGAACTCTCCGTGCTCTCCTGTCCAAGGCCTGGGTCCAGACGCTAAGTGGATTAAGAGCATCCCGATGACTGTACCTCATATCAATATAACCTTCAATTTGTATGATGTTGAGGTGAAAGGTTACAATAATTTTAAAGTTAAGGAGTTTTAGTAAGTATTTTATTTAGTTTATTCAGATCTAAAAATTAGTATGTTTACCAGCTTGTACGACTCAAAGGTTTACGTATGTTTTTACGCAATTTTGCATGTTTCTTTCATAAAATTCAATATAGCGATAGACAGATGCCATACTGTGTTAAAGTAAATAAAATTAAAAGACCTATGTCCAGTGGGGTGTCATTAAATAGGTTTTTAAAAATCATCTTTAAGTCTCTGTTACAATTTTTCATTTAGGATAACCACTTAGTATCGGTAACTATTTAAAGTTGGTTAGCAAAAATATTCTTTTTGACTTTTAACTGCAAGCGTTGAAGTAGGAAACATATAAATTATGTCACCCAGTGATAAAGCAGTATTTCACAGGTGAAAGAATTTTTAAAATCAGTCTAGTAGTTTTTAAGTTCATTCATAACAAACAAAATACAAAAATTAAAAATCTTATCTATTTATAATTAGTATAGATTAATTAAAACCAAACTGCCTTTAAAAAAAATACAAGAATACAAATTCAATCAAGTCACTTTTCAATCAGTGTGGTGCAGCTGTTGGTGGAATTAATTTTTTCTTTGTACTAACCAATCTCAGTATTGCTCGTAAAAATGTAAAGATACTTTAATGTCAGGTTAACCTATTCTTTAAGATCAATGACTAGTGGTTAAAAAACTTTACAACGAATCTTTTCAAAAGATCCATTGAACTCTTTAACTAATTTAAGACTCCTGTAAAAATTACCTAAACAATTGTATTTTACCTAACCAAACCCAAAATTTTCTCTAAGTTTGCAAAGAATTAATATAAATTGGTATTATTATAACCTCATTTCGATATTTAAGCATAAACAAACAAACTGGCAGACTTGTATTTGAAGTAGAGTTCCGCAAGCTTTGGGTGTATTCTCCATACACTGTCATCGTATTCCACCGCAGAGGGAAGGACCCCTTGGAGTTGGCAGACTACGCGGTCATCGAGTACAGTTAGTAAATAATATTATTATTTTCACTAGCATTTCGTTCGTGCCTAGGAAAGCCTGTAAACCCAAGACCAACATCTTGGCTGTTATCTGAACAGCTGAAGAAAAACTCACACCAGTCTTGCCATAGGGACCAAGAATAATGACCGAATTGTAGAGTAATCAGACATAAAGTCGCTCCATGTAAAAAACTGATATTTAGCCTCATCTAATAAAACTAGAAGCCGACCTTAACATAGTTGGGAAAAGACTAGACGATTCCTTCATTTCTTTATGAAAATTTTGCCTTAAAATCCACACCTTATAAAGGAACTATGGGCACGCCACAATTATGGCGGTAAGTCCCCTCTTTGAGGCGTGGTTGGAAAGACCTCACGGCGTCCTCACATTCCGCATGACGCAGGTCCTCACCGGACACGGTAAGTTCGGGAGGTTCCTGCACCGGATTCGTGCGGAAACGACGCCCGGGTGTCGCCACTGTGTGGCCCACCCGGAGGACACGGTGGAGCACACGGTGGAGGTGTGCCCCGCTTGGGCAGAGCAACGCCGTGACCTCGTGAGGGCAATCGGCGGCGGTGATCTCTCGCGCCGGGCCTTGGTTCAGGCCATGCTCCGGAGCGAGGAGGAGTGGCAGGCGGTCGCCTCCTTCTGCGAAGCAGTAATGCTAGCTAAGGAGGCGGCCGATCGCGTGAGGCAACGGTCCTTACGCTCCAATCGCCGCCGGGATTCCGATCCCGATTTCCGGCCACCGTAGGCGCGGGCTTGTAGACGGCGAGCAATGGGTGGCTCGCCGTCTGACCGTCCGGTAACCGTCCGGACCGAGCCCAAGTCGTCGACGGCGCGTTTTGTTCCACGCGCGCCTCAAGGAGATGTCAGCAAATCGTAGGGGCCCAGCAGGGTCGAAGCCTACTGGGGCCACGGGTAGTGTGAAAGCGGAACCCGGGGCCCTGGGACGAAGGCAACGAAGGAACAGGAGTGGGTTTTTAGTCAGTAAGAGTCTGACACTATCTCCCGCTCCGCCCAAGAGCGGGGATGTCATTAGGATGATTTTCCCACCCAATAAAAAAAAAAAAAAAAAACCTTATAAAGGAACTAAGCAAAATGTTCAGAATGATCACCAGTGTCTATGTAATCTGGCAAGATGAGGTGGCTGAGAAAGGTCTGTTTAGATAGTTTATAAAACTAGAAGATGATAGGGACATACTTGATGCTGAAGTCAGAAAGTTAAAATCTATATGTAATTACTATTATTTTCTAGACGACCTATCGATGACTCTGGTTGCTCCTCAAGACAAAGGCATCAATCTATCCGAGGCTCACGTCTACACATACATATCTGATGCCAGTCCTAAACAAGCGCTTGGTCCTAACTTTACAGAGAGCAAAGGTAACGTCATATCTCTTCTGGATTATATTCTTTTAAATCTATAGATTGGCGGTGATAAGCGATGATGTCTACAATGGAGCACCTGCCCACTGAGCTTTTGAGTATTCCCAGTATCATAAATCGGTAAACAAAAATCGGCAGTACGTTCCAATACATAGCTCTGGGGTCTTACCATGACGTGTTTAAATGTTAAGTGTGCGAGCCAAAAAGAGGGATGGAGTTGTCCACCCTATAAAACATTAGTTTAGTATATGCGAAACCCGAAACACGTGTTTAGTATAAAGAATCTATGTACAAAATTTCATAACTGTATCATGAAAATTATAATCTTGTTATTTTACCTGGTTGTCCACTCAAATACATGGTCACTGGGGTATCCGGGTGACTGAGGTGTCGTTTTGCTCCCGCACCCAGCTGTGCGCTGGCACTTAATGCCCGCTATGGCCTGTGTTGTACTTAGTGTCGGTGATGTCCAACTTGTGACATTTTTTAAATATTTTTGGGAAAAAATATAACATGGTGTGAAAATTATTGGAATCGATTCAGTTGTTGATTCTGAAAAACTATATTCTAAACTAAAAATAATGTTGTATAGCTCCATATCCCTTTAATAGTTGAGCTAAAGTCGTCAAACAGACAGCGCATTGACAAATTCTCATTATTAAAAACTCTTCGTAGAGCCTCTGAACACAATTAATGTGGTAAGTGGATAATACAGTTCCTACGTATGAGTCGTTACCATTCTTGATATCTATGAAGAAATGACAAAACCAGACTCAAACTTTAGACTCTTTCAAAAAAGAGTCATGAACCCAAATGTCCTTTCCTTGTTCGTTAAGTCGTTGAGTTCCTTAGTAGTCCTGAGTTGAACTTTGCGAATTCTGACAAATGCTTGCACTGACTGGACAGGTCCACTCAAATCCGCATGGTCCTTTATTCAAAAGACCAACTCAGACAAATCTGAATGGTTCTCATGTGATTTGACCATTACATATTTACTGTATGTACTTTTAAAGAGACTTTGACCTCTGTGTTGGTTTCGGTGTTTCTTCTCAGGGTGGTCAGCTAGGAAACACCGGCCTCATCTAGTTTAAAATGACGAAAAAAAAATTGACGTCTAAAAGTGTTTTTTTTTTAAACCTATTTGAAAAATAAATATCATTTATCAAATATATTCAGTATTTAATTAATTCTGTGTTTTTCAGAACCTCAAGTGCAATTAGTCACAAGGCGTTTGATTGAAAACATCGGGTTGAGTCTACAAGAAGCCTTCGTGACCAAAGGACCAATATTGATGTCTGCCTTCCTGCAAAGCTCTATTTGTAGCTACTGAATATTGCAAAATAACGTCAGTTTTTGCCCAACTGCAAGAAGGGTTATATTTTTATATGAAATAAACAATTTTGATAAGTATTTGTTTCATTCTTGTATACAACTGCCGTAGTACCAGTCCAGGATTAATCTAATAATTGGGGAATTTCATTGGGGAAGCGTCCATGAAGAACCAAAGCCAGATACAGAGACGATAAGTTTTGTTACATGCAACTTTTAACCGGGACAACTGGGATGTCTTCCTTAAGAATTGGAAAGAGAAAGTGAGGAATCGTGATTGTTGAAAAACATGAAGGGAGACCTTTTCCTAACCGTAGGATAATACTGGGTAACTTTAATAATAATAACTTTTAACCATCTATTCCAAGTATTATAGCAGATGGTTATAGCCACTGGTACAAGACATTTATGAACCACATTTATACAGGGTGTAAGGGACAGGTCTCCGCAACCTTTAAGGACTTGCTCAGTAGACAAAATTGAACAACCTTCCACAAGATTTTTTTTTCGGAAACGTAAAAAAATCGGCCTCTCCATACAAAATGTCCAATTGAGTTTGTAATTTTGAATGGAGAGGCTAATTTTTTTTTTTCGTTTGAACCTAAAAGAAACCTACTAGACACCCCAAAAGAGATCTTTTTTGAAAATAGAATCAAAATTGGTTAATAAATGATGATGCAATTAGCATTTCAAATGCTGGTATGAGGAAGAGTGGAACGTGGTGAGAATATCTCACTCTCTCTTTTATACACTCCGTTACAGACGTAACCTAATGGCAGTGACGTCACGTTTCAGTATTTGTATGTTTATTCGGTTCCTTAACGTTTTTCCCTTCTACCTGATTTGAAAGGTTACTAACTTATTTAATATTTAACAGATTTCAAAAATTCTTTCTATTTTTGGTTTTGGATAAAGATGTTGTTTTGATACAAATAATAATAAAAATTAAGTCAAGTACCCAGTTCACTAACATTGGTGATCAAAAATTGAGAAATCGCCGTCTTATCAACTAGAAAATATCATCATTTCAGCCGAAAGACGTCCACTGTTAGACATATGCTTCCCCCAAGCGTCGCCACAACGACCGATCCTGTGCGTCTTGCATCCACCGCATTCCCGCGACTCTCACCAGGTCGTCGGTCCACCTTATGAGAGGCCTTCTAACGCTGCGTTTTCCGGTGCGCGGTGCTAGAAAATATACCGTCTCTTAATACCCAATTCACGAATAATCTTAAAGAAATCTCGCAAGTTTTTTAGTTAAATTATAAATCGCGTTAAGCTTCATTGTCAGCAAATTAGTTATTAATTTCGTAATAAATCATGATTGGATAAGAATAATTGCTTATTTGCCTATCATGTTATTTGTCTTTGATTAAGATCTTTGACTAATTTAAATAATTTATGATTTCCTTCCAAAATCATGCAATCTGTGATTTATTGCATAGCATAGCATAGTCTTCCTTATAATATTCCCACTGCTAGGACTCAGGCTTCCTCTCTAGGACAGGGAATCCACCACGCGAGCCCAGTGCGGATTGGTGAATGTCACATGACTTTGAATTTTTGGTTCTAGATCATGCCGGTTTTCTCACGATGTTTTCCTTCACCGTTTTGAGAGCAGTGGTGATGAAATAAATTGAGATAAAATTAGCTGAGCAAGGGTAAGGAACCTCCACAAACAATTTCTGAAAGACATGGTCCTGGAACGCAAAGGGCAACAAAAGGACATCGGTAGTGACAGCACGTGATAGCACGACTGGCACACTGATTGAGCGATTGACTGCTGCGCTGCATGTCGCAGGTTCTATTCCAATACAGAACAAATATTTGTTTGGCGTACAAATAGATGTTCGGGTCTGGGTGTCTTAATTGTGAGTTTTCATATTTGTGAAACACCCACACCACACCACCCACGATATTCATCCATATTGCAGTAATTCCTAGTGTGAAGCAATGTTTCTTTTTTAAATAAATTTAAAAAAAAGCTCTCTCGCTTCACCCTAGGGCGGGAGAAGTCATTTAAGTATTTCACTCCTCAAAAAAGTGTCGGACTTCCCTTTCATATCCCATCGGGCGCCCCGGAGGTATTATTATTATGTAACCGCGCGTTTTTACGTAAATCACAAAAAAAAAACTGGATTTTTCTAGAAAAAGCAAAGATATAAAAACCAAAATTTTTGGCTAAAAAAAATTTGTACAAACGTGTGTACAAAACGACAATTAAGCGTTTTTCAAGATCATTCAAGTTGTACAGACGTATGTACAATCGGCCTTCGAGGGGATATAGTAAGAAACATTTATTTAGAGGTACTTAGATAAGCTTAACTGTGTTTACGTGGGCAAACGTAATGGGGTATTTGACTCATTTGTTTTATATAATTTGTAAAAACTTAATCAAAAATCGCAAAACTAAATAATTTTTCGAATCGGCTTAAAATTACATGGGTTAGAATTCATTCACATCTGATGAAGGGGAAACTGTCAAGTAAGAGAAAATAATGCACAACCAATGTCGATGCTGTTTTCAGAAAAGATTTCATTACGTATACCCAGACACATAAACATTCATATTATTTATAAGTACCTATTGTAAGTTCACAAAACAGGTAGGTACAAATTTGGTTTATTAAACACGTATAAATAAATCTTCTATTAACATATTAAATACACTGTGCTCGTCTTATAAGTACTTTATGTTATGTACACATGATAGGCGAAGACGCTGGCACCTTAAAACACAAGTTAAATCTTACATGGGTGTCAGAGTGTCAATTTACCTGCTGAGGTCTTGCCATCCGATTACAATTTGAGTGTCTTTAAGGGAAGAGTGAATAGGTTCTTAATAAACTAGTGCTCCTCACCATCAACGATTGCATCACTGCTTACCATCAGGTGGGATCGCAGTTGACTGCGATCCCACCTGATGGTAAGCACTAGTTTATATCAAATTAAAAAAAAGAGTACATCAAAAACATTTAATTTGTGTTAGTACAACCTAAATGTAATAAATGTCTTTTTTATTTGTTGTAGTATAAAATATTGTACCTACCAAAAGGTACAGGAAATTACTTAGCAAAGCATAGCATAGTCGGCCTTATAATGTTCCCGCTGTTGGGACTCAGGCCTTCTCTCTTAGGAGAGGGAATAAGCCGTAATCCACCACGCGGGCCCAGTGCGGGTTGATGGATGTCACATGTGTTCGAATTTTTGGTTCTAGGACATGCCGGTTTCCTCGCGATGTTTTCCTTCACCGTTTTGAGAGCGGTGGTGATGAAATAAATTACACAAAGTAATGCGCCTGGCTGGGTTTGAACCTGCGACCTTCAACTCGTAAGTCGGGGCCGTTACCACTCGGCCACCACTGCTCTCAAAATTACTTAATTATTTGTTATTATGGCGTACTACTCTTTTAAACTGATATTGTTACGTAACATCAATAAATTAACCTCAACATATTAATGAGTAATCGCTCTGAAAAATAATACAGCAATATTATAGCAAATAGACCTCTTTATCCAATTCAATTCGAATTATCATAATATTTGATATCCTTTCAAAATCACGCAATCAGTAATTTATTATTCTTCAAAAGAAATCTATTGAATCACTCAATTGGACATCAGCTTCTAACGCGTGTCATAATGAAGATTATTTTATGTTTTATTCTTTTTTTTAATATTTGCATCTGCATTGAAAATAGTGATGGGCATGGGGATGAATCTGAGAATCACTGGGAACATTTGCATTCTGGAATCTACCGTGGTAATGTGTTAAAATATGATGGTGAGTAATTTTTGAGACCACAACTATGATCTGGCAATGGCAGAACACCGAGTGTTGCATCGAAAATTTTTGGAATAAAAACATTCAATATAAGCAAGGCTGATTGCTGCCAAATGTGTATGCTTACTTTGAGACAAGTTTCTTTGAAAGAAATGAGTCTAAAGTATCCATTTTAAAGAAGGCCCATTGTAGTTTTTTAAAGATGAACATCACAAAATGTAACTCCTAGGTTATCAAAAATATGAACAGTGTAACATACTGGAAACCAAGCACGATCGCCTTGATAGTCTTTAATCTGCACCTAAAACTGGTTTTAGCAACGGAACCCTTGACAATACTGATTACAGTTACTTTCCATTTTATTCATATATTTTATTTTACAGACCATCAAACCAACAGAGACTACCATAACCAAATCATTAAACCATGTTCCCTTGATGATCTGAACTGTATCCGTCGTGTCTTCGCTCATAACTCCAAATGCAAACCTGTAGAAGGACCAGCCCCCGACCCGTATATGCTGCAACGATTGGACCTGCCTATACCCCAAGCTAATCTTACGTTTTCACTTATAAACGCTCAAGTTAAAGGTCTGAATGAATGGAAGATTAACAATTTCTTGTACGTATTGCTTTATCTGTTATTTTTGTCTTCTGGGAAGTACAAGGTTATCCGCAGGCAAGAGGCCCTCTTTAGAAGACATTGTTGCCATCGCGGGTTTGGCATGTCCTGGTTGAGTGTGCCGCTTAAGAAAAACCGCGCCGTTCCCTCGTTTTGTAAATCGGAAGCAATCTGTCGCTGACAACCGTAGTTCTTTCCATGGTCGACAATGCAGAGTCCTGGCATGCGAGGATCTTGCAGAACGAGACTGCGGAAAGGGAATTGAAGATTACTCGTGATCTCCCGTTCCTCATCAGGTAAACCGCGCGTCGGAAAAAAGCGGATAACGCCCTGTTTTACTCCCCAGATGGTCTAGACATGACGCATTCTGGGATATCCGTCGGTTGCCCCATCAAACAGAACCCAAGATGTTCACGTGCGCGTCTTTTAGATATATAGGGAAATTAAAACCTCGCTCCGTACTGCGAGACAAGGTCCGTAGAGGGGCCCCGGGGCTTTGCTTTGACGTAAATGTGCGATGGAACAGCGGGGTGGTTTTTGTCAGTAAGAGTCTGACAGACCCCACAAAGTTGGGCTGTGGATGATAATAAAAGGATCTATTAGGTCTCTTGGTAACCATCAAAGTAAGGTTAACTGGGTTTTAGAGTCTAAACCCTACTTACCAGACAACCAAGAGGATTAACTGCAGCTCATAGTCCAATGTAATTAAACATTGGTACTGCATCAGTTCATTCGTAGTATATCATAACCGTATTACTTCTCTCCCAGTATTTTAAAAGCACATTATGGCTGTGTTTCTATTTCTCTTTTTTATAAACACAACTCTATTATACTTATTGTTCTAAAAAGTTTGATTTACAGTCATTGTCTGTTTCAGCATGAACAAGGCTACAGACAAATTAGTGCTAGAAGTGATATTTGACAGGATCGTGGTTGCATCTCCAGGAGCCATAACCACTTGCCATCGCAAGGGAAAGGAGCCCATCGAAGAAATAGATTATTCCATTATTGAATATTGTAAGTAACGATCATTGATTAACGATTATGAGTAATGTAACAAAAAATATGACAAGATAACTCATGACGATTGGATAGTTGTAGAGACGAGTTTTTGAGTGGAAACCATGGATAAACAAAGTTAGTATAGAAAGAGCTAAAGTAAAACTGAGGAAGGAGCTCAACAGCTTAGAATAACAGGGAGTAGGGCCCGCAGTTGAAGCCTGTTACAAGCTTGATAGATAAGACCGGATTAGATTAAAAAATGTGTAAACAGCTACAAGCAAAAGTGGCATATAAAAGCAGTGGATAAATTTAGAGACAATAGTGAGAAATAACGTTTTTAAAATCAAGAATAATGCAAAGATACAATCACTAAGTTAAGTCTAATTAAACTTTTATTATGAATCACCCAATGTAACAGTCACATTTTTTGCAGATGGCCTATCATTCACTCTAACAATCCCTTATATCAAAGACTTAAAGCTATCTAAAGGTTATATTTTTACGTACGTAGCTGATGCCAATCCTCTGTATACACTTGGATCCGCTGTAGCACGTAACACAGGTAAAGATTTTGTAACTAATAAGAAACCATGATTTGGATTAAAAATTTTTGGAAAGTTAATCTCAACGCATTACGTTATTACGCAATACGCATTGTTCTCACATGATTGCGACAAGAAACATGTAATATAGATATTTGTAATTACAAAACATGATTAAAAAGAGTGTCCATGGAGTTTCTGGCACATACTTCTACATAGAGATCTACGCTTTGGAATGTGCAATTAGCATAATTTTTTTCTGACTGACTTCTTGATTTTTCAAAAGTGCCTGTAAATGGTTTATTTGAAATAGAATTCTTTGTTCTGTCTTGTCAAGAAATTTGTTTTAACTAAATCTTCATAAGCACCTAAATTCAAGTCAAGGAGTTGGTCAGTTTATCAAAAAAATTAAAATATTTGTAAAGTATAAAATATGACATCGTTTGGCATATTATGTTCAATAAGACAATGAGCAATAATGTTGATTTTCTTTAACTTTATTATTGCGTTTTTATGTTATTGATTGACAACTTTAGGTAAATTTACATTCCTCTTAAATTTTTAATTGCATGCATGTATTTACAGGTAACGCTTATTCAAACTCATCCTTTCTATCATTTTTTCTTTTAAAACCTAACATGCATCATCATCATCATCTTCGACAATGTTTATGCCAATAAATATATCATTAATACCAACTTATAAAAACTCTGTGTACAATTCATAATATATTTTAATTTTTGCAGATCCTGATTTCATTAAGTCGGTTGCATCTTGGCTTGATAAACTTGACATAACTATGCGAGAGGTCTGGCAGACTCAAGGCTCTGAATTCTTTACTGAATTCTTGCAAAGCACTATCTGCGATTTTAGAGACCACTAGCCAACAATATTTTCATATACTAAGGCTATAAACACGATCTAGACACACGGCAATATGTCAGCGAAGTTTGCAAAGCAAAAAAGCTATACACCGGCCATGGATTATTTTACACGACCCATTTTGAACCAATTTCGGCCTACCCATATGTATTAAATTAGACTATTAAATTGATTTAACCTACACGCTTGCAATTTTGCATACATATACTCTTGTTTGTGAATTTAAATTTTCTATTCCTGTTACCTGTACCTACATTTTATTTTGTTTTTATTTTTATACCAAAGTATACTTACTACATTGGACATTATAAAAATATGTTTTAACACCTTTCTTGTAATTGAAATAAATATTGTTTAGGCCGTGTGTTTGTTTTGATTTTGCGCTTGTTAATCAATAAAATAAAATGAGAAACAAGCAAGGAGGGACTGTGGAACCACTAGCCCACAGAATGGACTCTCCTCGCCGATGGAGTAATTCCAGTAAAGATGGTGGCACAGTGATCTCGTCCTGCTGTGCACAGCGAGACTCAGAGGTGACCCTACTATAGTCTCCTAAGGGACGTGCCCTAACAAGCGTTGAACAGAATGGATTTTGGAGTGGTCTTTCAAGAGGTAACGGGGCCCTTTCTAAGTGCTGATGGTGATCACAGGACTGGTTTTGGTGAGGTAAAAGTCCTATACTCCTTGGACTTCAAAGTCCTGCCTCGAAGCGCCTTTTCAAAATTTCCTCTTGTAAACAAAAAAAAGGCAAGAAAACTGCATTAGCTTGAAGTACTAGTAACTGCCACGTGAAGTATATACATAGCATGGTTAAATTAAAAGAAGAGTTTTAATCAGTTTCCGGTTACATAAATCATTAGGTTTAAAGGCTTAATTAACAACACTCAAAGGGCAATGTAGAGGGCTATGCTCAGTTTCTTTGCGTAATCGAATCATAAATTAAGACATTCGCACAACCAAGGTCTAAGGTATCAGAACCAAGGTATAGAAAAAACCCCGCAAATAAAATGAGATTTACAAAAAAAATTGATTTATTAGTAGGTACAATAGAAACCTTCTTACTCCTTTAGAGAAGTTTTTCTTGATTTATTGCATATTTTTTTTGCTTTGTATATAAATGTATATGGAAATCAAGCATTAAGATAATTGCTATCAAGCTACAAACGATTATTTCCGATTTTCTACTTGCTAATGGATACGTATGGCTTCCCTAATCAATTATACACCTAAATTTATGCGTGTATCATCATATATAATAATTTGTATAGCTATATGAACATCATTTTGTCTACAAGGTTTTAAAATGAAGTTGCTTGTGTGTTTAGTATTTTTCTTTGGTGTGTGCTATAGTTCGCAAAGAGGGTATTTGGATCAACGGCGTGAAAAATATGGCGATAGGATCAATAGTGAGTACTTTTTAATATTTAGCCACTTGTTCAAATAAATAGTCTTCTAGAAATTAATGCAGATTTATCTTTTTTAAATTTTATGATTATATGAATCCCTGTACACTCAATTAGATGGTAGAAAATATTAATCTTATTCAAGTCTAATAAAGAAAAGAGAGTGGTGGCCGAGTGTACGACCCCGACTTACGAGGTTGTGGGTTCAAACCCAGCCCGGCGCACATTACTTTGTGTAATTTATTTCATCACATTGCTCTCAAAACGGTGAAGGTAAACATCGTGAGGAAACCGGCATGTCCTAAAACCAAAAATTCGAAGACATGTGACATCCACCAACCAAAACTGAGCCCGCGTAGTGGGTTACGGCCCATTCCCTCTCCTAGAGAGGAGGCCTGAGTCCCAACATTGGGAACATTATAAGGCCGAGTATGTATGTATGTCTAATAAAATCACATAGATACTTTTTTATAAATAGAGCATGTTTAAGAATAGAAAAAAGTGTAAAAAATGGAGTTGTTTGTCCTACACTGAGATACAAAAGACTCATAATAATAAATAAGAGCATAATAATATATCTATTAATGTTCAGCACGATAATCCAGATGGCATCAATGAAATCATAAATGCAGAAAGTTCAAATTGGTAAAAATTTAAAGATTTAAATATAATTGAAAAGCATAGATACCCATCTAGCAAATAACTTTAATCCTCGCATAGATGCTACAATGAAATAAAGCCAAAAAGGAACAACCGGAAGCTGCAACAATTTCACAGATGAACTCCATTAAAACAAAACAGAACACAATCTTTAATACCAGCATGTTTCGTATAACGAAAACTTGATATCTCCTCTACCAAATTCACTTCGAAAACTACGAGAATAATTCTGATTCACTATCCATTGCAGGCTACAAACTCGATAGAATTTACCGTCCCTGTGAGTTCGACGACTTGGATTGCATCCGTCGAGTCTTCGCTCAGAATTCTGAATGCAAGCCAGTAAAGGGGCCTGTAGACGATCCTTACATACTGGATTGGCTCCCCATACATTTGGCTCATGCTAATGTGACTTTTATACTGAAAAATGCTCAAGTTGGAGGATTGAATGACTGGAAGATTAAAGAATTTTAGTAAGTAGCAGCCTCGCTGTATAGTAGTTGATTTTTAGAATAATATTAAGTAACAATTCAGTTAACAAACATCCACCAATTGAGTATTCTAGTTTTAACTTGACAAAAAGACTAGATTTTAAAACGTATTTTTTTTTGCAAAATTAATCTCTTTACTGTTAAGATTATAATTTGGGTGTCTTCAATGCTAGAGTGAATAGGCTCCTAATAAACTAGTGCGCCACACCATCAAGCTTTGCGTCACTGTTTACCATCAGGTGGGATCGCAGTCAAGCACTAGTTTATATCAAATTAAAAAAAAAAAGACGATTTTTTTATATGTTCTGAAACTTTCAGCCAGATTGTGAAAAATCTGTATGAGATAGCTTGGTTCATGTCAAATATTTATAATATACCTAGGCTATAGAAAATCATGCTATGGGTGCTTTGGGTACTACCTCGCTTCTGTAGATGAAGCGAGGTAGTACCCAAACGTGCCCAGGGGACAGCTAATGTAGAATTTTACCTACCTGGTGTGATCAGTTGAATGGTTTTTTTTAGGCTAAATCAATATGGTTCAAGAACAGACACAAAGGCGGAAGGAATTGCGCTGTGTGTGTGTGATGGTTTGTTTTCAGAAACTGGGTTTCAAATTCCACTCGAATAACCCGAAGCCCTCGTACCTAGTCCCTAAATGACCTCCTCAATATTGATGACATCTTCTTGACGGATGAAACATAGCGCACTGTCGACACGAGTTTGGTCCTTACCAGAGAGCCCGACAACGAGTTATCTATTGCTCGCCGTCGGCGAGCCCGCAGGATCACTCTAACCAAGCTCTTTGGAGAATACAGGCGTTAGAATGATAAATTAGGTAGATCATGTATTTTTAATATCATCTTCTATAAAATTTCAGTATTAACAAAGTAACGGACAAGTTAGTTCTGGAGGTGGTCTTCAAGGCGATTACAGTGTACTGCCCTGCTGCCTTGGTGAGGTACCATCGGAAAGGAAAGGAGTCTGTGGAGCTGTCTGATTATTCTACTGTTATTTATAGTAAGAAAATCATATTTGTTTATAACATGCAACGTAATAAAAACACATTCTAAAAGTAGTATGTTCAGAGTCGGGTACTGAATGTTTATATATTTATTAATTCTTTATGCACACAAAAGTACAGAGGCGGACTTAATACCTTAAAGCATTTTCTACCAGTCAACCTTTGGGTGATACAGAGACCAATTGCTGTAGGTGCAACGTGCATGTATTGTTTAGAACACATTATTTTTTATACAAATATATACTTAAGTACTATATATTCAATATCCATAAACTAGGAAGAAGGAAATAAAGAGAATACACGAATCTAGTGAAACAATTGGTGCAGACAAATAATAAGAAAACAAATTAGCGCTGTGACGATACTGCTGCCAACTTCTTACTAGCAAACTCGTAATTAAAATCAGATATTTTTAAAATTCATCATTTAATTATTTATCATTAAATAATCTTTAATTACATAGGTAAGGTTGAAAATAATATCCGTTTTGGTACATTTTCGATTAATTTTTTTATCTATTTTAATAAAATCTTGATCAATCTTGATTACGTCACTAGCGTGTTTGTGTGTGCGAGTGTTTATACCAACACCGGTGCACTGGCAATGTAGTGCGTCGATTCCCATATTATTTGCCTGCATATAGAGATATATATTTTTTAAATACACTACCTAAGTGCATTTAAGTAAAAATTTAATACTTGAAATTTGATTGTAACTTAAGTTTCTAATTAGGGTAAGCATTATTCTAGTTACTTGATGTACCTGACAATTAGTAATAACCATTTTTAACTGTAAGAAATAAGTATTATAAATTCATTAATTGAAATTAGGAAAATCATATTTTAACCAATGACAACTATCAAATAAAATGTAAAAAATCGTTATGAAAGATATATCTGTTAAAATAAAAAACATTGTCTTGCCGGGTGCGTTTCGAAAATTCGCATACTGATATCGATCGTCAATCTAAACAGGAGATATCAGATTTATTCATCAGAGAATTCTCAATAGAAACCCGGTATCAATTAATTCTCGGGGCAATACCGCAATACGCTCAACCCTGTGGATCAAAACTAGCGCTTTAGTTTCGCACGGGTGTTACAAATCTTTGAAAATCTCGACTTTTGTCTTCTATAACATGCAAGTATTATACACTTAAACCTTACTCATGAATCACTCTGTCCATTGGTGAAAATCACAAGAAAATCCGTTCAGTGGTTTTTGTTTTTAGGGTTCCGTACTTTAAAAGAAAAATACGGAACCCTTATATATCACTTATCACTTTGTTGTCCGTCCGTCTGTTTTTCTGTCTGTCTGCCTGTCTGTCAGTCTATCAAGACCAGTACTTTATTAGTAACCAGAAGTAACCAGTACTCTTAAAAACCCCTAGATTGTAGCTATCAGAAAACACAGACTCCGGTAGGGAGTTCCACTCTTTAGCTGTACGCACAGTGAATATATGAGTTTATCGTACAAGACAGACGCGGTGAGGGGCTTCTTTTTATAATTTGTAAGGATTGCCGTCATTAGAGTAGATCAGTACACCATCTATATCTACCAGAATTTTACAATGAATGTCTTTGCTAGACTCTACACAATATTTGATTGTATTAGTCTCATCATTCGTTCAAACAGCCTTGTGGTGGTGAATCCTGGCTATCAGAATATCAATAATCAAAGATATAATATAAGATACAATTACACACAATTATTATAACGCCGTCTAGTCCCAAGGTAAGCAGAGCTTGTGTTATGAGTACTAGACAACTGATAAACATACGTAAATATTTCTAAATACATTCATATTATAGATAAATTACACCCAGACACAGAACAAATGATTGTGCTCATCACACAAACATTTGACCTGGGTGGAAATCGAACCCACGACTTCCGGCATAGCAGTCAAGGCCACTAACCACAAGACCAACAGGCAAGTCATATGAATTAAAATTTTGATGAATTTAAACCTTTTATAATATTCTTTGCAGAGGATATATCATTGACTCTGACGGTGCCAAACATCAAAGATCTTCAGCTATCAGATGCCCATGTTTACGCCTACATACCTGATGCCAATCCACCGTTCAGTGTTGGTTCAGCTATGACTGATAACTCAGGTAAAATAGTTTTATTTATCATCATCATCATCATCATCATTTCAGCCGAAAGACGTCCACTGTTGGACATAGGCCTCCCCCAAATGTCGCCACAATGACCGGTCCTGTGCGTCTCGCATCCATCGGACTCCCGCAACCCTTACCAGGTCATCGGTCTACCTTGTTGGAGGCCTTCCTACGCTGCGTTTTATTTATAATTTCGTTTATTTACCATTACTACTTATTTAATAAGCTCAATCAGTCTTTTAATGTTCCCCCACTGCTGGGACTCAGGCCTCCTCTCTCTAGGAGAGGGAATAGGCAGTAATCCACCACGCGGGCGCAGTGCGGATTGGTGAATGTCACATGTCTTTGAATTTTGGTTCTAGGACATACCGGTTTCCTCACGATGTTTCCCTTCACCGTTTATAGAGCAGTGGTGATGAAATAAATTACACTAAGTAATGCGCCTAACTGGGTTATTAGCTTAGCTTATTTAATTATTATTTTTTTATTATTAAAAATGGCATTCCACCGGTATCGGAAATAGATTCCAAGCTATTGGCGATCAGGATTCCAGAGAAAGGAACCTCCTCAATATACGAACCGCATCTAGTAGTACTGTTTTCTGAGTCAAGCCATTTTCCAGTCGCCTGACGAGAGACTCCTTAGTGTTTCTTGAGGCTCGAACATAACTTCAACTATTGCTTTTATAATATTTTGTTCTGTTACTTTTTCAGATCCTCATATAGCAGCAGTTTTCAAAGAGTTGATGTCGAATATTGCTGTTGGTTTAAGAGAAGTTTTCATCTTCAAAGGTCCAGCCTTCATGATTGCGTTTCTAGAAGGTGCTATTTGCGATTTCTATACTAACAATAAATCTTCTTAACAAAATATTATTTTTTATTTTTGCCACCCTAGCCAAGTTACAATGGTATCGTTCGCCCCGACGTCATCTCAACGCTCAGTCACGTGGACAGAACAAAGGAATCGAGGCGTGGCCTACTCGAAGCGTTCGGCGCGAACGAAATGATTGTAACTTGGTTAGGGGCTGTTATTCATGCGTGTTGAATTTGAGTTATGAATATACATGCGGATGGATAGAGAGGGAGAGGAAAGCCAAAGAAAAGATGGATGGATTGTGTGAGGAGTTATATGAAAGAAAAGGGAGTTAGTGTTAGCATGACAAATGAAAGGACAGAGTGAAAGAACGAACATAGAACCTCCTTCTTTTGAAGTCGGTTAAAAACATGATGCGCCACCGATAGGATAAGTACAGGAAGATTATAATGCTTGTTGAATTTAGATACTCTCATTAAAGACAATGTTTTTATTTAATAATAAAAAAATATATATATTCATGGTATTTTAAACCTGTTCTGTACTAGTTTTGATTAATGTTTTCGTGAAAACCAAAAAACTATCTAGAAATGATAGCTATCTAGAAAAAATAAGATAAACAGTATCCTTTCAAGTCACCTTTTAGAGGTGGGTAATCATCAAATAGTTTCTTACGCTCTAGGTAGAGCGAGAGGGCGTATCAGATTATTACAGACTAAAACCCACCTGTATTTTTTCAGTTGCCCTTTTGCACACAGTAACTCTTTTAACATTCCCGCAGCCTTTTTTTTCAGTGGGAGAATCATCCAATGATATCCCCGCTTTTGGGCGGAGCGAGAGATAGTGTCCGATTTTTACTGACTAAATACCCACTCCTGTTCATTCGGTGCCATTCGTACCAGGGCCGAGACTTCCTTTAAGAAGCAGATCCTTGACCCCAGTAGGCTTCGATCCTGCTGATTTGGCCGAGGCTCGTTTATTTATGTATAATTTATTATTTGTATTTATTATATATAATTTATTATTTGTATTTATTATATATAATTTATTATTTGTATTTATTATATATAATTTATTATTTGTATTTATTATATATAATTTATTATTTGTATTTATTATATATAATTTATTCTGTCCTGCCTCAAAGCTGGTTAAAGTCCTCTCAACATTAAAAATCGTGTAAAATATACTACTGTAGGGCTGCCATCGCCTTATTTGCCGACTCCGGACAAACACGGCAAAAATCCCGGACATTTTACAAATAAACACATCGTTTTAATTTTTTATTCAGGTTGTTAATAAAATCAAATTAGGTACGTATGTAACGGCGACAATCAATAGACATTTTTAGTAATAAAATTAAACACTAAGTATTTACAGGGTTAATTGTAAAACACTGACTGTCCGGTAGTCCGGGTTTAACACACACACTTTTAAAATCCCCGCCCGGATGTCCCCCGGACGCCCTTCAAACTAGGACAATCCGGGGAAATCCGGACGTATGGCAGCCCTACCTATAACTGTACCCGTTCGGTAAACAGATTTATTTACTTTAGTTTACTATTTACCAAATTTTAATAGTTACATTTATTTTTTAATTAATAGGACACTCGTGTTTCGTTATTTGCTTTGAAAGCTACACTTTGTTTATCTTACATAAATATGTAGAACTATATTCGGCAACTACTTGTACATACATAGTATACAATTTCTTACTTTGTGCTCCATTACCTATGACAAAGCATGTCTATAATCATTGTGTAGCGACATCTATAGCGTCACATAAGAACTAATCCCCTGCATCGCGCAATCAAAGTTCTCCACGCGATTAGAACATATAGAACAGCACGAAATCATCTATCGGGCAGTTGCCCACCAGGCATAACACCCGTCTGGTCGGAGGATCCTCTCTTTTCAACGGAGGTTTGTAGGACTTTACTTTCTGTTCCGCATACCTCCAAAATTGTCCTAAACACAACATCTTGTAGTATCTAACTCTAATTTGTACATAATGCATACTCATGTTTAACAAAATAAAATAACTTTGGTCTTTTTTTATCCATTGCTGGACACAAATGTGCTGTGTTTCGAAAGAAATCGGCCTCACTGCTGAACAGACTCCGTGGCAGCCCCAACATCTACCGTGTGTTTTGGCCGGTAGACAAGATAGCCCGTTTGTAAAGTCACTTGTGGCACGTACATTGTCGTGATTTGTAATTTAGTAGGTCCTAACGTAGGATAAAAATATTGTTACTAACCTAATGGATTTTTGTTGTATTCTGATGGAAATACTCATTTTATTATTATTATAGGACTCCCAAAAAGTATTGGGATATCCAGCCATCGTAGGCGTGGGCTTGCGGACGATGAACAATGGGTAGCTCGCTATCCGGCCGTCCGGTAATCGTCAAGACCAAGCCCGATGTCAGCCAAACCGTAGGGGCCCAGCGGGGCCGAAGCCTACAGGGGCCATTGGTCGTACAAAAGGAAACCCCAGGGTCCTGGAACGCCAGTCAAAGAAGGAACATAGGAGTGGGTTTTAGACAGTAAAAGTCTGACACGCTCTCTCGTTCCGTTCTACAGCGGGAGAAGTCATTTGATGATTTTCCCACCTAAAAAGAAAAAAAAACTCTCAAAAAGTAATCTTTCAAAATCCCTGGTGCAACACTCAGACTGACTCTGCACTCTTTACAAATTAACTTTTCAAAAATCTTCATCAGTATTCCAGACTGATCCCCGACCGCTCCGAAATACCACATTTTAGTAAATAACATTCCGGATACTTGCATTGTTAGTGCACCTCTACGGTAGAGTGGTGCGATGATATTACGTTGGTGCCCCCGGGAGCAAAACGACCAATTTATTATTTACTGAGCAACCTGAGTTACACGGATAGCCGCCTAGATTGTATCTTTGTTTATTTAACAAATTGTTTTTAGACGTTACTTGCGAGATTAGAGTGGGTGTTTCTTTGGCGTGCTTGACTTGATTTAAGTTTGATTTTAGGCGAGTGAAAAATAAAGATGAAATTTATTCACTAAATTATATTATAACACCTATATAGACGCGTCCAAGGCGATGTTATAACGAACACTTAAAATACATCATCATCATCATCATTTCAGCCGATAGACGTCCACTGCTGGACATGGACCTTTCCCAAATGTCACCACAAAGAACAGTCTTGTGCGTCTTAAAATACATATTATAATATTATTAAACTAATTATGATTATAAATTATTATTAGTCCAGACCTTTCTCAATAAGTAATTGAGAAAGGCCTTTACAAATTGCGGTAGGTATTGGCTAAATATATCCTCTGATAGCGATATCTCTTTAACAATACATATGGCTCAATAAAAAATGAATTACTTAGCATGAATGACTTTGGATGGTAGATCACAAGAAAAAGAATGATTTGGAAAAAACGAACAATGGTCATCACTTCTCTGAACTTTAGTACAGTTTTTATCAAAATTATTAAACTTTGAGTGTTCTTAATTAAAATGGTTTCATATTATATTACAGTACTTACTTATTATTTTACTCTCATTATGTCTCAAAAAACTAACTTTGTAGATGCATAAAAAATAATAAAAAAGTATATTTATATGTACGCGTAGTATATTTTTTTAAAACGATTATTCTACTTAAATGATACTTTGAAAATGATAATAACACAAACCTGTAAAAAAATCTTTTTTTAAATTGTTCTACTTACATTTAAGGGAACGAGATTCTCCGTCTTTGCATCCTTCACTACTGTGACACTTGTACAATCCCTAATCAAAGTACCATTGCAACTCATTTCCAAAAACTTATTTTAAAGTTCGCTGCACTGTAGTCATAAAATACTGTTGATGATAATGCTGATATGACAACGGTATATTAACCCAGAATTCACCTATACATCTTAAACAAAACCTTAAAAAGGAAATAAATCTTATAAAAGGAGAAACTGACTGACTGACATATCAACGCACAGCCGAAACTACTGAGACTAGGACCATAAAATTTTGCACATGGTTTCTTTTTATGACGTAGGTGAGCTAAGAGAGGATTTTTCAAAATTCACCTCCTAAGGGGACCCAGCAGGGCTAAAGCCTACTGGGGCCATGGGTGATGCGAAAGTGATACCCGGGGCCCTGGAACAATGGCAAAGAAGTAACTGGAGTGGGTTTTTTGTCAGTAAAAGTCTGACACAATCTCCAGCTCCGCCCAAGAGCGAGAGATGTCGTTAGATGATTTTCCTGGTCGAAAAAGAACCTAATTTTGTAAAAAGAATAACGTACCTTTAGTATTAAGTTTATTTGGACTTATAATTCCAAGTTAATCCAAAAATCACTTTTTTTCACACACTTCAAAGCAACCCATTTTAAAAAACGGCAATTTCATGGTTAAAAACCTATCATTTAAAGATACATAAACTCAAAAATCATAACACTCCTTCTGGCAGCCTTTATTTTTTACTATTGATAGGCTCGCACTTAACCATACTATCTCACCTGCTGGAAATCGACGAGATGGTCCACTATAGAGCACAGTCTGGTAAAAAGGGGTCATAGTACCCCATAACTCCTTCCACCCCCCCACTACATGTACCATACATCTTACAGCGAATCTCATCCCAATAATCTCCACTTAGCTTACGTTACAAGACGTACACAGGTGCACCGTGTATTCAGTGTGCTGCTAATCCCGTATAATTAAGATGTACAATATTAACGGGAGTTGGTGCTACACTATGTCTATTATTCAATGGATAGCGGGGATCCAAGGAGTCGGAGATTACAAGCTGAGATTGCCAATGTATTATGAAGATTGAGGGAAGTTTTGGGTCGTGTGTATGTGTTTAGAAGATGTAGGAAATTGGTCATTTCTTTTTATTAGATATTTTTGCATTCGACCATTAACTCATAGCATAATCAGCCTTTTAATGTTTCCACTGCTGAGACTCAGGCCTTCTCTCTCTGGGAGAGGGAATGCGCCGTAATCCACCACGCGGGTCCAGTGCGGATTGGTGAATGTCACATGTCTTCGAATTTTTGCTTCTAGGACATGCTGGTTTCCTTATGATATTTTCCTTCACCGTTTTGAGAGCAGTGGTGATGAAATAAATTACACAAAGTAATGCACCTGGCTGGATTTGAACCCGCGACCTACAATTCGTAAGTCGGGGCCATTACCACTCAGCCACCATTGCTCGACCATTTTCTCACTTGATGGTAAAAGATGATGTGGTTGACGATGGAGCACGTTTATCTGGAAGTAACCTATTTTTTACTGACTTAAAGACCCTCAGTTTGTAGCTATCAGGATACACAGACCCCGGCAGAGAATTCCACTCCTCAACTGTACACATATGACATGTACTGATATGACATGATAGGCCGTATTATTGTTTTTGGTGAATGGATAAAGTGAAGAATGAATATTAGAGGAAGTTTGAAAGTGGCGCCAGTGACTGAAAAGTTGAAAGGAAATCGGTTCTCTTGAACATTTACCATACGGCCATGTGAAGAGGATTGAAGCGCATATTACTAAAAGAGCTCTAAGTATACATGTAAATGGATGGAGAGGGAGGCCAAAGAAAAGATAGATGGATTATGTGAGGAGTGATATGAAAGGAAAGGGAGTTAGGTATAGTTTGACGGGTGACAGGACAGAATGGAAGACAAAAGTGTAAAAAAACTAAATAACCTAAAAGCAGTAAAAAAAGGGAGGGTTTTCGAAAAAGTGTGTTGAAAAAACATGTGGCGTTACCCCCAAGTAACATGGGACTGGGATATGATGAGGAATGATGATAGTGAACAGTGATTGTGACTGCCAAACCACTGTTTACCATAATCATTGTAGTGTGTTCATCTGTATTACCAGCAAACGGCGCTTTGTTAGTACAGATTGACGTTAACATTTAAAAACAATGGTAAACTCAGTGGTTTGGCAGTCACAATCAATGTTCACTATCATCATCCTGTCCCATGTTACTTGGGGCTAACGCGACACGTTTTTTCAACACACTTTTTCAAAAAACCGCTCTTACCTTCACTGCTTTTAGGCACGCAATTTAGTTTTTTTACACTAGTGCGGAAATGTGTATCAGAGAACCTCGCTACAATTTATTACATTTATCGTAGGTATTAGGCTAGTCGAGGCTACTACTAGTGGCCAGGCAGCCTCCGTTTATTTATTTCTTCGTAACTGTATTGTCGTCGTTTAGATACACGTGGGTCACTGCAACACCCTCACCTGTGGCTCGGGCGGATTCCGCCTCGGTAGCATTGATAAAGTTTTTTCCACTTGTGTCAAAATGTACTATTTTCTTCCATTCTGTCTCGCCAACTGTCACTCGATCACTGACTCTCTTTTCTTTCATATCCATCCATTTTTTCTTCTCCCTCTCCATCCATTCATTGTTACAAACAGAAAAATGTACCATACAGTTTTTTATGCATCATCTATCTATCATAATAAAATTCTTGCTATTGTTTTTCCAGTAATTAAAATTTATGCGGCAACACTGACGTTGCATATTCCAAATACCTTTTGTAACGAAAACAGATACAAAGTCATTAATAAACCGTACTAATTAATACTAATTATGTTATAGAAGTTAATGTGGTAGCGTGACTCGCTGTTTTACATAATGTTAATGTATACGCAAGCTTTGGGAACATGGTTTTAATAATATCACTAGTTTTTACCCGTGACTTCATTCGTGTGTATTTCGACACCAAATTTAAGTAGTTTTTTTTTTTTTTTTTTTTTTTATTGGGTGGTAAAATCATCCTAATGACATCCCCGCTCTTGCGCGCAGCGGGAGATAGTGTCAGACTCTTACTGACTAAAAACCCACTCTTGTTCCTTCGTTGCCTTCGTCCCAGGGCCCCGGGTTCCGCTTTCACACTACCCGTGGCCCCAGTAAGTTTAAATTTAAGTAGTTTAGTGAGATAGCGGTCAAGCGCCAACCTATCAAGAATAAAAAGGAAAAAACTTTATGCACTAATAAAACAAACAAACAGGTGGACTTAATGCCTTCTTCTTTCCTTCTTCTTCTTCTTCAGTCCACCACCACCAGTCGTCCTTAGGGTGGTACAGGAATATAACATGGTAGGTGCAACTTAATAAATTTAAAAAAAATGCTCAGTCACCAGTGTGGGATAGTGGGCATGTTTTATAAACTATTTATTTTTTGTGTATTAAATTTGACAAATATTATGATTATTGTGTTTTTATTGTGAAATTATTTATTTTAATTTAATTTATTTAATTATTTTTTTTGTGTACTATTTGACTAAATTAGTCAAATAGTTCACAAAAAAATGCATTTGAATATTATACTAACGTAGTTTTAAGTTTATAATATGGACATTGTAATTAGTCTGATTTTTTATTATTATTATTATTTATTATTAATAGAAGACATACAAAAAGGAAATAAGTAAAATAATAAAAATATACATGTAAAGACTAATAGAAACTGTGAAAAAAAAATCCAACCAATAGAGTGTGATGATTCTATCAACTTCTTGCGAATGTGTTCTCGTACTTTCACTTTAAAGGAGAACCGACTAGTTACTGTCCTGTTCAGAAGAAGCGCATTCCAGAGAGAGACAAAGAAGGAGGAATGAACAAACCCAGAGTGGAGTGAGGGACATCGAAGAAAAGTATTATTTGTGTAATGAAATCTTTTACTATTTTTCTGAAGTCAGATAAGAAGGTGTTGTGATGTTTATTGGTATACTTACTGTAATATCCAAGTTCATATACTATTTTTATAGAACTACAAAATCACATTCATTCATGTTTTTTTTTTTAATCGCCACTCCACTTACCTAATTAAGCTTACATTAGACCGACGCACACGTGTAACACGTCTGATTTGTACGTAGAACGACGTCGCGTCGCGTGGATCTAATGTAGCTCTACGAGTCTAGTTTCCATATAAAATGTATGGAGACCGACGCGCCCAGATCGGCGGGTATGGCACACGTGTGAACAGTGTAGTTCTAACTTGATTAATACGATGGTTTTTCTTTTTAAATCGCCACTCCACTTACCTAATTAAGCTTACATTAGACCGACGCACACGTGGAACACGTCTGATTTGTACGTAGAAGACGTCGCGTCGCATGGATCTAATGTAGCTCTACAAGTCTAGTTTCCATATAAAATGTATGGAGACCGACGCGCCCAGATCGGCGGGTATGGCACACGTGTGAACAGTGTAGTTCTAACTTGATTAATACGATGGTTTTTCTTTTTAAATCGCCACTCCACTTACCTAATTAAGCTTACATTAAACCGACGCACACGTGGAACACGTCTGATTTGTACGTAGAAGACGTCGCGTCGCATGGATCTAAAGTAGCTCTACAAGTCTAGTTTCCATATAAAATGTATGGAGACCGACGCGCCCAGATCGGCGGGTATGGCACACGTGTGAACAGTGTAGTTCTAACTTGATTTATACGATGGTTTTTCTTTTTAAATCGCCACTCCACTTACCTAACATTAGACCGACGCACACGTGGAACACGTCTGATTTGTACGATGTCGCGTGGCGTCGTGTGTCGTGGATCTAATGTAGCTCTATAAGTCTAGTTGCCATATAAAATGTATGGAGACCGACGCGCCCAGATCGGCGTACGTGACACACGTGTGCGCAGTGTAGTTCTACCTTTACTCCTGTATCGTGGAGGTGTTTCAACTATACACAAGACGCCTAGACCAGGATACAACTATCTGTAGGTTCAAATATTTGTTCCGTGAGAAATAGAAATTACGACACGCAGCGCAACAGCTATTCATTTAACTGCTGTGCCAGCCGTTCAGAAGATAATCATATAACCTCCTCGTTTTTGAAGTCGGCTAAACACACGTAGCTGTGTGGAGAAAGGACAAACAAACATACATTCTCTTGTTAATTATTGTATGTATACAGGGTGTATGGTACAGATCTCCGTAAACTTTAAACTCTATACAAACTGTCCAATCAAGCTTATAATTTAGTATGGTGAGGCCGATTTTTTTTTCGTTTCCCGAAAAAAAATTTTCTTGGAAGATAGTTTAGTTTCGTTTACTAAGCTAGCCCTTAAAGTTTGCGGAGACCTGTCCCTTACACCCTATATATTACATTCACTATAATATTCTTGTAGGTTTTTTTTTACAAAACGTGTCCTCACACTAGGAATTATTAATCCTGTATCGTGGATGCGTTAACAAACATATAAACTCACAAACAAAGACTTCCAGAACCGGAACAAATTTATAATACCTAATAATATGTTTGTGTAGTTGGAAAATTGTTATAAAACTACCTAAAAGCAATAAATTTACCCACTGCGGATTATTTATATTTTATTCAATTTTTGTCATTAATATCTACGAATGTCATCAGAATGTTAATCTTTACGTAAGTAATTGTTATTTATTACTGATATTCAATATCTGACTCAAAGTTAGGAAGTACTAAATCCCTGAAAGAGTCCCCATTTGGCAAGAAACATGTTCTTATAACACAAATAAAGGAAAAAATCTGAAAACTGTTATAACTACATCACAAAATAATATATTTTTTTACTACGATTCGAAAAAATCTTCGAGACTCGATTTTGAAATCCAACTTTTTACATACGCAGATAAGTTTGCACGGAACCCTACGCGAGTCCGACCCGCACTTGACTGATTTAAAACATCTGTTATAAACCCAACAACAAAAGAATCATTCAAAAATCCATTCACGAAATTGCCAACCGTAAAAAACAATGTCTAAAATAATAAAGACACAAAAGATTTCAACCTCCGCCGAAAAACATGTGACATTAGAGTTAATTGCATTGCCTGCCGTACCTAATCAGGGATATGAGGTCCACAAAGGACTTCCGTTGACACCATTTACACACAATACGGTGTATTGTCATTACTATGTAGTACGTTGTACTGTTTTTCAGGGTGTAATAATGTGTGGAAAGGAATTCTTGTTGTTGGTTTTATTTTTAGCATTTTTTAATCCTTCTTGATTGGTTTAAGAAAATGCAGGGGACAGTCTGAATATTTTTTTTAATTATTGATAGGCTCACGTTTGAACACTGTCTCACCTGATGGTGGGCGATGAAGTAGTCAATGGTTTTTTTTTTAATTAGGTTGGAAAATCATCTCATGACGAATCCCACTCTTGGGCGGAGCGAGAGATAGTGTCAGACTTTTACTGACTAAAAACCCACTCCTGTTCCTTCGTTGCCTTCGTCCCAGGGACCCGGGTTTCGTTTTCACACTACCCATGGAAGTAGTTAACGGTGCTGTTTCTCACAATAATCTTTATAACAGTAACTATTGAACATATTTTCGTGCGGTTTTCACCAATATACAGATTTATGAGGAAGGTTCAGATGTATCATTATCGTCATCATCATTTCAGCGTAAAGATGTCCACTGCTGGACATAGGCCTCCCCCAAGTGTCGCCACAATGTACGGTCCTGTGCGTCTCGCATCCATCGGGCTCCCGCAACCGTTACCAAGTCATCGGTCCACCTTGTAGGAGGCCTTCCAACGCTACGTCTTCTGGTCGCCATTTCAGAACTTTTCGGCCCTCAGTATCTCAGGACGAAAGTCCACCAAAAACCAGTGCGTGCTGTAGTGATGATATATGGCTCTAAAATTTTTTTTTTTTTTATCTCTCTTCTCTGAAACTTAGTCGTTTACAATGGGCCTCGTCAGAAGACTTAAAGTCACCCAAAGGGCAATGGAAAGGCCTATGCTCGGAGTTTCCTTGCGTGATCAAATCGGATTTATAATACATACTTATTATAATAGAGAAAAGCCGAGAACTTCAAAGATTTTTAACCTGGAGCTAGTTGCCAAAAAATGAAAAATCAAACAGCGGAAAATTGGTCATGAAAACAAGGCTCAAATTTCAGACACTAAAACTTGTGACCTGCAAAAACTTTAGGTAAATTATTATCCATATTTAATTTTATAACATTATAAATGTGAAAGTAAATTCTATCTGTCTGTCACGCTTTCAAGCTTAAACTACTTTACCGATTTTGATAAAATTTGAAAAAGATTTAGCTTGAAGCCAAGATTGGGCATAGGCTACTATTGACTTCAACTTCGTGTCCGCAATAGCCGACGTGAAGTCGCGAGCAAAAACTAGTCAATCAAAATAATACGACCCAACTTCCAATTATTATTTTTTTAAACTGATATAAATCAGTGCTTGACTCCGTTCCCACCAGATGGTAAGCAGAGATGCAATCATTGATGGTGAGGCGCACTAGTTTATTAAGAGCCTATTCACTCTAGCCTTAAAGACACCTAAATTATAGTTGGACGGGAAGACCGCAGCAGGCAAATTGTTCCAGTCCTTCGATGTACGCGGTATAAACGACGAAGCAAATACAACTACAAATATACTCCCAAATATGCAATATTACTCCCGACAAAACTCCGAACGAATTCAATAATACCCACGTACTTATATTTGTCAGAAAAGTCCACACAAACACTGGAAGTGTCAAAGAATAAGGAAATTTAATCCATGAGCCATAACTTTTGTTAAAAAGAACACTTTTACAAAGGATCCTCTCTGTGCCGTGACTGCGTCAAAAAGTTGATCCTATCTGCCGTGGAGCGAGGGTGGGACCACAGTGGATGTGGTATTTTTTAAAGTTTATTTTTTGTTTCAATATTTAAAAAAAAAGATAAATTTATATACTAGCAGTTGTCCGCTGTTTTCTTTATATCCAGGATTTAACACAAGAGGAACTAGTCTCCTTGTAATTTCATTTACTGTCTTAGATATAGTTTTTTTTTCTGAGGGGAATTTTAGTCTTTTACTGACTAAAACCGACTCGTATTCCCTTCAGTCGCGATTTACATTCATGCTTTAGAACTGTCGCCGAACTTTACGATAGATATACGTGAGGGGCTCGCAGCGTTGGAAGGTCTCCCAGAAGGTGGACCGATGACATGGTGAGGGTCGCGGGAATCCGATAGATGTGAGACGCACAGAACCGGTCATTGTGGCGACATTTGGGGGAGGCCTATGTCCAGTCTTTCGGCTGAAATGATGATGATGATTTACGATTGATGATGATATTTAACTTTCGTGTGTACATTAATTTATATTGTTATTTAACTTTCATAAATAAAATATTTTTCAAATACTTTGAATTTTTTGATCGACTATGCATTATAATACAAAGTATATCATGTTAGCAAACTTTATTCTTTTGCGCTTATTTCTTTATGTGCCAATATCATAGCATATATAAGCATAATCAGCCTTTTAATGTTCCCACTATTGGGACTCAGGTCTCCTCTCTCTAGGAGAGGGAATGAGCCGTAATCCACCACGCGGGCCCAGTGCGAGAAATAAATTAGCAGTGGTGATGAAATAAATTACACAAAGTAATGCGCCTAGTTGGGTTTGGATCCGCGACCTACAACTCGTAAGTCGGGGCCGTTACCTCCCGGCCACCACTACTCGTGCACCATTCCATCTTAGCAATACCACATCCAAACACTTCTACGATCTTTGCAGAAGGCGTTTATAAGTTTTTTCATGAAATTGAGTGCGGCGTCCCGGTTTAATATAACGGCTCATCTATTCACCTCCGTAACAATATGACAAACTTTCACACGTACAGGGATCACAGTTTTCAACGAATTTGGGGTCTAAAAAGTCAGTCTTGGGGATTAGTTTGATACAATTTTTTTAGGACAAGACTTGTAGTTGTTATAATGTGTATATTATATTAGTTAGATAGTATATTTTTAAGCTTTTAGAGGTATGAGGACATATCTCCGTTATAGAAATATGATCCTTTGACCAGACGAGTGTTGCGTCTGGCCCGGGCTACTGCCTGTTAGTTGATATCGTAATGTTGTTGGTATAGTCGCGCCTATAAGGTATAGTCGGACTCGCGCACTAAGAGTTCCGGACAAACTTACCTATGTAAATAGTTCAATTCCTGAATGGACTCCTGAAGATGTTTCCGAATCGCAAAATAGTTTTCTTATGACGTAACAATAATTTTACTGTTTTCAGAATTATTCCCATATTTGTGCTATAGGACCTTGTATTACGCCAAAATTCAGGATTCTGGGTCAACGGAAAGTACCCTATGAATTTTGATTCCCTTGAGAGTGTCCAAATATATGTTTTTTGTGTAGTAAAGTTTGATTTTTCACAGCTTTAAGGGACCGCAGACCTGAGTCTGGGTCTAACAAGCCCCTTTTTTAGGTGGGAAATCATTCAATGAAATCTCCCACTCTTTCGTGTCAGACTTTTACTGATTAAAACCCCAACACTCCTGTTTCTTCTTTACTTCCGTTCCTGGGTCCCAGGGTTCTCTTTCGCACAACCTATAACTCCAATAGGGTTTGACCCTGCTGGGCCCCTACAAAACAAGGTCTTAAAGGCCCCGTACCGCAAGAATGAAAATAGTACAAAAATGAGTACCTCTGTTAATGTAGTCTTCATGTAAATTCAACAGATTCAGAACTAATACTTAATGCTAATTACGGGCAATGCAGCGAGTCAATGGCCCCATTCAATAATGCTTTCACACCCGCGTAATTATACATATGAAGGTTAACTTGTGAAACTATGGACAGACTAGACGGAGTAATAAAAAAAAATTGCCCCACTCTAGGGATAACTACTGTATCGTGGTCGCAAAATTTCTCGCTCTAGTGTGGAGCGAGAGGACGTGTCAGATTTTTACTGAGTAAGACCACACCTGCATCCTTCAGTTGCCCTTGGTGTTCTAGGACCACGGGTTTTCTTTTCAGAAATAATAATAATATTCCACAACTAACACATAAATTCTCCGCGGCAATGCCTAAATTATGATTGTAACTTTATTTTCTAAATTATTATTATGGGAGAGGTAAGAAGAGCAAACCAGGCAAGAAAATCTATAATTTAAATTTTGCTTGGAGAAAAAACCACTGTATTAGGAAAGAAATAGTACACCTAACGTGGTTTTCACAATTATTCTAGTGACATGTTCTATTTATGTGTGTGTAGTTATGTTTGTTACATGTAACCATTAACTATCGTATCCTTGTGCAAGTCCCTTGCTTAACCAGTCAAACCGTATAATGTTATGCGTCTTAGCTCGACAGGTAATGTATTATCAATCAACGCAATGCCTTTTGATGTGGTAATGGTATTTAATGCATCACATAGCGGGTGACTTATCTATTATCAAAATGTAGATAAACGTTAGGTGTAATCTATATACGAGTATATTAACATCCGCAATGAAATATCTTTGGAATGTTCAGTGGTACAGGGAAGAGTAGAGGGCCAACGTTTCCTCGGCCTATCACCTATAAGGTGGATAGACCTTATCATTTCGGGGAATGTTAAATTTTATTCCTTGAGCCC
Organism: Mythimna vitellina; assembly: GCA_949316375.1. Classification (NCBI taxonomy): domain Eukaryota; kingdom Metazoa; phylum Arthropoda; class Insecta; order Lepidoptera; family Noctuidae; genus Mythimna; species Mythimna vitellina. The sequence goes on along the minus strand of OX438702.1, from coordinate 14,696,058 downwards.
ATACCCAACTTGAAACTTAGCATAAATAGTAACCCAAGTAAATATAAATTTTTGTTCGTTTTTAGGGTTCTGTATCTCAAAAGAAAAAAACGGAACCCTTATAGGATCACTTTGTTGTCCGGCTGTCTGTCTGTCAAGACCTTTTATCCCGGGAACGCATGAAGGTGTCGAGTTGAAGTTAAATCATATTCTCAGGTCTGCGGTCCCTTGAAGCTGTGAAAATTCAAACTTCTTAGTTGACGAAAAAAAAAGATACGGCCGTTTATGTCGCAAAAACCGTATATTTCGACACTCTCGAGGTAATCAAAATTCATAAAGTACTTCCCGTTGACCTAGAATCCTGAAATTTGGTATGAAGCAAGGCCTCATAGCACAAGTATAGGAAAAAATCAGAAAACTGTAAATTTGTAATTAGGTCAAGGAAAAAACTTTTTTTGCGATTCGGAAAAATATTCATAACTCAATTTGGGAATTGGACTGTTTTTTATAGGTAAGTTTGTACGGAACCCTCAGGGCGCAAGTCCGATTCGCATTTGACTGGTTTTTTATTTGAAGACAGCAGTTTGTCAATTATGCGACAGAAGACAATTCGTTGTTTTTTTTTAAATAGAATAAAGTATTACAATTTAGAAAATTACACTTCCATTCAGAAAAACCCTAGTCCTAAAAGAATTTACAGTTTTAGAGATTACCTACTAAAACCAATAAAACAACCCCTTGAGCGCTGATTGTACGTACCTACCGTCTGTACAACATGAGTGACCTTGAAAAACGCTTAGTTGTCGTTTTGTACACACGGGTGTACGAAATTTATTCAGCCGAAAATTTTGGTCTCTATATTCGATTTTCCGAGAAAAACACCAGTAAAAGTTTTTTTTTTATTTCTTTTATTGAATTTTTATGCAACATAAATTACAAAGGCGGACTAGGCATTCTCTAGCAGTCAACATAGGGTCTGTTTTTGTTGATTTTCCCCGATCCCGCTCTTGGGCTGAGCGCGAGATAGTGTCAGACTTTTACTGACTAATAACCCACTCTTGTTCCTTCTTTGCCTTCGCCCCAGGGCCCCGGGTTTCACTTTCACACTACCCGTGACCTCAATAGGCTTCGACCCTGCTGGGCCCCTACGATTTGCTGACATCTCCCTGAGGCGCGTGTGGAACAGTACGCGCCGTCGACGACTTGGGCTCGGTCTGGATGGCTACCGGACAGTCGGACGGTGAGCAACCCAGTGCTCGTCGTCCGCAAACCCATGCCTACGGTAGCCGGAAATCGGGACCGAAATCCCAGCGGCGGTTGGGACGTGAGGATCGTTGCCTCACGCGATCAGCCGCCTCTTTTGCTAGCATTACTGCTTAGCAGAAGGAGGCGACCGCCTGCCACTCCTCCTCGCTCCGGACCATGGCTTGTACCAAGGCCCGGCGCGAGAGATCGCTGCCGCCGATCGACCCCCGAGGACACGGTGTTACGTGCAATTAGGTAATAACAATACCCTTGTAGAAGCATAGGGTTAACTTGTTTTAGCTAATAAACAAAAACTAAAACATAACTCCAGAACAGCCAGGATCTTTAAAAACATAATCCAAGTTATAAGACGAACTCAGTTCATTTTACTTCAAAGGCTAATTTGAACTGAGAGTAAACCAAGTTGTCTTTCCGCGCACTATAATTCTTTTTCGTTTTTTTAGTTAGAACTATTCCAAACAAGAGCTCAAAAGTAAAACCAGTGAAAAATGCTGACTGTAAAGCGGAACTTGGCAGAACTCCAGATTTTACCAAAAAGAACGCCTGAAATATATCCAATCCACGGTTGAATAAAAACTCCATTTCTGTATATATTTAACCAGCAGAGTTGTTACTTTCGCTTTCATGATTGCTATTTGAGTTTTTAAAGTAGATATGGTTAGAAAAATAAATGAATGTTAACTTCAACGGTCCGGACTAAGCGTTTTGCTTCATCGTTTATACCGCGTACATCGAAGGACTGGAACAATTTGCCTGCTGCGGTCTTCCCGTCCAACTATAATTTAGGTGTCTTCAAGGCTAGAGTGAATAGGCTCTTAATAAACTAGTGCGCCTGACCATCAATGATTGCATCTTCGCTTACCATCAGGTGGGATCGCAGTCAAGCACTGGTTTATAACAATTAAAAAAAATATATATATAAAAAAAATCTGACCAAGTGCGTGTCGGACTTGTGCACGAAGGGTTCCGTACCTATACAACATTAGACACTATATTATAATGTTTATTAGCTTACCTGTCGCCGTTATTAATATAAAGCAAAAAAACGGCAAAAATCACGTTTGTTGTATGGGAGCCCCACATAAATATTTATTTGATTCTGTTTTTAATATTTGTTTTTATAGCGACAACAGAAATACATAATCTGTGACAATTTCAATTGTTTAAATATCACGGTTTATGAGATACAGCCTGGTGACCGACAGCGGAGTGATAACAATAATAGCTGTTTTTATCCTTTAGATACGGAACACTAAAAACCAGCTTTTCAAAAACTGTCCGCCATATTGGATTTATTTTAATGTATTTTTTTCTTTAACCAAAAATTCGTAGACATGTGACATCCACCAACCCGCACTGGGCCCGCGTGGTGGAATACGGTCCATACCCTCTCCTAGAGAGGAGGCCTGAGTCCCAACAGCAGGAACATTATAAGGCAGACTATGCTTTGATAAACTATTTTTTTCTTTAGTATTTTTTTTTTCTCAACAAATCTGTTTAATTGGTATCATTATTTTAGGGGTGTAAGTTTCTTATCTCTAGAGCCTTAATCACAAATAACTTGGAACCTACTCCCAACACCAGTGGAATAAAATTTTTAATTTTGTATATTGTATGTATTTTTTTAAGTGAGATTGGTTTGTAGGAAATATTTTTTCTAATATTATAAAATTGAAGAGTTGGATTGAACGTGCGAATCTCAGGAACTACAACTGATTGATAGCCTGTTTATCGAGAAAGCGGATATAACATCATACTACGACCAATAGGAGCGAAGCAGTAACCAAAGACGCAGGTGAAATCGTGAGGCACAGCTAGTTTTACAACATAATAGAATACATTTGTGAATAAAATAAATAATCTCAGAGCGTTTTGTTAATACTGGTGCAAGTGGGACTTAAATACTTTTTTTTTAAACTAAAATAAAGTTTAAAAAAACACATGATCAAAATGAGAAATCAAAGATATAAACAGCTGCCGATTTCTCTTTTATTACATCAAATCAATTAAAATAAAACAATAGATTCATTTATTATTTCTCGGCAAATTATATTTCCTTTAGTGAAATTTTATGTTAGCAATCGCGAATAAGATATAAATGTTTGAACAGTATCTTTACGCTAGTTGATCTAGGCAGACATACTTAAAATGAAGACCTTAGTATTGTTAATTTTATTGGCTGGAGTATACAAGTGCCTTGGTGCTTCTTGTGGTAAGTAATTTTGAAGTATTAAAGTTCAATCTTAAAAAAAACTACCTAGTAACTACCTTTAGGAATATTTATACTTGGTCCATCATGAGTCCAAGAACATTGGACACCTTGCGCATGACATGCAATGGGACAAAGGAGAAAACCCGAGTCAACTGCGCGTAGTGGTTAAACGCACGCCCAATAACCCCCCCCCCCCCCGCTTTAGTTTTGCTGACATCAACAAAACTGAAGGGTGATGTGTTCAAAAGAGTTACCGTTGTGAGTGTGTGAGTTACCATATGTGTTAATCAAAACTCATCATTATTTCCCTAGCCTTTTTTCCAACTGGTGGCTTACAGTCCTGGACTCGGGTAAATACCCCTGTTTTACATGGAACCCCCACAATCCAGTCACTGGGCAACACGGTACTACTTAGATAAACTGATGATCAGACTTTGTGGCGTCTGACTACCGCAATAACTGTCAAAGATCTACGAATGACAACTGGGGCCTTATTCGGTGTTAGAAAACCAAACCCCGTAACTCTTAGAATGCGAGTAAAACCGTAGAAAGCTACTAACAATAAGGCTAGAAAATAATTTTAACCTCGGTTAGCTACGCTCTCAAGATTTTCTATTATGACGTCATGTTGGTTAGCTAAGTATCTTACAGTTTCATAAATAGTTTAACTTTCGCGTCTTCACTAAGAATAGTTGCTAGTTTACAAAAATATGAGAGAAGTAACTCACGGCGTGTCTTAACATACATAAAATAAAATAAAAACGTTTATTTGACACAAGAGTCACATTTAGCAAGTACAATGTTTCACAGTACATCTGATGTAACCACCAATTTAGGCTGAGGGCGTGTATTATGGGGGCCCATCGTTCAGCCATGATGTTCAGGATTGGATACTCAATAGATAATATGCATGCAATTTGGAACCGTGCACTAGCTTCTGACGTTTTATAAGTGCCCATGTAGGCCTATGTGAAATAAAAATCTTTGACTTTGACTTTGATTTTTTTTATTTGCTAAATATTTTTTTAGTTTTAATAAACAAATGTGAAAGAATCTTCATCAACAACAAAGTTATAAAGCTTTTAAGCTGCTAATAAGAAAAAGAAGTCCAACGTGAACTTTGACGTCAAAGTCCATCACAGGCATATGAGTTCCATAGAAAACAGCGGTTTGACGAGACAGTCTATATATTTATTTATAATTGTTTTATACTCTATCTTTTTCTTTTTTACCAATTTTGATATTGTTTTCACCGTTAATATTCTTTTTTCGAATAAGTATTGACTGATAAATTAATTAGATAAAAATGTTCAATTTTTTCATACATTTTATCTATTACGTATTTAGATTCATCAAATCATCCCCGATGACATAAGTAAAAGTATATCCCCATATAATCATATTTGTACAATAGTTCACACAGACAGCCGCTGTGCAACAACGTGACAGTGAGTTAGAGTAGAAAATTTTGTACGTGCTCTCAAAACAATGAAGAAAAATATCTTTTTGACTGGCCTGTTGGTCTAGTGGTTAGTGGCCCTGACTGCTATGCCGGAGGTCGTGGGTTTGATTTCCACCCAGGACAAATGTTTATGTGCTGAGCACGATCATTTGTTCTATGTCTGGGTGTAATTTATCTATAATATGTATGTATTTAGAAATATATAAGTAGATTTATCAGTTGTTTAGTACTCATAACACAAGCTTTGCTTAGCTTGAGATTAGACGGCGTTGTGTGATAGTTGTGGAATATTATTATTATTACCGTGTGGAAACCGGCATGTCCTAGAAGCAAAAATTCGAAGATATGTTACATCCACGAACCCGAATTGAACTCACACGGTTTTAAAAATAAACTGTTTTTTTTTTTAGATTTAGGCCACTTCTTCGAGCCTGTTGATTCACGAGGGACTCCGTGTAACCCTCAAAATCTGGACTGTATACGTATCTACTTCGTGAACACATGGGCATGCTTAGTGCAGGAAGGTTTGCTACCCCAGCTGGCTAATATCACTGAGTTCGAGTTTCCTGCGCCGAGCAGCAACATGAGTGTAACCGCTTACGGAATGGAAATAAGAGGCATAACGTCAGGACGTGGCGTGCAAATTTAGTAAGTATTAAGTGCAATCAACGTGTTGTCCGAAAGGGAACTCCGGGGTCCTGGAACGCAAGACAAAGAAGAAATATAGGAGTGGATTTTAGGCAGTTAAAGTCTTACACGCTATCTTTTTCCGCCCTAGAGATTTAAAATAAGGCTTCGAGGTATAAACCAAATTGAACACACCTGTTATTGTAATCACGACTTTTTTATACCAATTTTATTTATTTTTATTTAAACTTCATGCAACATAAAGTACAAAGGCGGACTTAATGCCTTAATTTTGACTGCTGTAATTTTATATTTTAGCGTCCGACCTTCAAATCAATTGATGATTGCTACGGAGTGGCCTCATATTAATATTTACTGCAATAAGGTTGTGGTTCATCGTCCAGGCAAGGAAGACGTTATAGTCTCAGACTTCGAGATAAGATTTGGTAAGTATGACAAAATTTGGTTATATAAAAATCCTTTGAGCTTAAAGCTAAAGCTCTCTCTAAGAGCGGGAGAGGGAGTCTAAAGAAAAGATTGTGTGAGAAGCGATATGAAAAAAGGGAGTTAGTGATAGCAAGACAGGACAGAATGGAAAAAAAAAGTGTTCTGCCGACCCCAAATAACATGACAAGGGTAGAAAGATGATGTCCATACTACGAGTAGATTCACCTCCTGTATTGTGGGTGAATTCACATACACAAAACACCCAGACCCGTAAAAACTATATGTAGGCCATACAAATATTTTTTTCAATACACTTACTCGAAAACCCGCTCTTATCGGCTTTTAGGCACGCAATAGACTGTTTTCCGCACTAGTGCAGAAAAGTGCGCGTGCTCACCCCCGCCACAATTTTAGTTTTATTGCATTTATCGTATCAGGCTGGATGCGCGTCGACCCCCACGAGTCGCCGGTGAACCCCCGTTTATTCATTTCTTCGTAAGTGTATTGAAAAAAGTCATTTGATACACGTGCAGATTTGTCACTGCAGCCGTCGGCTCAAAAACACATGCACGCAATGACAAAATTTCTGTACTTGTATCAAAACATAGTAGTTCCGTGCGAAACAGCGCAACAGCCCATCGCTCAACCACTGCGCCAATAGTGCCGTTAATTTTTTTTTTTTTTATTATTAATGATCATGAGGTCGACGGTGGAGCACGCCTGCCTAGAAGTAGCATATACTATATATATATATCACTCTTGACTTAAAGACCCCTAGGTTGTAGCTATCAGGGAACATAGACTCCGGCATGTTGTAATATACACATTGCTTTTGCAATATTTTTTTTTTATTATTTATTTATTATTATTTATATTGTTAACGTATTATTTATTAATAATTGTAATTATTTATTTTACTTGCTTTTATTTATATAGCCGCTTTTTTATAATGTGAATGTGAGAACACTGTAGACTCCGCGAATTCTTAGGTTCCTTTTTATTATGATTATTTTTATTGTACTTTATAGTACAATATTGACCAGTCTACACTGTCCTTACATAATAAATCCAATATATTGTAAACAGAAAATATTGTACCAAAAAATTCTTTTTTAAAAGAGTAACCCTGGAGTTTCTTGCCGGTTCTTCTCCATAGGAAACGACCAATTTGGAACCGTGCACTAGCTTCTGACCTTTTATAAGTGCCCATGTAGGCCTATGTGAAATAAAATACTTTGACTTTGGCAAGGAATTCCACTCCTTAGCTGTACGCACAATGAATGTGTTCCCAAAACATTTTGTACGTATGGGGGGATGTCCATCATGTACCGGTGAATTTTACATCACATTTGACAACCATTTCTTTGATTACAGATTACGTCTTAATTCAAGGCTTTTTTGCGAGTACGGAAATAACCCTATCTCGAATCACAAGGACGTTTGTGGAGAAAATTTTTCAACCTGCATTCGAACATAGCCCTATGCAATCTGCTGGTAAGAAATAATATAATTACCTAGTTTATTTGTAAAGCTAAAGAGAAAACTCAGTGCATAGCATAGAGAAACAGTAACTGAATTGAAATAGAATGGAATAGAGTGGAATAGAATAGAATAGAGTGGAATTGAATAGAATAGAGTGGAATAGAATAGAATAGAATATAATAGAATAGAATAGATTTTTATTGTCGAACTCCTGAGCTCCTAAATTAGGTACATAGGTAGACCTGTATCTTAGGAGACGGAGATTTTGCGGCCTCTTTTTATATAATACAACCGTGATATTTTAGTTAGTAATGTCTAGTTGTAAATGTCAGAAAATGAATAAGATTGTGTTTCACTATGAAAACGCTTACAGGCGGACACTCGTTTATTCCTGCAGTTTAGCCTCATAGACCAAGCCAAAGCCTATTCTATGGTAATCAGAGAACTTACGACTTAAAATGCCAATGCATTCCACAACTTTCTTGGACAAATCATTTATTTTCCAGGCTGTTCCACTGTGGAATGAGTTGCCAGACTCAGGTTTAGCCTCATTTACTCTAAACAAAGCAAATTTTTAGTGTCATCAGAGAACTTACAATTTAAAATGCCAATGTTCTCCACAACTTTCTAGGTCTAGGCTGCTCATCTTGTGGAATTAATGCGCTCAATCTTTGCTAATATTTAGAAAAAAAATCGTGAGGGAACATTAACTGTCGTTGTGAAATATATATTTTTATCTATAGTTAGAAAAACAAAAGAAAGAAAGAAGAAAAATATTTTATTTGGTACGCAGTGAAGAAACAACATATAGAAACTTAAAATTTAAAAAAAGTTAAAAGTAGTAGAAGTAATACCTAGTAGTTAAAGTAGTGGTAGTAGTTTAAGTATGTATCTATAATATTGCATATTATTTGGTTTGCGGGACCTCACCCTGTTTCGCATAGCTACCTCTGAACCCATTTTGTTTTTTTATTTATTTTAAATAAATTGATCGAATTTCAGATAGTCGAGTTTGAAAATTACTGGTAATGTGGAGTTTTTAATGACAAAAATATAGAAAAAAAAATGGCCGGCATTGCTTTTAAGTAACAACGAATATAAATGATGGTCCGGTATTCATCTGATTACTGCGAATTCATTTCCCGTGTCGGTTACCACGAATTCATTTTGCAGATAAAAATGGTACTTTAGTACGTATAATTGTTTTAAAAAATAAAGGCTAACTTTTCTGAGTAATTCATTGGAATATTTGAATATCGTATATCTAGCCTAATATTATAAAACGAATTTAAATAAAAATTTAATACTCTTTATAAAAATTCAAATATAAAAAAAATATATTTTTATTTGTAACTAGCTTCCGTCCGCGGCTTCACACGCGTGAAAATAGGTTTCTCCATACAGATTTTGAACCCCCGTTTCCCCCACTTAGGTGTTGAATTTTGGAAAATCCTTTCTTAGTACTCGCCTACGTTATGAAAGGAAAACTTGTGCAAAATTTCACGCTCATAGACCCAGTAGTTTTGGCTTTGCGTTGATATGTCAGTCATTCAGTATCTCCTTTTAAATATATAGATAAATAAACGCATAAACTACTGGGCCGATTTTAAAATTATTTTACCAATAAGATGATAGTTTATAACTGAATGACAGGAACGCGGGCGGAGCCGTTGACTGAAAATAGCTTTCGGATATCTTAACAGCAATTGGTTTTTCAACCTTTTTTACTAGATTTTATTTAGTTTCATCTGTCCCGATGTTTGCTTGTCTGTAATCAAATCTTGCAATTTTTTGATCCACTTCCCGGTTACCAATTGAGCTGAAATTTTGCATGCATGTGTAAATCAGATGACAATGCAAAATTATTATGACATGGAGCTGATCTGACGATAGAACCGGAAGGTGGATATAGGAACTCAGATAACCCTATCGTGTTTGAACTTTTTGGAGTGGTCTTGATGAGTATTAAAGTAAAAAATGTTTTTCTTTGAAAACTTTTATACATTTCTCAAACATACAATCTCATAAGGTTTCGCCATTATAATATCAGTATGATTATTCGGAAGAAACAATCAATCTTCATCATCAACATTTCAGCCGAAAGACGTCCACTGCTGGACATAGGCCTCTCCCAAGTGTCGCCACAATGAACAGTTCTGTGCGTCTCGCATCCATCGGACTCCTGCAACCGTTACCAAGTCATCGGTCCACCTTGTAGGAGGCCTTCCAACGACGCCATTCCAGAGCCTTTCGGCCCCAACGGCCATCCGTTCTGCGAGCAATGTGCCCTGCCCATTGCCACTTAAGTTTGACGATTATTCGTGCTATGTCGGTGACCTTGGTTCTCCTGCGGATATCCTCATTCCTGATTAAATCAATGTTAGTTTCTATATATTTAAGACTATATTTTAATGCAGACCTAGTACAACTCCAAGCACGATACCCAAATTATTAATTCTCTAGCGTAGCCAAGCTAAACTTGCACATTTACAGCTTAAGCTGTATAACTTTGGCTTAGTTCCCAAATTGTTTTAGATAAGTTCAGATATCGCGGCGACTTCAGCAGTCACTTCATTAGTTGAATTTAGTATCCCATAGTCGATGGGGCTGAAGGTTTAAGCAGTGATGCAATCGTTAATGGTGAATTTCACTAGTTTATTAAGAGCCTAATCACTCTAGCCTTGAAGACACCTAAATTATAATCGGACGCGAAGACCGCTGCAGTGAAATTGTTCCAATCCTTTAATGTACGCGGTATAAACGACGAGGCGAAACGCTTAGTCCGAACCGGAATACTTTTACGTGTTAACAACGTAAGGTAACCCACGCGCGTTGGAGGACTGCAGCGGTCGTCCCTTTCCGATTATAATTTAGATGACTTCAAGGCTTACTGTGAATAGGCTCTTATTAAACTAGTGCAATTCACTGTCATCCATTGCATCACTGCTTACCATTAGATGGGATAGCAATGGATTAAAAAAAGACCTCCTACAAGGTAGATCGGTGACATGGCAAGGGTCGAGAGAATCCGATGGACAGGGCTGGTTGTTGTGGCGATACTAGGGGAGAGTTGTACATCGTAGGTTCAAACCCAAGCAGGCGCTATACTTTGTATAATTTAGAAGTATTCATGACCACTGCTCTCAAATCAGTGATAGAAAACATTGTAAAGAAACTGGCATGTCTTAGAATAAAAAAATTGAAATCATGTGATAGGTACCAACCCGCACTGGGCTCGTGTGGTAGTTTACAGCTCTTTTTCTCTCATAGATGGAGAGCCTTAGTCCCAGCTGTGGGAACATTATAAGGCTGATTACGCTATCCTTATGCTTATACATTCATTCTAGCCATTGTCCCTAAAACGCTTATCAACGATGAGGTGAAAATGGCGAATGCAATAAAAAAAAACTACTCCTTATCAGATAGCATCTATGACAATCCTCTTTTCGATGTTTTGATTTTTTTTTCTACTTTAATAACCGCTCACACACATTCATATTTAGCATAGGAAAAAAACCGAGCAAGTGCGAGTTCCTAGAGCGAGACCTCGCGCCTCGAGTGTTCCGTACAAACTCACCTATGTAAATAGTTCAATTCCCGAATGGACTCTCGAAGATTTTTCCGAAAAGCAAAAAGTTTTTTTTGTGACGTAACAACAAATTTACAGTTTTTAGATTTCTATATCTGTCCCTTGCTTTATGCAAAATTTCAGGATTCTGGGTCAACAAGAAGTACCCTATGAATTTTGATTCCACTGAGAGTGTCGAAATTTATTTTTTTGCGACATAAACGGCTGTATCTTTTTTTTCCGTTAACTTAGAAGTTTGATTTTTTACAGCTTCAAGAGACCGCCGAATATATGATTTTAATTTCAACTCGATACCTCAACGCCTTCCCGAGATAAAAGGTTTTGATAGACAGACAGATAGACGGACGGGCAACAAAGTGATCCTAAAACGGTTCCGTTTTTTTCTTTCAAAGTATGGAACTCTAAAACACTCCATATACACAACAAATAGCATCTATGACAATCCTCCTTTTGATTTTTTTCTACTTTAATAACCACTCACATAATCCACATTCATACTTAAACAGAAAAAGAAAATCAATATTAGACCATCTCTCAATTTAGTTTTAGGCTTATCAGATAGTTATTAAATTATTGTTATGTATAACTAGTAATTGCCGATGACTTCGCCTATGAGAAAGTAGAAAAGTATCCTAAGGGAACATACATTCCCGGAATAAAAATATTGTGGGCTATTCGAGGACATGGTCAAGCCACGTGCAAATTTTTATTAAAAAAATAAAAAAAATTGAGCGTAAAATAGCTCGGAATCAGGTAGAATTATTCATGTACTTGCATCGAAATGTTGATATTAATATAAATCTTCCCGGGATTTCTAATGAAAAATCCCGCTCGGCCATCAATATTACAAAATAATAATAAAAACCTCAGAGATAGATAAGACAAATAAAACAAAGATAATTAACATGCAATTTTTATTAGTATCTTTCATTGAAAAAGATCTCTCTACGTCAACTGAGGTGATGTTAACAAATTTATACACTTCCTCCTCCTCGTCATTAATGCAGGAAGAAATTTTTTCTGCTATATTTCTGATAGTGTCATAAAAAAATCAGGTTTTTAAAATTAAGCTCGGGATTTGAGGCATATCCACTTTATTCTTTATTTAACTTCACTTGATTTTTTTCTGACCGACATTTTGACAAATCAAAAGTGCCTGTAATTGGTCTGTTTGAAATAAGCGTTTCTGATTTCTGACTTTCGCTGTTTAAAATCAATAAGTACATGAATAACTCTACCTAATTCCGACCTCAGGAAATAATACATACACACAATCATACAATGATTCACTTTTAAATTATTAATGTAATTATTGAGTTGCTTAGAATTAAAAGATATTTTGGTGTTTCGATAACTTTTTCTGTTTATTAATTTAAAAAAAAAACACATGACAAGCAGCTAGCGACCAGAGGGCTGTGTTTTTCTTTGGCTATTCAACGTGGCAATGCTGTCAGCATTCTGGGTATTTTTCCCATTGACAACGACGTCGGTGATTTTTTCGATGCCCTAAGAAGTTTTATATACGCATTTGCACGTATTATAATTTTTAGTTTGTTTATGTATTAATTAGGTTCTTATAAATATATTATACAGCAAATATAATTTGACAAATTATATTTTCGAATCTTGTTTCACTTTGTAAGTAAACCAGATTTGCTTTCAAGTAAGAGAATAATAATTTTAAACTATTCTTTTGTTTTCAGAGCAGCTCAACAATTTGTTCGGAGTTCTACTCCAAGATGCGAGGTTGATGATCCAAAGACTGTTCGTGGTTCGTGGAGCTAGTTTTATGAGGTATTTGAAAGACAAAAACCTGTGTCAACCTCATGGGTTTTTGGGCACCTCTGATTCCGGTTTTTGCATGTCTGATAGGAGAAGGAGGGACACATCGGAAACTAATTCAACGTTATCACACTAAATAAGTGGCACTGTAATGGAGGAAGAATAAGTCGTTATTTCTGTACATTAGATTTTTTTATTTTATTATCAATTTATATTCTGGAAAACTGTAAATTTGTTGGACAGAACCCAAAGTCATATAAGAAAATTCCTGATCCACCTCATCGATATGCACCCCTTTCAAAATTTGAAAACAAGCTTGTAAAAATTTTAATTAAGCTAAAATTAAACGACAAGAGTCGTCACGTAACGTTTAGAAAAATATATAATAAGAATAAAGTTACTTAACCATTGTCGTATTTTCTCAAACATAGGTATTAAATTAATCGGATATCAGTAACAGTTGTATTTTTAAGAAAATTATTGCAATGGTCCCTAAATTAAGTGGTGCCTTTATCTTGAAAAATAAAAAAGAATAAAATATCGAATGACCGAGGAAAATTACGGAATATTCATTAAGTTGTCGACAAATGCAGATGAATTCTTTATTTATGACTTTAATACATTATACCTATTTTGAACTCAAGACGTAAATCTTTGTAATTTAAAAAAATAATTTTCACATTACTTTTTTATTGACATTTTAGTGAATTTATTAAAGACATTGTGTTTTTATTTCAATTTTTTTTTTATTTGATCCTTTTTATTTTTATTTTGTAATATTATTAATATCGTATCAAGCTATGTAAACTTGTCAAACTATTTTTAAGACGTTGTGAAATACATAAGATTGGAATAAAGATTTTATTGGATTGAATAAAGTCATGTGTAAACGTCTGACATTTTTATTTTTAAAACGTTTTATATAGTATACATATATATTTAGTGTTTATGTTGCTAATGGCAGTAATGTGTTCTTTTAGTAGCTTCTTGATATACCAAATTTTTTTTTCTATGTTACAATATATATATTTTTTTAATTTTGGTTAATAACTTTCCTTTAAAATTACTTTTTAAATTGGATTACTTTTCAAAAGCGATTTACTTTCTCTATGAATGGACGTAACTAGTAAAGTTTTGGTTAGGTATATAATTTTAATGACAGTCGTAGTTACGTAACTAACAGATAGCTAATCTGTAAGATAATACTGAATATTAATTATGCTCCCATATAAAATATTACTGGTCGATAAAAATAAGTAGTACCCATATATTCCAATAGAAAACTTTTTCATCGATTTTTTTTTAAATAAAAACGTGGTATAAATAAATTTAAAAAAATACTGCACTATCCATAACATCATCAAAATAATAGTTCCATAGTAATTGTAAATGGTTATATCAACTTATCATTTCTTTTTAGAATTTTAGCACATATTCAAATAGTTCAAATAAATATTTTTTTACGTAGAAGACGTCACACAAATATCTTCACAGATTAAAACTGCATTACTTAAAAACAAAACACTTACCTCAAACAAAATCTTCACCAATCACTCATAACACACTGGAAAATAAAATAAAAAATGCTCACACACAATACAGTAATCACTAACTGATCGACGTAAAGTTTTCCGCGTCGTCTGACGAGCGACAAAATCTCGCCCCCATACGTCTTACCTCGCGAAAGCTCGCGGTCAACTGACTGTATTTCTCGACTGCCAGTCTCCACTTTCATGAAATGAACTGAAACTCTCATTACCATCACACAATGACGTATACAGCCTTACCACTCACGCTAAATTGACTTCTCAGTGGTACAAGTAAGGTATGGAGTTGTGTAGCAAAAAAATTGTTTTCAAAGTCCTCGGCTGTTTGTTTGGGAGGGTCGCAAGGCGGGAATGAGTGTGTCGAAAAAAAATAAGCCAACCACGTCTCAGTGAGTTAAGGCTTCAGGGGCGGGTTTCCACTGAATATCTTTAATTAAAAGTCCAACTTTCCTTGGTTCGACGTTGTAATGAATTGAAGTTTGCAGGAGAAAAATTCTGAGTGATAGTAGGATGTGACTATGCAGCTTAATGGGAAAAGCCTGCGGTAATTTTGAGGGAAAATGAAGAGAGTAAAATTAATTAACAGAGAGTGTAGATTTTGTGATGCAACGCTTTGAAATGCAGGCTGTGTTTGTACGTAAAATTTTGTTGAAAATTACGGATATTTAGACAGAGTTTTCGCTGTATAAAATGTGAACGGTCAATATAAAGGTACATGGTTAAATTATATGTGATTTCAGAGGCTCTGTATTTGAATTTACGCTTTGGTAGCGTTATTTAGTTAAATATAAATTTAAACCCAGATAAATATTGCTTGAATGTATGGGAAATAAATTACGTATGTAATTTATATTTATTTAAAGAGCAGTTGTTTGTTTATTTCTATCATTATTTCATGAAAACGGAATTAATTAAAGCAATTAATTAAAATAAAGTGTGTGTGATCCTGATAGCTACAAGTCTCATTATATCAAGAGTAATTAACACATACACTAATATTATAAAGAGGTAAAGTTTATTTTTTTGTTTGTTGAAGGTAATCTCTGAAAGTATTGGTCCGGTTACAATTTTTTTTTTTTCCTAAATGACATACTCAATATTTTATGTACGCGGGTGAAGCCGCGGGCAAAACCTTAAAACTTATAGACAAGCTTGCTTTGACGTCAACCACATCATTTTTTAACCATCGTATGAAATAGTGGTCAAACGCAAACCTATCAATAAAAAAATAAAATAAAAACTTTTATACTATACATCTATGCTTTGTGAATACATAGCGCAGAATTTACTTGTATAAAAAGTCAAAAGACATATTAAAAGCATAAAATATACATGCTACGTCATTGTTTACATCACCAATATTTTACTAAAATAAATAACTAATTTACAATTTATTATTACCACAATGAGTTGCAGACTTGTGTTACAATAGCCAACAAAAAAATAGCTATGCAAAATAATGGCTTGAAGTAGTATCAAAATACTCAAGTCACCTTAAAACTTAAGTAAAAAAAAAAACGAAAAACCGGCAAGATAGCTTTTATTTTGATTACCATCGAATTTATCTGAAATCAATCTTCTCAAATCAGATTTTGATGGGTTCAAAGGCTGGAACAAGATTGGAATACCGTCTCTTTCTTTTAAAGGCGTGGTCTAATTCCCGCGCATGCCCAGATGCCTCAATCTTAAGAATAAGATTCTTGATTTTTTGCCTTTAGTGCGATAATACATTAGATATATACAATGGGTATACATAAAAGTGGTATATACTTTGTATGTTTCTCGTGTGCCCTGAAGAATGTGTACATTTGTGCCTTTCAAGACGTATTCTTCGTTGGTTTCTTATTGTTCTATTTTGAGATGTATTTCTACAGGCATTACGCAACTAACCATAAAACCGGGCAAGTGCGAGTCGGACTCGCGCACTGAGATTACCGTACAAACTTTCCTATGAAAACATTCATTCCCAAAGTGAGTTACGAAGATTTTTGTGACATAACTACAAATTTTCATTTTTTAGATTTTTTCCTATACTTGTGCTATGAGACCCTACTTCCTGCCAAATTTCAGGATTCTAGGTCAACGGGAAGTACTCCATGAATTTTGATTTCCTTGAAAGTGACAAAATATACGTTTTTTGCGACATAAACAGCCGTATCTTTTTTTTTCGTTAACTCAGAAGCGTCATTTCTTCCCAGCTTCAAGGGGCTGCAGACCTGAGTATATGGTTTTAATTTCACAAAGTGATCAAAGTGATCCTATAAGGGTTCCGTTTTTTCTTTATGTAGTACGGAACCCTAATAAGACTAGATTTTGCCAGCGACTCTATCCGAATTAACGTCGGTTGTTACGGACACGAAGTCGAATTCAAGCTTACTCAATTCCAAATGTCATCAAAATAGGTTCAGTAGTTTAAGCGTGAAAGCGTAACAGACAGATTTACTTTCACATTTAATTATTAGTATGGATTCTATAACCCAAAAAATCATCAAACTTAAGTGGTTGTGAGCAGGACACATTGCTCGTAGAACATCTGGTCGGTGGTGCCGAAACGTTCTGGAGTGGCGATCACGTACTGGAAGACGCAGCGTTGGAAGGCCTCATGAGGTGGCCCGATGAACTGGTGAGGGTTACGGAAATCCGATGTATTCAAGACACACAGGATCGGTCATTGTAGTGACATTTGGGAGAGGCCTATGTCTAGGACTAAAACCCATCTGTGTCCTTCACTTGCCCTTTAGCGTTCTAGGGTCACGGTCACTCTTTCAAACGTTACTGCAGCTCAAAAACCTCCCACGTAAATGTGGTGCCCTAAGATAGCTTATCCATCCGTTTAATAAGCTATTTTAATCATTATCTTGCAATCATTAAAGATATAATATAATATTCCACCACTATCACACAATGCCGTCTAGTCCCAAGCTAAGCAGAGCTTGTGTTATGAGTAGCTACTTGACAACTGATATACCTACTTATATATTTCTAAATACATACATATTATAGATAAATTACACCCAGACACAGAACAAATGATCGTGCTCATCACAGAAACATTTGTCCTGGGTGGGAATCGAACCCACGACCTCTAGCATAGCAGTCGGGGCCACTAACCACTATATCAACATGCCAGTCAAAGATGAAAATACTTTGTGTCGGCATTTTGATAAATCATGCTATCCTAGTGTGAGGGTAGATTAATAAAAAAATATGGCACATCAGTGACACAAGCTTAACTTAATTGTGTACGGTTAATAGCTAATCTCTCTTCTTTCTTTCTTTCTATATGTTTAGTGAAGAATGGAAGATGATACTGTCAGAATGTATGAAATTTTGTGAGATGAATGACTGTGTGTAATATTTATTAAATAGATCCCAATATAAATCCTGCGTGACTTCAGACTTCTGTTTTTTATTTTAATTATTGTTTTGTATTTTTTCTGTATGTGTTTAAATGGTGTAGTTGGCTTCGGCCGTTCTGTTTAAATTAAATAAATAAATAAATTACAAGTAACGTTGAATTTCAATACAGACTCTATCATGACTCTGGTGTCAGAAAACATCATGAAACAAGTAAATATGTGTTAAAAACAGTACAGCTTATCAAACCGTTAACTGTCTATTATTATTTTAATTAGTCTTATCACGATTAAGGTCAAGAGGTAATCATAATATACATACAACATATCTCCATGCGTACCTAATCAAATATAAACATCTTTGAAGTAGACATTAGGTAGAGAAACGTTTATCTGAACTAACTGTTAAATGTGTATTTAGAATATTATAGCTGTTGCCCCCAATTTCATTCGCGACAAATCTATACTTATAATAAATCTGTAGAATTGAAAATTCTGTACATTGAAAATATCAAAAAAATAAATGGCAGGTGTTACTAGACCGACACCGAACCCAAAAATGTGATTAAAAAAATTTTGGTCTGTCTGTCTGTCTGTTTGTTCAGGCATCACGCAAAAACTACCGGTTCGATTACGATGAAACTTGTTATAATTATTCTTTAATATCCTGGGCACTACACTGGGTACTTTTTATTCCAGAAAAGTATATACAATAAAAAACAAACTTAATTTTGCTGTTCGATCCCTAGACCCGATTACTGTATCAACCGAAAATAATAATTTTGTCGTAGGTTACGTCACCCGCAGTGGAGTTCACCACTGTGTGGACCGTCCGGAGGACACAGTGGAGCACACGGTAGAGGTGTACCCCACTCGACGATAACACTCGACACTCCAACGATCTCTCGCGCCGGGCCTTAGTACAGGCCGTAGTTCGAAGCCAGGAGGAGTGGCAGGCGATCGCCTCCTTCCTCGCTATCAGCAAACCTTAATAAATGCTTATTTAAAACAAGTCAATATCTTAAAAAAATTGTATACCATTTAGGTAAAACATGTTAGGAATCTTTTTTTATGTAACACCATGCTTTGCAAACTATTTTTTTGTACTGCTTACTCATGTTTTAACAAATAAACTATCTTTACGTCTGACTCGCGAGCGTATCGCGTATTGCTACAAACGCGCGTTAACGGCGCGTTTAAAAAACGTGGTGCGCACAGGCCCTAAAGCGGGAGAAGTTTTTGATAATAAGGTGTCAATGATAATACAGATTTGATTTGCATACTCGGAAGTCCCACCGGCGTTAGTACTCCGTTTAAAAACTATGGAGGTACAGCAGATCACAGCTCCGAACAATTACAGAAGTCTTCACGAGGCACTTTGCCACCAACAAACAGCTCTACAACATGGGACTAGCAAGCGACCCGACTTGCAGGATCTGTGGAGATACAGAGGAGAATATGCTACACTTGCTGTGCAGTCGCACAGCAAGTGCCTAGTGCTTTGGAGCCTAGTGCTGCACAGTCGTGCAGCACTAGGCTCCAAAAGGCTAGAGTATCTGGGCCAACCATTTCCAAGACCAGAGGACTACAGCCTCAGTCCCATCAAAGCCATACTACTACTCATGAAGAAGGTGCATGGAGGGCTAGGGGTTGAATAGACAGAAGGGGAATAGCACAAAAGATCCAGAAAGGGCGAAGTGCTCTGACCCAGGGCCAGCCCCACAACAAGCAAAGATAAGATAAGACATTCCATTTAGAAATCAATCACGATACTTGATGATAAATTTTAAAATAATAGAAAAAGAGAGAAAAATATTTATTTGGCGACAGTCACCTGGTACACAAAGCAGAAATAAAACAAATGAATAAAATAAGTAACAATTATTAAAAAAAAAACAGTGGCTCAGTGGTAACTGCTCGGCATTACTTCGTGTAATTTATTTCATTACCACTTTTTTTTAGGTAGGAATTTATCTAATGGCATATTTCGCCCTTGGGAGAGGACGTGTCAGACTTTTAATTACTAAAACCCACTCCTGTTCCTTCTTGGCCTTCGTTCCAGGGCCCCGGGGTTCTCTTTCGCATCACCCATGGCCCAGTAGGCTTCAACCTTGCTGGGCCCCCTATGTTTTGCTCGCCGTCCGCAAATCGCACCTATGGTGGCTGGAAATCGGAATCGGAAATTTCACAACCACTGCTCTCATAATGGTGAAGGAAAACATCGTCAGGAAACCGGCTTGTCCTAAAACAACCAAAAATTCGAAGACATATGTCATACATTAATTCACATTGGGCTCGCGTGGTGGATTACGGCCTATTCCCTCTTCTGGAGAGAAAGCCTGAGTCCCAGTAATGCGAATAGTTTAAAGCTGATTATGCTATAAACATACTACACACATTAAATAAAAACCTACACCTATATTCATTCTCCTCCTGTCAACATAGTTATTAAAATAGTTTACTATAGTTACTTACAGTAAAGGTCAGTTTCGTAACGTTTTATTCTGTAGAGCTTAACCGGAAGTGATGTAACCGGCCTTTATTCAAAATAAAAACTCGTAGCTGTCTACGGCGTAGCACTTGTGATGGCCGCGTAGCACTCAAAGGCCTACGCGCCGCGTCACCTTCGTGGTTTTCTAGTCGTTGCTACATTCATGCATGTGACAGTATCTATAACATAAATAAATCTAACCGAAAAGATTCGTACAAAATGTTATAATAATATATAATAAGTTAAACATGTTGTAACAGATATATGTACATAAATTACTTAAAAATTAACTAACTACTGTCCTCATCATCGTTTCAGCCGAAAGACGTCTATTGTTGGACATAGGCCTCCCCCAAGTGTCGCCACAACGACCGATCCTGTGCGTCTCGAATCCACCGCATTTCCGCGACTCTCACCAGGACGGCGGTCCAACTTGTGAGAGGCCTTCCAACGCTGCGTTTTCCAGTGCGCGATCGCCACTCCAGAAATATTCGGCCCCATCGACCATCCCATTCTACGAGCAATTTGTCCTGCCCACTGCCACTTAAGTTTGGCGATTCTTCGGGCTATGTCGGCGACCTTGTTTCTCCTGCGGATAACTTCATTCCTGAGGCGATCACGCAAGGAAACTCCGAGCATAGCTCTTTCCATTGACCTTTGGGTGACTGTAAGCCAGAGTGGGAGAAGTAATTATAATAATACTCTTGTTGCTATGTTACTTTACTGCTAGCGACCGTTTTTTGGGGCCCATTTATTGAGTGTGCAGGTCACTCCCTGCCTTTTTATCCATGGAAATTAATAACATTGTTCAGGCAGGGGTAATAGTTTTAACATAGTTCCTGGTAACCAGTCCACTTTGACTGAGTCCAAAAACCATAGCCTTATATCTTAGTTTTTCATATGCCACATTTTTTTTATTGGGTGGGAAAATCATCTTATGAAAAGTCCCGCTCTTGGGCGGAATGGGAAACAGTGTCAGACTTTTACTGACTAAAAACCCACTCCTTTTCCTTTGTTGCCTTCTTCTCAGGGCCCCGGGTTTCGCTTTCACATTATATGCCGCATTAGTTTCCCACCAACCGGGGGTTGTTCTTGGATGCACTAGCATAGCACGTACAGGGATAATCACCGGTTCGTACCACGTTCCATTAAAAGTGTCTAAAAGGGCCTCTGCGAGTTGGTTTCGGCTCCTTATACGCCTTCCAAAGGTCCAGGACCTCAGGGTCTTGTGATAAATAAATGTAAAAATATAATAATATTCCAAAACTATCACACGACGTCGTCTAGTCCCAAGCTAAGCAGAGCTTGTATTATGAGTACTAGACAACTGATAAACATACTTATATATTTCTAAATACATCAATATATCGAAACTCGCATCGAATAAGGCAGTATCTAGGATTACAGTCCAAACAAAATCCAAACATGGCAAGTCAATTTTCCAAAATGAACCTTAAAGTAATAAATACTTTAAGATTCATTTTGGAAAATTGACTGAATTTGTAGCGACATCTATCGCGTCACATAAGAAAATCCTGAATCGCGCAATCAAAGTTCTCCGCGCGATTAGAACATATAGAACGGCCCGAAATCATCTATCGGGCAGTTGTAGCCCACCAGACATAACATCCCGTCTGGTCGGAGGATCCTCCCTTTTCAACGGAGGTTTGCGGGACTTTACTCTCTGTTCCACATACCTCCAAACTGGTGACCCTCGACAAAGAACGTCAGCGCAGCCTTCGTGCAGCTAATACCTCGTGACGTCATCATCACTTCCTCGAGCTTTCGAGCAGCGAGCCATACAGCCAGCACCCACGGCTATAAAGGGTATCCTGACCACCAGCATGCCTACATGGTCATACCTGGTCATCACCCTCAGCCTCATCAGCGACCTTGGCGAAGCACACTGCACCTTCGGCCAGTCACATGAAGAGCAATGAAGAACCTCTCCTGGTCGACGCAAGCAGTCAAGCCACTACGTCGCACAGCACCGCTCCGACTCACTGGAGCCAGCAGCACTACTCCGACTCACTGGAGCCTGCAGCATCATCCCGACTCACTGGGACAGCACCACCCCGACTCACTGGGGCATCACCGCAGACAGTTCCGACTCACCGAGAACTATGCGGCATTCGGTTCCGACTCACTGGAACCAACCTACCACTGGCCTGGCACGCATCAAGAAGCAACAAGAACCATCGATCTCCGATCTCCGGAGGGGAGTGATGTAGCGACATCTATCGCGTCACATAAGAAAATCCTGAATCGCGCAATCAAAGTTCTCCGCGCGATTAGAACACATAGAACGGCCCGAAATCATCTATCGGGCAGTTGCAGCCCACCAGACATAACATCCCGTCTGGTCGGAGGATCCTCCCTTTTCAACGGAGGTTTGCGGGACTTTACACTCTGTTCCACATACCTCCAAAAATTAATGTTACAACCTTGTTCGTTGCGGGTGCCCATATCATAGATAAATTACACCCAGACACAGAACAAAAAATCGTGCTCATCACACAAACATTTGTTCTGAGCGGGAATCGAAACCACTACCTCCAGCATAGCAGTCAGGGCCACTAACCACTAGACCAACAAGCCAGTCAAATCACATGAATTCCCACCATAAAAAAAGACGATACATCATTACTATAGAAGATCAGTTGCATTACCACGTTGAATAGTTAATAATTTAATTCTTTAATTCTTTCTTTTCCAGAAATAGACACCCAGTCACGCAATGACTCGATCAGTCTGCGAAACAAAACTGTAACTGTAACATATTTACAATTTAATATGACATAGTATCAACTCTGCATAAATTCAGTCAATAATTTTGGCAAATTAAACAGTTCTAACTGTATAATGGATAGTCATGATCGGAATTAATAAGCGACAATTAATTAAATCCCTGCCTACTAATATTTTGTGGATTTTGGGAGCTCATTGCATAATGGGTAGTTAATAATAATAATTACAACTTTCACACAACGCCATCTAGTCCAAAACTACTACTACTAGAGAACTATTTAAAACAGATTAACATACCTACTTAAGTAAACACATAAACATACATAAGTATGTTCCTAAATACGTACATATCTATTATCATGTATACTATTTTTTTATTTTTTTTTTTAATCTACATTTTTAGTTGGAGTTTTTATCCCTATGGATAAGTCAACTCCATCATGCCTTATACAAACTACTTGACACCCAACATTGCTTTCAATTAGACTTAACTAGGTGGAGGATCTTAATCGATGTGGTACACCAACTCGCAAAACTTTTTATGTATACTATTTATAACTCAAGAATGTCTGAACCGATTTGACTGAAAATTGGTGGGGAGGTAACTTTGAACCAGGAGATGGACATAAATACTTTTTATCGAGTTGAGTAGTGTAGAGTAGGCCAGAGTAGGGTAGAGTAGGGTAGAGTAGGGTAGAGTAGGGTAGAGTAGGGTAGAGTAGGGTAGAGTAGGGTAGAGTAGGGTAGAGTAGGGTAGAGTAGGGTAGAGTAGGGTAGAGTAGGGTAGAGTAGGGTAGAGTAGGGTAGAGTAGGGTAGAGTAGGGTAGAGTAGGGTAGAGTAGGGTAGAGTAGGGTGGAGTAGAGTAGAGTAGGGTAGAGTAGAGTAGGGTAGGGTAGAGTTGGGTTGAGTAGAATAGTAGTCAGTTGACGGGAGCGAAGCCGCGGACAAAAGCTAGTTATAAATAAATTACACCCAGACACAGAATAAATAATCGTGCTCATCACACAAACAATAAGTGCACAAATATTAAGTTATAACAATTCCAGTCTATTAATGTTTTAAAGTAAGACAAAGACGTCACCTGGAGCAGAATTTTTAAATATAGTATCCTAACATCATCTCCCTAGCCTTTCTTCTAGCTTGGCGTCGGTTTACAGTCTAATCAGATGCAGCTGAATAACCGTGTTTAACATGAAGTGACTACCGATCAGACTTCCACAACCCAGTTACTGGGTAACATGATGCTCCTTGGATAGATTGATTATCAGACTTTCTAGCATCTGACTACCTGTAACGACTGTTATAGATCTATGAAGGTCAACCGGGACGAACGGCTCGACGAGCTTTCCGAGACACAGGGTGTCAATAATGTCCTTGATAAACTTAGAAAAAAAAGTATATATGATTTACATTTCTTTCATACATGCCTTAACCACTGCGCCATCACGAGCAATTATAAAATCTAAATCTTTTCTAATTAAACAAAAAATATCTCGAATATGCATCATTTTCTTTGATAAGCAAAGTAATGCTTCCCTCGCTAAGTTATTTCAGGTCATCTATGTATTCATTTGTACGGAGGAACCGACGTCTCTAGTCCGATCTTTAGGCAAGAGAAGACATAAATGATCCCCAATAACACAAAACTTTAGAGGGACATTAAACAAAACCTGGGTAAAGCGTCTTTTATGCCTCGCTTAATCCTGTAACGGCTTAACACTTTTGAACATTATTTCTGGAACATGCCAATTTCTCAAACAAAAGAAGCATACAGAAATTCCTTTGTATCACACCAATAAATACATTCTGTATTGTGAGAGACACAAGAACTTTGTTACGAATCCAAAAGAATTCTCAGTGTATTTCGTTAGACGTAAACGCGACACGTCCGCTCATCGCGGAGTTCAGTCACGGAGTGGCGCATTCCTGCACAATTCTACCGCGAGACGCTAGGTGGCGCTGTCAATTTGTGCTGCCGAGACGTTTTGGCGCCCAACACGGGACCCGAAGTTTTATTGTGTATATTATGCAAATGTATCTTGAATACGTTTGACGGTCACGTCTGGTGCAACTGAATGTGTAAGATGTATTTTATTACGATATATTGAATGTAAAAAATTGTATAAATATTAATCTCTTTGCAGCTGACATTTGTAGGACTTTTAAAGTTGGTACGAGTAAGAAGCCTGAAAGTCTGACAACCAGCTCTGCCAAAGGGATACCTCTTGGTAGAGCTGGTTGCCCCATGCTACTCAGTTACCAGGTTGTAGAGGCGCTGAGATCTCGATCCCGATTTCCGGCCACCGTAGGCGCGGGCTTGCGGACGGCGTGCAATGGGCAGCTCACCGTCCGATCGTCCGGTAACCTTAGGGAGATGTCAGCAAACCGTAAGGGCAGTAGGGTTTAAGCCTACTGGGGCCGAGGGTCTGTTTCTGAAAGAAAGACTCGGTCCTGGTATGAAAGTCAAGGAAGGAACATGAATGGGTTTTTAGGCAGTAAAAGTCTGACACACCCTCGCGCTCCACTCAAGTGCGGGGGATGTCATTGGATGATTTTTCAACCGAAAAAAAAAGCTAGGTAGGTTAGATCTAATAATAGATATTTTACTAGATCTTTGATGATCTTATCTGCTGATGAAAATAAATGATTATTATTATTATTGTAATTTTGGAACAGTGAGGTAAATAGCTGAAGTAGATAAAAATTAACTTAGATAGTTTTCACCACGGATTGCTACGTGGACCTGTCAATTACCGCTGCCATCAATTTCATATTGGCACCCAACATGAGACAAATTTGAAAATATTTTATAATACAATCTAGTATTGAAAAATGTAACTATATAATCCGTATAGTAGTTTGTATTTAAGACCCATATTTTTAGCTTCAATTAAAACTGAAAATTAAGTATTTAGATTCGACAAAATAACTTTCTTAATATGTCTGCCGTTTCATAATTAGTTAAAACTATTTATCATACTGAAATACATATTTCCTATGATGAGTTTTTTTTTTAAACACTACATTCACCGACACCAATCAATAAACCCTAAAAACCGTATCAAAGTCACAAAGGTATAAAACTACGAACGATCGAGCGTTTAGCATCAAAGGTCTACCCTGGGGAACCGTGGTTAGCCGGCGATTAAAGCCGAAAGCCGAAAGCCTGCAACCATTTGATGTATTCATCCCCCTGAAGCTGCGAACTGAGATAAAAGTACGGGGTTAATACACCCCCGGGATCGACGAGTAAGTGATTCGACGTTCGATTTTAAAATTTATTTACGAAAGTGTTTCAATTTTGAAAGTGTGGGTAGTTTTATTTCGATTAGTTTTACGTTTCAGGTGTTGTTTGCCGGTTTCACCGAATATTTCTGGACAGCTTTGAAAAGTAATAATATTGAATGTATCCCTAACAAATTTGTCCAATCGGAGACAAAAAAAAGAGAAAGCAATAAAAGTAGTGCGAGTTGGTCTTCAAAGTTAAGCAACGCTTGCCGAGGTTAATCTGTGGATGGGTAATCATCTAATTATTTTTTATTTTATTTTATATAAACTAGTGCTTGACTGCGATCTAGCCTGATGGTAAGCAGTGATGCAATCTTTGATGGTGAGTCTCACTAGTTTAGTAAGCACACTAGTTTATGTACATATATATGAAAGCAGAGAAATAATGTATTTAATGACGTTTAAAAGGAGAGGTAATCCTTAAATATATTTTTGAAAATTGACAGTGTTTGATCTTGCCTTACTGACACGGGCAAAGCATTCCACAGCCGCACTGCTTGAACTGCAAATGACTTGTCATATGCCTTGGAATTGGTGGAGTAGCTTGGCATCTCCAGCCTCAAGTTTTCCGGTGACCTATGTATCATGAAGGAACTTGAAACGTTCTTTAAGATAAGCGGGGGTTTTAGGTTTGAATAGAACACTGTAGAACAGAGACAAGATGTGTACGTGTCGGCGAAGACGTATTGGAAGCCACTTGAGTTTGGTACGAAAATCGGAATTGTGATCATACTTAATGATCTATATACAGTGTGGAAAAATAAGTCGTGCCCTGGATGGAAACTAGCTTAAATCCTTAAGTTGGCTCATTTTACTTAAAGGAGACATTTCTTTATTTTAAAGAAGAAACAAAACTGCATTCAAAGATTTTCTAAAACTCGCTTGCCTCGCCCGGGACTCGAACCAACTAAAATTAAAAAAGCAAACACTCGCTATTTTATTATACTAATCGATAGGATTATTACTCAATAGGAATAGGATTAGTTTCAAGATTATTAACCCAAAAAATAAGAATCCTCCAAACAATTTTGATTGCATCTCCGCTTACTATCAGGTGGGATCGCAGTCAAGCACTGGTTTATATCAATTAAAAAAAAAAAAAATAATACCCCCCAAATTGTTTTATTGGGGGTAGCTTTGTTAACGAATAATGACAACCCTCTTTATTTACTTCAGTCAGTTTCTCATATTACTGTACGGATCCGAAAGTTGGGCTACGAAAAAGACGGAAGAAAAAAGATTGCATGTAGCGGTAGATGGATGTGTGGTGTGACGAGAATAGATAAAGTGAGAAATGAGTATATTAGAGAAAGTTTGAAAGTGGCGCCAGTGACTGAAAAGTTGAAGGGGAATCGTTTGTATGGTCATGTGAAGAGGAGAGATGAAACAAACGTTACTAAAAAAGTTATGAGTATACATGTGGATGGGTGGAGAGGGAGAGGGAGGCCAGAGAAAAGATAGATGGATTGTGTGAACAGTGATATGAAAGAAAAGGATGTTAGTGATAGCATGACGGTTGACAAGATAGAATGGAAGAAAAAAACGTGTTGCGTCGACCCCAAATAAGATGGGACAAGGGCAGGAAGATGATAATGATGATGAGTCAGTTTCTCATTTTATATATATAAAATACTAGCGACCCGCCCCGGCTTCGCACGAGTGCAATGCTGATCACGTCATAGTATGACCTTTTTAAGGTGTACAATACTGTAGTACCTTATTTTGATCTATCTCTTAGGGTTCAGCCAGCGTATGCAATGTAACCGCAAAAACTGTATTTATTTACGACATCATATTAAAAATCTCTAAAATCATCAGTATTCCTCTACTATATTGTGCGTGTATTACAAATGTAAACCTTCCTCTTGAATCACTCTATCTATTAAAAGAAACCGCATCAAAATCCGTTGCGTAATTTTAAAGATCTAAGCATACATAGGGACAGACAGACACGAAAAGCGACTTTGTTTTATACTATATAGAGATAAGAAATTTTCGACAGATCCAGACTGTGATAAGAATGGCAATGTTCTTATAATTCCGAAAATTACTCCTCTGATCGAACTGCAGGCGTTTTCAATTCACAGTGATAACGTGGATCAGTCGCAGACACAATTTCAAAACTAGATAACTAGATAGCAGGGTACTTGCTGATGACATTTTTGAAACGAGTTGCAGAACGAGTTATCGCTCTAGACTGCGAATCCGATTACATGTTAGACAAGACACATACAGAATATCCACCCACGAGTCAGGTGATACTAGCAATTCCTGGTGATCAATTTCTAGTGTTAAAAGAAACTTAGCATATTAATTTTTTTAAATTATTATTATACATTATTTTATTTTATTTTTTAAATCCTACAGCATTCATAAGATACCACAGTTGAATTAGATATTATTTTGCATTTTTAACTTGTCACAATTAGATATATATTATGTCACTTATATTTTCTTTCTGGGTCATTCTTGTCATTAAAGAAATCATTTAAGTTATAATAGTATTTGTCCAACAGCCATGCGCGTAATCTTATTTTAAATAATCGCAGTAATTGCAATTCTCTTATAGATTTTGGTAATTTATTAAAGACCCGTACAGCTAAGGAGTAGAGTTCCCTGCCGGAGTCTGTGCTTCCTGATAGCTACAACGTTTGTAGCATACTAGCTTCTTACAGCAGTTTCTCCATAAAAACTCCCGATCTCCGTTTCCGTGGAGTTTCGTAAAATCCGTTCTTAGCGGATTCTACACCCTATAAGGAACCTACCTGCCAAATTTTAAGTTTGTAAGTGTTATATTTTCTAAAATTTAGAGATTAATCTCTTATATAATAAAGATTATGTATTCTATTTATATATAAACAATTCAAGATTGAAATATATCTTCAAGTCAAAATTGGGTAGGTTACTTCTAAGTAAGCGTGCTTCATTGTCGAACACTGTGGGTTTTAGTCAGTAAGTCTGAAAATTCCTTCGCACCACCAAGAGTGAGAGAATTTATTTGATGATACATCCTACATAAAAAAAATGTGGGTACATCTGCACCCCCTTGCTCTCCCGGTGCCTATCAACTTGAAAATAATTTTTCATTCAAGGGCTGGAATATAACTTATCGAAAAATTAAATATACAAATAGTTCTATGGTTACTGTGATCGGTAGAATTAATTTTCAAAAACCAATTGTATCAATCGACTTGCGATTAATCTGTGACGCATCGATAATAATATCTTTCACGGATATTGCATAGTCGGCCTTATAATGTTCCCACTATTGGGACTCAGGCCTTCTTCTAGGAGAAGGATAGCCCATAATCCATCACGCGGGCCCATAGCGGGTTTGTGAATGTCATATGTCTTCGAATTTTTGGTTCTAGGACATGCCGGTTTCCTCACAATGTTTTCCTTCACCGTTTTGAGAGCAATGAATGGCGATGAAATAATTACACAAAGTAATGCGCCTGGCTGGGTTTGAACCCGCGACCTATAATTCGTAAGTCAACGCCGTTACCACTCGGCCACCACTGCTCTGCTCTTTCAAGGATGTGTATATAAATCTACTATTCCCAACAAAAAACAATTTGCAACTATAAACGTATGCCAGACATTACCACTTAAACAGCTTATCAAACAAAATGCTGTAATTTGCCCCAACTAAAACTTTCAACTAATTGAATTGGAAGGCAACTTCCAGTTAAGGTGAAAGCGACGTTGCCATGTCGCCCGCGGCAATCGCGTCGTGCCGCCGTGTCGCCTGGAAACTTTGAAAAATTCCCGACTAATTTGTTTCACTGTAACTTAATAAAAACTACGTCGGGCTCACTGAAGTTAAGAATTAAGTTTGAGTAACATTGCCTTGCGGAGGTGGGCGTATCTTGTCATATTTTTATTAAGATAGTCTGGTTCAGAATAAATATGTTGGGTCAATTTTTCGAGTGGACTTTTCTTTGATTTTGTAAGTGATTCTTGACTAGGGTGCGATCAAAAGGACTTCCATGTATATTGACAGAGTCAATCCATTCAAAGAGTGAGTATTGAAATTTACTCGAAAATTTAAAATTCCGCACGATACAGAGTTTAGTGTGGATTGTAGTTAGTGTCCTTTTGTTTGAGGAAATTTAACAGAATTTTCTAACTCACTCACTTACTCATCATGTAGTTTCACTTTCTCAACAGCTCGTTAAATTGTAGTGTCGATTACTATCTCTAGAGATATAGGTAAAAGCTAGGGTTGCAGACTTGTCGATAGAATTACTGCGGGTTTGGTACACAAAAAGACAACTGAAGGAACACGGTGGGTTTTAGCCAGAGCTGGAGAACTTATTTGATAATTTCTCACGTAAAAGTAATATAATTATTAATAGCTAATAAAATGGCAACTCTAAGTAAGCATTAATCAAAATGTAATGCAGAGGCCTAAACCCTTAAGCAATTACATAACATTACCCTCCAAATAACACTAATCAAGATTACAAACGAATCTGGGAAGCCAAACAGTCCCCGAAATTCGTCTCAAATGTAAATTATGCAAACAGTCCCCCGCAATATTCTCGTTTTCGACAATATATTTAGCATTTGAAATAGAGTTGTAACGGAATAAATGGTTGTCGCAGCACGTCCGTCCGCTTCGCACTCAACTCACGAACTGATTTGAATTTGGAATTTCCTTCGCTCGGTTGGCGCCGCCGTCGATGTTTAGCTTTTTTCGTATTAAAAATTGTTTTATTCATTTTTATCGTTTTGGTTATTGGCTTTTTTGCTACACTGTGCACTTCTAAGTGAAAATCGTGAAATAAACTTCTGTTTTGGAGATTGCGTTTATAGTCTCTGGTTTGTGTGAGCATACTCAGCTGCTTGCTATGAGCCACTTTCGCAGTCAATATTATCTTAAGCAATTAGATAGATGGATATATTATTTATTGTATACACACCAATAATAAAATTACAATAGGAACTTAAAATACCAACTCTTTAAATACCTACTCATCAGAAAAATTAATTATTTACTATATTTATAAAGTAATATTTCAAGTTATATCCTCCAATTTTTGTCCACTTCGAATTGTTAAATTGATGATAATTAATCTAGGGCTTATTCCGTAGTCATAGCCAATGAAAGAAGTTGAGGTTCTACATGCTGGCTTTTTTTTTTGGTGGGATAATCATCCAATGACATCCCCCGCTCTTGGGCGGAGCGCGAGATAGTGTCAGACTTTTACTGACTAAAAACCCACTCCTGTTTCTTCTTTGCCTTCGTTCC
Source organism: Mythimna vitellina (assembly GCA_949316375.1). Taxonomy (NCBI): domain Eukaryota; kingdom Metazoa; phylum Arthropoda; class Insecta; order Lepidoptera; family Noctuidae; genus Mythimna; species Mythimna vitellina. The sequence goes on along the minus strand of OX438702.1, from coordinate 14,664,527 downwards.
AGGGCCCCGGGGTTCTCTTTCGCATCATCCATGGCCCAAGTAAGCTTCGACCCTGCTGGGCCCCTACGGTTTTGCTAAGATCTCCTTGAGGCGCGCGTGGAACACTACGCGCCGTCAACAACTTGGGCTCGGTCCGGACGATTACCGGACGGTCGAACGGCGAGCTAGCCATTGCTCGCCGTCCTCAAGCCAGCGCCTATGGTGGCTGGAAATCTTGATCACATACTGACTTGGAATAAGGTCCAAGAACCAGTTTTTCTTCAATCAAAAAGACATTCCCCAACACTTTCAAAAACGGCACATCATTTCAGTTGAAAGGTGTTCACTGTAGGACATAGGCTTCCGCCAAATGTCTCCACAATGAACGGTCCTGTGCCTTTTAGATCCATCGGATTCTCTCAATCCTTACCAGGTCATCGGCCCGCCTTGTAGGAGGCCTTCAAACACTGCGTCTTCCGGTACGCGATCACCACTGCAGAACCTTTCGGTCACAAACATAAAACTGTTTAAAACTTAATCCGAAAAAGAAATCGCACTAATCTTGGCATTCTTGTATACCTACTTAGAAACGTTAAGCAGCTTTCCCGTGGAATGCTAATGTTTACCGCATTCGTACCAAATTAAAGGAAAAAAGGACCTACAGTTTTCAGGCAAGCTTTTCTCGAATTCCAACCTTGTTACCTGAAGGATAAAGTCCATTTTCTGTTGTATTTTTTTATGTAAACTGTCTGATGAAGTCAAGAGTAATGGAGTGTTTCAGCGTTTTGTTTTTCCGTTTGGTGTTTGACTGTAAGAGATTTGTGATCAAGTTTTATCCGATTTTAAAATTTACACTTTTTATTCTTGTTTTTGTTTGTTTTATTCGTTTTTGTGGTGTTGGAGTGTTAATCGAAATGTTTGCTGTTTGGTAGCAATAATATAATAATATAATATTCTATAACTATCACATAACACTGTCTAGTCTCAAGCTAAGCAGAGCTTGTGTTATGAGTACTAGACAACTGATAAACATACTTTTATATTTCTAAATATATACATATTATAGATAAATTTCACCCAGACACAGAACAAGTGATCATGCTCATCACACAAACATTTGTCCTGGGTGGGAATCGAACCCACGACCTCCGGTATAGCAGTCAGGGCCACTAACCACTAGACCAACAGGCCAGTCACACAACGCAACGCCAACACTGTTTTTGTGTGATTACTTAAATATGATTGCGTTTTCAAATATGGTCCGCCGGTTTGGTTTCTGTGTACCTAATACTACTACTGTGTTCATCACCGAACACACTGTATTGATTGGTTAGATTCGGTATTTCACAATAACGTTTTTTATTTGTGTTTATTATTGTATGTACACATTTCTTTTGTGTTTGTCTTTTATTAAGTAGCTCCTGCCATGCCATGTTTCTGCAGCTCCCTAAGGTCGACTGATCTGGGGCCAAGGGTTGACTTCCGGTGGTCCTGGAACGCAAAGGGCAAAGAAGGAATACAAGTGTAGATTTAGTCAAAAGTCTGACACGCTCTCGCGCTCCACCCTAGAGCGAGAGAAGTCATTGGATAAAATGGTATGAATGAAAATGAAAGGTATTAAGTACGGTTTTGGACAGTGTTTTGTATGGTTTAAATAAATTTAAATAAAATATTAAGTATTATGTAAAAATAACGAAAAATTGTCTTTTATTCTCGTAGTAATAATTCAAAACATCTTACTCGCTCGTTAGCTAGCAAATACATGCAAAAATACATAATTTGCTTTCAAGATGGTGTACAACAATTCTTAGCAGAAAATCCAACGCCACAAGACCTCCCCTGCCTCCCGCTGTTGTATAGAAAATGACAAGAAAAGAGGAGCTTTTGAGAAAGGTCAGAGTGCAAGTTGAAATGGTTACATTATAAATAATGACGGTTCTGTATGGCCCTTGCCATCCGTCATGCGCTATAAACGATTCGCTCATTATGTCTACTTTGTACATCATAAGATTAAGTTTTCTTACATTTTTTCTTGCTGGGGGGTTAAAAAAGGGCGTTGTGGTTGAAGAGTGTAGTTATTAGACCCTTTGACAATATTTTTTTCTGTCTGGGTGTAATTTTCCCACTGCTGGGACTCAAACCTCCTCTTTAGGAGTGCGACTGGCCTGTTGGTTTAGTGGTTAGTGGCCCTGACTGCTATGTCGAAAGTAGTGAGTTCGATCCCCACCCAGAAAAAATGTCTGTGTGATGAGTACGATCATTCGTTCTGTGTCTGTGTGTAATTATCTATAATATGTATGTATTTAGAAATAAATAAGTATGTTTATCAATTGTCTAGTACTCATAACACAAGCTCTGCTTAGCTTGAGACTAGACGGCGTTGTGTGATAGTTGTGGAATATTATTGTTATAATGAGCTGTAATTCGCCACGCGGACCCAGTGCAGGTTGGTGGATGTCACATGTCTTCGAAGTTTTGGTTCTAGGGTTCTAGGACATGTTGGTTTCATCACGATGTTTTCCTTCACCGTTTTGAGAGCAGTGGTGATGAAATAAATTTCACAAAGTAATGTGTCTGGCTGGGTTTGAGCTCGTGAGTCAGGGCTGTTACCACTTGGCCACCACCGCCACCGCCCCTTTGTACCTATATTAAAGGAGAAACTGATTGACTGAAATATCAACGTATAGCTGAAACTACTAGGATTAGGAATGTGAAGTTTTGCACAAGACTCCTTTTTGTGACGTAGGTAAGCACAAAGAGGTTTTTTTGGAAAGAGAGGAGGAAATTCAACCTTTAAGGGAGAGAAAGGGGGAAATTCGTTTGTATATGTCGTAGCCAGATCGTAGAAATTAATCACTTCATGATATGGCCAAGTAAAATTGTCCAGATCCAGACCCGAAATCATCTGACGGACAGTTGCCCATCAGACATAACACTCGTCTGGTCGGATGATCGTCCCTTTCCAAAGGAGGTATGTGTAACTTTACTTTCTGTTCCGCATACCTCCAAAAAATGTAATTTAATCTTAATTAACTATGGGTATTTCAAGCCTGAAATAGATAAATTAATTGCTAATATTATTGTTTTTTCCAAAAATAAATTCTAATAAAAAATTTAAAATATCTTAGGTATATGAGCGATTTCTAATCGAAACTTCAAATTATCGAACAAAATCCAGGGCTGTTCCAATCACAAAACAGAAAGCAATATGACAGAAATATGTAAGTGCTGCACTATGTAACTTAAGTTTAGATCCGAACTCATCGGGGCAGCTTCCAACTGAGACATGTTCCGACCGACTGGATGTTACACAACTGTTTCTGTGTACTAGATGTGGCATGGGAATTATTTTCAAATATAGGTATAGATTTTGATTTTTGTTTTATTAAATACTAGCTTATGCCCACTACTTCGTTCGCGTAGAAGTCGAAAATGGTTTTATTAGGTTTTTTGAGATACGAAAATAAGAAATATTATTTATTATCTTCGTCGTGTGTGATAGTCCATTGAATTTTATGGCGAGCGATATTGTATCTTAAGATAAAATATTATAGTATCTTAGCCGTGTGCAGCGTGTAGTGAACTCCACTGCGGGTGACGTAACCTACGACAAACTTATTATTTACGGTTGGTACAGTAATCGGGTCTAGGGAAAATTAAGTGCGTTTTTTTATTTATTTATACTTTTCCGCGTTAAAAAGTACCCAGTGTGGTGCCCAGGATATTAAAAAATAATTATACCAAGTTTCATCGTAATTGAACCGGTGTTATTTGCGTGATGCCTGAACAAACAGACAGACAGTCAAAATTTTATTTAAATTTTCAGTGTGATAATTATTTTGTATTTGTATATAACTTCCATAAATTAAGCTAGAACGCCGATGTGTATCCTCTAGGAGGTGGGCGCTAATGGCTGCGACACAGTTTTATTTTAAACTGTAGCTGGTAATAAGCACTATATATTGTAAAAAAAATATGTTCAAATAAATTTATTACTAGCTTCTGCCCGCGGCTTCGCCCGCGTGACAGTAGGTTTCTCCATACAAACTTTGGGCCCCCGTTTCATACCCTTAGGGACTGAATTTTAGAAAATCCTCTCTTAGCGCTCACCTAAGTCATAAAAGGAAACCTTGTGCAAAGTTTCACACTCCTAGACCCCGTAGTTTCGGTTGTGCGTTGATATGTCAGTCAGTCAGTTTCTCCTTTTATATACATAGATTAATGTTACAATCGCCTTGCCCATTCCATTATCCCTAACTCCTGGAGAAACCGCGCTTGAACCTAGTTCAATAGGAATCGCCTAAACTCACGAGACATGTGACTGAAGTTTCAGGAGTTCTGGACGCTCTGCCTGGATGCCGACGAGTTGGATCCGAAGCGGATACAAATTGGATACCCATCCTTAACTTTGTGTACCGGAATATTCGATTGTGACGTCGATTGAGAAGGGAAACTTAGGTGATGTGATTTTGAAAGGTGGTATTGACTGCTACTTGGGTTTTCTATACGCCATTATGACATTATTACACCTTTTTCATTAGATATTTTCGAAACACAGTATCTTGTGGATATTATCTAGGCTTCTATTGAAATCAATTTTTAAATTGGTGTAAAACTAATCTTGTAAAGACCTCTGAAAATCTGCTATTATGCATGAAATTTGGCACCTTATAATATACTCAAAAATTAAAAAAGTAAAAATAAATATAACAATAAAAGCCTTGCAAATTTGATCAAGATTCTGAATGACAACAATTTTTTTTTAACTCTTAAGGGTATAAAAAATGCTATGCTATGCTCGAAGTTTGGGAGATGGTGGTATGATACCAACGTACCTCAAAAAGTATGTAAAATGGTTGGTCCTGCGCCGGAACTCTCTCCGATCGTGTCGGATTGCCATCCAATCGGGCTATGAGAGGTGTTTGCTCACTTATTTGTGAATATCTCCTGCGTACTTGCCTAATCTCTGTTGAGATTAATTAAAACCGATTTTTTTTTTGGCTGAGTTACTCAAGAAGACTTATCTACGAGATTACTGCTAACAAACTACGCTGCAGTTTGGTAGAAGATTTATGTAAAACTATTCAAGTATTTTTTTTCAGGCATAAACGAAACAAATATAATTCTACACCCGCCCTCACGAAAACCGTCATAGGGAATAATAACATACCAAAATTGAAAGAATCAATTCTCTTTGTAGCCATCTTTGTCTGTCTATCGATTTGTCTATCACAGCTGTTTGTTTCAGGAACTATTAACGCTATGATGTGAGACGCACATTGTGTCATTTTTTTTTTATCTTAATTTTTATCTCAAGGCTAGAGTGAATAGGCTCTTAATAAACTAGTGCGCTTGACCATCTATGATTGCATCTCCGCTTACCATCAGGTGGGATCGCAGTCAAGCACTAGTTTATATTAATTAAAAAGAAAAAATATTAAATATTGTTTCTACGTGTGTTTCAAGGAGAAGTCGGCAAACAGTAGGGGCCCAACAGGGTTGAAGCCTACTGGTTCCAAGGTTTTGCTTCTGAAAGGAAAACTCGCCCTGGTATTAAAGGCAATAAAGAAACAAGATTGGAGTTTTAATCAGTAAATGTCTAACACACCCTCTCGCTCCGCCCAAGAGCGAGGGATCATTGGATTATTTTACCACCGAAAAAAAATGTGTGCTTAATAAAATATTTTTCTTCTTCTTCCTTGAAATAGTTACACGATAAAGGCGAAAGTTCCTGTAGTATGTGTGTAAGTTTGTTATTCCTTCACGCATAAACGGCTAAAAGGATTTTTATGAAATTTGGCACACGAGTAGGTAGCTTTTATCGCGGAAATATGTTCTCTTGGGATACCTATTTTTCTACTTTCACACGGGTGAAGCAGCTGTTAAACGCTAGTCTTAGATAAATTGTTAGTTTGTATAAGTAAAAGAAAAGAAATACATACAAAAACATTTTAAAAGTACAAAACAACTTTCAGAAGTCGGTGTTAAATAACAAAGAAACAAAACCAAAAATACTAACTTCCGGAATTAAAGTTATTTTGTACTTTTACTGTTTTTTTTTTTTTGTATTTAAGTCGGTTGCTTTTTAGTAAAAAACTTTTATTTTACATTATTTATTTGTGGTATCTACCTCTCAGAAATAAAAACACTTTTCAAATCAGGCCAGGCTTTACCAAGTAATCGAGGAATACACAAACAAATATTAGATTCCGGCGAATTGACAACCTCTTCCTTTTTTTAAATTGGTTAAAAACAAGTATGTTCACACTCGGTGCTTTTGTTATGAACTGCTCAGTTCCTTTTATAGTTTAATTTTTATCATACATCTTAAGATTATCAGGTAAATATCGCTGACTGCATATCATCGATAGATTTAAGTTTTTGTAAATTATGTTACTGTTTTAGTAATCAATAAAGTTTTCTATTCTATTCACTCTTAATTATCGCAGTCCCCTTTATGCTCAGTACCGTAACTAGGGCAGTGCCACCGGTGCCCAGGCGCTGAGCGCAGACCCTGGAGGGGCGCAGAAATTATCAATACATACAATACCGTCCTATTTATTTACCATGTAGCTAATACTGTTGTAGACACACTTTACCAGGAATGCTGATTTCTCAGGACTCCAGCAATCACAAGAGGTGAATAATGGGGGGTGGTAATGGTGGGTGGTATATTTAATCATTTTTAGGATTCCGTACACAAAGGGTATGGGAGCCTATTACTAAGACTCCACTGTCCGTCCGTCTGTCTGTCATTTGTTGATATTTGTAATACATAATATGATTGATAGAGAGCGTGCAAGGAGTTTCTTGCACATTCTTCTCCATAGAAATGTACGCTTTGGAATGTGCAATTAGCACATTTTTTTTTTGATTGATTGACTTCTTGACATTTCAGCTTTGAATCTTTGAGTCTATCTGTCCATTTGACACTAGGCTGTATCTCATGAACCGTGATAGCTAGACAGATAATGTATTTCTGGTGCTGCTATAATAAAATTAAAACAGAATAAAATAAATATTTAAGAAGGGCTCCCATACACAAACGTGATTTCTTTACCGTTTTTTGCTACGAACGGTACGAAACCCTTCGTACGCGAGTCCGACTCGCACTTGGTCGGTTTTTCAATTCTTTTAATAGTTCGAAACGGGTAACTTTAAAACTATTTTAAGGGGGGCCGTTATAGAAGTTCGCACAAGGTTTATAAAATGCTAGTTACAGTTTGTACTTCATCATTATCATCATCATTTCAGCCGAAAGACGTCCACTGCTGAACATAGGCCTCCCCCAAGTGCCGCCACAATGAACGGTCCTGTGCGTCTCGCACCCATCGGATTCCCGCAACCGTTACCAGGTCATCGGTCCACCTTTTAGGAGACCTTCCAATGCTACGTCTTCCGGTACGTGATCGCCATCCCAGAATCTTTCGGCCCCAACGGCCATCCGTTCTGCGAGCAATGTGCCCTGCCCATTGCCACTTAAGTTTGGCGATTCTTCGTGCTATAGCGATGACCTTGGTTCTCTTTCGGATATCCTCATTCTTGATTCGATCACGCAATAAACTCCGAGCATAGCCCTTTCCATTGCCCTTTGGGTGACTTTAAGTCTTCTGATGAGTTCAGAGCCATATGTCATTACTGACAATACGCACTGGTACTAGACTGGTGGACTTTCGTCTTGAGACACTTTCTTTTTTTTGGTGGGAAAATCATCTAATGACAAATCCCGCCCTTTGGCGAAGCGGGAGATAGTGTCAGACTTTTACTGACTAAAAACCCACTCCTGTTCCTTCTTTGCCTTCATCCCGGGGCCCCGGGCTTCACTTTCACACTACCCGTGGCCCCAGTAGGCTTCGACCCTGCTGGGCCCCTACAGTTGCTGACATCTCCATGAGGCGCGCGTGGAACAGCACGCGCCGTCAACGACTTGGGCTTGATTACCGGACGGTCGGACGGCGAGCCACCTATTACTCGCCGTCCGCAAGCCCGCGCTTACGGTGGCCGGAAATCGGGATCGTAATCCCGGCGGCGGTTAGGGCGTGAGGGCCGTTGTCTCACGCGATCGGCCGCCTCCTTTGCTAGCATTACTGCTTCGCAGAAGGAGGCGACTGCCTGCCACTCCTCCTCACTCCGGACCATGGCCTGTACCAAGGCCCGGCGCGAGAGATCACTGCCGCCGATCGCCCCCACGAGGACACGGCGGTGCTCTGCCCAGGCGGGGCACACCTCCACCGTATGCTCCACCTTGTCCTCCGTTCGTCTTGAGACACTGTGGTATACAGTTTGTGCTTAGTACTTACAAATTAATGAAATCCGTATTTAGATATTAAACTATGAGCCAGTAGTTGTCACTTGATGTTCAAGTAACACAATTATATTATTTGTTATCAACAATACCGAGACAGGTATCACTATGGCAAAATTTCAGATGGATAATTATATTAGACAGACGAAACTCCTTTGAGGCAAGGAGACACTGCACTATTCCACAGAGGAATTTAATTTTAGTATTATTGTGGAATCTGTTATAATGTATTGTGTGATAGTTTTGATGTGAGTATGTATTGTATTGTTAATTTGATTTACGTAATAATAATTAGACGTATCAGACATATATAATTCAGATGTATATAATTTTATTTCATTTTATAAATTTAAATCAGACGTATATAATTTAGGTAGCTATATTAAAAAATAAATTATAAGTTAATATATAATAAATAATTATGAGTTATGCCACACATTTATTTATTGGCCGTGTAAATATACACCTATCTAAGGTCTTTTTTACATAGCATTGGTAGGATGACAGCAGCAGTGCTATCCTCTAAGAAAACAGCCTTGAGCGCAGCGCTGGCCGCAGCGACGAAATCCAAATACGTACATAGGATTAACAATTCAATGGACCTACACATACCTATTTGCAGAGGCGGATCCTGAAATTGTTGGTCTCTGGGCTAACAATACTTGGGGGCCCACCCACCAAAATAAGTTTATATTTTTCCTAAAGTGTACCTTTTCGACATCGACCGATCACCGTCCTAATCGAACAAGAGATCATGAGCTACTATAGCTAACTTGAAAGTCTAAATATATTTCGTCTTGTGGTTTTCTGTAAGAGATTGCCCTGTGCGAGAAGACCGCCGATTGAACACTTAGTTTTTGTAAATTTTTATCCTGTCCACATTAAGAGGTGTACAATAAAGTAAATAATAAATAAATACTTTGATTACAGGTCGAACGTGAACACCAACGTTAAGCGGCTGTAAACCATTGACCCGCCCATATTAGTAGCGATATCAAAATTAAACAGTAGTACTCTATTTTTTTTTTTGAAACAAGTTTTGTCAAATAGATTAAACCGTATTGTAGATTGTTTTTAATGAGAACTGGGGGCCCCTTATATCCCTGGGTCCCTAGGCTGCAGCCCATTTAGCCATTAAGTAGATCCGGCCATGCCTATTTGTATCACGTCCCTACGAACAGCGTTGTGCTCAAGGCTTTTTTCTTGAAGGATACCACGACAAGACGAAAATATGCATTTTTAACATTGTATGAAGCCGACAGCTTTCACCTGCACCATCTTATAGCAATTGTAGTGTAGAGACTAACCTAACCCAACCAGAAGCCTTCTGTACTAGATCTGGCAGCATTCTTATGCTGGAGACCCCGGCGTTTCTTACACCAGAATCTGAAACAGGAACTTCTCGAACTGATCAGACAAATCTGCATGGTTCTCATGTGATTTGACCATTACATATTAACTGTATGGACTTTAAAAGAGACTTTGACCCCTAAGTTTTTTTCGGTGTTTCTTCTCAAGGTAGTCAGCTAGGAAACACCGGCCTCATCTAGTTTAAAATGACGAAAAAAAAATTGACGTGTAAAAGTGTTTTTTTAAACCTACTTACAAAAAAATAAATATAATTTATCATTTGATCTTACTATGATACTTAAGGGCCTAGTTTTCAATAATCAGATTCATCATCTTCCTGCCCTTGTCCCATCTTATTTGGGGTCGGCGCAACACGTTTTTTTCTTCCATTCTATCCTGTCAAAAGTCATACTATCACTAACTTCCTTTTCTTTCATATCACTGTTCACACAATCCATCAATAATCAGATTACTTTTAACAAAACAAACAATATGACTATTTGACACATATTTTATTCCAATAAAAGTTATTAGACTATTGAAAAATCCGCCCTCAGTGCTTCAAACACGAACCATGCAAACCCAACACATTTACAAATTCCAAATTACTCCACACAAAAAAATAATAATCCAAGGTGGGGAATAAAAAGTTCATGGATGACAAATTGTAGCGGCAAAGCGAGAAGTGGCCAGAATCCATCTTCGCGAGAGGAATTTATAAGAACTTCGTATGAAAGTCAAGGGACGGAGGTCTAACTGTACCTCATACTTTCTCGTTTTGTACGCATTTGTCAAAATGGCGGCCATTATTTTGTTTGTACGGCCTTATGAATTACTGTCTTGTGGGTACTTTTGTTTTTTTTTTTGTGCTCAGTTGACTTTTAAAAGGATTTCTTGTGGTGTATGATTTCTTAGGGCTTTTTTACTTTCTGAATGTAATGTTTGGAGTTAATAACGTGACCTACTAAACAACTTTTGACAGGTTCTCAGGCTTAAATAGCCAATATATTCCATCAACATTTTATTTATTTTTCTCTGTTTCACTCTTACGAGGTTCTTTCATGTACTAAGTACTGTCGCACTCTGCGACGGGGTTTCTTCAGGAGATCCTATTTTATTATAATGAAATACTTGAAAAACTTTATACTTGTTATATACTTTTCTTTAATAATTCAAGATATGTACATTGCGCCACAAAGGTTATGTCAGAACTGAAAAAACTAGACATTTCTTTGTTTTACTCAATTTTTAAACCTATTCTAGAACAACAAAATCCTTTCGAGTATATTTATTACAAGCCAGTTCTTTAATCTAACTCATGCGATCTCCTTTCGATATCACAGTACATAGTCATAGTCTGTGGTCTGGTCATAATGTCGGCCTGCGACTGCGAAGAATTTTTTTATTTTGAACTTTTATGTTTTGAGATATATATTTATTTTACTATTAATTCACGCCGCTAAATACTCTCCAGCGTTTGATGGTCTATTAATAGTTTGCACGTGTTATTGGCAAAATTGTGGTGTCTTTTCCACAAATGCCATTAATGAAAAGTAGAAGTTGAAATTGAACATTTTACATTCAAAACAGTGACGGTTCATGTAGGCGATTATTTTTGTTTTTTCATTTTGTATTTTTATAAAGAGAGATAGTAACATTATACTGAAACTACAAAGAAGTTCTAAGAAACTAGTCTAATAAATTATGTATAAGCCGCAAACAAAAACCGCTTAAACAATTTAAATCTACAGACCAGATATTTAACAAGGAATTATTTCCACAACTCGTCGCTATAAACTCAGCAATGCACGTACATAATAAAGTCTTCAATTATTCGAGGTAAAACATTTAAATTTCGAACGTCACATTTTAAGCCGTGCGATGTATGAAGCGATAAAAAAGCCAGACCAATCGTCGACAGCTTTACACTCGACGACAGGACGGATCATATCGGTTTGTGTTGTCAGACTCATGAAATCGGCGGATGTGTTATATAATACGGCGGTTTCATAAATACTATTCTAGAAATGCTTTAGATTCTTCTCATTCATACCCATCATCATCATATACATTAGTCTCAAGTACAATAGTTCTAAGCTGATCTGAGCTGATCCACTTTTACAATATATTATATACTTATATCTATATATATAAAATGCTTTGTCCTGAATGACTGACGAATAAACTCACAGCCTAAACCACTGATCGTAAACATCTGAAACTTGGAGGGTATATTCTTTGTATGACGTAGGCATTCGATAAGAAAGGATTTTTCGAAATTCTACCCCTATGGAGGTGAAAAGGGGGGGGGGCAATGGTTGAATGGGATAACGTGATTCTTTGGTCCAATCTACTTCAAATGTTGCATGAACATTCTTTAAAAACATCATTCTAGAAGAGAATTTTTAAGAAATTCATCTCCCAACGGGTTAAAAAGGGTTAGAAGTTAAAAAGTTTTTGGGGGTGATTTGCTTCGAAGTTGATATCAATATGTACTCTTTAGTACAAATGAGGTGTGTTTTTTTGCCTCCGATAGCAAACACAACTGAAGGAAGAAGTTGAAAACCTATAATTGTTAAGCCTACAATGTAGCAATATTAGCCAAAAAAACTATCACCACGTCCACCATGTACCTATTCCAGACCATTAAAAATGCGATCCTATACCTGCATTCAGGTGTTGCAATAAATTAAATCACCTGTGACAAAAACGCGAATGTTTTGGCAACACCGAGCACGGCACAAAAGCGTACAGGAATGAATGGAGTCGATGCTGTAAGCCTGCACTTCGGTTGATAATTAAATCGAAACTGAATGAGTACCTCGTTTTATTGATAAAAGATATATTTTTTACATGGCTTATTTATTTATTTATTCAATACTTCATGCACATAAAGGTACAGAGGCAGACTTAATGCCTTAGGCATTTTCTACTAGTCAACCTTTGGGTGATGCAGAGAAGAGTAGTAGGTGCAATAAAAGAGAGAGAAAAAAAAAAGGTTAATATAAAAAGATATACAAATGAATCACAGATACAATACAATAAATATAATATATATTACTTACATAATATATACTTAATTAAAAAAAAAAATTGATTATTTATTTTTTCTATACCTAGGTATAGAAAAAAATTATTTATTACTGTACTGTGTATTTATTTATTACTGTACTAGCTTTTGCCCGCGACTTTGTCCGCGTCGAAAATGGTTTTATTGGGTTTTTTGAGATACTAAAATATGAAATATTATTTACTATCTTCGTCGTGTGTCCAATTAATTGTATGGCGATAGATATTGTATCTTAAGGTAAAATATTATAGTATCTTAGCCGTGAGCAGCGCCCCCTAGTGAACTCTACTGCGGATGACGTAACCTACAACAAACTTATTATTTGCGATTGGTACCGTAATCGGATCTAGGGATCAAACAGCGAAATTGAGTTTGTTTTTTATTGTATGTACTTTTCCGGGATAAAAAGTACACAGTGTGGTGCCCAAGATATTAAAGAATAATTATACCAAGTTTCATCGTAATCGAACCGGTAGTTTTTACGTCATGCCTGAACAAATAGACAGACAAAAAATTTTTTAATCACATTTTTGGGTTCGGTGTACCAGGGGGTATTACTAGACCGACACCGAACCCAAAAATGTTGTTGCTATTTACTTTTTTGATATTTTCAATGTACAGAATTTTCACTTCTACAGATTTATTATAAGTATAGATAAAAATGTTTCTTAAAAAATGTAAGGAAAAACATTTAAAACTAAAAAAAATAGTAGTCCATCAGTGTCGGGAGCACAAGCTGAATATAAACGTAACTATACTACTTACTGAAGTAGCTATCTCTACGCGTTCCTGAGAAAAAAGTCTTGACAGACGGACAACTAAGTGGTCCTATAACGGTTATTTTTTTACCAACCGAGGTACGGAACTCTTAAATCATGCTAGTAAATAAAAAGAAAGAAGAAAAGAAAGAAAAACAGTTTATTCGCGCGAAATGACGCAATCTTAAAACTAGGTAACAAACATAATCAATTGATAGGTAAGATGTGCGTCACATCCGCGCAAAACGGCCGAACGCTCAGCATAAAGCTGCGGCCTCACGCATAATGCGATGAGCTCACAACGCTGGTTTTCAGCGAAATACAATTAAAAAAAGATCCGAATTAGTACCTCAATGGGTATTTTATCACTCGCTCACTAATTCCCGCGCAATATGCATAAAGATACAATCAAGACATCAACACCAACTGTACACCAGCATATCGTAAGAATAGTCTTCGGATAGACACGCAATGGTAACGAGGTGTTACTTTCCAAGGATAAATCTCACGCGATCTACACATCTGTATCCACTTGATTAGCCTGTCTTGAAATGGTGGAATGTTTTAAAATAACTGTACAGACGGGTTTGTATGTATCTATAACAGTTGCATAGCTAGATAGGTACAAAGGGCCCTTTGACCGAAAATAGGTATGGTTTTTGCTACGAAATAAGCCCAACCAACACCGAATTGTAACGACTGGCCTCTAATTAAAAAGAATTTGAGTTTGCAGCCAACGTATTCACAACGCATTAGGTTTCTATAAGTCGGAGCTTTCCTAGAGAGTAGGCCTGAGTTCCAGCAGTGGGAACATTATAAGCAGAGGTCGGAATTAGGTAGAGTTATTCATGTACTTATACTGATTTCATACAGCGAAAGAATTTTAAAAAGCAGATTTTTTTCTGACTGTATCAGAAATATAGCAGAAAACAATTTCTTCCTGCATTAATGACAAGGAGGAGGAAGTGTATAACCAATTTACCTACACCTCACCTCAGCTGACGTAGAGAGATCTTTTTCAATTAATAATACTAATAAAAAAAAGGCAGAAGGTGCGGAATCGCAGAATCGTCTCAAAACTTCTTTCGTTACTTTATATTAATATATATGTATTATATTAAATATATATGTATGTACATTTTAACTATATGTATTTTTTTTATGCTCTTGTTTTTCGTGTAAAATTTTCTTTTTATGCACCTACCATATTGTCTCTTCACCACCCTAGGTTGACTGGTAGAGAATGCCTAAGGCATTAAGTCCGCCTTTGTACTTTATGTTGCATGGAGTTTAATAAATAAATAAATAAAAAGTATATGTTAATTATCTTTGTTTTGTTTGTCTTATCTATCTCTGAGGTTTTTATTATTATTTATTTGTAATATTGTTCGCCACACGTACATGTATAACTCTTGCATTAAGCTTACAGAATATTTATAATTTGTAAGCTAGTCTTAAAATTGTCATGTGTTATTTCCCGGAAAAAAAATATTTTTCTTTCTTTCCTTGGGATAATGTGATGCCGCTTGCAAAAGCTACTTTTATACATAACTAATTTCACTGACTTTGCGCTTGTATACAAATTTTTAGCACTTAC
Source organism: Mythimna vitellina (assembly GCA_949316375.1). Taxonomy (NCBI): domain Eukaryota; kingdom Metazoa; phylum Arthropoda; class Insecta; order Lepidoptera; family Noctuidae; genus Mythimna; species Mythimna vitellina. Next base: position 14,649,468 of record OX438702.1, on the reverse strand, counting down.
CTTGACCTGCCCTACACAGTATACACATAAGACCCTTCCATTTTTTATAGCTCTTTCCATCTCACTAAACGCATTCATCATAAAATTCACCATACCAATTTACAAAAAAAAAATAAAACAAATCATATACTAAAAACGTTTTTTTATCAATGTACGAAAAATATCACAACAGGAATATTGTTTAACTATTGAATATTTTATCCAGCTGCAGTTTCACAATTTAGTACAAGTATATTTATGTTTGTATTGTTTTTTGTTTATTTCGCATAAAATGCGGATGTTGTCCGGGAGTTCAGCGGGGCAAAAGTGACGCCTGTCGGGACCACTGTCCTATTGATTTTTAATGCTAAACTTTTTGGACCGTGACTGTGTCTAAACTAGGGAAATGCTTCTGGTTTTTATAATACAAAACAATCAATGTGCCCAGTTTTTTCCTGGGTGGCTCGCTGTCTGACCGTCCGGTAACCGTCCGGACCGAACCCAAGTCGTCGAACCCAGTAGGCTTCGGCCCAGCAGGGTCGAAGCCTACTGGGGCCACGGGTAGTGTGAAAGTGAAGGACGAAGGCAAAGAAGGAACAGGAGTGAGTTTGTAGTCAGTAAAAGTCTGACACTATCTCCCGCTCCGCTCAAGAGCGGGATTTGTCATAAGATGATTTTCCCTCCCATTAAAAAAACTATGGTGGTCACACTGAAAGTTTTTAGAAAATAAATAACCGAATGATATAAAAGCCTGTTAATATTTTGGGTGCTAATTAAACAGCATGCACATTTATTGACATTATTAGCTTTTAAAAAATTACATTGTCTTCTAAATTACATAGTCAGCAACAATTTACGAGTTTCTGAATGATACTATATTAGCCACTAGTTATGTTTGTCACTTTTTGAGTGGTTATAAAAAGAAGCTCAACTCCTGCCTGAATGAATAAAACAAAAAATTAAATAGGCCATAGATACTAAATAAAAAAACCGAGCAAATGGAAGTTGGCCTCGCGCACTGAGGGTTCCGTACAAACTTATACCTATGAAAACAGTTTAATTCCCGAATTGAGTTACGAAGATTGTTCCGAATCATAAAAAAGTTTTTTTTTTTTTCGAGAGACCAAATTTCAGGCTTCTAGGTCAACGGAAAGTACCCTATGAATTTCGATTCCCTTGAGAGAGTCGAAATATAAGTTTTTTGCGACACAAACGGCCGTATCGTTTTTTTCGTTAATTTAGAAGTTTGATCTTTTCATAGCATCAAAAGACCGCAGACTTGACTATATGATTTTAATTTCAACTAGATACCTCGAAATAAAGGGTCTTAACAGATAGACAGACGGACAACAAAGTGATCCCATAACGGTTCCGTTTTTTCGTTTTGAGGTACGGAACCCTAAAACATCGTTAAAGTAGTAAATGTACCATTTGTACTACCTCAGTTCACAAAGGTACGCTCACCTCCTAAGTACAAGTGACACCCATTAAAGTTGGTGAGTTACCGAGCCGGGCCGGCGGGAAGTCGGACAGACGGCCGGAAGTGACGTCACGATGCACTCCCCGCCGGAACACCGCTAAAAGCCTTCGCCTGCATTTGTTTAAGTTTCGTATGTGCCAGATCAATATGGCATGGTGTTTCAATTAGTGGGAGAACAGACGAAACAGAATTCATGATACACTACACCACTATAAGAGCTCACCTTTATTCTCCTCATAAAGTAAACCGTAGTGTAGATATTGTAAATGTTTTACACTCAGAATCACACAAATAATACACCCGACCGTATTTCGATCACGAAAAACGGTCAGCCCCCCTAGCCAAGCTACGATCGTTTTGTTCGCGCCGAACGCCTCGAGTAGGCCACGCCTCCGATTCCTTTGTTCTGACCACGTGACTGAGCGTTGAGATGACGTCAGAACAAAGGAATCGGAGGCGTGGCCTACTCAAGGCGTTCGACGCAAACGAAACGATCGTAACTTGGCTAGGGAGGCAGGCGTGTTGGGTGGTGGGTGAGCCACTCAACAGAGATTACCCAAGTACACAGAAGTCACCTATCATAGTGCACAAGTGTGTGCGCAAACACGGGTTCAGTCTCTGTTCCTTTACTCTCATAGTCAGATGGGATGGCAATTCGACTCGACCGGAGAGAGATCAGGCGCAGAAACAATGGCTTTACATGCTTTCTGAGGAACGGGGGAGCCACACTACCAACTTCCAAACTCCGGCCTACCTACTACAGAGTAATTCGTAATGGAAAAATACTCTAGCCAAGTTACGACAGTTTCGTTTCGATTCCTTTGTTCTGACGTCATCTCAACGCTCAGTCACGTGGTCAGAACAAAGGGATAGGAGGCGTGGTCTACTCGAGGTGTTCGATGCAAGAAAATCGAAACGAAACGGTCGTAACTTAGCTAGGACCCCACGATCAGCAATCGCGCTTACGGCCACGAGACCAAAGAGGCAGTTCTACGTCATACTATATTATAAAGGTAAAGGTTTATATATATGTGTTTGTTATTTCTTCAAGCTCAATCGGCTTAACGGATTTAGATGATGTTTGGCACATGGGTAGATCATCATTATCATCAGTATCATTTCAGCCGAAAAACATCCACTGTTTTTATTTTATTTTGAAAACTTGCAGCTAATAAATACAAGTTTACTTATTTTAATAAAGCTTAAGGCCAATCGTAATTTTTCACATATAACAAAAGAATAACAATCTAGTATTGTATAATGTCCAGATTGTTTGAACACACAATCGGTATTTTATACAATACTAGCTTTTGCCCGCGGCTTCGTCCGCTAACATAAAACATAGCCTATGTCACTCAGGAGTAAAGCAGCTTTTTATCGGTGAAAAAATTTTAGCAATCAGACCAGTACTTTCAGAGATTACCTCCTACAAACAAAAAACAAACTTTACCTCTTTGTACCATGAACCCTGGGGTCTTGGAACGTACTGCAAAGAAGGAACATAGAAGCGAGTTTTAGGCAGTAAAAGTCTAGTCACGCTCCACCTAAAAATATATATACTTGTATATTTATTTATTTAATTCCCATATAAAAAACTGATTTTCATCCGTGTCTGCTCTCTAAGGTTCAGTTGAAAACCAGCGTCAGGCAACTGCTGCGTAATTGTCTGGCATTATGCTGAACTGGACCTATTTGGCGTAGTCGTGAGATATATTTTTTTTATTGTTCATTTTATTTCTCCTTATTTATTTTTTTATTTTTTTATGTTTAATTTTAGTTGTAAATCAATTATTTGTTGATTAATTAATCATGGTGTGCCAAATAAACATATTTTCTTTCTTCTTTCTTTCTTTCTTTAAAAAAAGTACAATGAATAAAGTACCTATACGTACATAGTCAATCAGCGAGTACTTTTATAAACGTTTTTAAGTACAATAAAAGAGCCTTCACCGATTGATTGGGTTTAAAGGAGTCGAGTGAAGCGCTCTCTCTAAGCTAGCCCATAGAGTAACATTTTTTAAAGAAGGTAGACGCGACAAATCATATCCTAATTATGGATTAGGGCCGTCTTCAATTTACGCGTTTTTTAACCGTCAGCTGTGCGTACGGACGATCGTTTTTATCATACAAAGCGCGTGGTGCGGCAATAGTACGGCGCTGGTATTGCAATCGCTCGACAACTTGATGGTGTTCAATAAGAGCACTAACAGTTATGGTTCTACGTCAGAGTCCATGGCTTGACTGATGTTGCGTCACTAGTATACAAACGCGCGGCAGTTAAATACGCTTCCAATTTAGAGGTTTAGTGTCGGAATGCAACCGTTACGCAGCGGGCCGGTTGTGGGATATAACCAGCGGCAGGGTAAACGCGCAGCAATGGTCCGACATGAAACGTCTTAATTTGAAAGCATCCAAGAGCTTTTTTTTAGTTAGATAATACATTAGATGATATAATATATATATATATTTCAAGCATTTTTTTTTTAAGTTTTGTAGTCATACAATTACTTCTCCCGTTATAGGGTAGAGCGACGTATCAGACTTGTACTGAGTAAAACCACACCTGTGTCTTTCAGTTGCCATTTGTGTTCTAGAATCATGGGTTTTTTGATTTCTGAAAATCCCTACGGCCCTAGCGGTCATCGGCTCTGCTGGGCCCCTACGGTTTGCTGATCGTTTTGAGGGGCGCGAGGAACTCTACACGCTGTCGATGACTTGGGCTTGGTCCGGATGATTACCGGACTGCGAACAGCGGGTGACAAGTAATGCTTGTCACCCGAAAGCCTCCCGCGGTTGGTAGTCGGGGTCGGGTTTGGGGTCACTGCGGCTATGGCATGAGGACGTCCGTCCACTCACGAATGCGATCATTTCGATAGTACCTTGAAGCCAAAGTGCATCTCATGTCGATTCTAATAAGCCAAAACACGGCTAGGATATATTGATTAATTACATAATTACAGAGTTTCGGTGCCTACCTTTCGGCTCCGCCGAATGAAGCAGTCATACGAGAGTAGGTATTATAATTTCAAACTTTTTTACCTACCCAGATACTGTCGCATCTACTTTCAAATTCTCTTGTCTACGCCATCTCCGCCCAAGGCGCAGCAATTACACAGCGAAGGAACCCTAAACCGGCGCGCTTAGATGTTTTTCGCTTATTTTTAGCCTCGCTTGTTCTACGGAACCAGAGACGGCTCACTTACTAATTGGTACAAGCTTTTGAACCGATATTTTGTTCAAATTCTATACCAAAAGGATTGCTATGAGTAAATAATTGTTCTGTTGTTAATTGTGATGTGTTTTTAAAGTCGTTTGTTCGGTTTTGTGGGTTTTGAAGTCGTTTGCAATGAAATTAAATGTTGCGGAGCTAAAAATTTATCAACTAAACTATCAATGGTTATAACAATGAGAAAGAGTTTTTGACGCCATATTTTAAATTGCTTTTAGTTAGTTGTAATTAGTTCAGAGTTTTTCTTTTATTTTTTTTAATTGATATAAACGAGTGCTAGACTGCGATCCCACCTGATGGTAAGCAGTGATGCAATCATTGATGGTGAGGCGCACTAGTTTATTAAGAGCCTATTCACTCTAGCCTTGAAGACACCTAAATTATAGTTGGACGGGAAGACCACAGCAGGCAAATTGTTCCAGTCCTTCGATGTACGCGGTAAAAACGACAAAGCGAAACGCTTAGTCCGGACCGTTGAAGTTTCAACAACGTAAGGGTGGATACTCGCTGTACGTCGGGTTATCCGATGGTAGAAAGGAGATTGCGGAATCAATTCATGCAATTCCCGTGCACACTCTCCAAAATGCAACCCTTAATAATTCAGTTCAAATGTCCAAGTCGTCGACAACGCATAGTGTACCACGCGCTTCACAAAAAGATGCAATCCGTAGAGCCACAAAGAATTTCTGAAAAAGAAACTCGTGATCTTAGGATGCAAAGAGCAACTGAAGCACACAGCTGTGGTTTTAGTCAGTACCTATTTAAGTCTAACACGAACTCCCGCTTCACCATAGAGCGCTAGGAATCATTGGATGATTTCCGACCTCAAAAAATATCAACTCTATGTTACTTCCATGGACTTTAGATAAATATATAAAAGGAAAAAAGAAAACCTGTTGGAACACAACTTATATTAAAAATAAAATTAAAATAAAACTATATTTACGTACCTATATTAAAACTCTGCCTACATTCTCTAAAGTGAATTGAAGAGTTTACTGACTGAAAGTACTAAAATGCGATTTAAATAAGAATAGGAACGTCAATGACCTTCATCTGTCCAATGTTATTTAAAAAGTACTGTTTGCAAAGAAAACTAATTTGCGCATCAATAACGGTTTTTTTATGTTGTTGAACAGTGACTTAAATTTAAGTGAAGAAAAAATGTAATTTTTAAATCTAAGTTAGCTAAAGTTATGATTTAAGTCCTAATTAGTTTTAAAAAAAAAACTGCTTTTTTCTAATTTTCATTGTTTATTATTCAACAATTCGCTTCATCTTCCATTCACCACTACTCAAACACTTGACACAATGATGCAAAGATGAACGGATTTTTTTTTTTTTTATTGGTTGGGAAAGTCATCCTTATGACATCCCCGCTCTTGGGCGGAGCGGGAAATAGTGTCAAACTCTTACTGACTAAAAACCCACTCCTGTTCCTTCGTTGCCTTCGTCCCAGGGCCCCGGGTTCCGCTTTCACACTACCCGTGGCCCCAGTAGGCTTCGACCCTACTGGGCCCCTACGATTTGCTGACATCTCCTTGAGGCGCGCGTGGAACAATACGCGCCGTCGACGACTTGGGCTCGGTCCGGACGGTTACCGGACCGTCGGACGGCGAGCCACCCATTGCTCGCCGTCTGCAAGCCCGCGCCTACGGTGGCCGGAAATCGGGATCGGAATCCCGGCGGCGGTTGGAGCGTAAGGATCGTTGCCTCACGCGATCGGTCGCCTCCTTTGCTAGCATTACTGCTTCGCAGAAGGAGGCGACAGCCTGCCACTCCTCCTCACTCCGGACCATGGCCTGAACCAAGGCCCGGCGCGAGAGATCGCCGCCGCCGATTGCCCCCACGAGGACACGGCGTTGCTCTGCCCAAGCGGGGCACACCTCCACTGTGTGCTCTACCGTGTCCTCCGGGTGGGCCGCACAGTGGCAACACCCGGGCGTCGTTTCTGCACGGATCCGGTGCAGGAACCTCCCGAAATTACCGTGTCCGGTGAGAACCTGCGTCATGCGGAATGTGAGGACGCCGTGAGGTCTTTCCAACCACGCCTCAAAGAGGGGACTTACCGCCATAATTGTGGCGTGCCCAAAATAGATTCTGATCAATTGGTTTTTCCTTCATGATTCATAAATAAAATCAATTTAAAAATATTATCTTGTGTTGCTCACCCTACCTGATTCGATTTGACAGCTATGACGTCATAACATGGCGCTAAGCCGATCCTTTTCTTATTTGAAGCTCATAGTACTTACTTACTAATTATAAAAGAGAAAAAAAAATCCTTATTCAACTAAAAAGAACAGAGGTTCAATTCCCCGAAACTCAAAACAGAATACAATCGATATACTTCTCGTATATACAGTGAACCCCGTTTGTTTCTGCCTCCAGCTAAGGTTGCTCCATTCAGCTACCGTTCATTATAGTGTCGTATTCCTGGGGAAAACTTACCCCTCTGTATGCGGTTAAATTGCTAAGAAAATTGCTCTTAATTCCATGTTGGAAAATGTGGGTAATTGTATTTCTATTCTACTGTCTTTTTTTAGCTACATCAAATGCAATGATGGCACGGTTGGTGTAGTGGTAAAGCGATTAGATGCTGCACTACGTCTCGCAGGTTTGATCCCCGCATGAAGCAGATTTTTGTGTGGCCTACTGGAATGGTTTCGGATCTGGGAGTCTTGTTTTTGTAAGTTTATATGAAGATTCCTACCTGGTATTCCTTCCTGTTTCCTGGTTTATTTTTTCCTTTCGCAGGTATGCTGGAAGAGATTTCTATAGAAATAAGCATCACCTTCTGTTTCCTTCTTCTTTTCTTTATTATTGTGTGTACATAAATTGTTAAATAAATAAATAAATAAGATTCAAGAAAAAAGTTTTTCCATATGGGAGATAGGTTGTTTAAACGAAATATGAAGATTTACGTAGGAAAGGTCTTCATGATCATAATTTGTCCACTGCTGGGTATAGTCCTCCCCAAGCGTCACGTCGCCTCAACGGCCAGTCTTGTGCATCTCACGTACCTCGGATTCCCGATTAACTCTCTTCAGGTCATCCCACATGTGGCCTTTCAACGCTTCATTTTTAATTACATGGTTACCACTCCAGAGCCTTTCGGATCCTTCGACCATCTGTTCTGCGAGCATGTATCTAATGACATCCCCCGCTAATCGGCGGACTGAATCCTGTTCCTTCTTTGCCATTGTTCCAGGGCCCCGGGGATCTCTTTCCCATCACCCATGGCTCCAGTTGGCTTCGACCCTGCTGGGCCCCTACAGTTGCTGACATCTCTTTTAGGCGCGCGTGGAACACTATACGCCGTCGACGACTTGGGATCGGTCCGGACGGCTACCGGACAATCGGACGGCGAGCTACCCATTGCTCGCCGTCCGCAAGCCTGCGCCTACGGTAGCCGGAAATCGGCTGGAACTGGCTAGAGTCATTGCCTCGTGCGTAGCATTACTGCTTCGCAGAAGGAGACGGCCGCCTGCTACTCCTCCTCGCTCCGGACCATGATCTGTACCAAGGCCCGGCGCGAGAGATCGCTGCCGCCGATCGCTCCCACGAGAACACGGCGGTGCTCTGCCCAAGCGGGGCACATCTCTACCGTATGTTCCACAATGTCCTCCGGGCGGTCCACACAATGGAATTTGAAAAAATGTGAGTGTCAACCAAATTTCATTCCATAAATGACTACATGAGCAGCTCTATCGCTTTCACTTGATAGACATGTGCAAGAAAGGGATAGATATAAAAACAGCATCAAGTAAATGAATTTATCGCGATATAGAAAACAGCGTAGCCACGGATTATATGATGTACCATTCGAGCACACCTTTCCCAAACACAGTTTACTATTAAGTAGTAACCAGCCTCATACATAAACCATGTACCTGATAATACATTTGGAACTACATTCAAGTTACGAATAACATATTGTTACAAAATATGGCGGCTCAAGTTTGCAGGTAAAGCTTAGATTGGGTTCCGCTGCATTGTTTATGGGCACCTTGCTAGGTGGTCTCGGTTCCTAAATGGGGAAAAACGGACGGTTAGTAAATATTACGGATCGTAAGGGTGAAATTTGTATGGTATTCAAAATCGGCTATGGGAATGTTCAAAAGAGTTACCGTGGCCCTAGAACGCAAAGGGCAAATAAAAATTATAGGTGGGTTTTAGTCAGTAAAAGTCAGACATCTCACACCACCTTACAGCGGAAAATTTTATAATTATGATGTGTTCCATTACAATCATATTGAATATTCGTCTGAGTAGGAGGGATTTTTTGGTCAGTTATCTATTCTTGACGCATTTATAAAGTTTTTTTTTGTTTTTGGTCAAAATAGTACATATCCCACACATCGCTCTGGGTTTATCCAGTCCTTTTTCTTTATCCAGGTGATCTCTCTTTGGAATGCGCATGTGGATGGATGGAGAGGGAGAGGGAGACCAAAGAAAAGATGGATGGAAAGTGTAAAGAGTGATAAAGATGAAAGTAAAGGAAGTTAGTGATAGCATGACGAGTGACAGGGTAGAATGGAAGAAAAAAACGTATTGTGCCGACCCCAAATAACACGGGACAAGGGCAGGAAGATGATAATGATGATGATGTATATTTATACACACAATTGTGAGAAATTAATGGTTAAAAACTTTAAATCGTGTAAAAATCCTTTGTTCAACGATGGTAAATTACAAACTATACATATGTATAGATTAACACGCCACATAATAACCCATGGTTGACTGGTATACTTTTTTCATCATCAAATAATTCCTAACGGTCTGGGTTTTTTTAAGGTGGGAAATCATCCATTGACTTCTCTCGCTCTGGGTGGGACGGGAGGGTATGATGTTATGGATGTTAGACTTTTACTGACTAAAACCAAACGTGTTCCTTCGGTTGCGCTTTGCGTTTTAGGGTTAGGGTAACTCTTTCGAAGAATTCCACAATCCGACTGTAGGCCTATGGTCGGCCAATCTAATAATAATAATATTCCACAACTATCACACAAGTCAGCCGTCTAGTCTCAAGCTAAGCAGAGCTTGTGTTATGAGTACTAGACAACTGATAAACATACTTATATATTTCTAAATACGATACATATTATAGATATATACACCCAGACACAGAACAAATGATTTTGCTCATCACACAAATATTTTGACCTGAGTGGGAATCGAATACACGACCTCGGGCATAGCAGTCAGGGCCACTAATCACTAGCCCAACAGGCCAATCAGATGTAAAGTAGATGCATGAAGATTATTATTATTATTTTTTTTCTATGTAATATAAACCAGTGCTTGAATCTTTTTAGATTTCTGAACTATTCATTTCAAACAACTGACAGAAATAGTGACGACTCAGTTGAATTTAAGCCTATAGTCGATCCACTAGACAATGTACATTTCCCTGTAACAGAACCGATGTGGTCTAATTCACGACGTTGGACATGATTCATTGATAATAATGGCGGTGGAATTTCATCGGTAAATGACAAAGGTAACTGTCCTACGTAACGGAGCGCGAATGTAGTCAGAGAGCTAGCTGGGAAATGTGCAATTGATGAATTCATGATTTGACAAAAGTTATGTAAAATATTTTAGTGAGATGATCTGGAACCTACCTACTTGTCTATCGTCGAGGAGGAGTGGCAGGCGGTCGCCTCCTTTTGCGAAGCAGTAATGTTAGCAAAGGAGGAGGCCACACGTGCATTCCAATTTCCGGCCACCGCAGGCTCGGGCTTGCGGACGGCGAGCAATGGGTAGCTCGCCATCCAATCGTTCGGTAACTATCCGGACCGAGCCCAAGTCGTCGACGGCGCGTACTGTTCCACGCGCACCTCAAGGAAATGTCAGTAAACCGTCCCAAACTTAACATGTCCGGAGATAATCTGCGTTATGCGGAAGGTGAGAACGCCGTGACGCTTTCCAGCCAGTCCTCAAAGAGGAGACTTACCACCAAAATTATGGGCGGGCGGTATGTTGAATTCCGAACCAAATGAAAGTTGCTAATTTTAATCCCGAACGTCAGTGAGGGACTTATATTATTAACTCCCGAGCAATGCGAAGGAGTTAATAAAGAAACCTGAGTGAAGTAAGGAACTCAAGCCGCCCAAGACAAAGACAGCTTTATCCTCATGTTGGATACTCTACTTTTTACACCATCTGTGAGATAATTAAAAGACAATATAGACAACATATTATTTGTTTTAACAAATAATATGTTACAGAAATATAAGTATTATTTACAAGTTAATCTTAACTATCATTCAACATGTTTTGAAATTTGAAACAAACAAAATTCAGTACTCTAAGATTCTATAGTTTTAATTTTCTATAACGCTCCCGCTTTGCCTTAACTTTTTTTAGAAACTCTTTAGTAACCAGTTTGAATAGTTTGAATTTTGAATAAAATTGTTTGATGCATTTACATTATTCACTTATGTTGACGGTTTTTGATGTTCCAAATTCAAATCTCATTATTCCTTAGGAATCGCCCATACTGCATTATCTCCCTAGGGACAGAATGACCTGCTTTAAGTGATGGTTGTATAACTTATAAAAGGGTATTGTCGAGCAGGTGGTGTAAAAATAATATTATCACACATTATCCAGCACATCAGGTAATGTAATAGATATTGTAATACCTTATAACACTCAACCTATTCCACTGCAGCCTCTTCACGTACCTACATGTCATAAAGATGAGAAGATGAATCACCACGCTAACAAGAATAATTTCCTGATGCCAACTATCTCTGAAGCTATGGTAAATGCATTCAAAATACTTCAACATTTTTTTTTCAGTGTAAAAATCATCTAATGATATTCCTCGTTCTTGGGCGGAGCGGGAGATAGTGTCAGACTTTTACTGACTAAAAACTCTCTCATGTTCCTTCGTTGTCTTTCGTACCAGGGCCAAGTTTTCTTTTCAGAATCAGACTCTTAGCCCCAGTAGGCTTCGACCCTGCTGGACCCCTACGGTTTGCTGACATCTCCTTGAGGCGTGCGTGGAACAGTACGCGCCGTCGACGACTTGGGTTTGGTCCGGACGGCTAACGGACGGTCGGACTGTAAGCTACCCATTGCTCGCCGTCCGCAAGCCCGCACCTACGGTGAAATTACTTCTAGCACAGGTTCAGTTGAAAACCAGCGTCAGGCACTAGTTGCCTGGCATTTATGCTGAACTGGACCTTTTTTGGTGCAGCCGTGAGGCACAACTATGTTTTTGCTACTGTTTGCTTTTTTTACATATTATTATTTTTTATTTTTATTTTTTTAGGTTTTAGTGTTATCTAATATTATTTTTGTGCCTTGTGCTATACCAAATAAATTATTTTTTCTTTCTTTCTTTCTTTCTTTTACCTCAGATTTTTGTAAAGGTACGGTTACCTTTTACGAAAAATCCTGCAGCCGTAACAGGCATCAGTTCCAGCACGCTCTGTCAATCAAACTTCATCTGCCTCTAAAGTCATAACTTCATGTACTCATTAAATAACTGATATATGGACATAATTACTTCTGTTATCTTTGAATTGCACGTTTATTTTAATAGTATTAAACTATCAAAGTATAGTCGAACACAAAAGTGAAACATAGTCATAGTAGATGAGGCGACATAAAGGTTTGTTTATGCATAAATCATTGGACGAAAAAAAAAAATAGCAACAAATTTTCAGTTTTCAGATTGTTTCCTATATTTAGGCAGAGTGTCGAAATACATATTTTTTGCGACATAACGGTCATTGTATATTTCGTAAACTCAGGAGTTTGATTGTTTCACACCTTCAAGGGACTGCAGATCTGAGTATATGGTTTTAATTTCAACTCGATACCTCCACGTGTTCCCGATAAAGGTTCTTGACAGACACACAGGCAGACGGACAACAAAGTGATCCCATATGGTTTCCGTTTTTTTCCTTTTGAGATACGGAACCCTAAAAAAAAGAAAGAAAATTGCATTTATTAGCATTATAAAAAACGAACACGTTAAAATTAAACAAAAAAAAAAAGTTTAATGTATAATGCCAAAACGGACTCAGCTCAGTTCATGCTGTTAGTTCTTATTTAGCAAACTAGTTACTACCAGCGGCTTTTCCCGCATGAAAGTAGAAAATTATCCCAAGGGAACATAGTCCCGGGATAAAACTTCTGGGATAAAAACATGTGCTATTTCAGGTCCACCCGTGTGCCAAATTTAATCCAAATCTGTTCAGCCGTTAGAGGGTGAAGAAGTAACGAACACATAAAAACTTGTGCCTTTATAATATTAGTATGATTAATTTTAAATTCTGAATAAATCTATTATCTATTATAGATAGTCTATATATAATAATTAATAGCTGTTATTCGTGATATTCCAGGGAAGGTTTTTTTCTTTTTTGAGAAAACAAAAAAAAAATCACGAAAAAATAATCCGAATAAAACGCCATCTCTAATGTTGCTGTTCTGGTAATGCCAGTAGATGGCGTTATCCTTCCTATTATGCGGTACGAAGTTCGCCGGGTCAGCTAGTTAGAAATAAATGTACATATTACCTAATTACACAGCATAGCTTAATAATTAACAGACACATTTTAATTGAATTAATCACTTTTGTCGCCATCAGTACACAGTCGGATAGCTGTACGCATCAATTATATTTGGACTCTGTTGTCGGTATTAAAACCAATACGAACAGTTTCCGAAATTAATTTGGATTCATATATTTAGCGATAATTCGTCGATTGTAATTAAACACGCATTTAACTATCAAATAATTTATGAGTAAATACCAATATTAACGTATCATTACGTGACAATAAATGAGCATATTGGGTTTGTTTATTATCTACTATTTTAGTTCGTAAAGACTTTATTCGCAAACTAGCTTCTACCAGCAGCTTTAACCGCGTGAAAATAGAATTTTCCGGGGGGTTTCTTTGGGAGTTTTTATTATTTATTTTGTTAACGTATCATTTATTAATAATTGTAATTATTTATTTTACTTGCTTTTATTTATATAGCGTCTTTTTTATAATGTGAATGTGAGAAAACTGTAGACTCCGCGAATTCTCAGGTTCCTTTTTATTATGATTATTTTTATTGTAATTTAAAGTACAATATTGACCAGTCTACACTGTCCTTTCATAATATCTACATAAGCTGTAATATGAAAACATTGTAACAACAAATTCTTTTTTAAAAGAGTAACCATGGAGTTTCTTGCCCGTTCTTCTCCATAGGAAACGACTAATTTGGAACCGTGCACTAGCTTCTGACGTTTTATAAGTGCCCATGTAGGCCTATGTGAAATAAAAAACTTTGACTTTGACTTTGGTGAATTTTGAAAATCCTCTCTTTGTTCTGTTTGTGCAAAATAACACACTTGTAGTAGTTTCGGCTGTGTGTTGATATGTCAGCCAGTCAGTTTCTCCTTTTATATGTACAGAAGATTATTGCAGTAATTAATCAAAATCACCTGCCACACAACTAGAAATAAAAACGTTTCTTTCGCTTAAAATATTTTGGAAACACATTCATTGTGCGTAGGTACAGCTAAGGAGTGGAATACCCTATCGAAGTTGGTATTTCCTGATGTAGACATCAGGAAACACCAACTAGCTTGACTAAAAGATTTTCCTCCAGGTTGTAAAACCTGGGGCTCTTGAAGTCAAGACCTAACCTACTCAAGGTTACTTTTGCGAGCTCCATCGTCGACCATGTCAGGTGACATATTGATGACTGATGAGTAAACAGATTTTTTTTTTTATGTGGGAAAATCATCTAATGACAAATTCCGCTCTTGGGCGAAGCGGGAGATAGTGTCAGACTTTTAGACAAAACTCACTCCTGTTTCTTCTTTGCCTTCGTCCCAGGGCCCCGGGTTTCACTTTCACAATACCCGTGGCCCCAGTAGGCTTCGACCGTGCTGGGCCAGTTGCTGACATCTCCTTGAAGCGCGCGTGGAACAGTAAGCTCCGTCGACGACTTGGGCTCGGTCCAGACGGTTGGACGGCGAGCAATGGGTGACTCGCCGTCCGCAAGCCTGTGCCTACGGTGGCCGGAAATCGGGATCGAAATCCCGGCGGCGGTTGGGGCGGGAGGACCGTTGCTTCACGCAATCGGCCGCCTCCTTTGCTAACATTACTGCTTCGCAGAAGGAGGCGACTGCCTGCCACTCATCCTTAAACAGATCGAGTTTAGAAAATAAGACTGGCAGAGCAAGGAATGACATAGTCTTTTTCACACTAAAAGAAGAAAAACCACCGGTAATAATATTCACAAATCCACACTGAGTTCGTGTGGTGGATTGTGGACCATTACCTCTCCTAAAGAGCACAATATACCCAATAAAAAAATAACAATAGTAATAAACAATACCTTTAAGGCTAATTATGCGTATGTTTATTAAATGAAGAATGTCTCAAAAGAAAGGGGGCGAGATAATTTCATTTCAGTAAAAACGTGTAAAAGCACGTTGATCGAATATAGAAAGTATATTCTAAACAAAACAGGATATTTTCACTCGCTATTCTGTTCAATCTATATTGAAAACACGGTTGGTGGAGTGGTTGAGCGATTAGCAATACGTGTCGCGAGTTCGTTTCCCGATATGATTATTTCCGAACTCGCAAAAAAGCTTTGAATTAGGACTTATCTGTAATCAAAGAAATGATTGTCAAATGTAATGTAAAGTTTAGCAATTGGCTGTTGGCTGGGTGTCTTATGTACATGAAGTAAACATGCTTGTAAACGCACCTACGATACATTTCTATTATGGAAAAACGTTTAAAAAAAAAGGATTAGAAGACATGCGGTTTAATGAAAATACATTCCTCAAATATCAAACAACTCTATCAAAATGTCTAGTTATCTTGCTTACTTATAATCTTATGAGAAAACATCCCAAACATACACACACAGCTAAAACAGCTTAAGGGTGAGTAACACATAACTACATTAAGGTGCACTTACGCGCCCGGCCCGACGTCCATCGCAGTTAGCAAGATCGTCGCCTTAATGAGTCCAGCTAATGATGTTACTTGCTGGATTTTAGGAGAAAAGTTTCGATAATTAGACGGAATTACAAGGGATTTAGAGATTGCATTGTTTGGTGGGTATTAATTATTTAGATAAGGAATTTATCCAGCATTTTTTCCTTATAATGTAACGGACATGGGTAAATGTACCCTAATATTATCTACAAAGCTTAAATGTTTGTTTGAACACGTTTTTCTCAGAAAATATTGGTGTGAATTGACTTTTTTTAATGTTGGACAGGCTCGCGCAGGACGTAGAACAATAAAATAAAAATGTTAATTAATCTATATCGAATAACTTAAAATCAAAATACAACAATAATAACATAATTATAATACTATATCTTTATTTGCATGTTATATTATTTCATAGCTTAAGTGTAGCATAATCAGCCTTTTAATATTCCCACAGCTCAGGCCTCCTCTCTAGGAGAGGGAATGACTCGTAATCCACCACGCGGGCGCGGTTGGTGGATGTCAAATGTCAAAAAATTCGTTTTTTTTTTGTTTTAGGACATGCCGGTTTCCTCTCGATGTTTTCCTTCACCGCTTTGAGAGCTGTGGTGATGAAATAAATTACACAAAGTAATGCGCCTGGTTGGGTTTGAACCCGCGGTCTACAACTCGTAAGTCGGGGCCGTTACCACTCGGCCACCACTGCTCTCATATTTTTTCATTGTGTGTACATAATTTTCTATTACTTTATTACGTCGTGTCTTTTTTTTTCAGTGGGAAAATCATCTAATGACATTCTCCGCTCTTGAGCGGAGCGGGAGATAGTGTCAGACTTTTACTGACTAAAAACCCACTGCTGTCCCTTCGTTGCCTTTCGTACCAGGACCGAATCTTCCTTTCAGAATCAGACCCTTGGCCCCAGTAAGCTTCGACCCTGCTGGGCCCCTAAAGTTGCTGACATCTCCTTGAGGCGCGCGTGGAACAGTGCGCGCCGTCGATGACTTGGGCTCGGTCCGGACGGTTATCGGACGGTCGGACAGCGAGCTACCCATTATTCGCCAAATCAGAAGATTTGGCCTGGCGATGCCACGGATATACCACACGGAACACCGACTAAACATAATAAATATTCGCTACGAATAGCGGTAGCGATATTCGCTTAGGTTTGAACTGACCTTCCAATGAGCGTATAATCTATATGAATAATAATTATAGGAAATAAAAAAATTGATCTATTTTTGTCTTGTAAAAAAATAATGCAGGCATTTTATTTGACAAGGAAACATACAACAGACAGGTACGCAGTGGTGCACTGTGGATGACGTACAAAACATTTAAGATAAGCATCGCTCTCGCACAATGCTCCTCTGTAGATGGTACATGGACAAAAATGTGTGCGCATGACATGAGGGCTTTACAACAAGCCATTGTTGTATCGAAAAAACTTATACATATAGTGGGTTTTGTTTACAGTTGCAAATGTCAAAGGCTCTCGCAGACAACGTCGCGACGATAGTTTATTAGTGTAGCGACATTAACGGCACCACAACTAAACTACGAAATCTTGCATCGCGCCATTAGAGTACTCTGCGCGATTTGAGCATATACAGATCCTAAAATCATCTCTCGGGCAGTTGCCCAGACCAGACGAACACCCGTCTGGTCGGAGTATCCTCACTTTTCAGCGGAGGTATGTGAGGCTTTACTCTCTGTTCCGAATACCTCTAATTTTTTATTAATTTAATTCAATCATTTAATCCAATTAGACATTAATGTATTTCTATAATGTAATTTAATATTAGAGATCGGAGTAGGTAGATTGAATTGAGGTTTTGATCCGAAACATGTATAATAATATGGACATTCCACCGAAGAATCGGAACCGACCATAGAACCGGTAGGAATTGTATTGAAATGAGTAATATTATAATATTCTTTTTTTTTTAACGGCACATTTTCGATTTGACACAACCCAACGACCAATCAGAACATTATACCTTCCTTAAAATTTTGAATTTAAATCCGGAAATACCGGAATTACTACGGGACAATGCCTTATCCATGTTATTCGTTCTGTGCGCAATGATGATACAAGTACCAAAAATAAATCTACCTACTCTGATCACTGATAATTATCAATTCCCATTTCTATTTCTTGTTCTGTGTTTTTGTGTTATTATTACTGGATAATTCTAATTATTATTGTTCTCCTTGACATCTTATGCAATGATAATTAACTAATCTTATGTGTTTTAAAATCAAATGTATTGTGTTAACTTTTTTTTTTTCTGGACGGAAAATCATCTAATGATATCCCCCGCTCTTGGGCGGAGCGGGGGATAGTGTCAGAATTTTACTGACTAAAAACCCACTCCAGTTCCTTCTTTGCCTTCTTCCCTGGACCTCAAGCTTCCTAAATTAAAGTAATTTTGCAATATTGAGTGTTTTTCTTTGTTTGGAAGTCAATAGAAATTATATTTTTTTTTTTTTTATAAAAGCTTTGTTTAATCGAGACACTGAAGTCTATCTTTGCATTCTTTTCTTCACGTTATAAAGCCGAAAGATGAAACAAAAAATCCAACACTATCACACACATTCTCACTTCGTACTCTATAAAACCGAAAAACGTATTTTAAAGTAGGAAGCGCCCGCATAAAATATATGCAATATCCATTTCGTTGGCGTGGCTAAGCGTCCAAATTTATAGACTACATGAAGGGCAATTTTTAACCAATCCTTCTAGCTTGTTACGGTTGAAATATGCCTTGATACTAGAGAAAATTGAGTGGTGAATGAGGGCAGATGTAAAACCGGTACTAAGCTTTTAATACAGGTACAGGGAAAAAGTTACCTCCGGTAAATTGGTAGCCGGAATGAAAATATGTTTTTTAATCTACTGGTTCAGTCAGCTTTTAATAGGCGGATGGTAGAAAATATTTCTCAAAGAGCGGAATTGACTGCGCAAGTCTGGAACTGCGAAGTTTTGATGAAGGCAGTGTTAGTTTTATAGGTTTTTCTTTGCCGTGTTTTTTAGTAGTATTGAGAGGTAAGTTAATTGAATTTTAAAGGTATCTATAATTACTTATATTTATTTATTTATTTAAACTTCATGTACAGTGGTGATACATAGGCGGACTTAATGCCACAAAGCATTCTCTACCAGTCAACCATTGGGTTAAAAAGACAACACTGTGGTAGGTGTGCACAATAAATAAATAACAGATATTTTGAAATAAAATGTAGTATCATTAAATTAAGTGGCTTATAATAATAAAATACGTATATATGCTAATATAATAAACTAATAAATACTATGATACATAAGAAATCATTCTAATTATTAATATAGGGTGCAACATACGGATGTGTACAGCTTTGTTGTGCTTCCTTCTCGATTTGAGATCAAATTTTGCAGTTTTGTGGTATCCATTTCTGGTGTTGCTGGGGCTGCCGCGGGCATGTTTGCCGACGTAAACGTCGACAGTTTCTCGTGCATTATGCGCAAAAGATATGTCTCTTTGCTATGCCGAGCACGCGCCAGCCCCAGCAACATTCTCAGAACGCTGGCTGATAGGTGGGACTCTCCGATCTTGGGGCGGTGGATACGACTACACGCGGTCAAATAGACATTCCCCAGGTTCGGTGCGTCTCACCCAGCCTAGAATAAGTACCTATTTGTTTTTTATGTTACTAACACTACCTAGTTCTAAGTTAAATTGTTACTAACACGATATGGCAAGTTCCGAAATAAACTTTTTATTATTATTATTATTTTTAGTAAAGGAGTGGTTATTTTGTTTGGAATAGCATTTGTTTTCAAAAGTTTATCGCTTTACGCGTTTTACTAAAGTCTTTTTTACATAGCATGAGTAGGATGAAAGCAGGACGAAGATATGCATCTTTAAGATGAGAGAAAAGAATGAAGGAGGAAAGGACATTGTATGAATCTGACAGCTGTCAACCGCACCACCCTATAGCATTTGTAGTGCAGACACTACGTTTACGAGCTCTTCCCCACATTACACTATTCTCTCCAAAATTCACACGTTTATCAAAAATCTTCTTTCTACCATCGGACAACCCGACGAACGGCGAGTATCCGCCCTTACGTTGTTGAAACTTCAACTGTCCGGACTAAGCGTTTCGCTTCGTCGTTTATACCGCGTACATCGAAGGACTGGAACAATTTGCCTGCTGCAGTCTTCCCGTCCAACTATAATTTAGGTATCTTCAAGGCTAGAGTGAATAGGCTCTTAATAAACTAGTGCGCCTGATCATCAATGATTGCATCTCCGCTTACCATCAGGTGGCATCGCAGTCAAGCACTGGTTTATATCAATTAAAAAAAAATCTAACCCACATTACTCGAACACAATTCAAACTGACTCGCTAGCTATCATCTAAAACGAGCTAATCCGTCGGAACATTCACGTAATCATATCAAACTCATCCCATTGGCTGTTCAGATACGGTACTCATTTCCTGTCTACCACACAACGGATATTATTGAAATGCATACCGGTATAACTGCGGTACAATACCTGTATTATTTTTTGAGTTAATGATTCGTAAATTGTGTTTTGAAAAGGATATTTTTAGAAATGTAATGTTATGTTCCACAACTTTCACACAACGCCACCTAATCCCAAACTAAGTAGAGATTGTTCTTTGAGTACTAGACTACTAATAAACATACTTATATATTTTCAAATTAGACACATATGACTGGCCTGTTGGTCTAGTAGTTGATGGCCCTGACTACTATGCTGGAGGTCGTGGGTTCGATTCCTACCCAGGATAAATATTTGTGTGATGAGCACGATCATTTTTTCTGTGTCTGGGTGTAATTTATCTATAATATGTACGTATTTAGTATTTTTTTTAATTCATATAAACCAGTGCTTGGCTGCGATTAAGTAACTTTAAATTATCGCAACTATGTACATACTTATTATAATAAGTGTTAGTTAAAACATCGCCTTGGACTAATCTGTAAAGATGTTATACTGAAATAAATAATAAAATAAAATATGTTTATCAGTTGTCTAGTACTCATAACACAAGCTCTGCTTAGCTTGAGACTAGACGGCGTTGTGTGATAGTGGCGGAATATTACATATTATATTAATATATATATTACATACACACATTCACAAACTTTCGCTTTTATAATATTACTAGCTGCTACCAGCAGATCATCCGCGTTGGGTATGAGACATCATTGATATGTTGGTCTAGTGGTTAGTGGCCTGACTGCTATGCCGGAGGTGGTGGGTTCGATTCCCACAAATACACAATGACAAATACTTGTGTCATGAGCACGATCATTTGTTCTGTGCTTGGGTTTTAGTTTTTAGTCAGTAAACACACCCGCCCACACACGGCCTTCCGCTCCGCCCCAAAAGCAGAAAAGGTCATTCGATGATTTCCCACCTAAAGAAAATGGTAACGGCGACTTATGAGCGTAGAACCAAAGTTCAAAACCAACCGTTCGCTTTACTTTGCATAATTTATTTCACCACCGCTGAGCTCAAAAATGCGAAAGAAAATATCGTGAGCTAATCAGCATGCGGCATGCCCTAGAACCAAAAAATTGAAGATTTGTAACATTTACCAATCCGCACTGGGCCTGCGTAGTGGATTACGGCCCATTTCTTCTCCAAGAGAGAAGGCCTGAGCCTCAGCAGTAGGAATATTAAAAAAGGCTGATTATGCTATGCTAATTAGATCTTTACCTAGACCCTTTTTGTTCCTTTTTTTATTTTACGCAGGAAATCATAAAATGACTTCTCCCGCTCTAGGTAAAACGGGAGAGTCTGACTTTTACTGGCTTAAACCCTCAGTGTTTCTTCTTTGCAAGGTCTATGGTAACTCCTTCGAATAATCTGCAGACAGTCAAACTGTACAAACAAAAAACTGAACTAACTAAAACCTGTCCACACGAAAGACACCCTGAAAAATCCAACCTCCATTATTATTATTTATATACCTTATAATAATATTTTACAAAAGGCAGCGCGGAGGAGTGAATCCGATTTCATTTCCTGTGGGTTCCGTGACGTCCAAGGCTCGCCACCCGATGGCGCTAGGGTGCGTCCAACGCATTATCGAAAATCGACACAGATAAATATTTTGCGCCAGCCACTCCATAAATAACACATAATGGATTCTCATTCTGAAACGGCTTAGGGTGGAATGCTTGTAGGCGAGAAAGAGGATACGGTTCGAAAGTTTGGAATAGATCGACACATCTATTGATGCAACGGTAAAACAGAGGACTAACATGAAATTATATAAGAAATAAGGAGTGAAACAAACACAAATAGATTTAGACGCAAATTAAAATTATATTATTTAGAAATGTTTTAAGTACATTTAAGTATGTCTAGAGACTCACCGACCCCACAGTCAAACCATTGCAACGGTTTTGTGGGGTTTATCTTTATAAATTACTTACCTATTGGAATAAAGATAAATAAATAAAATAAAATATAGGTACTAGAAACACTGAACGGGCTAATATTGCATCCACGCTATGACGTAGGTAGGCTAGGTATATGTGTGTTACACACGTATACCTTTTTTTGACTGACCTGTTAGTCTAGTGGTTAGTGGGCCTGACTGCTATGCCGGAGGACGTGGGTTCGATTCCCACCCAGGACAAATGTTTGTGTGATGAGCACGATCATTTGTTCTGTGTCTGGGGTGTAATTTATCTATAGTACGTATGTATTTATAAATATATAAGTATGTTTATCAGTTGTCTAGTACTCATAGCACAAGCTCTGCTTAGTTTGGGACTAGATGACGTTGTATGAAAGTTGTGTGAATATTATTATATTATATTATTATTATTATATTATGAGGTATTCGCGTAACGTAGTTATATTTTTGCTATTTATTGCACTATTTATTGGAGAGTGGGGCCAGATTTCTTAGAATCCCTAGTATTCAGAAATCTGGTCCCACCTGAAAGGAGCCACCAAACCGCACAGAACCGCACTGCACCAACTATGCTATGGCATAGTCGGCCTTATAATGTTCCCACTGTTGGGACTCAGGCCTCTTTTCTAGGAGAGGGAATGGGCCGTAATCCCCACGCGGGCCCAGTGCCGATTGGTGAATGTCACATATCTTCGAATTTTTAATTCTAGAACAGGCCGGTTTCTTCACGATGTTTTCCTTCACCGTTTTGAGAGCAGTGGTGATGAAATTAATTACACAAAGTAATGCGCCTGGCTGGGTTTGAACCCGCGACCTACAACTTGTAAGTTGGGGCGTTACCACTCGCCCACCACTGCTCCCACTCGGCCACCCCTGCTCCCACTCGGCAATTGCTCCAATCCCTAGTATCATACTTTTGAAATCCATCTATAATTGACGGAGACATAAACTATTTAAGTTTATGCATAACAATTGCAATTGCATTCTCTCACTGAAGATTGTCGTCATTTGACCTAGATACGATCGTTCCAGTCACAGGTACAAATCACTTAAATGTGTGAGTTTCTACGAGTAAATCGCACGTGAGTTTTCGCGCTGTTTTTAGTTATTTTACTTACAACTGTATTGTTTTGGATTAATTGGTATTTTTTTAAATTTACTTCTATCTTACGATAGAAGTAAATTTAAAAGCTAAGCTTAAGCTTCGTTTGGACATCATACACTCGAGTGCCGCGTAATACAAAATTATTATCAGAAATCAAAAACGTTTATTTCAAATAGACCTCTTCCAGGCACTTTTGAGTTGTCAAAATGTCGGTCAGTCAAAAAAAAAACAAGTGAAGGTAAATTGCACGTTCCAAAGCGTATATCTCTATGGAGAAGAACGTGCAAGAAACTTCATGCACACTCTTTTAAATCATATTATGAGTTACATAAATCTTGTATACATATTTCTTGTCGCTTCTACTATGTGAGCACAATATAGATAAGTAATTATTAATAATTTTAAAAAAATAAAAATATTATTAATTATTGTAAGCGCAACTTTAAAGTTCCATAAATTTTTAGTTTGTTTGTGTATTTTTTTATATAATTTATTTATTTTAAAAAATTAAAAAAAACTTCTTCAATCTTACACATAACTAAAAAATAGTTTGTTTATTTAAACTAATGGGTAAAAGTTCGTTTCTAAACAACATTTAAAGTCATATTTAAAGCCAATATTGCATAAAAAAATTGACGTTCTTCAAAAGTCCGGCACCATATTTTCAAATCAATTCTACCCACATCCTTTCTTATTGAATAACGGGATATCATGTCAACTGTCCATTCCGATCTCACATTACCCGTGTCCAGATTCGTATGAAACTGATTTTCGCGGATTTGCCTTCAGTCCGATCCTCAATTGTTATTTAAATGTGATATATTATTGAGTTGTATGTTTTTTGTAATGGCAATATTTCAAAAGTGTAAAACGTGAGCTCGATAAATGAATGTGCGATTAAAGGGGTAACCAGACGGTTGCAAACTAGCGTTCCAGCCATTGTTGGTTCCCAGCCGCCAGGATTCCGTTCCCGATTACCGGCCACCGTAGGCGCGGGCTTGCGGATAGCGAGCAATGGGTAGCTCACTGTCCGACCGTCCGGACCGAGCCCAAGTCGTCGACGGCGCGTATTGTTCCACGCGCGCCTCAGGGAGATGTCAGCAAATCGTAGGAGCCCATCGGGTCGAAGCCTACTGGGGTCATAGGTAGTATGAAAGTGAAACCCGGGGCCCTGGGACGAAGGCAAAGAAGGAACAGTAGTTCGTTTTTAGTCAGTACAAGCCCGCCCAAGAGCGGGATTTGTCATTAGATGTTTTTCCCACCTAAAAAAAAACCAAGGTTGGTTTGCGTGTTTGGTTTGTGTTGCGGCTACATGGATATCAACCACGCGCCAACAATTTCGCAAATACTGCTCCAGGACCGCGGGTCTTCCTTTCAAAAGACAACCCCATGGACCCGGCTCCGGCCCCTACGGTTTTGCTGACATCTCTTTGAGGTGCTCATTAAAAACTACGCGCCGTCGTCGATTGGGGTCGGTTCGGATCGTTTCCGGACACCCGGACGGCGAGCTAAGCTACCCCTTGCTCGTCGTCCGCCGCAAGCCTATGCCTACGGTGGCTGGAAGACGGAGTCATGGTCCCAGCGGCGGTGGCTAGGGCGTGAGGATGTCCGTACACGGTCGCATTCTTCGGTAGCATGGAGGCAAGCGCCTTCCAGCAACACTAGCTACCTAATACCTAAACTAACAGAAACAGCGACCAACATTACCCACAAAATTCAAACTAAAGTCCCTTAAAACTGACAATCAAGATGCTCACAAACCTGCACCCAGCCCGAAGGCGTAACGAAACGAAATAGTGTGAAAAAGTACAAAAAAAAAAGCGTAAAAAATGAGCCCGGGCTAGAATCCCGAGTGAATCCGACGAGAAACGGAATGAAAATTGGATTTGCCTCTGATTGGATTTTTATTTACTTAAGACAAGAAAAATTCTCTTCGTCGCTAAGGCTACGGCGTTCTTATAAATGATTTAGAGATCCTCTCGTCTCAACTGACTGATTAACTAGCGGGTTCTGCACGTTTCGCTGCTGGATCATTCGTTTGGGCGAGAGATTTGTGGACTTTTCGCCTTGCTGTGATACATGTGAATTAGTTTTCTGGTCTATTACGTTTTCAGGCGGTAGGTGGGAATTTGTCAGTACTATGTCTTTTAGGAGTTCCACTGTTAAGTGGTTACGGTTAACTTTGTCCAATTTAAAAAAGGAAGACGTTCTCAAATCCTTGTTCGTTTAATTCTTCGTTTTATTTGAATACTAGCTTTTGCCCGCGGCTTCGTTCGCATACATAAAATATATTACTCGGAAATAAAGCAGCTTTCTCTCGGTGGAATAATTTTTTCAATCGGACCAGTACTTTCAGAGATTACCTACCTCCACTACAAACAAAAAAACAAACTCTTTATAATATTATTAGTGCAGATAAATTCCTCAATAAATCGAAGACGTCTGAACCGATTTAGTTTTTTTTTTTGATAGGGCACTAATGCAGCGTTAGTAGGCCTTCCACAAGGTGGACCGATCACCTGGTGAGGGTCGCAGAATCCGATGCACAGGACCAGTCGTTATCCCTACTTATAATTTCTAAATAAAGATAATAACGTTTCTTTTCTGTCTTTTGTAACACAAGAGCGGTCAAAGTACACTCATGCATAACCAAGCATACATAATACTACTCCCTCAAACACAAATACACACACACACACGCACTCAAACAAAGACACATAATATACAATGATAACGTTCACTAATGAATTGTGCCCAACTCACTCGCCGCGGGAGATAGACCTGGAGTTCTGAAATACAGGGCTGCCCTAGTTTAGGCTCCAGTCCAAATTAATGCAGTGGGCATTTATTTTAACGTCTGTCAAAAATTCAACCAAAATCTCACCTACCCTATTATGTGTCACTGCTCTGGAATGACCTACCTCCCCATTTTGAAAAAAAAAACTTTTTGCATTATATTTTTTACTACAATATAAAAAAAAAACCTATTTACGTCCAAAAGCAAACTTTACACTTTCAAAATCGACTCAACTTAGAATTTCTGATCAAATTCAAAGCATATACGCTCACACGTCAGAATGTAATACAAAGTCTCTGAGGACGAAAGTTGCTCGCAAATTTCAATTGAACTCTACCCGAGGAAGTGCATCGAAGTGTTGGCCCAGGGGAGCCCACGGTACTTGCAGCTATGGCCGACAAATTTAATCATTCATGTTGAAACATGTTTTAGAATTTTGCTCTAGTAACGGAAAGTATCCGATGGATGCGAAACGAACAGGACCGTTCATTGTGGCGACATTTGGGGGAGGCCTATGTCCAACAGTGGACGTCATTCGGCTGAAATGATGATGATGATGAATGTAATTGAGGAGTGACGATTGTATGTAACATAAAAATGAAGCAAAACAACATAAATACAGTGTTTACCTAATTGTATCTTGGGTTCTAGATTAAATTATAGATCTGTTTTATTTATCGATTTGTATATTCCCGCGGTTTCGCTTCGCATAAAACCGCTTTTGAACGCCTCAAGGATTGAAATAGGATTGATTTAATGTATGTTAGTTAACGGACATGATAGCGACAAGAAACATGTAACAGATATATTTGTAATTACAAAACATGATTAAAAAAAGTGTGGAGTTTCTTGCACATTCTTCTCAATAGAGATCTACGCTTTGGAATGTCCAGTTCTGTGTGCATCATTTTTTCTGACTGACTTACTTCTTGACATTTCAAAAGTGCCAGTAAATGGTTTATTTGAAATAAAATGCTTTGACTTTGGAACACAATCACGAATTTTTGCCTTATTATAGCCTTGCCTTTATAATATTAGTCTACAAACTAATTTTATTTTTACAGAAAAAAATATTCTAACGAATACTTTTTTAAACAAAAATATCAAGTGCGTTACGCGAATACCTCATAATATTTGTGCCAAACTGCGAAACTTTAAAAGATTATTTGTTCTTTCAAGAAAAATAACAGAAAAATTCAAGAAGACAAAAGTTAAACTCCTGATTGAAACAGTAACAGTGTGTTCTTCACTTTTCTATTCAATTTGCTTTTCAGAATTAATTCAGTTTCTCCCTTCGACCGTGCGGCATTAACCAAATGTATTCATGAGGTTCACGCCAACATGATCTATCTAAAAGAACGATTGTAAATTAAAAATATGAACGATGCATGGTTGTGTGCGTAGATTATTTTATCTTAAAAATATCTTATTTATATAAATGAGCATGGCAGTTGAGAGTTTGTCATGCTCACTCAAATGTCTCACTGATGGTGGCGTGTGTGTTGGATCATTCGGTTGCCTTCAAAATGGTTGAGCTGAGTGGTGTTAATATTCGCGTCATGTCCGTGAACGGGCGCTGTCAGTTCAGAGTGGTCATCTCTTAGCTGCCAATTGCTGTTTTAGTATCTATATTTAGTTTTTATTTTTACTTTATTTACATTGTTCTCACATGATAGCGACAAGAAACATGTAACAGAGATATTTGTAATTACAAATTATGATTAAAAAGAATGTCCACGGAGTTTTTTGCACATTCTTCTCTATAGAGATCTACGCTTTGTTATGTACAATTAGCATCTCTTTTTTATGACTGACTGACTTCTTGACATTTCAAATATGCCTGTAAATGGTTTATTTGAAATAAAATGCTTTGACTTTGACTTACGTGGGAATTCATCAAACAAATTCTCCTGTTCTCGGTTCTGTCCACAGTGTTCCTTCAGTTGCTTTGATGGCCACGATAAATTTTTCGAATAATTTGTAGCCCTGGCATTTGGCAGACATCGGCTCTAACTAGCTCTGTCAATCTTGCTGATGTTTCTTTGAGGCGCTCGTGGAATACAACGCAACGTATCCCCGTGCTTGGTCCTTACTGGATGGCCAGCTACCCTTTGCTAACCGTCCGCCAGCCCGCGTCTGCAGTGGCCGGTAATCGCCCTAAGACTGCTGACACCCAGGGCGTCTTCGATGAGTGTCGGAGCGCGAGACTTTTTTTTTATAGGTGGTAAAATCATCCAATGACGTCCCCCGCTTTTGGACGGTGAGGGAGGGCGTGTCAGACTTTTACTGACTAAAAACCTACTCCTGTTCCTTCGTTGCCTTTCGTACCAGAGCCGTGTCTTCCTTTCAGAATCAGACTATTGGCCCCAGTAGGCTTCGACCCTGCTGGGCCCCTACGGTTTACTGGCATCTTCTTGGGGCACCCGTGGAACAGTACGCGCCGTCGACGACTTGGGCTTGGTCCAGACGGTTACCGGACGATCGGACGGCGAGCTAACCAATGCTCCCTCTACGCTACGCCCTCGCGCGTGCACATACAGCCGCCTCCTTTTGCTAGCATTACTGCTTCGCAGAAGAAGGTGATCGCCTGCCACCCCTCCTCGCATGTGGCCTAACTCCGGTGCGTGGTTTTGTAGAACGACAATCAAAGGCAAACTTTCGATTTTAAAGTAGCCTTGAATATCTGGATCAATCTGACCCCGTTTCTGCAAGCTAATCACTACCCATTTAAAAAAAACTTACAGACTTAAGAACAATAGGCAGTTATTGTTAACTTACTTAAGTGAAATAGACTTGTGCTTGAATGCGATCCCACCTGATGGTAAGCAGTGTTACAATCGTTGATATTAAAACATACTAGTTCATTATGAGCTTGATCACTGCACCCTTGAAGACACCTAAATTATAATCGGACGGGAAGACTGCAGTAGGCTAATTGTTCCAGTCGTTCGATGTTCGCGTTATAAATGACAAGGCCATAGGTATCTTAATCACTATCTATAGGTACTTATAATAAATCTGTAGAAGTGAAAATTTTGTACATTGAAAATATCAATAAAATAAATGGCGGGGAGTGTTACTAGACCGACACCGAACCCAAAAATATGACTAAAAAAATTTTTGTATGTCTGTCTGTCTGTCTGTTTGTTCAGGCATCACGCAAAAACTACCACTTCGATTACGATGAAACTTGGTATAATTATTCTTTAATATCCTGGGCACCACACTGGGTACTTAATATATATATATATATATATATATATATATATTTTTAATTATTTTAAAATTTAATTAAGTAAAAATTTAATAAAACCAAACTTAATTTTGCGGTTCGATCCCTAGACCCGATTACTGTACGAATCGTAAATAATAAATTTGTCGTTAGTTACGTCACCCGCAAAAAGAAATGTCTGGAAGTGAATCGTTTACAAAACAAAAAATCGATCTTGAAAATTAAATTACTGAAAAACTAAATACAAGAAAGCTAAGGATGCTGAAAAAACAAAGTATCTAATTATTTCCCCACCGACCGTGTTCCCACGTTGTCGTCGTGGTGGGGCTTGCGTGTCTTTATGACCTTGAGGGCTATGCCGGTAGAGCTACTCATGCCGGAAGGCCTCAAGCGAGAGACCAGACCAAGAGGAACACACAGGCGGAGTCCAGACGGACCGCCAAGGAGGGTGCACTGTCCAGAAGCATCGGCACCAACAGCTGTTGGTGTTTTTGGACAGTGGTTTTGAGAGAGTGGGTTCGCCTCGGGTACGCGTCTGCTTATCAGACGTGACCACGATGGCGAACGTGGTTACTGGGGACCCCACCCCACAAAAAAGGCAAAGCTGAGTTCAGCACCTCAACATGGACGCGAATCTTAAAAAGCTATTACCCCAGGAGGGTACCGCCTGCACCGCAGGTGGAGAATCCCTCCCCAAACAGAGCTCGGGCTGCCCCTCGTATTCTGGGGGGGGCAAAGAGCGCGTCAGGTCCCAAAAGGACCTGTTACCGTCCTTCGTGGACGCAAGGAGCCAGGGTGGCTCACCCATCGGAAGCGCGGACCCCCCATGGACCTGTTCCCAGCACGTCCGCTGCGCCGGTGGGTCCTGCAGAGGCCGGCAGGAGCTTCGGCCTCAGGGAGGTGAGCGGAGACGCGGCGTCGGACTCCGATGCCGCGTCATCGCTCTCGGAGAGGATGGAGGTGGAGGAGTCCGCCGCCAAGAACCAGTTCCTCAAACGCCCCTTGTTGGGGGATGGCCAGAGGAGGACATCATCTGATGATGAGCTGGGGGCATCGGCCCGCAAAATCTCCACCGCTGTGCGGGGTGCGGGCCGAAAGCTGGCAAAGGGGAGTAGGCCTCCCCTGAAAACCGCCAGGAAGGAGCGCCACACCGGGGCACCCAGTAGTCGGGCTGGCCCTTCGGAGTCGGAGCCTCCTGGCAGCGAGCCAGAAGGCATGGAGGAGGCACTGGCCAGGTCTGCCGTGCTTGCGATATATACAGTAAGTAACATAGAGACACTTTCGAGAAAAAGGCGATCAAAGTTTTTTTTTTTACTTTTGACATTTCTCCCGAAGTATAAATTAAACCTAAGTTTTCTAAAATGTTTTAGATAAACATGTGTTAGGTAAAAAATTTGTATATTTTTATTTTTATGTAGTAATAATATTTAAATTGTAAAGCTTGAAAAAATATGTATGTTAAGGAATGATCAATTAAAAAATAACGTTTTTATAGTAATTGGTACAGTAAGTGTGTGACTTACTGTAACAATCTTTAGTTTGAGGTACATACTGCAACAATGATTACGAAATGAGGTAAATGTTTAAATAGAATAACAAAAATTGCACAATTTGCCTAATGTTACTTAATCACTTACTGCAATTATAGCTAGGAGCAATATGTAAACTTTTGGCATCTACCATGAATTATAATTAATTTATCTTATTCGATATTATTGGTAGATAATTCAAAACAAAAGAGATCTTATAAAATTATAGTTTAGTAGAAAAAGTACACAGCTTTATTAATACAATAAAATTATTGTATTTTTTTATACTTTTAGAATCATAATAAAAACTAAATTTAAAAAATTACAATTCTTGTTTGTGCAACGGGCTTCGTACAAGAAACAATCATAAACCAAATAAACTAAGCACTGTTTCTAAAAAATAAAACCTTTACAGTATTTTTTTCTCGCCATTGACATCAATACCTAGCCCTCTCCATTTCAGAACCTTGAAGACATCCTCCATTTCGGAGAAATTACTTCTTCTTGCCTCACACCCCTCTGCTAGAGGACAGTCTTGCCTTCAAGGTCTAGTCCTAAAGTCGGACTGACATGGTGGCGTTTTTGTATAAGCACTACGATGTACCGATTGTCAATCTGGCACCGTTGGAGAGACTGCAGTACTGAATCGATCGAATCGAAGGCTTTCTCGTAGTCCACAAACGCTAAGCAGAGAGGCTGATTATACTCCTCAGTCTTCTGTATGATTAATCTGCGCAGCATATGTATGTGGTCCATGGTGCTGATGCCTTTTCTAAATCCGGCTTGTTTGAGAGGCTGGAAGTCGTAGAACCTACGTGCGAGACGGTTCGTGATGACAATGGAAACCAGCTTGTAAACATGGCTCAGAAATGAGATGAGTCTTTAATTCTTAAGCAGGGTATTGTCGCCTTTCTTAAAAAAGAGTACCACTACACCTCTGCTCTATGTCTGTAGTGTTTTTCTCTCGAGTATGACGGAACCAAACAACTTCTGAAGGGCTTGAAGGATTGGTATCCCACCCGTCTTCAGGAGTTCGGCCGTAATTCCATCCTCACCCGGTGCCATGTTGCTTTTAAGTTGCTTCAGAGCCATCGTAATCTCGTACAGGCTGACGTCCGGGATATTTTCGGTACAGTGTCGAGTCGATGTAGCTCTTGAGTCGTTTGCTAGATTTGCAGCGGGTTTGGAGATTGACGTGTACAAACTGTCCATAAAATGCCTCCACCATCTCTCCCAGAACCTCCAATTTGGCGGATATGACTCTGTCATCGTCGGTCTTTAGTTTCGTGAGCTGGCCCAATAGACAGATCTCGTGCAAATACTTTGGAGCCCTTAAGGGCTCCAAAGTATTAAGCAATTATGCGATTAAGCGGTATAAACTGCTCAATAGCATCTGGTCGCGCTTCAGAGACTTCGTGATCCGTCTATTGAGCTGCCAGTATCTGCACGTATCGTTTGAAGACTGCAGAAAAATCTCACGCCTCTTCTTCATAAGCTCGAGAGTTTGATCAGAGAGCCTCATATTCTTATTTGTACGGTGTGTCTTAAAAAACTTAGACTCAACCATATGGACAGTACCTAACCCATCGTTTTTTTATTATTCTCCGACGCACGTCAGTCTCTGTTTTTGCATGGTCCGTGACTGCTAAATTAACGTACTTGCCCCACCCCGCACTATCCATTTGGACCCTAAACGCCTTAGAATTTTTGCAGTAAGTAACGTGTTTTTTCTCATTTGTTCCAGGCAAGTCTACACATAAGATGAAATATTCCTAAACATAATTACAGTAGTGAATCTTGCTGTTATTACGTCAACACATATATATTTTTTTTAATTCGCTGACTTATCTTATACACAGTAAGTTCTACTTACTGTACTTATGCCAAGATAATACAATAATACGTTGCGAAATGTTTAAGCATTAATATAGTATATACTCTTACTGTAGTTATGTTAAGGTTTATTAGACTAATGTTTTGTTTCCAATTCTTAATATAATTATAGCAAGTGGTACTTACTGCTAATATGTTTCAGTGATACTTGATGAAAAAACACTCCTAACTTAAAAATAATAATAGCAAAATGACTTACTGTAGCAATACCTAGAAAATGTTTTTAACTTTATGAAAAAATCAACCGTATGTGGCCTTACTGCAATCATAATAAGTATGCCTTGGCGCAAAACGTGTCTTACTGTAATTATGCTTAAGCTTATTTCATTAACTATACCACATTTTCAAATTTTAAATATACAGAAATGTAGATCTCAATCTCTACATTCCAAACATATACTTAACCCAATATTGACCAAAATGTGACTTACTGTAATTATCATAAGCGCGGCAGAGGTTTAGAGAGGTCGTAACGGCTGCCGTCCAAGGCGTTGCAAAGAAGAGGGAGAAGGTCTCCAAACGGAATTCCATCCCCCAGGCTACGACCTCAATTCTAGAGGCACTGGGGATGGTACTGGAGCCCCTCAAAAAGACTTTGAACCGACGGATTGGACGGCTTGAGGCAGACCTGGCCAGTCTCCGGGGCGCTGGCCCTGAGATGGCGCCAAAAGGAGGACGCAGGGAGGGGCAAAGTCGGTCCCAGCCCTCGCCCCAGGTGGAGAGCGAGGTGCTGACTCTGCTGCGGCAAGAGCTGTCTGCCTTCCGGCAACAGCAGCAGGAGCAGCAGCAGCAGTTCCAGGACCGAGTCCAGCGGCAATTCGCTGTCCTGGAGGGCATTGTCCTGCGCCCCCCACTTGCGGCCTCCGGCCAGAAAAGGGCGGTCTCGTACGCTGCCGCCGCCGCGGCTGCTGCGCCCAAAACGGGCCCTTCTGGGCAGACTGGGCGCGGAGCCGTGGCGTCGGAGCCGACGAGGACGGTCCCGGCGGCTAAGCCGCAGCAGCGGCAGGGGAAGCCTACCCCTTCCCCGAAAGGCAGAACGGTGCCTGCCGCTGAACTGGCGAGACCTCCTGCGGCGGCGACTAGGCCGCGCCTGCCGCCTCCCTTGCCTGAAGAACCCTCGGCTGGCGCCGAATGGACGGTCGCCGGCGCCAGCAGGAGGGCGGGCAAGGTGGCCAGAGCGGCGAAGAAGCGCGAGCGGCGACAGCAGCGCAAGAAGCGGGCCATGGCAGCCAGGCTTCGCGCCCCAAATTCCGCAGCTGTAGTGATTACACTACAGCCAGCTGCGGAAAAGAAGGGCGTGAGCTATGACAAGGTCATGGCGAAGGCGAAGTAGGCGGTGGTGGATCACCTCGACGAGTTCGGAGCCTCTGAGGGCTTCCGAATGAGGCGCACCGCAACCGGGGCCCGAATATTGGAGGTCCCTGGTGCGGACAGCGGCCCTGCCGCGGACGCCCTGGCCGCAAGGATCAGGGCGTCCCTGGACGTCGAGGAGGTCCGAGTATCCAGGCCCACAAAGTGCATAGACATGCGCATCATGGGCCTGGATGACTCCGTTAGGGTGGAAGAGGTGGTGGCCGCCGTCGTCAGGGCGGGAGGATGCCAGGCCGACCAAGTGCGGGCGGGCACCATCCGTGCTGACAGCACGGGCATGCGGGCCGTTACGGTCAGCTGCCCCGTGTCGGCGGCTAAAGCCATCACGGCCGAAGGCCGAAGGCTCTTGGTGGGCTGGGTCTCCGCGCAGGTAAAACTGCTGGAGCCCAGACCTCTGCGGTGTTACCGCTGCCACGTGGGGCACCACGTGGGGGCCCACTGCGCCGCGGAGGTGGACCGCAGTGACCGCTGCTACCAGTGCGGTCAGTCTGGTCACAAGGCCGTCGAATGCCGTGCAACGCCGCACTGCTACGCATGTGCGGCGGCAGGCAAGCCGGCCGACCACCGGGCTGGGGGCAGGTCCTGCGACCCCCCCGCCAAGGCCAAGGCCAAAGTTCGGAGGCCCATCCACCCGGACGCACTCACCGCCGCAGCCGCCTCCTTGGCTGCCGCCGCTGTCGCCGTCGCACCCGCCGCGGCAGGGCCCTCACGGGGGGCTCGGGAGGAGACTGTAATGGACTGTCAATAACGACCCCATTACGTCTCCTCCAGGCGAACATCAACCACTGCGCCCCCGCTCAGGATCTGTTGCTCCAGAGCATGGCGCAGTGGTCGATCAATATCGCCGTGGTCTCCGAGCCGTACAATGTCCTGCCCAGGGGAGACTGGGTGCGAGACCTGGACGGCTCGGTGACCCTAATTTCGTCGGCCGCCGCCGGTACCCCGACCCTCGAGGCCGTCACGAGGGGACGGGGTTGCGTGGCAGCACGGTTCGGGGACATTGCAGTGGTAGGCGTCTACCTGTCCCCGAGCAGATCTCTCGGCGATCTTCACATCTCCCTAATGGAGCTGAAAGCCGTCGTCGCTGGGTTTGGTTCCCTCCCCGTGGTCGTTTGCGGGGACTTCAATGCCAAGAACTTGGCTTGGGGTTCCCGGCTCACGAACCAGCGGGGTCGGATGGTGGAGGACTGGGCTCTGGAGACAGGCCTGGTCGTCCTAAACCGGGGTTCTGTCCCCACGTGTGTGCGGATGCGGGGTGACTCAGTGGTGGACATCTCGTTCGCCAGCCCCGCTCTGTCGCCGCGTGTCGTCGACTGGCGCGTTATGGAGGGGGTGGAGACGTTTTCGGACCACCGGTACATCCGGTTCGACGTCTCCGCCCAAACCTCGATTGCGCCGGTCCGACAGAACCCTTGTGGTCCGCGGTGGGCGCTCAGGCAGATGGACCGGGAGCTCCTCCTGGAAGCCGCGACGGTACAGGCCTGGGTGCAAGCACCGGACAGGCCTGTCGACATAGACGTCGAGGCAGAGTGGTTCCGGGAGGCCATGTCACAAATTTGCGACGCGGCAATGCCCCGAGTCCCTCCAGGACGTGCTCAGCGCCAGGTATACTGGTGGTCGCCGGAGATTGCGGCACTGCGCAACGCGTGCAATGCCGCGCGACGCCGGTATGCCAGATACCGCAGTCGCCGCATCCGTCCAGCGGATGCGGAGGCCAGAGAGGCGGAGCTGTACGAGGGATACAGAGCGGCAAAGCGCACCCTCCGAGCGGAGATAAGGCGGGCCAAACTTGAGGCCCGCAACGTGTGGCTGGGGACTCTGAATGGGGACCCATGGGGACGCCCGCACAAATTGGTACGGGACAAACTCCGCCCCTGGGCTCCCCCGCTGACGCAGAGTCTCCGGCCCCAGCTCGTGGAGGGTGTGGTGAGCACTCTGTTCCCCACGCGAGGGGAACACTCTCCCCCGCCCATGGCTCCGCCACCAGCGGTGTCCGACGCGGACCACGATGGCGACGACGACGATAACGCTCCAGAGGTGACCGAGGTAGAGATGAGAGTGGCGGTACGAAGGCTGAGTGCCAAAAATACCGCCCCAGGACCCGACGGCTTGCCTGGGAAGGCATGGGTCCTGGCCATGGAGGCTCTCGGGCCTCGACTAAGAGGGCTCTTCAGCGCATGTATGGAGAGGGGCCAGTTCCCACTTCGCTGGAAGACGGGGAAACTGGTCCTTATCGCGAAGCCGGGGCGCCCCGCGGACTCTCCGTCCGCGTACCGGCCCATTGTGCTGCTCGACGAGGTGGGCAAGCTCTTTGAAAGAGTAATTGCAGACCGCCTCGTCGCACACCTAACACGGGTGGGGCCGGGTCTGGCGGACGGCCAGTTCGGCTTTCGCAGGAGGCGCTCCACGGTGGACGCCATCATGTGCGTGCGAGCTCTCACGACGGGGGATGCAGTGGCCCAGGGCAGGTGTGTCGTGGCGGTGTCTTTGGACATCGCCAACGCCTTCAACTCCCTGCCTTGGAGTAGCATTGGGAGGGCACTCCGGTATCACCGGATGCCCGACTACCTCTGTCGTGTGGTCGAGGCGTACCTGTCTGACAGGTACATAACCTACCCTGGTCACCAGGGGGTGTGGGAACGTCGAGAGATGTCGTGCGGTGTTCCGCAGGGATCGGTACTAGGGCCGCCCTTGTGGAACATCGGATACGACTACGTGCTGCGCGGCGACCTCCCTGGCGGGGTCAGCGTGGTCTGCTACGCAGACGACACGCTGGTCCTGGCGCAGGGAGAGTCGTACCAGGCGGCGGTCGAACTAGCGACACGCGGGGTCGTGACAGTCGTTGGCAGGATCCAGGAGCTGGGACTCGAGGTGGCATTGCACAAGTCCGAGGCCATGTGCTTTCACGGCCCTCGGAACGCGCCACCACCGGGTTCCCGGCTAACGGTGGGAGGAGTCCACATCGGCGTCGGGTCAACGATGAAGTACCTGGGACTCGTTCTCGACAGCCGATGGGATTTCGACGAGCACTTCCGACGTCTGGCTCCCAAACTAAATCGGACTGGGGCTTCCCTCGGGCGGCTCCTGCCCAACCTTGGGGGTCCAGACGCCTCCTGCCGGAGGCTCTACGCGGGGATCGTTCGGTCCATGGCCCTTTATGGCGCGCCGGTGTGGGCGCCGGGGCTGCGGAAGCAGCCGGCGGCCCGGCTGAACGCGTGCCAGAGGGTCATGGCCATACGGATGGTGCGAGGATACCGGACGATTTCCCGCGAAGCGGCGTGCCTTCTTGCTTGCCAGCGACCATGGGAACTGGAGGCAACAGTCCTTGCACTCATGCACGAACGGCGCATGGAGATGCAACGCCGGGGCGAAACTCCGCTACCGCAACAAGTCGCGGCATGGCGGACAGAGTTCCGGCGAGTTCTCATGGAGAAATGGCGACAGCGACTGTCGCGACCCCGTGCTGGGCACGCCACAATTATGGCGGTAAGTCCCCTCTTTGAGGCGTGGTTGGAAAGACCTCACGGCGTCGTCACATTCCGCATGACGCAGGTCCTCACCGGACACGGTAAGTTCGGGAGGTTCCTGCACCGGATTCGTGCGGAAACGACGCCCGGGTGTCGCCACTGTGTGGCCCACCCGGAGGACACGGTGGAGCACACGGTGGAGGTGTGCCCCGCTTGGGCAGAGCAACCCCGTGACCTCGTGAGGGCAATCGGCGGCGGTGATCTCTCGCGCCGGGCCTTGGTTCAGGCCATGCTCCGGAGCGAGGAGGAGTGGCAGGCGGTCGCCTCTTTCTGCGAAGCAGTAATGCTAGCTAAGGAGGCGGCCGATCGCGTGAGGCAACGGTCCTTACGCTCCAACCGCCGCCGGGATTCCGATGCCGATTTCCGGCCACCGTAGGCGCGGGCTTGCAGACGGCGAGCAATGGGTGGCTCGCCGTCTGACCGTCCGGTAACCGTCCGGACCGAGCCCAAGTCGTCGACGGCGCGTTTTGTTCCACGCGCGCCTCAAGGAGATGTCAGCAAATCGTAGGGGCCCAGCAGGGTCGAAGCCTACTGGGGCCACGGGTAGTGTGAAAGCGGAACCCGGGGCCCTGGGACGAAGGCAACGAAGGAACAGGAGTGGGTTTTTAGTCAGTAAGAGTCTGACACTATCTCCCGCTCCGCCCAAGAGCGGGGATGTCATTAGGATGATTTTCCCACCCAATAAAAAAAATAAAAAAAGTATC
Organism: Mythimna vitellina; assembly: GCA_949316375.1. Classification (NCBI taxonomy): domain Eukaryota; kingdom Metazoa; phylum Arthropoda; class Insecta; order Lepidoptera; family Noctuidae; genus Mythimna; species Mythimna vitellina. The sequence goes on along the minus strand of OX438702.1, from coordinate 14,611,196 downwards.
TAATTATTTCACACCTTTTTTTGTCAAATATCTGCATAATTAGCATCTCCAATAAAAAAAAAAACACTAAAAATAAACAGCCCGAGTCGAATCTGTAATGGAGTTCTTATCGAGCCGTCTGCCTTCGAAATGAAAATAATATTTTTCCCGCCATTGCATTAATGCGAAAACTGTGTATTGTAGCTTTCAGTGATGGATCGCCGCTGCCTGTCAATTTATAATATGATGAAGAGATTCCGAATGATGCATCGATGATGTGAATCTAGTTTGAATATCGAGTGATTGTGGCGGTATCGAATAATAACGGTGATTTATCGGAACTAGTATTATATTGGCGTTCTTTTTAGAGTTCCGTTCCTCAAAAGAAAAAAAAACCGAACCCTTATAGATAGATAGATAGATATTCTTTATTGTACACCAAAAATACAATTACTACACTACTCAACTCACTCACAACTTACTCTCTACTTTACTTATATTACTACGGATTACTTTGTTGTCCGTTTGTCTGTCTGTTAAGACCCTTTATCTCGGGAACGCGTGGAGGTAGTGCAATTAAAACCATATACTCAGGTTTGCGATCCCTTGAAACTGTCAAAAAATCAAATTTCTGAGTTAAGTAAAACAAAAATGGCCGTTTATGTAGCAAAACACGTGTATTTTGATACTCTCAAGGGTGTCAAATTTCATCGGGTACTTTCCTTCGACCTAGAATCCTGAAACTTGGCGTGAAGCAAGGTCTCATAGCACAAGTATAGGAAAAAATCTGAAAACTATAAATTTGTTAATAGTAGTAGTTACAGTTACGTCACAAAAAAACTTTTTTTGCGATTCGGTAAAATCTTCGTAACTCAATTCGGAAATTGAAGTATTTTCAAAAAGTTTGTACGGGACCCTCAGTGCGCGAGTCTGTCTCGCACTTGCCCGGTTTTTTGAAGATGACTGGCCAGTATTTTGCTCATTCATCACACTAAATTATATTTTCGCACTAATATTATAAAGGCGAAAATTTGTGAGTGTGTGTGCATATATGTTTTTCATACACATACTTCAAAACCCACTCCGGTCTAAACCAATATTAGGCAATTTACTGTTTTCCACACTAGTGCGAAAAAGTGCGCGAGCTCACCCTGCCACAATTTATTGTATTAGGCTGAGCACCTCACAGCTACCACTACTCCCGGGCAACCCCTGTTTAATTATTTCTACGTAAGTGTATTGAAAAATGTCGTTTGATACACGTGGAAAATCAATGGAGCCGAATGCTGTTAACATTCAGGATAACATCAGGATTCAGGGGTTTAATATTTAGCAAAGGAGATAGTAGCAGTGCGTAAACAGTGAAGTAACAGTGAGGAAAGAAAACATCCTCACGCCTCAACCGCCCTCGCCCTGAAAGCGACCCTCTGGGCGTCGAGAGTCGCAGGGAGATTTCCAGCCACCATACGCGTGGGCTTGCAGATAACGACCGATGGCCTGTTGGTCTTATGGTTAGTGGCCCTGATTGCTATGCCGGAGATCGTGGGTTCAATTCCCACCCAGGACAAATGTTTCTGTGATGAGCACGATCATTTGTTCTGTGTCTGAGTGTAATTTATCTATAATATGTATTTATTTAGAAATATATAATTATGTTTATAAGTTATCTAGTACTCATAACACAAGTTCTGCTTAGCTTGAGACTAGACGGTGTTGTTTGATAGTTGTGGAATGGAATATTATTATGTTATTATTATTAATGGATAGCTCGCCGTCCAACCTTCCGGTAAGGATCAGGTCCGAGTAGACGGTGCGTAGTGTTTCACGTGCGCCTCATAGAGATGTCAGCAAATCTGAAGAGGCCTAGTAGAGTCGATGCCAGCCTGGACAGCAGATTGCGAAAAGATTGAGGAAGAGTTACCGTCGCCCCCCCCCCCTAAAAGGTAAATAAAGTACACAAACTTAGTTCTAGTCGATAAAAGTCTGACACTTGCACTGGGAGAAGTTATTAGATCATTTCCCACGTAAAAAAGGTAAATGAATACCTATTAGACAGGTCAAATAATACCGCAAACAAAAAAAAAAACTAGGCAAGTGTGAATCAGACTCGCGCACTGAGGTTTCCGTACAAACTTACCTATGAAAACAGTTTAATTCCCGAATTGTTTTACGAAGATTTTTCCGAATCTAAGCTAAAAATTTTCAGATTTTAGATTTTTTCCTATACTTGTGCTATGAGACCTTGCTTCATGCCAAATTTCAGGTTTCTAGGTCAACGGGAAGTACCCTACTTAAAATACACGATTTTGACGACATAAACGGCTGTATCTTTTTTTTTCGTTAACTCAGAGTTTGATTTTTTCACGCAGCTTCAAAGGACCATAGACCTGAGTATATGGTTTTAATTTCAACTCGATACCTCCACGTGTTCTCAAGATAAAGGGTCTTGACAGATAGACAACAAAGTGTTTCATAAGGGTTCCATTTTTGCCTTTTGAGGTACGTAACTCTAAAAACAATTTTACTCAAAAAGAAAACAAATTCAAAGGCGATGATTAACTGTGCCTTTGCACACTTGTATTCATTCTTTATTCCAAACAACGTTTACTGAATGTATTCATGGAGAACCAACACCGACGCCATGACGGTTGATACATTTTTTGCCAACATTTTCCCGCCTTTTTCCATGTTTTTTCCGCTCTTTTGACGGATTCCGACGCACGGCTAATCTGTTGATATTGATACAGAGTCCTTTGGACGAGTAAAGAGGTTTTTTTCGTGTCACCTTTTCGGCTATTTTTACTCATCTATGAGAGTAATGTATTAGCTTTTTACCTTTTAAAAGTCGTGGTGATTCGAGAAAGGAGTAACAGACTCCTCTAAGTAATAACAGTTGCTAGGGTTGATCTCCGAGGTTAAGCTATGCTTGTTGAGGTCGATTAGTGGATGGGTGAACATATTAAGATACCATCTCTTATTTTTTGATATGTTTTATTTTTATATAGTTACTTCTTTATAATGTGAGAACACTATAGACTCCGTGGATTCATAGATAACTTGATACTTCGATTCACTTTATTATTTTTTTTTTTATTGTGCGTTTGGATGCAATATTGACTGGTCTATACTGACCTCTCATACCTATTAATGTTGGAAAACGCGTAGAGGTATCGATTTGAAATCAAAACCATACACTAAGATCTGCGGTCTTTTCGAGCTGTTTTGTTTTTTTTTTTTATTGGGTGGGAAAATCACTGTGAAAAAATCAAACTTGTAAGTTACGAAAAAAAAGATACGGCCGTATATGTCGCAAAAAACGTGCATTACGGTGTCGAAATGAGAGTGAATCAAAATTCATAAGGTACTTCCCGTTGACCCAAAATCCTGAAATTTGGCATAAATTAAGTTCATATAGGAATAAATCTGAAATCAGAAAAATTGTTGTTACGTCACAAAAATAACATTTTGCGATTCGAAAAATCTTCGAAACTCCATCCGGGAATTGAAATATTCACATACTCGTATGTAGGTAAGTTTGTACCCACAGTGCGTGAGTCCGATTCGCACTTGCCCAGTTTTTTTAAAAGAGTAACCATGGAGTTCTCGTGCAACCGTGCATTAGCTTCAGTTGTTTTTTTATGTGCCCATGTGGGCCTATGTGAAATAAAAATATTTTGAATTTGTTCGAAAAGCAAGTTAAGCCGTTGGTTTCGGCTGTGAATTTTATAGACCTTTGACAGTCTTCACAGATAGTCAAAAGTTAGGACATCTGATAACAGTCTTGCCAAGGAGTATCGTGTGTATGTATAATATGCGAAACCTGAATATATTAAGCAACTCAATCAATCTTTTTCTTAGCGTATCGATGGCAAAACTAGTTAAATTCCTTGCTTGGCCGTGTATTCGGCCACGGCAGTGCCGTCCGCTGATGCTGTCATTACGTGAACAGGCAACATGGTACGTGATGCAGGATCGATGGTGGGACATGGTCTGCGGAAAGACGCCGCACAAACACTGAAGATCGGAACCGTCCGAGAATCCCCATCTGTGGAGATTGTCTCAATCAATTGCAATATCCTTAATACCAATCGACGGCGATCTCTCGCGCCGGGCCTTGGTTCAGGCCATGGTCCGGAGCGAGGAGGAGTGGTATGCGGTCGCCTCCTTCTGCGAAGCAGTAATGCTAGCAAAGGAGGCGGCCGATCGCGTGTGGCAACGGTACTTATGCTCCAACCGCCGCCGCCGGGATTCCGATCCCGATTTCCGGCCACCGTAGGCGCGGGCTTGCGGACGGCGAGCAATGGGTGGCTCGCCGTGCGCCTCCTCAAGGAGATGTCAGCAAATCGTAGGGGCCCAGCAGGGTCGAAGCCTACTGGGACCACGGGTAGTGTGAAAATGAAACCCGGGGCCCTGGGACGAAGGCAACGATGGAACAGGAGTGGGTTTTTAGTCAGTAAAAGTCTGACACTATCTCCCGCTCCGCCCAAGGCGGTATTTGTCATAAGATGATTTTCCTACCCAATAAAAAAAAAAAATTAATACCAATATTTTTGAGGATTTTACACCGAAAAAAAAATCTGTCGTCAACGTAAAATCTTCATTTTTACCTTAAAAACTGCAAGTGTTTTGTAAAACAAGAGGTTTTAATAATTCGGTTAAGTAGACCTTCTTTTATTTCGACCGTAGATTGCAATTTTACGCGGGCTGCGCACGGATATTAAAAATTAAAGTTAATAAGCATAGCAGTGCTTTGTGCGCTGCAAAGTGATACAGTTTGCGCTTTTGTTTCATGTTAGCTCTTTATGATAACATTTCTCGTGTTTGGGTTGAGTTTTAGTATAAGAATTGAAAATGAAAAGCAAGTTTGATGTTAAGTTTTCCACACATTGAGCGCTTTTCATATTGTATATTTTTTTTTTTTGTACAAACTTTACGCTCAAATAAAAGAGCTATTAATAGGTGCACTTAACGCTTTATTATATATCTTATAAATGTATATTTTAGATGTATCAATTATGGTTTGTTAATCATGGTACAATTGGCTGCTGGGTTGCATCTCGCGGCTTCGATTCCCGCATAGAACAAATATTTTTATGACCTACTGGAATTGTTCAGGGTCTGGGTGTCATAGATGTGTTCTGGAGGTTCCTGCACCGGATTCGTGCAGAAGAAACGCCTAGCTGCCACCATTGTGTGGACCGCCCGGAGGACACGGTGGAGCATGAGGGCCGTTATCTCGCGCGTGCGGCCGTCTCCTTTGCTAGCATTACTGCTTCGCAGGAGTCTGCTAAATGCCATTCTTCCTCACTCCGGACCATGGCCTGGACCAGGGCCCGGCACGAGAGGTCGTTGCCGCCGATAGCTCCCACGGGAATACGGCGGTGTTCTGCCCAAGCGGGGCACGGAAGGTGAGAACGCTGTGTCGTCTTTCCAGTCATTCCTTAAAGAGCGGACTTACTGCCAATAGTTGTATTGATAATTTTAATGATTATGATTCCGTATATAAATACATGTTACACTGACTGGCAAAATGCACAAAATTTAAGAAGATTTGAATTTCGCGGATAACCTTGCAGTTTCTATCTTAATATAACATTAAATAAAATTATCCTCTAAAAATAACAGCTTAAAAACATTTCCTTTTTCCAAGACAAGTACAGTTGCGCGCTCAAGTGCCGAGTGGCAATATATTTTCATTTTCGAGTGGCGACACCCGCGCCGCCTGTGGGTGACTGCCGGAATTATTGCACTTCAACAAGAGTGGACCGATGTGTCTATATATCCTTTTTATTGCTGTTAGAAAAAAGGAATCGCGTAGAGCTTGCGAATGACGTAAAGTGTGGCGTTATTAAAGTTTTATGTGCAGTTCGGTTTGGAATTGTTTGTACCGGTTTGTTTTTAGAATTGTGAGAATTATTTTATAAGTTTGATCAAATTGATAGGACTTTTTACAAGCGTTTTGGATTTCAGTGTCATATTTACATACAATTTTTTTTAAAAAAAAAAGCTAACTTCAGTAAATCTAGACTTAAGTAAGTCTATGTATACAACCCTATTTTTGTAGTCAATAGTAAAAAAAAAACACAATAAAATTGTCCACAAAAATTTGTCATAATTAGTAAATTAGAAGCAATCAATCATAACAATTGATACTAGAAAATACAACGCGAAGTGTTTTTCCATTTTGATCGTCATTTATTCATTCATAATCCATAGCCTGTACAATATTTTCATAAATTGAATGACATTTTGAGATATAAACAAACGTTAATAAAGTTGCTGTTTATGAATATTATTTATTGAGACTACCGAAATAATAACAAGAGCTTTTAAGTATTTGTACTAATTGAAAATTAGTGGTGTATATATAAATGAATCTTTACATCCTTTGGTCACGTCATTACACGTAAATGGCTACACCAATGTCGCTAATTAATTTATTGTTGTGTTTGTTATTGAAAGGTGAAGTTTTTTATGAAAGAAATAATTAAGAAGAAAGTTGCTCAGAAAAGTGGAAAATAGAAAACTACGACTATTCAATTTTTGCTTTTTTAGAAAAAAATTGTTTGAAGTCAGTTCGTAGCTAAGACAGAACAGCGTCTCGTAGGTCAACAAGAAGTCAATATAAGTCCAAAAAGCCGCCATGATGTATGAGAAGAGGAGGGTCCTTCGTTAATATTACGCACGTTTCATTGAATAGATGATTGGAACTAATTTTCTTGTAACTTTATTATGGTAGATAGCGCCATTTTTTTGTATGCAAGAAACATTAGGCGTATTTCAGAAGTCTATCAACTGAAATGATGATGATGAACAAATATTATGTTATATTTTTATTTATTAGTCAATATAAATTGCGAGAAAACTTAAAAGTGAAGCTAACTCCCGATTTCTGATTTAAGCATTTGAAGTTAAGTATTTCTCAAACTCTAGGCTGAAAACCTGTCAAAATTTGACGTTCAAATAGCAAGTTCAAGTAATTTTTAACTTAGAACACTTCAGAAATAAGCCCAAAGTCAAGAGACTTACAGAAAATATTACTTCCTACAGTTACAGTCACAAGCAAAAGCAATACAGAAGCGTATATAAAAAGCAATATTCCACAGTCACTCCGAAGAAAACCCAGTGAGCCCTTTAACAGTGAGAAATATAAATAAATGACGGCAAAAGTGTCTGGTCACCGCAGTTCAGACGAAGTACAGTCGTCGTCAATATCAATATTACGGCGACGCGACGCTCTGTATCGGGCTGCCTTATTCCATCCAATTGAATTAATAGTACAGGCGATGAGAGAAGCGTTTGTTGTTTTTGCTCTTTTTCTGGTCTGATTGCTGATTTAAAGTCGAAGTTTTCATGTAAACTTTATAGGATTTCAGTAATTACTTTAGAAATAATTGCAATTACTTACGTGTTCATTTTGAAATATGTGTTTAATCCGATCTCTTGAGCAATTAGACCGCCCGTTGCCTATTTGTTTGTATCATGTGGCGTACAATAAAAATGACTAAATGACAGTGTATTTAACTGCAAGTAGCATAAGAAGCTTTTAAGTAACTTTTTTTTTGTTAAGCAAAAGCCTTAAAAAAAATAATCTTATTAATAAATGACTTTTGACAGGATAGAATGGAAGAAAAAAACGTGTTGCGCCGACCCCAAATAAGATGGGACAAGGGCAGGAAGATGATGATGATGATTAAAAAAACTTTTTAATCAAAAACGCAATAAATACTAAATAAAACACTACTATTTACAACAAAAAAAAAATACAAATTTCTTTTCGTAATCTAACTTTCAAGTCTTGCTACTACAATAACAAATGGTAATAAATATCATGAGACACTTTTCTCGATAATTACACCGCTCTCTAGGGCGGTGACTGCTACAATAAAAAAAGTCATCTGTGATTTTTCATTTCGTTCCGTGGCCCGCCTATGTTAGGCGCACTTTTGTACGGTACACTCCGATCGGCCAGATTTGATACTTTTCAATATTATGTTTTTCTTAAATATCCACAAAGTTTGATGATATAATTTAAATGCAATATTATAAGGATTGACGTCTAGTTTTACTAGTCCTTAGCAAAAACTGACATGAATATCAATTTAAAAAAAAAAACTTTCTTCCAAACACAAATCAAACCAATCGATATTTTTTGCATCTGATCATTTGATTCATATGGTCATACATAGTCAGCAAATTAATAATAAAAAGGGTTTGATTCATATGGTTTTATAAATAAATCAGCGCATTAATATTAAGGGTAGTTCACATAAAATGTCGTGGCTAAAGTATATTAATTGCGAATTTAATAAAAATTTCGTTGTTTTTTGGACTTTTGTAGTTTTTATTTATTTCAAACAAGTTTTTTGTGGTCCCTCAATTGTCGCCGTGACGAACGGTCCTGTATGTCTCGCATCCATCGGATTAACGCGACCCTCACCAGGGCATCAGTCCACCTTGTGGGAGGCCTTCCAACGCTGCGTCTTCCGGTGCGCGGTTGCCACTACAGAATCTATCGGTCCCATTGTCCGGTAGTAGGTATTTAAAAAATAAGATTGAGGAAATGAAGACTTAAAAGAGGGTGTGAACTTTACAATCTGTTTAAAAAAATTATTACATCATGATTAATTGCAATTTGTACTACTAGCTACACTGTTCAATAGATAAACTCAAGAAATTAATTATTTACAGAAACAACGTCTTCATTAAACTTGCTGCAAACAATTTATCTTTCTCACTAATCCAGTGTTCGCAAGACTTTTTCTCATTGGACTGATTAAGTGTAGTTGAGAGGTTTTATTTCCGATCTCCCAGTTGGCCAGTATTCCTAACTATTTGCACGCAGGTATCAAAACTAAACAATCAATGCAAACCTAACGCTATAAACGCAGTCTTCCCGTAAATTATTCCTTCGGCCATTAAACAAATATATCGCTATACGGCCGGCCCACAGCAAACCGCTGAAAAATGCGGAATCGACACTTTAGCAGCATGGTTTTTGTTAAAGTGATTCATCAATTTTGGTAAAATTAAATTGAGAAAAAAATGTTTTTGTATTTTTGGTATCCGGCTCGAAGGACTATTTAAAAGTGATTTATAGAACATATTAAACTATTGCAATGACAAAATTAACTAAATTAATATTATAAAGATTTAAACCGTTTGTTTGTTTGTCGAATGTAATCTCTGGAAGTTAATACAGTTAAGAAAATTCTACTACTGAAAGAAAGCATGACTGCGTCTGCAGGATTGTTTGAAAGAGTCACCACGACTCTGGAACGTAAAGGGCAACTAAAAGAATACGGGTTCGTTTTAGCCAGCAAAAAATGACACTCCATCTCTCTTCACCCAGAGTGAGAGGCCACGGGTAGTGTGAAAGCGAAGCCTGGGGCCCCGGGATGGAGGCAAAGAAGAAACAGGAGGGGATTTGTAGTCAGTAAAAGTCTAACACTATCTCCCGCTTCGCCCAAGAGGATTTGACATAAGATGATTTTCCCACTAAAAAAAAAACCAAGGGTGAGAGAAATGATTTGATGATTTCCCACCCTTAACAAAATCAAAAACAGACCGTTAATCATAAAAAAAATATTAGACTTAACTAGTATTGCATAATAATTTATTTTGCAAACATAGTAGTTTTTTTATAATTTGCCATCACACGGACATGCAAATTTTGATAAATTTTTTAATACCATTGCAATTAAAAAAAAAAATATATATATTTTTACATTAAAAATGTTGGATAAAGCTAACAATAATAATTTACCAAATAACTACAATCTCTCTCGCATGAGGCCCAGGTACAGGAAATGGTCTGGTGCATGAAGGAATGGACGGCGGTCGCCGCGAAAGAAGCGGCCTCACGCTTAAGGGAACGGATGTCTTCTTATTCAAGTTGCCGAAGCACCAACCCCAATTTACAGCCACCGTCGCCGTGGGCTTGCGGATGACGAGCACTAGATATCTCGCCGTCTGGCCATTCGGTAACCGTACGGCTCGAGGCCGAGTCGTCGACGGCAGTAGGGGCCCAGCTGGATCGAAGCCTACTGGGGCCATGGGTTTACACCAACGTCAATAGATACACCACATACTCTCATAAAAAAAAAAATATAAATTTTATCAACACAATTTATACGATAGATTTTATACTATCAAATTCTCAATTCTCCACCGTTAAACACCATAACACTCTTCTCAAAATGTAAAATAAAATAAGGAATAAATAAACATCCCTTAAGCACAAAGATCTCTCTTGTCTATAGAATATCCCGTTGCAAACGGTGTGCTCCGGTCGTATCAGTTACCTGCTTGTTAGGGAAACTAGACGAACTTATTGTAAAGGAGGTGGTATATATTTTCCGTCAGGAATCTGCCATGTGATGTCCTTTTTTCATCGTGGCAATTAAAACAAAAATGCCAGATATACTTTACTAGCATTTTTCCGCGACTTCGTTTTCTTGATTGTCGGTTGTTGTGGTCATGAATTCGAAGTCGAAGCCAGATAAGTCTCTATCCTACTTTGGGATTCAAGCTTACTCCGTACCAAATTTCATCGAAATCGGTTCAGAGGTTTGACCATGAAGGCGCAACAGACAGACAGTTACTTTCACATTTATAATATTAAATAAGTATGGATGGTACTTCCTTGAAAATTACCATTGAAAGTTCAGAAACATATTAGATTTTTTTTTTTTGAATAGTGTTTTTTATTTAAAAAATTCATCATTTTTTTTATCCAACCATACCTACAAGGTTCGTTGAAAAACATGAAAAAGTAAGTCGCGACAAAAATTGTGACTAAATTTTTCACAACGACTCTATTTCCAATGACCTGCTCAAAGTCATAAACTCTGTTCAGGTCAAAAACTCTAAGAAAAAAATAAAAAATGGTTCATGAAATAAGCATCAGATCAAAAGGAACACCGTTAGAAGTCCGCCACACAGTCTTGCCTATATAATCTCCCACAAATTGTTGCCCGATCTAAATAAAGCAGCAACATCAACTTTTGCTGTTGTTTATTCACTTAAAAATCCATTACGCACAAAAAGACCAACTAATAAATATGAAGAACGAACGGTTTTCTTGATAAAATCCTCCTGAAAACCTCCATTGAAAACCCAACTTTATCCTTTTAACTATATAGTTGAATTTCTAATGCATGTGGTAGCCGAGACATTTTAGCGTGTTTTAAAGTGTAAGAGGAGCATGTCAGAATCAATTCTAGCAGCCATTTCTCAATAAAGTTCGCAAAGGAAGTGAACACATGCATTCAGGCTTTTAAACTTTGACGTATATGGCACACGGCTGCGGCTAAATTCTTTGAAATAAACAATGTACTATCTATTTGGAGTGACAGCTTCACTTTCTGCTTACTGTTTCAAGGAATTTTAGATTTGGTACTAGTCGTATTGACTCTGTTTCTTCAAAGAACTAAGAATTGAGAAAAGTCGATGTCGATCTTGTGCATTCACATTTATAATATTATTTTGACGGACAATGATGGGGAAGTAGTTGTTATTAGAGACAAAGGTACTCAGTGAAAGCATGGAAGGTTCCTAAATTATAATAATAAAAGTATAATTGTATTTTGTTATGTAAATTGAATTTGAATTGAATTTGGAATTTAACTGAACTGAATGGAATTGAATATAATATTTGTGTGTAATGACAATTTTTGCAATATAAATAATTTAATAACACGCAGCTTTGCAGAAGTATATAATGATTGTAAAATTGTCTAAAATACAAATAAAGCATTTTATTATTATTATTTAATACATATACGTCACTAATTGGTGCCAGTGGCTTCGCCCGCGTGATTGTAGAAATTTACCCCAAAAAAACATAGCCCCGGAATAAAAAGTATCTTATGTGCTATTCTAGGACATGGTCTACCCGTGTGCTAAATTACATCGAAATTCGTTCAGCCATTCGAGCGTGAAGAAGTAACGAAAATACACACATCTACAAACTTTCGTCTTTGTAATATTAGTGTAATTAGTGTGAGTGTGAAGCAATGGTGGCCTAGTCGTAATATCCCCGACTTACGAGTTGTAGGTCGCGAGTTCGAACCTAGTTAGGCGTATTACTTAGTATAATTTATTTCATCACCACTGTTCTCAAAACGGTAAAAGAAACGAAATGTACTAGTACCAAAAATTTGAAGACATTTGACTGGCATGTTGGTCTAGTGGTCGGTGGCCCTGACTATTATACCGGAGGTCGAGGGTTCGATTCCCACTCAATACAAACTTTTTTGCGATGAGCACAATCATTTATTCTGTGTCTGGGTGTAATTTATTTATAATATGTATGTATTTCTATCAGTTGTCTAGTACTCTGCTTAGTTTGGGACTAGACGGCGTTGTGTGCAAGTCGTGGAATATTATTATGTGACATTCATCAATCCGCACTGGGCCTTCGTAATAGATTACGGCCCATTCCCTCTCCTAGAGAGGAGGTTTTGATCCCAGCAGTGGGAATATTATAATGGCTGATTATGCTTGTGCTATGCTAAGATAAGTGTTATGGCCAACAAATCCATTTTGTGCCTGTTGCTGTGGAGACTCTGGGCAGTTGGAGTACGGAGGCAAAGTGTTTTGTGGGGGATTTAGGCCGTAGGCTCTGGGAGGCAACGGGTGACTCCCGGTCCGGGTCGTTCTTGGTGCAAAGGATGGCCATCGCTATCCAGCGAGGTAATGCGGCCAGTATTATGGGCACTTTTGCACCGGGAACGATCAGGGGCGGGTTGTATATTGACGTGTGACTTTTTAGTTTTAGACAAATGTTGCGCTATTTATTTTATTATTATAAGTTAAGTGTTTTATGCATTTCTTTGTAAAAGTACTTAAAATAAATTGAATAAACTAATAAATACTATGATAAATTAAAATAATACTCACACTAAATAATATTATCAAGCAACTGATGGATCACGATTTTGTTTTTTGATGTAATAAATTGTCCAATGACTTTTCTCAGTATAAGGTGGAGTGAGAGGAATTGTGAGATTTTGTCCTTCGGTTACCCTTTGCGTGGTGTCCCTTACAGAGATTCCCCGTGGCCTTAGCGGGCATTGGCCCTGCAGGGTCCCTCCAGTTTTGCTGACATCTCTTTGAACACAACGCACCGTTGATTACTCAGGCTCGGTTCTTACCGGACGGTCAGACGGCGAGCTACCCATTGCTCGTCGTCGGCAAGCGGGTTTTAGCTTGTAAAAGTCTGACACTCCTTCTCACTCCACCCAGACCGGGAAGAGCTATTTGATGGTTTCCCTCACAAAAAAGTTGGCTAAGCTTAATTTTTGTCGCCTACCTAAGACTGCGATTCGTGCCGTTCATTGTAATTTAAGTTTCTCATATCTTTTCAATGTAAACTAAAGAATACTCGTATCTATCTAAAGTCACCATAAACATAGTCATTACGTCACTTCCGGGTTATAAATCAGCTGACTGCGATATCCTGGGAGTCATCACGGATGTACCCAGCCATGGGCGTTACAGGACCGCCCTGTACAAAGAAAATTACGAATGTATACTTGGATTTATAGTTTTGATACTTTGTATAGTATTATAGAAAATGAAATAAAAAAGAAACCACTTAGGTTGTGTTAAGCTAATATTGTTTGCTAAATAAAGGAAAAAATCACTAATATAGTAAAAGGCGGAAGTCTGTGAGTGTGTGTGTGTATGTTTATTAGTCCTTCTCGCTCGATCATCTAAACGGATTTCAATTAAACTACATGGGTTTTTTTAAGGGTAGAATCATCAAATGATTTCTCCCGACATGAGTGGAGCAGGGGGGCGTGTCAGACTCTTACTGACTAAAACCACCCCCGTGTCGTTCAGTTGCCCTTTGCGTTCTAGGACTACGGGTTTCCTTTTCAGAAATTCACCGCGTTCCTAGCTAGCGGGCATCGGCTCTACTGAGCTCCTACGGTTTGCTGACATCTCTTGATAAGGAGCGCGTGGATCACAACGCACTGTTGACGACTGGGCTCGGTCCGGTTAATTACTGGACGGCCAGACGGCAAGCTACCCTTTGGTCGGCGTCCGCAAGCCCGTGACGCGGGTGAAGCCACTGGCAGCAGTTAGTACCAAAACGCTTATTTTTGTGAGAATGGATGTTTGTTACTCTTTCACTAAAAAAGTACAGAACGAATTTTATGAAAATTTACAGTAACATAGTTTATACATTAGAATAAATCTAGTATCTATAGGTTATTAAGATTTTTTAGACAAACTTATTGACCGAATGATTGAGACCAATGGTTTTATCAAATTCAAATTGTACTATTTATTATATTGGTGTAAGTACAATAGAATATCATCATCATCTTCTTGCACTTGTCCCGTTTTACTTGGGGTCGGCGCAACACGTTTTTTTCTTCCATTCTGTTCTGTCACTCGTCACGCTATCACTAACTCCCTTTTCTTTCATATCACTTCTCACACAATCCATCCATCTTTTCTTTGGCCTCCCTCTCCCTCTCCATCCATCCACATGTAAACTCATAACTCTTGTAACATGCGTTTCATCCCTCCTCTTCACATGACCATACCAAGACAAACGATTCCCTTTCAACTTTCCAGTCACCGGCGCCACTTTCAAACTTACCCTAATATACTCATTTCTCACTTACCCATTCTCGTCACACCACACATCCATCTTAACATTCTCATCTCCGCTACGTGCAATCTTTTTTTAACCGTCTTTTTCACAGCCCAACATTCTGATCCATACAGCATGACAGGCCTTATCACGGACTTGTAAATTTTACCCTTCAACTTGAACTATATAAAAATAAATAAATGTATTTGATAGAACAGTTGCTGTAATTTTTCGAAGTATTTGGATTTTTTTAAGTTTTTTTGTGTGTGTTTTTTCCGATATTTTAATATGTATTGGAGGCGGAGAACAATCTAATAAAGCAAAGATTATTAAAATAGGTCCAGCTCTTCTTGAAATAAAAATAGAGTGTGCTACATACCTAATTCAGAAGAAACACTTAACAACGAATGCACGATACCACGAAAAACTTAACGCCGTAGGCATGCGATCTCGGATTACATGATTCAGAAAACTGTAATATCGAATTACACGTCCTCGTATGTTTACTAATAGGAAACTCTTCACGAATGCACGCTGCTATGAAAAACCTAACGCCACAGTCATGAAATCTCGAATAACCAAGTCTCTAATTCACCAATTCGAGTCAGTTAACAACAAATGTGCGCTTCTACGAATAACTTATCGTCGAAGTCACGAGACCTCGCTTACCAAACCTCTAACGGAAATCTCCAAATTTTAATCTATCTATGAATTATCTATTAAAATCGGGTATCATTTAAGCTATCACCAATTTAATTAGTTTTGTGTTTCTTAAATAATAGGGTTTGTCCTCAAAATAGTAGATCTGTCACCAAAATGTAGTCACCAAACAATGCAAAATCAGTTCCACAATAAATCACCTAAAATCCTGTGATATAAGGTCTAGTACCAAATAAATGTTTTTGTATGTATTATAATAGGTGTGTCCTAATAAGTATTTAAGCAAACTAATTTAAAGAGATCACCAATAAATCATATTATGTTACTAGAAAATTGCATTAAGTTCAAATAAAAAATTAGGGTTGTCATCATCGTTTCAACCAAAAGATTCTGCTACTTAACTAGACTCCCAAGGTTTTAAATTTCCACTGGTAGTATAAATTATATTTAAATAAAATTTTTAGCAGAGTAGTAAATAAAACAATTAAAGTCAAAATAATCAATATTTATTGTTTAAAATAATTACCACTGAACAATCAGCGCTGGTTTAAAATAGCTGGCTTATGGCTAGCAGAATAATAGATAAAACACTTAATTAAAGTTGAAATAATCAATATTTATTCTTAAAAAACAATAATCACTGAATAATCAGCGCTGGTTTGGATTTCGAAGGGCGCCCCCTTTTTCTTTTCTGGCCGATAAGCACATTTTTTGCTTCTGGTGGGGGGTTGGCCAGCTTTAAGCGTATGGCTAATCCGATAATATGTTTGCATTTTTTCATTTTCGCCCCTTTGATCATTTTTTCATTAAAATTATAAATTGATGTATTAAATTGGTAACGAATACTATTAATTTAATATCTGAACGAAATAAAATGTTACTACTGTATTGGTGACAAAATATCAAATAAAAAGGAGTCGCAGTCAGGGATCGATAATCGATTTATTTGGTGACAGATCTACCATTCTGAGCACAGAGCTATTATTTAAGTAACAAAACTGTTATTATAAGAACGAAGTTTATATTCATGTAATGCAATATAATTTTATTGGTTATCGATCTCTTATTTTACACATATATTAACATTAATTTGATAATTCATACCTGGGAACAATTTTTGTTTATCTGAGAACGAAAATATTTCGTGGCGATAGATCTATTTATTAGGTGATACAACTTGATGACAAATATAAATTTTGGTGATAGAAAATATAGTTCCCATTAAAATCTATGTATTTTTCCCTGGAAATGTGTGATGGTCAAATCATATTCATTTCGACTGGCCTGTTGATCTAGTGGTTAGCCCTGACTCCTATACCGGAGTTCGTGAGTTCGATTCCCAACCAAGACACTGCTTGTGTGATGAGCACGATCATTTTTTATATGCCTGGGTATAATTTATCTATATTTATAAATAAATAGTGTACCTAAATAACACGAGTTTTTATACGTATATAGATTAGCAGGTCCGTGACTGGCAGTCGGTACCTAGGTAATAAATCACTGGAAAATACTAATTACATTGTCATAACAATTTTCACTCAATCTCATTGTATTCATTCTCTAAAAAGATTACTTTTTTTCACAGCACCTAAAATTCAATTATCTATCTCCATAACACGACTTCTTTCCCAAAGGAGTTGCCAACATAAAAAAATGTTATGCAATTTTAACTCCCTGTAATGCCCTCCCTAGTACGAAATAACCCGAAAAATGGCAATGTTGCCAGTGGATCGTTGGGGGGAGATAAAAAAATATGCGCCCCGAAATGACAAGTAGGATGCTATGTATTTGTAGATTAGATAAGCCGGGATTGGGTGAAAATGGCGTGATAAGTTCGGTAGCCCTTTTGTTATGGTTGACAAGTCTAGTTTTTTAGGGTTGATAAGGGGTAAAAAAAAAGTTTGCATAATTTAAAGGCAATTATTTTTTTTTAACTTTCGAATATCGTAATTAGAGACACAATAGAGAGACAATGAGAGAGCGAACGCCGGCGTTCTCTTGGGATTTAATTAATTAAATGGTGCTACTGTTGCTAACATTTCGACGTGTGTAAAGTGAAAAGTGTCCACAGATATGCGATTTTCTGGTATTTGCAATCATCATCATCATCATCTTCCTGTTCTTGTCCCGTATTATTAGGGGTCGGCGCAACACGATTTTTTCTTCCATTCTGTCCTGTCACTCGTCTTGCTATCACTAACTTCCTTTTCTTTCATATCACTCTTCACACAATCCATCCATCTTTTCTTTGGTTTCCCTCACCCTCTCCATCCATGCTGGTATTTGCAATAAATTACTAAAAATATCACACATGGCAAATTTAGTTTAAACGTGTTTTTTTTTGTGTTCCGTAAGTACCTCAAAAGAAAAAAGCGGAGCCCTTATAGTATCACTTTGATGTCCGTCTGTCTGTCTGTTAAGACTCTTTATCTCGGAAAAGCGTGGAGGTATTGAGTTTAAATTAAAACCATATAAGCCACAAATCATGAAGTTTTCGATCTCCTGAAGCTGTGAAAAAGGCCGTTTATGTCTCAAAAAACGTATATTTCGACACTCTTGAGGAAATCAAAATTCATAGGGTACTTCCCGTTGACCCAAATTTTGCATATAGCAAGGTCTTATAGCGTAGGTATAAAAATAAATCTGAAAATTGTAAATTTATTGTTACATCACAAAAAAAAAATTGCAATCCGGATAAATTTTCGAGATTCCGTTTGGGAATTGAATTGTTTACATAGGTAAGTTTGTACGGGCGGTACTTAGGGCGCGAGTCCAACTCGCCTTTGCAATTTTTTTTTAATTGGGAAATCATCCAATGACTTCTCCTACTCTAGGACGTGTCAGTCTTTTACTGACTAAAACGCACTCCTAGGTTCCTTCTTTGCATTCGTTCCAGGGCCCCGGATTTTTTTTTGCACAACCCACGGCCCCAGTAGACTTCGACCCTACGCCCAGTAGGGTCACGGGTAGTGTGAAAGCGAAACACGGGGGTCGAAGCCTACTGGGGCCAAGGGTCTAATTCTAAAAGGAAGACTGGGCTCCTATTTCGCTGAGAGGTGACATAAGATCGACGGGTGCAAAGTAAAAAGAGTTATGGTGGACATTCCACCCATACGCACTCAGCGTTTTGAGAACACATTTATTATGCGTACAGCCAAGGAGTGGAATTCCTTGCCGGGGTCTGTGTTTCCTGATAGCTACAACTTGGGGGTCTTTAAGTCAAGAGTGAATAGGTTACTTCTAGGCAAGCGTGCTCCATCGTCGACCACATCATCGCTTACCATCAGGTGAGATGGTGTTCAAACGCGAGCCTATCATTGATAAAAAAAGAAGTTATCTGCAATTTTGCGATTTTCTGATAGTAATAATAAGTGAATTTTAAGCAGTTTTTTTTTTCAAAAACATTTTTGAAAAAAAACAACTGTTATTTCGTCACTTGAAAGACGATTTGCCAAGTCTTAGAGTATGATTTTTTGAGTGCGTTGTTCGAACATACTTTGTATGTATATTGACTTCTGTTCCTATCGCTCTTTTGTGGTGCCTACCCTTAACGACATAAAACTTCACACCGACTGCACAGTAATTGCAACTCAAAGCAACACATTCTCAGAAACCGCAAATCATTTCAACGTTCCCTACCTCATAACGTTACTTTGAAACAGCTCCAACAGGAAGTGACGTAAAGTCCAGTTACCGGAACTACACACCTTTTATTTTATGAAGTCAATAAACCGTCCGTGTCCAATCCCCATGTGCAACGAGAATTTTGGTCATAGAGTAAAATATTTTTTTCAATTTTTCCGTAACTTGGAAAAATATCAATAGGTTTACGATTTGGTTTTCCTATGGAGGTAGATGCTACGGTAGCTGAGGTCAATTAGCGGATGGGTCATCATCATCATCATCATTTCAGTCGAAAGACGTCCACTGTTGGACATAGGCCTCCCCCAAATGTCGCCACAATGACCGGTCCTGTGCGTCTCGCATCCATCGGATTCCCGCGACCTCACCAGGTCATCGGTCCACCTTGTGGGAGGCCTTCTAACGCTGCGTCTTCCGGTACGTGGTCGCCATTCCAGAACCTTTCGTCCCCATCGACCATCTATTCTGTGCCCTGCCCACTGCCACTCAAGTTTGGCGATTCTTCGGGTTATGTCCGTAACCTTGGTTCTCCTGCGGATATCCTCATTTCTGACGCGATCACGCAAGGAAAGACGTGGATGGGTAATCTTCTTAAAATAACGAGATTGATCCCGGCTCTCATTTGTAGAT
This sequence comes from Mythimna vitellina, assembly GCA_949316375.1. Lineage (NCBI taxonomy): Eukaryota > Metazoa > Arthropoda > Insecta > Lepidoptera > Noctuidae > Mythimna > Mythimna vitellina. The sequence goes on along the minus strand of OX438702.1, from coordinate 14,591,671 downwards.
CTTTGATAGTCGTTTCAGATAGACAGAAGCTAGTTATTCTGCTACCAGTCTTGCCAAGAAGTATCGTGATATCCAATTGCTGGGTTTTGGAAGTCAGATAATAATAATATTCCACAACTATCACACAACGCTGTCTAGTCCCAAGCAAAGCAGAGTTTGTGTTATGAGACAACTGATGAACATACTTATACTTATATTTCTAAATACAGTCGACTCTCATTAATTCAAACCAGCGATAAAACGAACCTCTCTATAATTTAATGTTATCACAAATTCCCTAGAAAATCTCTTCATATTTCGAACTAAATCAATACATTTTTCTTCAGTTACTGTTTTGTGTTGTTTGTTTCTTAATTCTATTAGAACAGTAGAAGTTGGCAAGCTTCGAAATTGAAAGTAAAATTTAAAAAACTCTTTACATATGTGAATATAGTTTACAAGCCTGCTATTAATTTAAATAAAATCCTACTTAACTATTTAGACAAGAATATTTCCTAATGTTATTGGTGAATCACATGTTTGTACAATAAATCATTAATGGATATAAACGGGTTTGAAAATCATGTTTTTTTTTTGCCAAATAGCGCGTAATTCGGAGGGAACGCTCTTAATTCGAATTCATCGGCGTCAAACACTCGACAATCCAAAGTTGCAGAGAGAAAGACAGAGAAAGATTTTAGAACTTGAAGAGGTATGTAGAGGTGTGTGGTATGTATGTACATTTTGAGACCAGTTCAAACTTGTATCATCATACACGAGCCTTTGTTTTTGTAATAATTTGTTTGACACACACTTCCGCATGAATTGGTTTGTTTGTTCACAAATACTGTATTTCACAAATACTCATTCAAAAATTTCGTACCATTTGATATTTCGAACACTCGATAATTCGTAAAATTTTAAGAGACCCTCGAGTTTCGAATTAACGAGAGTCGACTGTACATACATATTATAGATAAATTACACCCAGAAGAACAAACGATCGTGCTCATCATATAAACATTTGTCCCAGGTGGGAATCGAACCGACGACCTACGGCGTAGCAGTCAGGGCCACTAACCACTAGACCAAGGAGACAGTCGAAGTTGAAGATAGACAGCCACTACGTGTAAAGTACTGGTAATATAATAATAAATAACACAATGTAATGGCCTACCTGGGTTTGAAACCACGACCTTCAACCCACGGAGCCGTAACCATTGGGCTACCTGCTCATTTAAGGAATATATTATGCTTATCACAGTACTTTTCTTCGTTATCATCATCATTTCGGCCGACGAAAGTCCTCTGTTGGACATAGACCTCTCCCAAGTGTCGCCACAACGAACGGTCCTGTGCATCTCGCATTCATCGCAATTCCGTGACTCTCACCAGGTCATCGGTCCACCTTGTCTTATCGTACCTTTTGACCACAGTACTTTTATTATTATTTTTTAATTGATATAAACCAGTGCTTGACTGCGATCCCACCTGATGGTAAGCAGTGATGCAATCATTGATGGTGAGGCGCATTAGTTTATTAAGAGCCTTTTCACTCTAGTCTTGAAGACACCTAAATTATAGTTGGACGGGAAGACCGCAGCAGGCGAATTGTTCCAGTCCTTCGATGTACGCGGTATAAACGATGAAGCGAAACGCTTAGTCCGGACCGTTGAATATCCCAACTACGTTCTAATTCAGCTGAATTTTACAGGCTTTTTGTCGTCTCAATACTAACATTACAAAAAATACAATCTAAAAATTAGCTACAGAAGCCATTTACCACGCTTAGAGGGCCAGAGTGCCGGCTCACGCACTTTGACACGAAATAAACTGGCAATCAGAGGAGTGCGGTGTCGGAGGGAATCCTCATAAATCCGGAGTCGACTTCACTCTGGCCTTATTCAATCTCCGGGGGAATGGTAGAGACAGATGTAGAGACACTAGATACGGCACATTTTTTTTTTATGAAAAATCTGTTACGGGACCAAAGAAAAGGTTTGCTGTGAAAAAACTCGTTGTACAGTTAAATTCGGTTTTATAACTACACCAGTTTGCAGTACATGTAGCAAAGACGAGGACACATCATATTTTAATGAAATGTGTCCGAAATAAATAGCTCAGAACACAAATTGGTGCGCACAATATTAATTTAACAAATCTTGTTTTAGATAAAATAATTCCTCTTGCACTGAAAAACCGATCCAAAACCTAACTGTATTTTTTTATTTATTTTTTATTGTTTAACTATTATATTTGTATACCAACAGCACAGCAGAGCAGCAATTTTTTCGCTAGTGTGAATTAATATGTCACTACATATTCGCACTAGCTCGCCTTTGTACATAAATGGTCAAAGCTTGTTTTTATATTAAGGTTGCATTTTGATTTCGCTTGTCTGATTCGTCTACAGTAGATATTATGTTATTTGATGGGAAGAAACCGTGACAGAAAAAAATGCAGGCGGGCAATAAATTAAGTCAAAGTCAAAGCATTTTATTTCAAATAAACCATTTACAGGCACTTTTGAAATGTCAAGAAGTCAGTCAGTGAGAAAAAATGATGCTAATTGCACATTCCAAAGCGTAGATCTCTATGGAGAAGAATGTGCAAAAAAACTCCATGGCGCCCGTTCACGGACTAGCATTAAGAGCTGGCATTTAACTTAGTATCTACGCCTAATTAATTACAAATCGTTTAAATCCACACCATAATGTGATGTGGTAATAATCGAGCTCTTTGAGAAAAATGTTTTAGTAATATTTTTTTTTTTGTATGTATTGTTTTCCTTATTGCCGTATACAAGAATACAAATAGGCCCAATTTCAAAAAAATAAGTTTTTTTTATATATTTAATCTTCATCTAACCAAAGGCACAACTTAAGGCGAACTTAATGCCATAGACATTCTCTGTTTCTGCTTTGTGTAGACAGGACTTGAGGCGCTAGTTTTAAGTTAAAATTATGTTTGGGATTAAGTAGCAAGTTTCGTATCCCTTCTAGCGCAGTAAGTCCGTGTAGTATACTTTACGGAGAGAGCTCGTGTTTCGCGGGGCGCCGATATAAAAGTCCACTTTATAAAGGCTGACCGCAGACGATCGCTTCTGTACGTTTGTCTTGTAGAGCCTTACAAACTTTTAATGTTTTGCTTTGAATTGGGATTTTGAGACGGGTGATTTTTCTGATTTTATTTTGCTTTACTTTTTGCTAACTGTTAATTAATCAAAATTTGTTTCAACGGGCTCCAGTCAAAACTCATTGAGTTAATATTGAAAAAATATATAAGTTTTTAATTGGCTAAAGTGCTGTATATATTATCCATAGTAGCTATAATCCGAAATTTTGGTGATTTTAACGCCGTATGTATTAGACATTTACATTTTGACCAATTTCAACCATCGCGTAGATTGTGATATGAATTTGAACATTTTGAAGCACGAGATATCCGTGACTTGGTGTTTTTGAATATAAACAAACGATTTTAAGACTAATAAAAATATTAGAATTTGACTCCATCCTCTTTCGAACGCATGTTGCCAGCGCATTTTATTGTCTCTATAAATGCCGCCATAAAACCATACCAAGTTTGCACCAATAGAGAGCGTACCTACATGAAAAAAATATTTTATTATCTTACAAACAAACTAACAAAATCCAAATTGATAGTTCAGTAAACCAGATATAACGACGAACGTACGTGTGTATTTCTTTGTTTGTCGATTTGGACCAATTTTTTTTTTATTAATTATATTTAGTTCATTAAATCATGTATATATTATATTAACCCATATATTGTATTGTATCTGTGATTCATTTGTATATCTTTTTTATATCAACCTTTTTTTTTCTCTCTTTTTTATTGCATCTGCCACTATTCTTCTCTGCATCACCCAAAGGTTGACTGGTAGAAAATGCCTAAGGCATTAAGTCCGCCTTTGTACCTTCATGTGCATGAAGTATGTAATAAATAAATACATAATAAATAAGCGTAGGGGCCCAGCAGGGTCGAAGCCTACTGGGATCAAGGGTCTGCTTCTGAAAGGAATAATGGGCCTAGTGTGAAAGTCAACAAAGTCAGTAAAAGTCTGAAACGCCCTCTCGCGCCGCCCAAGAGCAGGGGATGTCATTGGATGATTTTCCCACCAAAAAAATGGCGAAATATTTGATGCTGTCGAAAAGATAAATAGGGACTTGATGGCCATTAAAACTGATCTCATAAATTTGGTGTTGCAGTAAACCCCAATAAATGTCAGGCGATCATCATTGGGAGCTCTCGAAGCACACTCGACGATTATGGCGATGTATGTTTCTATGACCTGAATGCAGATCTCCTCAATAAACTTGACCGTCTTCTAAATTACTGCATACAATTTATTTTCAATCTGCGCAAATACGATCATGTCTCTGCGCATCGATCGCTTCTAAAGACTCAGGCCTCCACACTAGGAGAGAGAATGAGGCATAATCCACCACGCGGGCCCAGTGCGGGTTGGTAAATGTCACATGTCATCGAATTTTTGGTTCTAGGACATGCCGGTTTCCTCACGATGTTTTCTTTCACGGTTTTGAGAGCAGTGGTGATAAAATAAATTACACAAAGTAATGCGCCTGGTTGTGTTTACCCGCGACCTACAACTCGTAGGACAGGGCCGTAATCACTTGGCCAACACTGGTATTTTTATAATAAATATAAAGTATAGTAATAATTATAAAATTATGTAAGTGTGACACACAGTCATTAAGACAATGCAATACTACAGTAATTCAGAAAAATTTTGGATCTAATAATCCCGGTTCAGATTAGATATAGGCATATAAGTTTCTTAAATACAGCGTTAGAATATAAAAGCTACCGGGTAATTGCACCATGAGTGAAAGAGAACCCCTGGGCCCTGGAACGAAGGCAAAGAAGGAACAGGAGTGGGTTTTTAGTTAGTAAAAATCTAACACTATCGCGAATGTCATTGGATGATTTTCCCAACGTAAAAAAAAGCCGAGTAATTGCAGAATCCGATAGTTTACAAAAAAATACGTAATGTTGGTATAATTTATTTCTGGGATTCTAAGACACACATTAATAAATTTTATTTTATTTAAAAAGTGTCAAATTTTATTGAAGTCGAAATGATTGCCCGGCTGAACGCGTGCCAAAGGGTCATGGCCATACGGATGGTGCGAGGATACCGGACGATTTCCCGCGAAGCGGCGAGCCTCCTTGCTGGCCAGCGACCATGGGATCTGGAGGCAACAGTCCTTGCACTCATGCACGAACGGCGCATGGAGATGCAACGCCGGGGCGAAACTCCGCTGCCGCGACAAGTCGCAACATGGCGGACAGAGCTCCGGCGAGTTCTCATGGAGAAATGGCGACAGCGACTGTCGCGACCCCGTGCTGGGCACGCCACAATTATGGCGGTAAGTCCCCTCTTTGAGGCGTGGTTGGAAAGACCTCACGGCGTCCTCACATTCCGCATGACGCAGGTTCTCACCGGACACGGTAAGTTCGGGAGGTTCCTGCACCGGATTCGTGCGGAAACGACGCCCGGGTGTCGCCACTGTGTGGCCCACCCGGAGGACACAGTAGAGCACACGGTGGAGGTGTGCACCGCTTGGGCAGAGCAACGCCGTGTCCTCGTGGGGGCGATCGGCGGCGGCGATCTCTCACGCCGGGCCTTGGTTCAGGCCATGCTCCGGAGCGAGGAGGAGTGGCAGGCGGTCGCCTCCTTCTGCGAAGCAGTAATGCTAGCTAAGGAGGCGGCCGATCGCGTGAGGCAACGGTCCTTACGCTCCAACCGCCGCCGGGATTCCGATCCCGATTTCCGGCCACCGTAGGCGCGGGCTTGCAGATGCCGAGCAATGGGTGGCTCGCCGTCTGACCGTCCGGTAACCGTCCGGACCGAGCCCAAGTCGTCGACGGCGCGTTTTGTTCCACGCGCGCCTCAAGGAGATGTCAGCAAATCGTAGGGGCCCAGCAGGGTCGAAGCCTACTGGGGCCACGGGTAGTGTGAAAGCGAAACCCGGGGCCCTGGGACGAAGGCAACGAAGGAACAGGAGTGGGTTTTTAGTCAGTAAGAGTCTGACACTATCTCCCGCTCCGCCCAAGAGCGGGGATGTCATTAGGATGATTTTCCCACCCAATAAAAAAAAAAAAAAAGTCGCAATGATTTAATCCCAAAATATTTAGGATTCTTACATTGCAAGATTTATTATAAATCTTATAGAATGTACAATTATTTATCTTGTAACATAGGTACATAAAGTGAAAATGGACCCTGGACAATGACAAGTCACTTCAGTCTGTTTTAATGACAGTAGTATCTTCACAATGTTAATGTTTCTCTGTTTGTCGATTTGGACCATTTTTTTTTTAATTGTATATATTTGGTTCATTTAATTAAGTATATATTATATAGTATATATTATATTTATTGTATTGTATCTGTGATTCATTTTTATATATTTTTATATTAACCCTTTTTTTTTCTCTCTTTTATTGCACCTACCACTATTCTTCTCTGCATCACCCAAAGGTTGACCGGTAGAAAATGCCTAAGGCATTTAGTCCGTCTCTGAACCTTTATGTGCATGAAGTATGAAATAAATAAATAAATAAATGACAGATACCAAAAAAGGGCATTGTAATAAAAAACTTAAAAGATGAAAACCTCATCCTAAATGATCACCCAACTTCACTAAAATCTGAACTATCGTGAAGTTTTAAGAAACATAATCTTCCTCGCCACATTTTAACACTAACCCGTTTATTAACTTTTCGCCCGTAACTTAGAATAACCGTAAAACATACCGACAAACGACTAAGTCGTTTAAATTTAACTCATTTTCAGCTTAGCTACCGTAAAAGATCTGGTTTAACGCCATCTAAGGCGACGAGGGATTTGCCGGGGTGTTGCCAATCTCCGCCGCTAGATGGCAGTGTGAGACACGGTCGTAAATGTTTTATGTCATTCGTGCAATGACACGCAAGCGGTGCGCATGTCTATCGGATATTGAAGCTGTGATGTTATCGTGATGAAATCAAAGATTGATACTTCTAGATTGGAGATGTTTTTCGCCTAGTTTTTTTTTTGAGCTTTGATAAATCAAAACACTTGAGTAAGCGCTTTGTAATTTCGGTTAATTTTTTCAGTATAGTTTCGAAGTGATTCGCTTCAGGTTATAGTAATCGCTTTGGTCTTCGTAGATGATAATCTTGGACTTTAGATAAAGTGACTTTTTATCAATTTTAACAACAAGTAAAAAAATGTTTTTTTTTTTTATTTTACCCCGCAACCGAAATTACTCCCGTAACTATCGTGGTTGCGACCCAGACCCAGAACTATTTGTAAGCCATAAAAATATTTGTCCCATGGGAGAATGGAATGCACGACACGCAGTAGCACATGCAATCGCTCAACCACTGGGCCCACTCTACCGACACGGTATGATATAATAATAATCTTCCACAACTATCGCACAATGCCGTCTAGTCCCAAGCTAAGCAGAGCTTATGTTATGAGTACTAGACATTTCTGATAAACATACTTATTTAATTCTAAATACATACATATTATTTATAAATTACACCCAGACACAGCATAAAAGATCGTGCTCATCACACAAACATTTGTTCTGGGTATGAATGGACCCCACGACCTCCAGCATAGCAATCACGGCCATTAACCACTAGACCAACAGGCCAGTTAAAGGATATTGACATACTTTACTAAAAGCCGGCAATGGAACATGGCATTCTGATAATCGTTATCACTGATAGAATGCCACACAGACAAGGCCTTCTTCAGGTCATAGGTAAAAATGATGGTCAGATGAGACGGATCGATTGAACTGACCAATGGACTATGTAACATAATTCCGCCAAGCCCGTCCCATCATCGGACCACCAGACGTATGGCGATGTACCACCGGTAGGATGTGTAGTGGGTAGTACATTTTGGGAACACATTCATTGTGGGTACAGCTAAGGAGTAGAATTCCCTGTTGATGAATATATTTCCGTATAGTTATAACTTAGGGGTCTAAACCTCCTAAAGTCTTTAATTCAAGAGTGGATAGGTTCTGTTTGTACTGCTAAGCAAGTGTGCTCCATCGTCAATCACGTTATCGCTTATCTTCAGCCCCCCTAGCCAAGTTACAATCGTATCGTTCACGCCGAATGCCTCGAGTAGGCCGAGCCTCCGATTCCTTTGTTTTGACGTCATTTCAACGCTCAGTCACGTAGTCAGAACAAAGGAATCGGAGGCGTGGCCTACTCGAGGCGTTCGGCGCGAACGAAACGATTGTAACTTGGCTAGGGGGCTGGTGAGATAGTGGTCAAGAATAAGACATTTCTAGCCAACAGACCGCGCATTACTTACGCCGTCACTCAGTGTTGCCAGGTCCGATTGAATTAAAATCGGGACAGATGGTAAAACAAATCGGGATTAAGGGATAAGATTGAGACAAATAAAAAAAAAAACTTTTTTTTGTGAGGTGAAAAATCATTCAATGACTTCTCTTACTTTAGGGTTAAACTATGTTGTTCTTTAATTGCCCTTTGCGTTCTGGGGCTACAGTCAGTCTTTTAAACGTTCCCGCATAACCCTAGCAGGTATCGGCTTTAATAATAATAATAAAATTTATTTCAGAATTGCTTCCATATAGTATTAGTAACAATGTTCTTAGCCTACTGTTAGTAAAGCATAATAAATTAATAATAATAATAATGACAGTAGGCATATCAGGCGCTTGCTCTCGCGTGTAGGCCTATCAAATGTGCCATCAGTACAGAGTCCCAACGGCCGGCACACGCGGTCAGGATGGCGCTTGGCTTTACTGGACCCCTTCAGTTTTGCTGACATTTATTTGTGAAACGCATACAACACAACTCGTCATCGACTTGGCCTTTACTGGACGGGCAAATGTCGAGGTTATCATTGCTCATCGTCTGCAAGCTCATGCATACTGTGACCGGAATTCGCTCTGCAACTCCCGACACAGACCTACTTATAATTATATGTGGATTGAGTGAAGCAGGAGACAATATGGTCGCGCGTGACGGACTATGGCGACGTGGCTCCGAGCTAGTGATGTGCCGTGTGTCATTTTGAACGCACTTAACATGTGTGACAATGATGCAAATGATATATGTTACTTTATAGTATGTAATTATGTATTATGGCTTTTAATAAATCTATTGATTTAGCGTCCCGATCAGGCGCAAATCGGAACGCGTACCCAGACCCCTCGAAATCGGGACATCCCGTGCAAATTAGGGCACCTGGCAACACTACTCAAAGCCGCCATGTATACACAAAGGCGGCAACAATTACTCCAACAAGCGTAGCTAATAAAGTTTGATGCTGCATCCGCCGTGCCCTCTTTACGATCTAACCCCGGAGGAAATTGAATATTGAATGCGAATAGAACTGCATACAACGTCGATAGATTTCAGAGTTCTAGTTTGAGATACTTTGTTCTATATTTTAAGGAAGCAGAGCAGTGGTCGCCGAGTGGTCAGAGCAGTAGTGACTGAGTGGTAACAGCCTCGGTTCAAACCCAGCCAGGCGCATTACTTTGTGTTATTTATTTCATCACCACTGCTCTCAAAACGGTGAAGGAAAACGTCGTGAGGTAACCGGCATGTCTTAGAACCAAAAAATTCGAATACATGTGACCTTTACCAATCCGCATTGGGCCCGCGTTGTGGATTACAGCTCATTTCCTCTCCTAGAGAGAGGAGGTCTATGTCCCAGCAGTGGGTACATTAAAAAGGCTTATTATGCTATACAGTAGAGTATCACTACTGTATAGTATAATAAGCCTTTTTAATGTTCCCATTATATACCATACCTTATTATCTATCATTATAACAATTTCTTATAGTTCTTATAGTTATTTAATATACTCGTAGATAGTAGCTTGAAGCAGTAATGAGCGTACCATTCCAAGGAGATGTCAGCAAACCGTAGGGGCCCAGCAGGGTCGAAGCCTACTGCGTAGGTCGGGCCCAGAGTCTGCTTCTGAAAGGAAGACTCGGCGCTGGTATGAAAGGCAACGAAGGAACAGTAGTGGGTTTTTAGTGAGTAAAAATCTGACACACCCTCCCGATCCGCCCAAGAGCGGGGGATGTCATTAGATGATTTTCCCACTAAAAAAAAAGATAGTTGCTTTATTTTCTAGATGGCTATACCCACAGAAGTAATGGTTTACTGCTTATTCCGTGTTATGGCACTCTATATTTTTTGTCACATATTTGTGTCATTAGGTGTCCCAGGTAGATATAGTCCTCAACGTATTCCAGGTTGGCAGATGAAATAAACATTGGTATTTTATGTCTGTTTGTCATCAGTTTAGTTTTTATTTCATTGACTTCTAAACCTACTTTTTTACTCTCTTCGAGTAGCGACTCCATCATTGATTGCATTTCTTTTGGGTCATCCAACACTATATCGTCTGGAATACGTTGAGGTCTATATCTACCTGGGACACCTAATTACTCTCAAAGATTGCACGGAGAGAGAAATAAAAAGAAGAATTAAATGCACCTGGAATAAATACCGGACATTCAAAGAAATATTTAAGAGTAAGATTAAATAACCAACCGACCAAAATAAAAACCAAAACCAAGGAAACATGTTTCCTTCCTACCCTCACGTACGCCTGTCAAACTGGGCATCTGACAAAACGTAATTTAGAAAAACTTAAAGTATGCCAAAGAAGAATAGAAAGTAGTTACCTATATGCACTACAGATTGAAGGACAAAATGAAGAACGCTGTCATACGAAGTCAAACCAAGGCAAAGGATGTGGCTAAGAAAGTGCTTGGTTTGAAATGGAAATGTGCCGGACATATCCAACGAGCATCAGACGAAAGGTGGGCCAAAATCACCACTAACTGGTACCCTATGGGCTGAAAGCGCAGACAAGGCAGACCACAAAAAAGATGGAGTGACGACATTACAAAAAAAGCAGGTAAAACATAGAGCAGAGTGGCCCGAGAAAGGTCAACGTGGAAACGACTGGAGGAGGCTTTTACCGCTGCCTAGCGGTCCTTGTACAGACCAAATATATAATTATTATCTAAGGAAAAAAATTGTAGAAGGAAAATAAAGCTATTTTTATTTTTTATTTTATTATTTATTTATTTGTGTCATTAGCGTTCAGGGTAAGTATTTGCTTGTCACTTATATGTGACAATGACGTGTAAAAGGTGCATCATACAATCATGAAAGGTTTCATTAGCAAGGCTACAAAAAGTTATTTTCCAAAAAAAAAAACTCCAGGAATATATTTTTTACCTGCACCACTATAAATCCGAACACCCACCAACTCCAATTGTCATATTTGAGTCGTCCATAAAAAATATAAAGGAAAACGGTATACTGTCTCTTTTATGTGACATTATAAGGCCGAGGCTTGGCCGTCCGGCTTTACGATGGGTGATACGACGCGTTTTATTTCAGTTTTATTGACAGACTACGGATCACAATGACCAGAAACTTGGGTCCGTAGAACTTAGTATGACGATCACGAGAATAGTGGAAAAAAGATGGATTTTTGAGGCAGTTTTGATAGTATCGGAACCACCAGACAACGGAATTCAACGATAACTTCTGCCAGCAGCTTTGCTAGCGTGAAAGTGGATATTAACCCGAATCAACGATTGAACATACTCTCAAGATAAAAAATATATTATATGCTATTCCTAGACATGGCCCTTCCATGTGCCAATTTTCATCCTAATCCATTTAGGCGTGGGCCTTTGTACAGGTCATGTTCTGGAGCGAGGAGGAGTGGCACGCAGTCGCCTCCTTCTGCAGCCTGAGGCAATGGGCCTCGCGCCCCAGCCGCCGGGATTCCAATCCCGATTTCCGGCCACTGTAGGTGCGGGCTTGCGGACAGCGAGCAATGGATAGCTCGCTGTTCGACCGTCCGGTAACCGTCCGGGCCGAGCCCAAACCGTCGACGGGTGAAGCGAAAGAGATCCCCGGGGTCCTGGAACAATGGCAAAGGAGTGGCTTTTTAGTCAGTAAATGTCTGACACGCCCTCCCATCCGCCCAAGAGCAGGGGATATCATTAGATGATTTTCCCACCTAAAAAAAACCATATAGGCGTATCGGCGTATAGGAGTAACAGATATGCAAACACATTCGACTGGCCTGTTGGTCTTGTGGTTAGTGGCCCTGACTGCTATGCCGGAGGTCGTGGGTTCGATTCCCACCCAGGACAAATGTTTGTGTGATGAGCAATGATCATTTGTTCTGTGTTTGGGTGTAATTTATCTATATATGTATGCATTTAGAAATATTTAAGTATGTTTATCAGTTGTCTAGTACCCCTAACACAAGCTCTGCTTAGCTTGGGACTAGACGGCGTTGTGTGATAGTTGTGGAATATTATTATTATTATTATTACATACACACACGTATACAGAGTCTCGCCTTTATAATATTAGCGTATAAACCAACATTTTGCGCCTGTGAGATGGTTTTTTTCGCCTTCTTTTCCGATTGCGATCGGTCCTCTCACGATCTTCAGCAACCTCCTTTTGGACCATCACGTTCTCACAGAAGGAGGCAACTCTCCTCCGGTCTTCGGTTTTCACCAGCACAGCCTTCATGAGTATTCTCAAAGACAGATCTCTATCAAATCCATGAACTCGTTAATTCTAATACATCAATAACCACTAAAACACAACCTATAATTTACAAAATTAAGTTTGAAAAACCCGTGAACTTATCCACGGCAAGTGGTGGCAAGCTGGACGAGAGAGGATGCATGCGTGGACCGCTACCCGTAAGTGCACGGCAAACATTGGCAGACAACCGGACAAATATACTTCTACGCCTACGGGTACCCACCAAGCCGGACATAAGAGGTATAATATTGGTAAAGAGTCGCGAAATCAAAAGTTACCATTGATATTGTCTAAAGTTAAGTTAGTAGTATAAATAGTCAGTATAATACATTTCAAATAGGAATAGGAACGTCAAAGACCTCTATCTGTCAAATGTTACTTGATAAGTATGGTTTGCAAAGATAACTTATTTGCTTATCAATAACTTTTATTTTTTTAATTTGTTTGATCGAGTCTTAGTTAAATCTACTCGTAAGTGAAGAAAAAACGTTATTGCTTAGTCTAAATTAGCTAAATATATTATTGAAGTCATAATTAGTGTAAAAACAATATTGTTTTCTTTCTTATTTTCATTGTTGGCAACAATTTGTCTTCTACTTCTATTTGCCACTACTCAGACACTTCACACAGTGACACAGAGATGAGCAGAATTGAAGAAATAATTTGTAATTAAACTTTTTTTTCGTTCATGATTCGTGAATAAATTTAATTTAAAAATATCTTGTTTTGCTCAACCTAACCGATTCGATTTGACAGCTATGACGTGCAACATGGCGCTAAGTCGATCCTATTCATATTTGAATCGCCTAATGTATCAATGTTAATAATACGAAATCATTATCATTCGGGTAAGGTCGGCCGATACGAGCTGACCTTTGGCACTTCAAATGAATCATGAATAAATGTATAATTCTGGGTTCATATAATGCGAACTTAAGATTCTTTGGTTTTTTGAACTGAATTTTCCAAGTTATAGGTTGTGTTTTACTGGCTTTCGATGTATTAGAATTAACCAGTTTAATTAACGAGTTTTATTATTTTTGATTGGGTTACAATAGAAAAAAAAATTGGGTTTTACTTAGATACTTCTTGGAATTTTGGGTAAATATACTTTACCTTTTCCAATCTCTGTTAATTAAAATAGGTACTCTAATAACATAAATGCTAATTCACTATTTGTGAAGACCAAACGCTGGATCTCTTTAAGAGAAAAATTAAAAGGGATTTTTTTTATTATTCTTGATAGGCTTGACCGTTACCTCACCTGATGCGGTCGACGATGGAGCGCGCTTGCCTAGAAGTAACCTTTTCACTCTTGACTTAAAGATTCCCGGATTCCTTTCTCAATTGAAATAATATATACTAATATTTTTAGACGTGTTTATTTAGTATTAGTTTATATTGTACACTGTAAGTATTAATTTATTTATTTATTAAAACTTCATGCAGCCCAAAGGTGCAAAGGCGGACTTCTCCACATCGCTGTGAACGTTGAGTGGAAATATTAATTCTTTGAGCAAAGAACAAACCAGTCCTTTGGCCGCGCAAAGTGGGATTGCTCAGCGAGAAATAATATCCATGATCAAAACAGTGAAAGTTTCAAATCATTTCAACTTTGATTGAAGTTCCAGTGAATTGAATCGACAACAATTTACCTGAATCGGTCTTCACGTCTGGTTATAACATAGGTGTCTTCAAGGCTAGAGTGAGTAGGCTCGGAATAAATTAATGTGATTCACCATCGGCGTTTGCATCACTGCTTACAGTGAGATGATTCAAGATTCAGAGATTCAAAGCATTTTATTTCAAACTAGCTTGTGCCCGTTGCTTCGCCCGCGTTAATGTAGGTTTCTCTGTACGAACTTTGAACCCCCGCTTCATCCCCTTAGAGAGTGAATTTTGAAAAATCCTTTCTTAGTGCACGCCTACGTCATAAAAGGCAACCTTGTGTAAAATTTCACGCTCCTAATCCCAGTAGTTTCGGCTGTGCGTTGATATGTCAGTCAGTCAGTTTCACCTTTTATATGTATAGATAAACCATTTACAGGCATTTTTGAAATGTCAAGAAGTCAGTCAGTCATAAAAAATGATTCTAATTGCACCATCCAAAGCGTAGATCTCTATGGAGAAGAATGTGCAAGAAACTCCATGGACACTTTTTTCAATCATGTTTTGTAATTACAAATATCTTTGTTACATGTTTCTTGTCGCTATCATGTCGTGATGGGATCGCAGTCAGGCACTAATTATCATTTAAAAAAAATTAAAGATTACGAATAAGCTTGAACCACAAAGAAGGTCATAGGCTACTTTTTCTCATAGACTATATTATCATGAACAACAAGTCGTCTGGAAGTTCAATATAACGTACACATCAGACTTATGAATCGTGAATAGTAAATCGATATTGAAGGTATAACTATACATATATTTTAGCACATAATATTGAGGGGAGAGAGCCAATAGATCTGGAGCCTCGGGCGAGGACATGTTAATATCAAGAGCATTTTATTGCTTCACGCAGACCGTGCGATCTATATGAACTTATAACTGTTTTATTTGATCCATCTTCATCATTTTTGGCGATGGATTCTATGAGACTTATGACTTACTAACCGCTGCCAGTGGCTTCGCCCGTGTGATAGCAGAAAATTGACACAAAGGAACATACTCCCAAAGTCGCTTATATTCCAGGACATTGTCTATTGAAATCAGTTTAGCCGTTCGAGCGTGAAGAAATAACAAACATACAAATATATACAAAGTTTCACTTTTATCTATAATACGAACGGCAAGTATTCACCCTTGTTGAAACCTCTACGGTCTGGACCAAGCGTTTCGCCTCATCGTTTATACCGCGTACATCGAGGGACTGGAACAACTTGCCTGCTGCGGTCTTCCCGTCCAATTATAATTTAGGTGTCTTCAAGACTAGATTGAATAGGCTCTTAATAAACTAGTGCGCCTCACTATTAACGATTGCATCACTACTTACCATCAGGTGGGATTGCAGTCAAGCACTAGTTTAAAACAATAAAAAAAAAACTCTCTAAGTATACATATAAATAAAATTGAAGTTTCTGTTTGTAGTAAGCAATTTTTATTTAAAAAAAATGAAAATAATTTTTAAATTTAAAAAAATGCAATTTTTGTTTGTCTTTCTGTCGCGTCTGCGTTGTTTATGTGATATTAGAGTGATGATATGCGAAGTCTTTGTAATATTCGGCTCCATAGCATAGCATAGCACAGTCGGTCTTATAATATTCCCACTGTTGGGACTCAGGCCTCATCTCTAGGAGAGGGAATGGCCGTAATCCACCACGCGGGCCCAGTGCGGGTTGGTGGATGTCACATGTCTTCGAATTATTGGTTCTAGGACATGCCGATTCCCTTCACCGTTTTGAGAGCAGTGGTGATGAAATAAATTACACAAAATAATACGCCTGGCTCCAATTTAGGCCAAATCTATATTCATATAAAAGGAGAAACTGATTGACTGATATATATCAACTTACAGCCCAAACTACTGGGACTAGGAACATGGTATTTTTTCCAAAGCTTCGTAGGCGACCACTAATATGGGTTTTTTTCTTTCTGTGTGTCAATATACTTGAAAGTTAGTTCAAATAAATAACCTAATTTAATAATAAAACTTATAATATGTAACAATTTAATAAAACCGTAAAGAAGAATGCCTTAGCATGTTTAGCTATATTTTTATTAATATTAAGTTTGTTCTTTAAACAGAATAATAATGTAGTGAGGATGTAATGTAATGTAATGTGGACATGTAATTTGGTGAGGACAATGTTGATTGTTTTTTTTTTTTCCTTTTCAGTAATTTTAACTTATGTCTAGCAATTTGAGTATATTCTGCGGCCTACTCAAATGTCATTTTCTTGGTATTGTTCGTCAAGTCGTTGAGCTCCTTAGTAGTCCTGGGTTGAGCTTTGCGAATAATGCAAATGCACTGACTTAACAGTTCCACTCAAATCTGTATGGTTCTTTCTTCAAAAGACCATCTCAGACAAATCTGCATGGTTCTCATGTGATTTGACCATTACATATCAACTGCTGACTTTAAAAGAGACTTTGACCCCTGAGTTTGTTTTGGTGTTTCTTCTCAGGGTAGTCAGCTAGGAAACACCGGCCTCATCTAGTTTAAAATGACGAAAAAAAAAAATTACGTGTAAAAGTGTTTTTTAAAAACACTTTTACCCGTAATTTTTTTTTTTCGTCATGTCACCTACTTACAAAATAAATATCATTTAGTCTACTCATCATCTTCCTGCCCTTGTCCAGTGTTATTTGGGGTCGGCGCAACACGTTTTGATCTTCGATTCGGCCCTGTCACTCGTCATGCTATCACTTGCTTCATTTCCTTTCATATCACTCTTCACACAATTCATTCATCTTTTCTATGGTCTCCCTCTCCATCCATCCACATGTATGCTCATAACTCTTTTAGTAACATGTGTTTCATCTCTCCTCTTTACATGACTATACCAAGACAAACGATTCCCCTTCAACTTTTCAGTCATTGGCGCCACTTTCAAACTTCTTCTAATATACTAATTTCTCACTTTATCTATTCTTGTCACACCACAAATCCATCTCAACATTCTCATCTCCGCTACGTCTTTTTCACAGCTTAACTTTCTGATCAATACAGTATGACAGGTCTTACCACGGATTTGTATATTTACCTTTAATATAGTCTAATAAATTCTGCTGATGGGCTCACCTGATGAAAGTTTAAGTTGACACACAATTTATTATTGTGACCATACATTTCGCTACTCCAAAGCAACTAAAGACACCATAATAAATAAAAAATCACAAAAGCCTCCTCCGTCCATTCACTTTATGTTTATTTACTAGGTGGGGGTGTTCTTTGGTGCAGCTATTCCCCAACCCTGCAACGCGTATGGATTTATTTATGAAGTATACCATCCACCATAAATATCTGATCTTGTGTTTGTATTGCGTCTCACTCCCAAATGGAAAGATACGATGGAAAGTTATTGAAGATCAAGAAAATATTGCTGGGGCAATCATGTTTAGCATTTTAGTACTCTACTCTACTCTTAAAGGAACGTGGAAGTGACGTAGGCAGAGGACTGCAACGAATCAGCATTGGTATTTAACGTGAGACACACTGTCAGTGTTCTGGGCAATTTTCCCATTAACTTTAAATTAAATTCTCAGGTTACTTTTTATTATGATTATTTTTTATTGTACTTTTTAGTACAATATTGATCAGTCTACACTGTCCTTACATAATATCTACTTATGTTGTAATATGGAAATATTGTAATAATTTTTTTTTTAAAAGAGTAGCCATGGAGTTGCTTGCCGGTTCTTGTTCATAGGAAATGACCAATTTGGAACCGTGCACTAGCTTCTGACGTTTTATAAGTGCCCATGTAGGCCTATGTGAAATAAAAATAATTTTGATTTTGAAGAAAAATGTGGTTGAATTTTTTAATGCCCAATGAATTCTTTATTATCATCATCAGTTCAGACAAAAGACGCCCACTGCTGGATATCGGCCTCCTCCGAGTGTCGCCACAACAACCGCATCTATCAGGTTCCCGTAACCCTTACCAGGCCAACGGTCCACCTTGTTGCCTTATTGGGAGAATTTCTAACGCTACGTTTACCGGTAGGCGGTCGCCACTCCAGAACCTGCGAGCAATATGCCCTACCCACTGTTACTTATATTATTATCTGTTATATTGTATTTTAGGTTCTGTATACGTAAATTGTAGTTGTAAATATAAAAAATTTCAGTCTCAAAGCTATATATAAGTGAACTATTTTTCAATTGAGATGATGATAAGATACCACAGAAACATCGTACCTTCCCTGCCTATTACAACCAAACGGATCCACCGCTGCCCTATACCGCGTGCTAGGACCGCCTTTGCAAGACGACATATTGATGTGCTAGCTCCGAAAATCTATAACATATTCCTAAAAACAAATAAAGACTGTAACACATATACTATCCGCAAATTTAAAACCAAATTAACTCTCTGGCTAAAACAGTATAATTATGATGAAATTAAAAACTTAATTTCAGGCAAATAAATATTATTATTAGTATTATTATTTATAACTTCACTTACACACAATTCAAAACACACACACACACACACTCCACAAAATGCTTACTTTTAAATCTAGACTTAAGTATTTATTTTGTTATTTAAACCTTAATTTTAAAAGTACTTCTGACATAATGTATTTACGAAAGCTGGCGAAGACACTGGTCCCTATGATACAGTTTACACTAGTTTATGGACCAGGGGATTCATTTCTATGTGAAACTATATGTCAATAAACTTTTATTATTATTATTATATAGCATATTGTGCAATGGTACGTCACGTTGAAATAATCTAACAAAGGTTTTTTCCTTAAAAAAAAAAAAATAAATCGTATAGAGGCATTTTTAACCAACTTACAAAAAAGGAGGAGGTTCTCAAGTCATCTAAATGTCTGGGTGTTTTTTGTATCTTGTTGAATACAAGCAAAACGTCAGAAAAATGAAGCTGATGAACGTGCAAGAAACTCTACGTACATTCTAAATAACCCTACACACGAGCATTTTTCGTCTCCGCAACTAATTTGTTCATCATATCAAGTTACAGGTTTTTATGAAAGTGCGACAGAGACAAAAACCAGTTACTAGGCAACTAAGTCACTCTTTGACATCCTTCCTTAAAATCAATAACTTACATTGTAAAATACATGTGTGAATGATAACGATGAACGTCTACGAAGAAAATCGTGCACGTTAAAAGCGCGCTGAATAAAAAAAAAACGGTTAAGAGCGAGTCGAACTAGTGCACTGAGAATTCCGTACAAAAATAACATTAGGGCCGAGTTACACCAGAATGGCAGCGACGCGGTGATCACTTTCAGTGTGAAGTAATTTTAAACTTTATCTACATACTATAAGACCAGTATCGCTTGAAAAGCATGAAAAGGTCGCGAGGCCCCCCGCGGAGCCGCTGCCGGCCTCTGCCATTCCAGTGTGACTCGGCCTTTATTGTCTCCCACAGGAGTTTGGAAACCTTTATAATTTTAACAATCGATTAACATAAAAAAATACTACTACTAAAATTCCTTAAGATGACCGAAGATTCCCCAAAAGATCCTAAAAAGATATGATATTGAGAATAATATATTAATTTCATAATATTGATATTGATTATATATTTTAGATTGAGAAAAGCTTCCCATGATTCTCCCGGATTCTTCTTCGTTCAAAATATGACCACGTTATCGCTAAAAGCATAATACTCACTGCTCAAAATTATTCATCTTAGTACTGAAATATCTCTACATTAAGCAGAAAATACGATACTACATTCTATTTCAAATATCTGTTATTTATTTATTGTGCACACCTACCACAGTGGTGTCTTTTTTAACCCAATGGCTGACTGGTAGAGAAAGCCTTGTGGCATTAAGTCCGCCTATGTACCACCACTGTACATGAAGTTTAAATAAATAAATAAATTATAAACATCTTGCTAAAGTTTCAGGACTATTCTCCATGGTCTTCATACAATCGCTATTCTTTGTTCGTGCCAACGATTCTCAATACTTCCATACGTACTACATTGGCCCAACATAATCACTAAAGAAATACAGAAGAAAAGTTAAAAAGTTCGCGCATACGTGCGTTGGGTTCAAACACTTTTCCCTCGCTGGTAAAGTGGAGTGAACTATCTCACTTTCAACGGCCTTACCTTTAGAAATAAAGTAGCTAAGTTAGAGTCGAAGGCTTGGTAAGGATGGAGGTGACATTTTTTTTTTAACCTACATCATGAAACGTAAGGGAGCAGTGGTGGCCGAGTGGTAAAGGGAGCAGTGGTGGCCGAGTGGTAACGGCCCCGACTTACGAGTTGTAGGTCGCGGGTTCAAACCCAGCCAGGCCCATTACTTTGTATGATTTATTTCATTACCACTGCTCTCAAAACGGTGAAGGAAAACATCGTGAGGAAACCGGCATGTCTTAGAACCAAAAAATTCGAAGACATGTGACATCCACCAACCCGCACTGGGCCCGCGTGGTGGATTATGGCCCGTTCCCTCTCCTAGAGAGGAGGCTTGAATCCCAACAGTGGGAACATTAAAAAGCTGATTATGCTATGCTATATAACGTAATAAACGCATGTCCTGAACGTATCAGGCTATCGCCTTCTTCTGTGAAGCAGTAATGCTAGCAAAGGAGGAGGCCGCAAGTGCACGCGCGAGGCAGTGGCCCTCGCGCCCCAGCAGCCGGGATTCCAATCCCGATTTCTGGCCACCGTTGGCACGGGCTTGCGGTCGGTGAGCAATGGGTAGCTCACCGTACTTGAACAAAGTTATTACATACATCGATAAATGGCAGGGGGTGACTTGCATACTCAATAAATGGTCCCCCAAAAACGGACGCTAGCACGAAGTGACGTAGCAACAAGAGGGCAACATATCCTGAGGTGCTTGAGGAGCGGAGAGGAATACTACGGTTATCAAGACAATCCCGTAAGTACCTACGGTCAAGATCCCTACCAGCACCTTACTGGATTGTACATCTTTCTCCCGAGCATAAAAGAAAAAAGAAAGAAAACATGATTATTCTGCCCCGACCCTCACCATGTTGTTGATCCACCTAGCAGGAAGGCTTCCAACTCTACCCTCCAGAACCTTTCGGCCTCATTGACCATTTACGAGTAATATACTCTGGCCACTAACACTTAAGCTTTCCGATTTTCCGGCCTCATATAATCGCAGTCTCCACGCAAAAACATAAAAAAAAAATCACAAATGCCTCCTCTACACATTCTTAGCTTTGGCCAGAAGGATGCATCAGTATGCTCCCCATGGCTTCTAAATGCCGGACCGACTTGCAATACTTATAGCAGTTTAGTGTTGGCCCCGGTATTGTATTACACGGGTATTATGTGCATAGCAGTAACCCTCCACTGCTCACTGCTTACGTGACCAGCCGTACTTTGAATATTTTTCAATTACATTGTATTGTTTTTCTTTACAAAGTTATTAAGAGATTATTGTTCTGTAATGTCGAGTAAATTAAAAATATAAGTTAGAACTAGAATCGTTTTACTTTGTTGTCAATAAGTTCAAATAGGTTTTGTAGTTTTGTATATATTGATTTTCGTGATCTGTTTGCATCAAAAGCAAAGTCTTGGCTCATTCATTGACTAGCTTGTTTGTTTAGTGGATACTGGCCCTGATTGCTATGCTGTTCTTTTCGCTCTTAAGACAAAATGTGTAGGTATGTGATGATCATGATCATTTGTTCTACATCTGGGTGTAGTTTATCTATAATATGTGTGTATTTAGAAATATATGAGTATGTTTATCATTGTCTAGTACTCAAAGCACAAGCCCTGCTTAGTTCGGGACTAAATGACGTTGTATGATAGTTGTGGAATTATTATTTTTATTCACCGACTCTAGAACGTTTATTTAGAACGCTGTTTTGCATTAAGATTATTTTTATGATTTAGGTATAACACAAGGAATAAGAAAGAATTTTCCACAATTCACTCCCTAAGGGATTTTTTTTTTAGGTGGGAAAAATCGTCTAATAACAAATGACGAATCCCGCTCTTGGGTGGAGCGGGAGATAGTGTCAGGCTTTTACTGACTAAAAACCTAATCCTGTTTCTTTTTTGCCTTCGTCCCAGGGCCCAGGGGATTCGTTTTCACACTACCCGTGGCCTTAGTAGGCTTCGATCCTGCTGGGCCCCTACTATTTGCTGACATCTCCCTGAGGAGCGCGTGGAACAATGAAGTAAGGGCCAAAGTTTGTATGGAGAAATCTAGTTTCATGCGAGAAAAGTCGCTAGCAGTAGCTAGTCTAATAAACTTATAAAGAGGTAAAATTCTTTTTGTGTTTATATGTTTGTAAAAGCATCATTATCTTTGCAGCCGAAAGACGTCCACTGCTCTCAAATCACGCCACATTGACTGGTTCTGTGCGTCTTGCATCCAGCGGATTCCTGCGTCCATCATCTTTGGAACTGCCTCTTGCTCTGCGTCTTCCGGTAAATGGGTGCTACTTAAACCTTTAACCTTTCGCCCCTCGTGACTCTGTTCAGCTATGATAGGCGCCAGATAAACCCATGACTATCTCTAACCCATTTACATAAATTTATATATTCAAAAAAATATTTCAAAATTGGAAACAAATTCGTAAAGCTATTTATTTATTATATTTGGCTCTTCAACAATTAGTACACTATTAAATATAAAGGGAAACAATTCGATCTTAAGACTAAGTGCCCCATCACTTAAAGAAGAGCTCTAATAATTATGCATTATGAAATACGCCATAACAGCTAATAATAATAATGATTAAAACACAGAAAAAAAATACACAACAAAAATAAACATCAAAACAGAACTGAATAAAAACCGATTTTCGGACAACAGATGTATGGGTACAAGTCGATATCTTCATCGTGTTGTTTGTATAATGCATACATTAGGTGCAGAGAGCAATGTCGCCTTAAATTTGTAATGCTTTTTGGCTATTTTGGATTGATATCTATAATAACAAAGGATTAATGAATGAACTTTAGGGGAAAAAAAAAACTGGCGTCTACCTTAGCGGTGTGTCCTGTCGCCCTGCCCACTGCTACTTAAGTTTATCATGATTAAATACTAAAAATATTCCTCAGAAAGAAAGCTGTCTTGTGACAGAAGCAAAACCATAGTAAAAAGCTAATCTGCAACCCTCACCCAGTTGTACCTTCACGGATCATAGCTTCACCTCGTAACCAATATCATATCAGCCGAAAGACATCATCACACATCGGATTCCTGCGACTCCACCAGTTCGTCGAAAAGGCCAGTTTCTAAATATAAAAATGGAAAGAATTACTTTTTCACGTGTTATATTGTCATCTGTTTTCATTGATGTTCTGTAAAATAATATATAATATCATTAAAACCGACAGGTCAGCCTGCTTTGGGAGTCAAACAAGTTACCGAAGATCTATATACTTCCTGCCTTCCTAACTAGCTCACCACGAACACATTAACAAGTGACATAGAGTAAATAACAAATAAAGTGCTTACTCGCTCACTTTGCAATCAAAGTGAAGACATGATAGGTATTAGTGGAGTTTAATTTATTTACCTGCTAAGTCCAATTTACTTTCGTCTGGTAACCGTCCGGACCGAGCCCAAGTCGTCGGCGGCGCCTACTGTTCCACGCGCGCCTCAAGGAGATGTCAGCAACCGTAGGTGCCCAGCAGGGTCAAAGCCTACTGGCGCCATGCTGATGCGAAAGAGATCCCCGGAGCCCTGGAAAAATGGCAAAGAAGGAACAGGAATGGGTTTTTAGTCAGTAAAAGTCTGACACTATCCCCCGCTCCGCCCAAGAGCGGCGGATAGTTTAGATGATTTTCCCACCCAAAAAAAAATACAATTTACTTATTGAACTCCTCATCAAGAGGTAGGTTATTATTTGAACTTAAGATAATAACCTACCTCTTATTTAGGTGCGAAATTATCCAATGACATTTCACGCTCTAGGGTGGAGCAAGAGGGTGTGTCAGATTTTTACTGTCCAAAAGCATACTTGTGTCCTTTCTCTGGATTCCGTTTTCAGAAATTCCCCGTGGCCCTGATAGGAGACAATAACCTATCTTACGGTAAAGGAATAACGATCGTATCAATCTAAAAAGGTCACAAATGACACATCGGAAATCTTGCTTTTTGACTAATTGCAAATCTGCGTAATGCAAAATTGATTAATTGTATCCGTTGGTTGCTAAAATGAAATAATATAATTCAATTTTTTCTTCCTTCTGTACTTTGCAGAAATGGACTTTCAGTTTCACGAATTTTTAGGACAGTGGAATTGCTCGTAAGAGTTACCGCGACCGTGGAACGTAAAAGGCAACTAAAGAAACACAGATAGGATTTAGTGAGTAAAAATCCGGCACTCCCTTTCAAGACCTAACAGAGCAAGAGGAGCTATTTGATATTTTCCCACATCTAAAAATTACCAGGTGATAATAAGGCCGGCGAAAATTAAAACATTTCTAAAGGTGTTTTGTCCATCGGTGCTACACTTGTAGCATCGATGGACCCAGCATGTGAGATGGACACTCCAATTACTCTCTCATCTGTGTCATACTGCCAATGTGTAGAGAAGCCACCAAACTTTTCTAATTAAGTTCCCTTCGAAGTTTTTTCGTTATACGAAGTTTTAGCACTTTTGTTATACTTCTCACGTTATCTTTCGGCAGCCAAATACTTGTTATACCATGCGTCCACTATGAGAATAGTCATGTTTTGTCATGTTAAGAGCTTCTCTCAAATTTAGAATCCTAAGAAACAAAGAGATTTAAAGAGATACAAATATTTAAAGTCTGCTAAGAAATAAACATGCTCTCTTTCTAGCTATATAGGTACAACTTGGAACTGAAATAATGCACGTCTTCACTCCAATTAGAAAATACAATCATAATTCAAGCACTAAGTTATTACTTAAATGCATTAAGATTTTTTTTTAAGAAATTACTTGTCCACTACGTTGGTGCATCGGTATTGGTGTCTACCAAAATCTGTTGCGTGGTTTGGTGAAGTAAGCGAAAAAACGAATGTAGGCTTTGAATGACTTTGTGAGCACTCGGCCACCCAACACCACGCACCTATAACTCTCCTCTTGACCAATTTAGTTTCTACATTTGGCAAGAAAACACGTATGTTTGAGTGAAAATCATAAAATTCATTAGCTTTTTTTGGAGAAGAAATAAACAAAACAACGAAAAAATTAGGGGCAAGCAGCCTCTTTTTCGCGGGTGTTAGAAATATGAAATTGATACATGCGAAAACATAGATATATATTTATATATATATAATAAATAGTTAGGTTTTAGTATAAATGGCTTAGTTAATATTTATGTTTCATGTTGTACTCAAGTCTGCAGTTCATTGAAGCTGTGAAAAAATCAAACTTCTAAGTTAACGAAAAAAAAAAGATACGGCCGTTTATGTCGCAAAAAAACTTATATTTCGACACTCTCAAGGGAATCAAAATTTATAGGGCACTTTCCGTTGACCCAGAATCCTGAAATTTGGCAAAAAGCAAGATCTTATAGCACGGATATAGAAATAAATCTGAAAAAAGTGAAGTTGTTGTTACGTCACAAAAAGAAAATATTTTGCCATTCGGAAAAATCTTCGAGACTCCATCTTGGAATTGAGCTATTTACATAGGTAAGTTTGTACGGAACCCTCAGTGCGCGAGTCCGACTAGCACTTGCCCAGTTTTTTGGGTTGGTTCACAAGATCCACGAAAACCATAGTATCGATACATCGTCCTTTTGATAAAAATGTTCAGGAATAAGCGGGTGAGTGCCTATCAGTAGGTGATGTCATAATGTAGCCCCCCGGGCGTTTGGTGGAAACCATGATGTGTGAAACGGTATTTTGGAGAAGGTATTTCGCTTATAACTTGACTCTTTACTTTCTACCTGTTATTTTTATGGAAGGCACTAAATCGGTTGCGAACACAGGTAGGCCGCAGCAAACACAACTTGGCAAAATGGGGTTTTATAGACCCATCAGATACTCAATGTGAGTGCGGTGCTCCTGATCAAAATATGAGCCACATGTTGGAATGCCCCAAGTATCCGTATTCCTGCACTTTGGAGGATTTGATGAGTGCTACCGATGCTGCTATTAATGTTACCTATTGGGCCCAAACAGTTTGACGAGTTTTCCATCGAATCGAAAAGAAGAAGACCTGTTATTTTTTAGATATGAGTGGAAAATAGGATTTATCATAGTATAAAATAAACTTTATTGTACACGTTCAATCTATGGGTACAATGACGGTCATATCGCTCTGCTGTTCCAATAATAATATGGTTGTAGGTCCAAGCTGGTCCCCGCTAGAGACGTCCTTGGCGTCGGGAGTTGTATGACGATTTCTGACCGCCGAGTAGTGGGTAGCTGGCCGTCCGGGCGTCCGTTAAGGATAAGCCCGAGCTAACAGCGCGTAGGGACCCAAGTGGATCGATGCTCGCTAGGCCCACGGCGAATCTCTGAAAGGAAAACCAGTCAATAAGTATGACATGTCTTCTCACTTCATCCTAGAGCAGGAGAAGTAATAGGATGACGTCTACCTTAAAAAAAAATGGAAAATTTATCAAGAAACATTGAACTTAACCGTCTCGTTAGTTTTTTGGCGATCACTAGTAAATTCTGGCCCCCATGCCACAGAGCCTTCAAATTTTTCTGGTGTCAGCCATTGTCAAGACTCTCCATATTTTCCGGTGATTTGGCAAAATTTGGTCTGGTCTTTGCACGTGTATTTAACAACAACAACTTAAAATAACAAGAACTTAAAATAAAAAGGTGTTAGTCTGCGGTACCTATACTACCAGCAAATCAATCAAACAAAATTTAAAATAAAACAAAACAACAAACAATAAAAAATAATTTAAAAAATTATAGAAAAGAATTATAAGAATTATCATAAGCTTAAAAATACTCATATATATATATACATATTTACATCCTTACATATTATAAAACAAAGTCCCCTACCGCATCTGTTTGCCTGTATGAACGCGATAAACACAAAAACTACTAATCGGAATTTCATGCAGTTTTCACCAATATACAGAGTGATTCGTGAGGAAGCTTTAAATGTATAATACACACATATTATAGCAGAGAAAAACCGATAATTTCAAATATTTCTAACACCTGTAGTGCGCATACAAACATAAAATTGTATGTTACATAATTTCATAACATAAAAAGAAGCGAAAAAAAAAAATAAAGGAATTAAAATGGGTTAGTGTTGGATAAATAGTCTATGGTGGGTCAAGCTTTAAACTCTTGCCAGACTTAGACAACTCTCGCGCGGGATGCGGGATGTGACTGCGTGAACGAACTTTTTAAAGATGATTAAATCATGTCACTGGATATCAACGCCAAAGTGAACAGCAAATTAATATACCTACGCTTCATTTTAACCAGACCTTTATCCATCTGTTTCTGACTCCCTGTCTCCACGATCTAGTTCACTGAAGTAACCCTGACCCAATTCGAAGAGTTATCGAGTTAAGTCCACTATCCAGGTGACAACTGAAAGCTTTCAATGCCAAGATCGCAATCAAGTTGTTCATATCTCGGAGTTAAGCGAGAAAAGTAGGTCATTGGTATTTGTTATCTAGCGGATGAACTAGCGACATTAATAATGTTAATGTTCTGAACTATACTACATTAGTTTTAGTATATACGAAACCCGAAACACGTGTCTAATATTTTATGTAAAGAATCTGTGTACAAAATTTCATAACTGTGTCATGAAAAATCACAAAGTTATAAGCTTATGTTACCTACTTGTCCACAGAAATACATAGTCACCGGGCCATACGGGCGACTCAAGGGTTATTTTGCCCCCGTACCCATCTGTGCGCAAGCTAATGCCCGCTATGACTTGCCATAACCTGTGTTGTACTTAATGTCGGTGGTGTCCAACTTGTAACCTTTATTAAATATTTTTGAAAATATAACATGGTGTAAAAATTATTGGAATCGATTCAGTTACTGATTCTGAATAAACTATATTTAGGTTTCGCATTTACTACAAGAAAAGACGAGGAAAGAGAGTAAACTACTGATAGGGTGACGAATAGAGAAATGCAAGCCTATTGCCAACGGGGCACCTAAAATCCTATCATGAGCGGGCCCTATCATGACAAGTTAAAACGTCAGTCATGCGGGCGAGATGAGAAATTTGAAAGAGGGATGGAGCTGTACACTTTATGTAGCTCGGTCCCTTTAACAGTTCAGTTTAGGTTGTAAAATGAGCGAGTCCTTTTTCACTCACCTATCGTCAACATCGAGCATGGTTTAAAAGCTTGTTACTTCATCTAACGCAATACAACGCGATGTTTGACGAAAGGCAACGCGAAAAAAGAGAGATAACGTCTGAAAAGTCTGTGAGCCTTCGGTAATTCCGTGATTTACTCAAATATTTTAGAAAACTTTTTCCAGGAAATACGTGTTTTTTTAGACTCTTAAAAGAAAAAAGTTGTCATCATTTAGAATCTTGATTAAATTTGCAAGGCCTCTATTGTTACACGTTTTTTACTTTTTTAATTTTGAGTAAATTATGAAGTTTCAAAGTTCATGCAAAATAGCAGATTTTCAGAGGTGTTTACTGGATTCGTTTTACACAAATTTATAAATTGATTTCAATAGAAGCCTAGAATAATATCGACAAAATACTGTATTTCAGCAATTCTATGAAAAACAGTGAAAAGAGTTTGTAATAGGACCTCTGAGCTTAAACATTTTTAGTTGGACCATCCAAATATCGATCAGTTTGGTACATATCTGTCGGTAGTAACTTTAGGTCCTTTTTTTTAAAGACATCATTAAAAAAACTTTTATCACTCTGTGTAAAGCCCGATGAAGTATTAGACTTGTACTGACTAAAACTCACCTGTGTTCCTTTTGTTTCCCCTTTTAGCGTCTACGGTAACTCCTTCGAACAATCCGCAGCCCTGACAGGCGTCTTAGCTGGCTCCATCAATTTTGCTGACATCTATATCTATCCTGTGTTACTTCAGTTGCCCTCGGCATTCTAGAGTCGAGGTGAATCTTTCGAACAATCCCGCTGTCCAGACTGTAGGTAGGTAATTACATTATTAATTTGTAGATATCGTTTTTGCCTCTATTGTTGGTTTGTAAATTTTTTGGAGCCTCTTTTGAATATATTTCGAGCGTAATCGTGAGCATGGACAAATATAGTTTTTTTTGTTTTTGAGTTGGAAAATCATCTGGCTCTTTCTGCGAGAAGCTAAGGGAGGTTGTGTCAGACTTTTACTTTTTTCTTTTCATTTTTCAGTTGCCCTCTACGTTTCAGGGCCCAGGCAATTCTTTCAAGCAATTCCGCAAAACAAATACGCCTGAGAATGTCATTCAACACCTATCCCGCCAAGTTACACCTCTAAAACATTGTCAGTCTTCGTAGCTCACGGGCCCCGCCATAGTCAATACAAAGAGGTAGTAAGTAGATTTGCGGGGCCCCCACAAGCGCCGCCCCGCGGCTCCGTCCGCTCTTATTCAATTACTGCATTTTCTACGCATTCGATAAAATATAGCTCTTTGAGAAGAAGCTCCTTGGAAGTGCTTCAATAATACCTGTTTGCGTAGGTAATGGTGCTATGTGCCAGTTTGAGGGGAATAGTGAGCTGGTTCTGTCTTATCATGAGATAAGGCATAGTTAGCGCAGTGATTTAGCGAGAGTTAACTTTTGCGCTACATGTCCCCAAGGACCAAATATTTGTATGGCTTAAGACGGTGTTTCTGGTCTGTGTATGGGAATTAATGGTGTTATGTGCCGGTGTGAGGGGAATAGGGAGCTAGTTCTGTCTCATCATGAGATAAGGCATAGTTAGCACATGGTTGAGCGAGAGTTAACTGTTGCGCTGCATGTCCACCAAATATTTCTATGGCCTAAAGACTATGTTAGGCCATGCTCCGGAGCGAGGAGGAGTGGCAGGCGGTCGCCTCCTTCTGCGAAGCAGTAATGCTAGCTAAGGAGGCAGCCGATCGCGTGAGGCAACGGTTCTTACGCTCCAACCGCCGCTGGGATTCCGATCCCGATTTCCGGCCACCGTAGGCGCGGGCTTGCAGACGCCGAGCAATGGGTGGCTCGCCGTCTGACCGTCCGGTAACCGTCCGGACCGAGCCCAAGTCGTCGACGGCGCGTATTGTTCCACGCGCGCCTCAAGGAGATGTCAGCAAATCGTAGGGGCCGCAGGGTCGAAGCCTACTGGGGCCACGGGTAGTGTGAAAGCGGAACCCGGGGCCCTGGGACGAAGGCAACGAAGGAACAGGAGTGGGTTTTTAGTCAGTAAGAGTCTGACACTATCTCCCGCTCCGCCCAAGAGCGGGGATGTCATTAAGATGATTTTCCCTCCCAATAAAAAAAAAAAAACCCTTATAGGATCACTTTGTTGTCCGTCTGTCTGTTTGCTAAAACCCTTATCTCGGGAACGCATCGAGGTATCGAGTTGAAATTCAACCCAACCCAAGGAGACGTCTGTGGTCCCTTGAAGCTGTGAAAAAATCAAACTTCTAAGTTAACGAAAAAAAAGATACGGCTGTTTATGTCGCATAAAACTTATATTTCGACACTCTCGAGTGAATAAAAATTCATAGTGTACTTCCCGTTGACCCAGAATTCTGAAATTTGGCATAAAGCAAGGCTACCATAGCAGCTATAGGAATAAATCTTAAATATTTTTGCAATTTGGAAAAATCTTCGAGACTCCATTCGGAAATTGAACTATTTACATAGTTAAGTTAGTACGGAACCCTCAAGGCGTGTGTCTGACTCGCACGTCGGTTAGAAGTTTGTAATTTTTTTTTTTGTTAAAAATGTTTTATTTAATGACACAAACTAAAACTTGACTGCGATCCCACCTGATGGTAAGCAGTGATGCAATCGTTGATGGTGAAGCGCACACGTCTATTAACAACCTAAGTATTCACTCTAGCCTTGAAGACACCTACATTATAATCGGAGGGGAATACCGTAACAATTTGTTCCAGCAATTTGTTTCCTTTTTTTAAGATTTAGGTTACCTTTGCCTCAGGCATGAGAAAGCATAGATGAAGCAAAGCCTTTGGTATTGAGACACAACAATTATTATTCTAGAGATAGGAAGAACTTTACTAATATAGATAACTTTTTGAATCAATACAGCATATTATCCAAACATTTCTAAATCTAATTAATAAGCACTTTATTTAATTAAAAGATATTGTGAATAGTAAATGTAATTTCTACCAATAAATATGTTTATCTGTTAGTGCCAAAAAATGTAGTATTAGCATAGTCGGCCTTATAATGTTCCCACTGCTGGGACTCAGGCCTCCTCTCTAGGAGAGGGAATGAACCGTAATCCACCATGCGGGCCCAGTGCGGATTGGTGAATGTCATATGTTTTCGAATTTTTGGTTCTAGGACATGCCGGTTTCCTCACGATGTTTTCCTTCACCGTTTTGAGAGCAGTGGTGAAGTATATAAGGTCCCATTAAAATAGTGGGTCAAATTTTAACACAGCGTTCAGTACGTCTAACCAAACATATCCAAGAAAAAAAAATCAGTTTTTAAAATATTTTTATTTTGACCTATATAAAATAATAAATGGCACTCAAGAATAAACACATCCAATAAGGGTAGGTACTTAAACTCGCGCCTCGCGCCGCGCGTCGCGCGCTTAGTTCATTGAACCCCGAGCGAACGTCTAATTACCTACGCTACTCAATCGTAATAGTTACTTTCAGTTGTCTACACACCGCATTTTTAGGATAGTGTTGCTAGTCTGGATAAGTAGAAGATAGTAAGTACGCGCAACTCAAGAACAGGCTACCATCGAGTGTGTTTAAACTTTCCTCGAACACACATGATTATGAACCTTCTAGGTGCCTAAGAAAAGATTCTAATTTCCCAACACACTTTACCAGGCTTTGGACTGTCTAATTGCGTGCTGAACTGTTATCAAGGTATCAAAGCTATTGCAGTATGTAAGTTGTAAATAAAGCAGTGGAAACAGTGTACTGATATGAATCATTTTTGATTATTTTAAAGTTCGATAACAGTTAAACACTGATTCAGGCGTGTTTAAAAATCAGAATCAGCCCTATTTACAGTAATTAATTGAAATACTACTTACTCTACGCCGGTAGGTTTAGATTAATTGTTGAACATGCCTACTCTTTTGTTCAATGCACTTGCGGGCGCGTTTAATTATGTGTCTTTTCACTTTTAAAAGAGTGTCTTCACTTTTAGTTCCTGCACACGAGTGTAATGATACGGGTGGGGGCCTTCATCACGAAGGAGTTTCCACACGTAAAAATCACTGACATTTAATACACTACCAGCATCGGCCGTGCTCGCCGTGGGGTGTCGTCTAAAGTCTAAAATGTCTTCTTTAAGATGCACTGCATAGCGCGGTCTTCCTGCGTCAACCGCTGGTGGCATGAAGGTGCCTTAATCACGATGGCGCTGTCAATCAGGATGCTGCCCAGGATTGTCTCAAGGCTCGGCCGCCTTCCAAATCTTTCATGGTAAAGGATTTGGGCTTGTCGTATGCTATTTCCAAGTTTTTTTGATTGGTGTACGCGTAATAAGGCATTGTTGTCGATTGTGATAACTATCTAGGTACGTAATAACACTCACACACTTACATTCGACGTTCGCGAAACATGTTACCGTCTCGGTTGCACGACGAAAACTGAAATTGCGTCATCATTGTCATTTACGGCAAGCGCGCGACGCGGGCGCCTGCGAGAGGCTATGTTAGACTGAGAAGGCACGAATTGATCAATGAACGCGGCGGCCGGTGACGTCGCGTAGGTATTTTGTAGTATTATGAGATGTGTTTATGCATCGGGTAACCAACATTTTTAGTAAATTTTCGTTAGCTGTTTTTTTTTTCATTGTAAGTATGTACAGTTTTTTTTTTACGATTGTCTTTATTTTGGTGGTCTGAATGATTTCTAAAAGTTTGTTCATCTATTTTAATGGGACCTTATATAGGTCAAAATAAAAATACTTTAATCACTCTTTTTTTATTTAGGATATGTTTGGTTAGACGTACTGAACGCTGTGTTAAAATTTGACCCACTATTTTAATGGGACCTTATATAAAATTAGCTTCTGCCAGCGGCTTCGCCCGCGTGAAAGAAGGTTTCTCCTAACAAACTTTGGTAGATATTTATAAGATCTACAATTAATTAGAACATTTTATGGTTCTATCTTTTATAGTTTAGGCAACGTACGTAAAATAAGTAACTTTTCTGGTTGACTTTTTACACCTTGTGTCCGAAAAACTCAAATATCTTACGGAACCCTATTTTTTTCAAAAATAAAATATAGCCTATGTTACTTATGGATAATGTAGCTTTCGAATGGTGAAAGAATTTTTAAAATCGGTCCTGTAGTTTTTGAGCCTATTCATTACAAACAAACAAACAAAGTTTTCCTCTTTATAATATTAGTGTAGACAATGTGCAGATAGTTTTAATAGATTTTCTTGTAGCTGACAGTACATTCCTAGTTCCAGAATTTCGAAATATATTTTCTTCCACTGTAAGATACTAACTAAGGGGCTAAGCTCGGAGTTTCCTTACGTGATCACATCATAAATGGAGATATCCGCAGCAGAACCAAGTTTGCGGACATAGCCCGAAGAATCGCCCAGCTTAAGTGGCAGTGGGCAGGCACATTGCTCACAGAACAGATGGTCGATGGGAACGAAAGCTTTTGGAGTGGTGACCACGTACCGGAAGACGCAGCGTTGGGACACCCTACAAAGTGGACCGATGACCTGCATGGTGATGCTCGCGGGATTCCGATGGATGCGGGACGCACAGGACCAGTCGTCATGACGACTGTTTGGGGAGACCTATGTCCTACAGTGGACGTCATTAGGCTAAAATGATGATGATAAGATACTCATCACCATCATCATCATTTCAGCCGAAAGACGTCCACTGTTGGACATAGGCCTCCCCCAAGCGACGCCACAACAACCGATCCTGTGCGTCTTGTATCCACCGCACTCCCGCGGCTCTCACCAGGCTGTCGGTCCACCTTGTGGGAGGCCTTTTAACGCTGCATTTTCCGGTGCGCGATCGCCACTCTAAGATTTCTCTAAAATTTGATTTGATTTATGATCCAGTTTGGGGAGGCCTATGTCCTACAGTGGACGTCTTTATGCTAAAATGATAATGATAAGATACTAGTAGACTTAATTACAAAACAGCATCAAAATAAGTCCGACTCCGCAATAGAACCACATTCGAGTAAAACCACCAACAAATCTCTACTCTCCGAAGATTAACAAAAGGCGGTTCCACTACATCCAATCTACCGTGAACATTTTTATGTTCGTGCTAATTGAGCGCCTTCTACCACAGTATGCGATAAAAGTTATTAATTGGCGACCCACCCCTGGCCGGAAGTTGTAAATACAAGGCTACTATTTCCGTTCAATCGACACGCATCGCGCACACGCCTTTTTACCGGAAACTTTCGAAGACGTATGGGCACACTTTTCGGGGTTCCGTTTTTGAAATAGCGAGAAGATATGCTTTCATAAATTGTGTGTTGAGTTTTTGGCGGGATTTCTTTGAATGAAGTTCAGTGGTTCTTTTAATCATTCGCAATTTGATTGGTAGAGGATATTGTGATGTAAAATTGGTGTAGTTTTATATCTCAAGTGCTTGACAATATGTGGAATCATTGAAACAGGCGTGATCTCAGTAAAATGGAGCTGAGAATTATTATAGTATTGAGTACCACTGCAAAGCTTACCGAGAAAGCTGACCCGATAAATTTACTGCCAAATACTGCAAAAATATTAGAATGTGTTACATCTGCGTTTTATGAAACTCAAAGTAACTTAAAGTGACTGAAAATCTAATACTTTCTAAACTTGATACTAGCTAAATGCACAACACGAGCGAAGTCAAAAAAAAAATATGTTTGTTATTTTTTGGCTTCATGAAGAGAGGAGATTGATCTTATACAGGGTGGAGAGGGGAGAGGGTTGATGAACTGTAACATTGTGTCACAAGGGGTGGAGGAGTTCATAAGTTTCGTGACGTCACATTCCGTCTATATTTACTATACATATCTTATTACTGAAAAAATACAAAGCAGAAATTCCTGGGATAAGTGGCACAATAAAACACAATTAAAATAACCATTTTGTGCCATAGTAAAATCTCTGTTCCATGTCGTGGTCAGGTCAGGAATCACAACACCATAGGCGAGCTTAATTCAAAGTTGAGTTTTCGTCCAGCAAACCATTGAGTGAAAGAGAGTGATTAAAATAAAAAGTACACTAGAAGTTTCATAGATACATTAAGTAAAAAAATATTATTTTGTTATTACAAACCACTATTGAGAGCAGTGGTGGCCGACTGGTACCGGCTTCGACTGACGAGTTGTAGGTCGTGGGTTCAAACCCAGCCAAGCACATTACTTTGTGTAATTTATTTCATCACCACTGCTCTTAAAACGGTGAAGGAAAACATCGTGAGGAAACCGGCATGTCCTAGAACTAAAAATTCAAAAACATGTTACATCCACCAACCCGCACTGGGCCCGCGTGGTGGATTACGGCCCATTCCCTCTCTTAGAGAGGAGGCCTGCGTCCCAGCTGTGGGAACATTATAAGGCCAATTATGCTATTATTATTATTACAAACCAACACTAAAATGTTTTTATAATGCATATATATAGATGTATAAAGTATAAAACCAGATGATTAACAAAATCAATTGGTTTATCAGAAAGCTTTTGCTCACTATACGAAGTAATTATTTAGATTCTGAATTTAGAAAACAATGGAACGCTCTTAGTTCGACTCTAATTTGGGTGAAATAAGTGTAATCCTATGTTATTTAAAGTAATTACTTGTGACTGCCTATAAGGCTGCGTTTGCTTTGATGCGAAGCTGAGCGGAGTGAAGCGAAGAAAAGCAGTGAAAAATGGCAAGTGTTTCAATTGGTACGGATCGGGACAGCGTGGAGTTGAGCTACCCTCCGCTTCGTACTCTCCGCTTGGCATTACAGTCTCCTCGACTCCCTTCTGAGGGCTTAGCCAAGTTGATAATCTACAATAACATTAACGATAGTAGAAAACTTCAAATGTATGGTAATGACATCATCTCAATGTTAAGACACAAGGTCAGAACAAAGGAATCGGAGGCGTTACCGACTGTAGAAAGAGATTCGAAACGAAGCAGTCGTAACTTGGCTAGGCCTGCTGACAGGCTCGGGACTGCGTTTTCATTTGTTTTATTTGAAAGTCCGCTTCACTGAGATTTCGAGCACTATGATTGGCCAATTCACAGTCCGCTCCTGTCCACTCTGCCCAGCTTCGCGTCAGTGAAAACGCACCCTAAGGCTGTGGTGTAGGATATCCTCTAATAAATGTAATTATTTTGGTATCTACCGTGACTATCAATTTGGTAGGGAAATGGGCATTATTTTAGGAGCGGCAATGGCGGAAACAATGATTTGTATAAAGGGCCCTATTAATGCCTCAGGTCAGGACATTATATTTAGTCAAAATATAAAATTATTGTCAAATTTTTGAGACAGGTTTTTATTTCTGAAGCAGATTAAGGCAAAAATATCTCACTGGGTTACTAATTGGCATTGGCAGTGCAGTGGAGCAGTGGTGCCGCGACTTACGAGGTTTAGATTGCGGGTTCAAACCTAGCCAGGCGTATTACTTTGTGTAATTTATGTCATCAATACTGCTCTCAAAACGGTGAAAGAAAACATCGTGAGGAAACCAGCATGTCCGAGAACCAAAAATTCGAGCACATGTGACATCCACCAACCCGCACTGGGCCCGCGTGGTGGATTACGGCCCATTCCCTCTCCTAGAGAGGAGGCTCGAGTCCCAACAGTGGGAATATTCTAAGACTGACTATGCTATTGGCAGTGTAACTATGATATCTGTACAGACGACCTATTGAGAAACTAGCTTTTACCTGCGTGAAAATAGTTTTTTCCATAGAAACTTTGGACCCTGTTTCATCCCCATAGGGGGTGAATTTTAAAAAATTCTCTCTTAGTGATCACTTAAGTTATAAAAAGAAGCCTTTTGCAAGATTTTACGTTCATAGTCCCAGTTCTTTCAGCTGTGTATTGATATGTCAGTCAGTCAGTTTCTCCTTTTATATATAGATTATAATTATTTTGCAAATAGGTTATTAAAAAAAAAACTTTTGCATGTCAATTTTTTCGACAATTTAAATAAGGTGAGGCTGGTGTTTCCTAGCTGAATCCCTGAGAAGAAACACCTAAACAGTCTCACACGTCAGTCTCTTTTAAAGTCCACGCAGCAAACATGTAACTGTCAATTCATTGAGCACCATACTGATTAATGTCTGAGATGGTCTTTCGAGTAAAGAACCAGACAGATTTGAGTGGACCTGTCCAGGCAGAGCAAGTATCTGTCAGTATTCATGTAGCTCAACTTATGACTACTAAGAAGCTCCAATATTCAGATGAATATTTAGCTAGAATAACATCTGCTTTTTTCTTTTGACATATTAAGTAGCACTGTTGAAGTTGTCGCGTAAGTGAGAAATTATCTAATAAATTCGCTTAAATTTCGCTTTCATTTTCGCTGATAATTTGACGTAGCCGATGCTATGATTAAAGTACTGTTGTTCCAATCGCTTACATAAATCAAATATCACTAGTAATATTAAATACGTAAGCACAACAACACATAAACGTAAATTTCAATTATTTGTTTTAATCGTTCATGTATCGCCGGTTGCATCGTGCTCTAGTGTAGCCTCAGCCTAACTTGTGGTCGGCTTCCAGTATAACTGGTAACAGCTAAATACTAGCATGAAGCATTATATGAAGCGACTGTCTATCTGATCTCCGTAAGCCAGTAATTGGACAACACAATTACCTTGGCAAGTCTAGTGCCAGATTTCCTGGTTTCTAGCTATCCATAACGTCTGACAAAGATCGATGCACAGATAAATCTTAATACATTAAGATTCTAACCTATCCATAAACCGATCTCGACAAGCATTGCTTAACCTTAATAATCGAGTCAGATTAGTTAACCATGAGAAAATTAGAAAAAATAAGAAAAATATTTATTTGTAAACAATAAAATAAAAGAAAAATGTTAACTAATATATAATAACTTATAATAAAAAATATAATAGGATCTACCACGAGCTCTCAACGCAATCTTTTTGACAACCTAAACTGAACTGTTATCACCCCACCACACCTACACATCCACCCCTCTTTCCCACTCGCGCACTTGATATTTTAACACGTCATGATAATGCCCCTGACACGTTCGGAAACCAGACTCCGATAATAATAATCTTTATTCCATCTTTTATACAAAAAAGTTACACATAACAGCCACAAGTCAATCTGAAACAAATAATTATGCTAGTGCCCAAGGAATAACTATAATTAACTTATCAATGGTTAAAAACAAAAGGAAAATTGACTTTATTAACCTAATGTATAATTAGCGACTTGTCCGAGCTAGGTTTAAAAAACCTGTGTTTCGAGTCATCACTTACAAGACTATCACTACGGGTGCATGTATACAGAAATTACAGAATAACAACTTACAAACTAAACCTACAATCATACTAAAACTTCCAATAGTTTCTCTGTGTCTGTTTTGTTATGATTCAGTAGATACTCCGATAGATAGATATAATAACAAAAAGAAAAACATAAAAAGACATATCGCTGGCCCCGGGCAATAAAGCGGTAATATCAAAAATCAGTTTTTACAGGAGAAATAAAAGAAGCTAATTTGTTTATAGTGCAGCGTACAGTGATCCAAAACAGGCGTGCAAAACGTCAAATGAAAGCTATTTTTTTTACCTATTTAACCTTTTAAAAATAATTGTATTGGTATAAATATTTAATGAAATAATTGAAAAAATATATAATACAAATTATAGACGCTATTGTTGCAATTGCAACATCTTTAATGACTTTATAAATACATCAACCACTGAGATTCAGGACCATAAGAATATAATACGACGTATTTTCCGCTTTAGATCTCGAGCGTACTAGCCGATTACCACCTTCTTCAGGGAAATTTTATAGCCAAAGCTTAGCTGTATCATCGGTTAAATTTATTACTGTTACTCTTTGTTTAGAAATGTAGTGTAAAGATGTTCACCGGTTTTTTGTGTTATGGTTCATAGAGTAATGCAATAAAACATTTTTAGTCGTAAGATAATTTTTCATGCAATAAAGCTGTTATTGTCATTTATTTTAAAGAAATATTAATTTTAAAAAATTGAAAAAAATAAGAGTGATAGACTGATACTCAGAGAAGCCAAAAATCAAATAACATTAAAAAGGGCGTAACCAGCGTTTACCGCTATATTGCCCGGGGCCAGCGATATGAGAAGCCAAAAAGACTCCTATCTCAACAAATTTAGAAAAAAAAAATGAAGTAAACAATAATAAAATAGAAAATACTTTCCCGGCTAAAATATCGTTAGCCACCTGGCTTTTAGAGGCTCAGGAGTCAAGAGGAATACTTTCTTTGATCTGGTCGTAAGAGGGAGCTGTGTCAGCCACTGGAGTCGGAAATCAGTGTAATGGATGGGGATAGCGTAGGGCTGTCTCACAACGGTATGAAGATAGTGGATCAAAATGGATATCCTTTTTTGGTGATCGATTAAAAATGTAGTAGTAATTTTAGGCGGGATTTTTTCGTGTGAAGATTTATAGATTTAAGAATTATTTTCTAATTGACTCCTTGTCGATGTCGTGATGTAGTTTAGTGTAGTTTTGTGTTTCAACTGTCTACATAACTGCCCCCCTAGCCAAGTTACGATCGTTTCGCTTGCGTCGAACTCGAACTCGTGGAGTAGGCCACGCCTCCGATTCCTTTCTTCTCACGCTGTGGCCTTTGGCTGTTGGCGTTCGATGCAAACGAAACGATCGTAACTTGGCTAGGGGGTTGGACAATATAGAATCATTGAAATAGGCCCAAACTCTGTAAAATGGTTCTACTGATTTTATTATAGTATTGATAAACCTCAAGGAAGCTCACCGAAAAGGCAGACTCGATACATTTTCTGCCAAACACTGCAAAAATATTAGATTGTGTTCCATCCGCATTCTAATGGTAAACATAGATAATGGATGAATGCACAAAATGTAAGAAGACAAAATAAAAATAAAAGATGTAATACTAAACAATAATAATATAAAAGCAAAATCTGCTTTAAAACGTTAAGTGCTTTTTTTAAAATTTGCTTTGGAATACTAAAAATTGATTTCAATGTAAAATCTGATATTATAAGAAAGTAAACAACAACAATACGGGGCGCTAGGCGTGGGCGCGGGCCCTCGCCTACGGCCTCACAACCAAAGAGGCCTCGCGAGCTTAATTTTAATTTCTCGTACCTATTATTAAAAATCACAAGTTTTTATAAATTAATATATATTTATATCATTATCTACTTCTTATTGACAAAATTGGAAATTTTCAGTGTTGGTAAAGCGCAGAAAATCGTATCGTATACACTCATTTGTCATACTAAAACATAAACTCATAATTTTGTTAGTCAAAATCATCATTAGGGATAAATTTCATATCCATAATAATTAAAAAGCAGAACTATCACATCACAGAAAAGAATCACAGTCAGAATTATCTTTTGGCGTTTTGGTTTTTAGTCATTAAAAGACAGATCTTTCATATCTCAGAAAGTTTTTAACACTTTATTAGAAGCGACAAGAAATATGTAACCAAGATATATGTAACTCATAATATGATTTAAAAGAGTGTCCATGGAGTTTCTTACACGTTCTCCATAGAGATCTACGCTTTGGAACGTGCAATTTACCTTCACTTGTTTTTTTTTTTGGCTGACCGACATTTTGACAATTCAAAAGTGCCTGTAATTAGTCTTTTGAAGAAAAATCAGAAATCAGACTAATTACAGGCCTGTAAAAGTGCCTGTAATTAGTCTGATTTCTGATTTGAAAAAAGGCCTCGCTAATGCGCCTTGTCCCACGCCTTGACTAGTCTACGCTACGCCTCTAAACAAAATTAACCTATTATGCTTTTATTTAGCGGAATTAACTTCCTCAAAACTACACCTTTTGTATTTTGACAGGTCTCAAATTTAATCAGGGTCTAACCGACTATGAAACATCTCACCACCTCTTTAAGTTGACCGGAATCATCAACATTCTTGAAGTAGCCATATTTATTCCACCAAAGACTAGGATTATTTTGATTTTCGCAGCACATCTTATTCGAACTTCTCTCTCAATACGACTCTGGTATTGCCTGTAAGAAAGAAAATAAATTCATAGTAGTCATAGTAATAATAATAAAGTCATAGTCATAGTAGTCATAATAATTTATTGGTAAGGGATTCTTACAAGTCATATACAGAATGTTAAATTATACTTAGTCAACAAATTAATGATTACATAACAATGTCTAATAATAAAAAACGTCAAACAAATAAAAAAAAATACAAGAAAAATACATAAATCGAAGTCAAATTACAAATAAAAAACAATCGTATTAAAAGTCACAATAATTTTTAGTCCAAATTGATATTCGCGTCAAAGTTAAATTAAATTAAATCATAAATTCGTCAAAAGAATAAAAAGCTTGCTCGATAAGCCATTTTTCAAACGAGCTTTATCGAGCTGGAGCGTAGCCAGCCCTATGACTTTCCCGCGCCTGTGGCTAATAGATAACCATTACTGGCCACTTGTCCCAGAAAATCACGCAACTCCAGATAAACGGCGATATCTTACACATTTTGCCAAACGCGCACTCAGGATATGGGCCTTTGTCGCCATATGTATGAGTATGCACGTTTGCGAAATACGCGTTAAATATTTTTTTTATTCTTGATAGGTCCGCGCTGGACCGCTATCTCACCTGATGGAACGCGCTTAAATGCATCAAGTAGGTTTGTAGTCTTTATTTTTTTAAGGTGGAGGGAGAGGGCGTGACAGAATTTTACTGACTAAAACCTAACTATAATAATAAATAATAATAAACATTTTATTTTCAGGCAACAGAGGCCCATAGACAAAATACATAAAATAATCTTATACAATAATAAACTAATACATATTACAATAACAAAACCTATTGACCTATAACTAGCAAACCCGGCGAACTCCGTTTCGCCACCACATGGCTTCGTTTTATGTAACATTTCGTTTGGTGATTAAAAGAAGTTTTTTTTTTTGCTATAAACCTCAAAGAGCCCGAGACCTTTCTAACGAATGCAAAACTGTTGAAATCGGTTCGTGCGTTCTGGAGTTATAGCGTCAGGAAGGAAAACCCGACTTATTTTTATATAGTAGATTATACACGAAATGTGGTCGGCGTCGTGTTGCGCTGCGTGGTATCGCATACCTAACCGTCCTCAGAAACGTCGGTATACGACACCTTTCGGTCAGTCCTCTTTTAAGAATGGCTGTAGCTGTTGGGTTGAAACTCATAGCATGAACGACTTGAAATTGACGTCGTGGCGCGCTTCCAACCTTAAGACCCTCCGAGTCCAGTTGGTCTTTACTTTCAAATACTCCACGACTTCCTCAACCTTCCCTATGCTTTACCTATTTTCTTCAGTTGCCATTTGAATTATAGGACCACGGTTTTCCTTACAGAAATATCCCGTGACCTTAGCGGGCATCGGCCCCGCTGAGCCCAATTGGATGTTTTGTTATGTAGGCTAGTGACGAAATATATATAAATACATTATGTTTTTATCGTAGGAAATCATCAAATAACTTACAAAGGGCAACTGAATTAGCCTTTTTATTCCAAGACTATGGTGACAATGGTGATACTTCATCATCATCATCATCTTCCTGCCCTTGTCCCATCTTATTTGGGGTCGGCGCAACACGTTTTTTTACTATGGTGATACTTACGCGATAAAAAATGGTGCGAAACAAGAAATCATTCTAGACAGGTGAGCTCTACGGGCAGGGCACATTGCTCGCAGAACGGATGGCCGTTGGGGCCGAAAGGTTCTGGAGTGGCGACCGCGTACCGGAAGACGCAGTGTTGGAAGACCCCTTACAAGGTGGTTCGATGACCTGGTGAAGGTTGCGGGAATCCGATGGATGCGAGACGCACAGGACCGTTCTTTGTGGCGAGTTTTGGGGGAGGCCGATGTCCAGCAGTGGACGTCTATCGGCTGAAATCATGATGATGAGCTCTACGAAGCTTCGCGAGTTGAGGTGTCTTTCTAGGGGATAGAATATACGAGTATATTAACAAATTAAGGGGCTAAGCTTAAACAGACATTATTACATTGACATAACATTCACAATTTCACTCAAACGAATTGCGATCGATCGGTAGTATTATCAACCATGAATGACTTTACTCAGTTCCTTACCTGTTTCTCTTTCACAATAATTCACATTCGCCGCGCGAATTAATAGACCTACTGACCAATTAGTAATCTGTATTCGGAAATGTTTCTTTTCGTTCAGTAAGAAGATACGGTTCCCATTCGTTCATCGTTCGTGAACTACACAATATTACCTTGCATGTTA
Organism: Mythimna vitellina; assembly: GCA_949316375.1. Taxonomy (NCBI): domain Eukaryota; kingdom Metazoa; phylum Arthropoda; class Insecta; order Lepidoptera; family Noctuidae; genus Mythimna; species Mythimna vitellina. The sequence continues at coordinate 14,547,888 of OX438702.1, read as the reverse complement.
ACTACTGTTAGGTTTAATTAAAAACAAAAATAATCGTTTATTTTATTGGCAACATTTGTAAAATGATTAAATAAGTGCAGATAAGTTTTATTGTAATGGCAACACCGTAAACTGGCATTTGAAAAAAAGACGCGGCAACGCTCTTTCAGTTCCGGCGGTCATGGGGGAAAGACGTGCTCTGGACCTGAGTTGAGTGTCGGTGGAGATATATGGTGATCTACGGTAATATTACAGGTAAATTAATGTTAATCATGAATGATTGTAATTATTGTTATGGAAGGAATAAAAGATGTGGTTGTGTAGCGTATATTATTTGGTTTTATAGTACAATGAATTTAAAATGAATTCGTAAAGTATTTCAGTGTTTTCTATTATTTATTCTATCCCCTATATTCGATATATGCAGCTTAAATAGATAAATTTATAGTTACCTACGAAGCGTTAGAAGGAGATTCTAACACTACGTTACAGCAATCTGTACCCGGCTTAAGTTCCAGTGATGTGCCAGCTAACCAAGCAAGCACCGGTTATCAGCGAGCTCACTCTGATTACGGAAATGAGATTTTTGTCTACCCTCCGCCGAGGAACGAAGCCATTTAACATACCCTAACAACCTATTATTACACAGACTGAACATTTTAATTTGTAGGCATCTCGTGCTACCCTTTGGATAGGGGGTTCAAATTGTATGTCAATCACCAAGAACGGTAACTGAGAGACTTTCATGTGTATCAGTCTTGATTTTTCTTTTTTTTCTTACCAGTTATTGGCAACCTGTATATAAATTACATAAAGCATGATATAAATCCTGAAAAGTTCAGGGCTCAGCACTGGCTCGGTGTTAGAGATGGATCGAGGAAGCCTCATTTGGCCAGAAAATTTCAGCAGCAGCCAACTTGGGTCTGAAATAATGATAGTGTATAATAATAGTTACATAAAAGCTTCAATTGATTATCATAATGAAAGTGAAAGATGAGGATGAAGGTTTAAAAAAAAATACATCAAAAACTTCACCGACAAACTTCGAACAATAAATAATGATTAAAAACAATATCACCATAAAAGCAGCATAACTATCGATATAACTTTACAATAACATTGGAGTGCCAGAGGGGTGGAGCGGGGTGGCGGAAGGGGTGCGACGCTCATTTCTCAGGTTCGACTCCAGTATTGATATTGCACCGTATTACGTGCCAAAAGCTTCTGGCATCCATAGACCTGATAATGTATAGACAGGCCTAGGATAGGACATTCATTGAAATCATTTTTAGAAATATATGAGTACTAGCCTGGTCATATGAATTACTTTAGTGTCCGAACTTAATTTAATTTATTAATCAATCTATTTTCAATTTTATCTGTTGTATTGTAATATAATTTTATTTATTAATGATAACTATTCTGTATATTTTTTAGCATAATATTAATTACATAATTATGTAAAACCGAATATAGTTCATGTTGTGTTAGCTTATAATTAATTGCTACACTAATGGATATCAGTTTCGTTTTAATTCGATAAACACCGCCACGAGAAGCTAGAAGCGGCCACAAGCCACTTGTGGCTGGTGGCTGCTAAAAATATCGCATCGTCGCTTTCCATCAGGTGAGATAGCGGTCAAGCGCGAACCTATCAAGAATAAAAAAAAAAACCAAAATCGGAAATATGTGTATCAGCAGCGAACTGTAAATTGTTCCATAGTCTTTGGAAGCTGTAATATCTTCTTCGCTCGTGTTGATCGGCGGGTAATATTTGTTTAATCTGCAGGCAGCGGCGACATCCAGCCGCCGAGTCTTGCCGCATAATCTAAGCGCTATATTTAACATCTAGACCGGCATTGACTTCGGTTATAGCACAAATATTAATCGGGAACAGTTGCCAGATTTACACTGAAAATTTCGGGTGATTAATTTTGTTGGTTATTTCGAAAAGTTAATTCGATATTTTAAGGTTTTTTTAGTTGGGAAATCATATATTTATTTATTTATTTAAAACTTTATGCACTAATGAAACATTGTACAAAAGCGGACTTAATGCCTAACAATAATGACTAATAATAAAAATGATAATGATCATATAATGACTTCTCTCGCTCTAGGGTGGAGCGAGAAGGCGTATCAGACTTTTTATTGACGAAAAACCACACCTATCTATCTCTTGAGTTGCCCTTTGCGTTCTAGGCAAATATCCCTTTCATACCCCATGGCTCTAGCAGGTATCGGCCCTGCTGGACCCCTACGGTTTGTTGACAATTAGATAAGTAGGGTAAAACCTGGATAGATGCCCCGAGTACCTATACTTATAGATCCCTTGGTTGTAACTACATTACTCAACAAATTTTAACGTTTTGAAATTATCTGAGTCTTTATTATTTATTCATTATTTCTTACTATAAATACAAATCGAATTCAAAAATTATAGTTTTTCATCACATCTCCGTTTTCAAAAAAAAAGTGCTTGGAGAAATTACGTTTGTTGTATTAATTCCTATTTTTAAATAATGAACTGTTAAGTTTTTCTTTAAGACAAACTGGCTCTTCTTTTATAATGTAAGTTGGCAACACTGATCAACGACTGACGAAATTAAAAAAACACAAATAGTAACACTAGTAAAGTTTCTAATTATATTCATAATTCAATCATGATTTGAAAGACACCTAGCGCTATCCAGCGTCCAATAATTCATTTTGCGGTCCACTTGCCCTACTACCCCCTCCCCTTCGCCGTAGGTGTGGGCTTGCGAACGGCGAGCAATGGGTAACTCACAGACCGGTAACCGTCCGGACCGAGCCCGCTTCGTCGACGGCGCGTATTGTCCACGCCCGCCTCAAGGAGATGTCAACCGTAGGGGCCTAGCAAGGTCGAAACCTACTAGGGCCATGGGTTCGCTTCTGAACGGAAAACCCGAGGTCCTGGAATACAAGGCATAGAAGGAACATTTGAGTGGGTTTTAGTGAGTAAAAGTCTGACATGCCCTTGCGCTCCGCCCTAGAGCGAGATAAGTAATTGGATGATTTCCAACCCAAAAACCCCGATTGCACCAGTAGAGTTACGTTTTTTGTATGCGCTTGTAGATGTAAATAAATTGTTATTAATGATTAAAAGTTTTTAATTATTGAGTAATGTATGGATATGATTAAGTACCAACAAACCAACTGTAGAAATGCAAAACGAAAAAAAAACGAATAAAAATTCCAAAGACAAAAAATTTTGCTCACGTAAAAAAAAATATTAGACGCGAATGCAACAGTCCCAGGGGAAATTAATGCAACCAGTTAGCCAGGTCACTCGAAGATGTGACGTAACCAGCAGGTATGTAGGTTATAGTCAGAAAAAAAACTGAAAAAACTTAAAACATTTGGGTAAATGTTGCGGTTTTATTTTTGAGTTGGCTGATGTAAATTAAGCAGTGACGAATGATGTAACTTGTTAGGGTTCCGTACCTTAAAAGGAAGAAACGGGGCAAGTGCGATTTGGACTCGCGCTCTAAGGGCTCCGTACAAATTTGAAAGGTAAATTGCGGTTTACGATTTATGACGTATAAAAAAAAACTACTTACTAGATCTCGTTTAATCTAATTTTCGGTGGGAGTTTGCATAGTAATGTACATCATATATATTTTTTTTTTAGTTTTATCATTCTATTATTTTAGGAGCCACAGCGGGGGGGTCACTTTGGAAGTGTCTCTCGCGCAAACTATTCGATTTGAAATTAAAACCATATACTCAGATCTACGGTCCCTTGAAGTTGTGAAAAAATCAAACTTCTGAATTAACGTTTACGTCGCAAAAAACGTATATTTCGACACTCTCAAGGGAATCAAAATTCATAGAGTACTTCCCATTGACCACGTAAGGGTGGATACTCGCCGTTCGTTCCCCTTTTCTTTCATATTACTCCTCACACAATCCTCCATCTTTTCTTTGGCCTCCCTCCATTCATCTACAAGTATACTAAGAAGTCTTTTAGTAATATGCACTTCATCCCTCCTCTTCACATGACCATACCAAGACAACCGATTTTCTTTCAACTTTTCACTCACTGTTGCCGCCTTTAAACTTCCTCTAATATACTCATTTCTCACTTTATCCATTCTTGTCACACCACACATCCACCTCAACATTCTCACCTCCGCTACATGCAATATTTTTTCATCCATCTTTTTTACAGCCCAAAATTCTGATCCATACAGTATGACAGGTTTTTCACGGATTTATGGTCTACCCGAGTTCCAAGTATCGAAGAAATCTATTCAGCCATTCGAGGGTGAAAAAATAACAAACATAGACACTGGGTAGTGTGAAAACGAAACCCGGGGCCCTGGGACGAAGGCAACGAAGGACCGGGGTGGGGTTTTTTAGTCAGTAAAAATCTGACACTATCTCTCGCTCCGCCCAAGAGCGAGATTTGTCATTAGATAATTTCCCCACCTAAAAAAAAAACATAGACACAGACACTCAGAAATTTTCGCCTTTATAATATTAGTGTGACTAGGGGCGTATATATTAAAATAAAGAAAGTAGGTGCGGAATAAAATTACAACTGCCACCAGAACCGTAAATCATTGAATACTGCCATCTAGCTGTATACAGCTTCACATCAGCATAAAAATCAACGATTAAATGAATCCCATACTAAATTCATTTTCTAAAGAAAATCAGCAAATTGCGTCGCGTTCCACTCAGAAATAACGCAAACATTACTCGTTCTCCTCGCGTATATGGACCAACAATATAATGTTATTAGAGAAAAATCTGAACCGACTCGGAGCATGTAACAGGGCTTAAGGTGTTTTGCTATGAGAGATGTACGAGTTTCCTAAGCGGTGCGAGGATGTGTAGCAGAGCTGTTTTTCATTTTTTGATAACGTGGTCTCACAATAGGAATCATGACATTATGTCAAAAAAATCATTTATAGGTACTTTTGAACTATCAATAAGTCGGTCATAATAGTAAAAGAAAGAAGTATGCTTTGGAATGTGTTGTATGAAAAAAACAAAATAAAAATAGCATAGCATTAACAAACAGTATTAGCATTTTATATACTCGTATATTAATAGCATTGTATTAGATCTCTATGGAGAACAATGTGCACGAAACTCTATGTACACTCTTTTAAATCATGTTATATATTACAATTATTACGGTTACATATTTCTTATATATACATAGATCGCTCTGCAGGTCCGCTAACCCCGGTGTAAAAATTGTGTGATTGATTTCACTAAAGCTGTGTAAGGAGCTTGCGCCGTGTGAGGAGGCGTAACGAAGCTGTGATATAGTGCGAGGTTCTTGGAGACAGTAGAAGGTAGCTTCGGTGTGTAACTACTCACTTGAGTCCCTCGCAAAAATCCGTCGAACAAATTTCACACTCGCATCCCTCGCACACATCTCACACTATTTTGTAAGTCCAATTAACAATTCTTTCTTTTACACAGAATTGCGGCCAGCCGCGCTAAGAAAATGAGTGATCTGATTGGTGTATTTTTACCTCGCTTACTTCTTAGCTGCCTCGCAAAACTCTTGTGAAAAAGCACCCTTAGAAGACGGCGTTATTAAATTGGCAAGGACGTGTCGACACTCGCAGTAGCAGCTCTATTCAGATTCCGTAGAATAATATCTTAGAATTACACATTCATGATTTTTTTTGACTTTACGTTTTGTTTTTCAGGTTTATTTTGTTGTAGTGTAGAGGGGTTAAAGTAAGTAAGGTCCTATACCTACCCTATAAATAATAATAATAATAATAAAAGCCTTTATTCGCTGACCATATAACAGTTTTTATTTATACTACTTATATAAAAACAAATTCTTAATCTAATCTTAAAATATATAATTTTCTTTTTTTTGGCGACCACTTAGTCAGGTTGTCTTTTGACATAGGCCTCCCCCATTTCCTTCCGGTTATCTCTGCCACGAGCTATCCTCCTCCATCCTTTCGGCAGATCATCCTCCCATCTTTTGATTTGACATCCTTTCAGTCTTTTTCCATTTCTAGGGTACCATTCCATTATGTCCTTCGTCCATGGGACATGGGAGGATACATATGTTATGCAATTTTCTCTTGATAGACATTGGTATCGTTTCGTTTTTAACAATTTCTTTTAGTGACCAATACCGCTTCCAAGTGTTGCTTATTCTTCTATTTATTTCTTTGGAGTGTTGATCTTTTGTTGATATTAGTTGACCTAAATATACATATTCATCTACATATTCAATAACTTCTTGTCCTATTTCGATGTTTTCTCTTGATCCATTCAACTTTATTTTAGTCTTCATTGGGTTCATGGATAGACCTGCTTTCTTGCTTTCGTAATCTAGTTGTTGTAGCATAGTTTGTAATATATCTGGTCTCTCTGCGAATATCACTATGTCGTCAGCAAACCTTAGGTGATTCAAATTTGATCAGTTGATGTTAACTCCAAAATTTTCCCAGTCCAGTTGTCTGAATATATTTTCTAATACTGATGTAAAAAGTTTCGGGGAAAGTGTATCGCCTTGCCTAACGCCTCTCTGAACACTGAATTCTTCGCCTTGCTGTTCAAGTTGGACTGTTGCTGATATATTTCTATATATTTCTTTTATGATTTGTATATATTTTCTTTCTACACCTTGGTTTTCTAGTGTTTTCCAGATATAATTATGACTTAGAGAATCAAAAGCCTTGTTGTAGTCGACGAATGCCATATAATAAGTTGACCATATTTATTCAATTTTTCTATGATCTGCTTCACGACGTGAATGTGATCGATGGTAGAATAGTCGGCGCGAAATCCGGCTTGTTCTATTGGTTGGTTTTCTTCTAGCTGTTTCGTTATTCGCCCAAGTATTATTTTTGAAAAGACCTTTTAAAGATTGGACATTAGACATTGGTCTGTTGTTATTTATTTCATTTTTGTCTCCTTTTTTATGTAGTAAGACAATAGTGGATTTTGTCCATTGAGTCCACAACTTTCATTAATTTTCATAGCATGGTAGTGCATAAAAATATAACTAGCCCACCATCTTCAGAAGTCCGCCATATTGGATTTAATGACGTCACTTAGCTAACCGTGCATTGGCATCCAAACTAAACATAATATAACTGTAAAACAGTTCAATCGGTTCGAAGTTATCCCACCGCTTTTAGGCACGCAATAGGCTGTTTTCCACACTAGTGCAGGAAAGTAAGCGTTCTCTCCCCCACCACAATTTTATTACATTTATCGTATTAAGCCGGGCGCGCGTCGAACCCCACGAGTTGCCGGTCAACCTCCGTTTATTCATTTCGTGACGTGACATTCAAGTGTATTGAAAAAAGGCGTTTGATACACGTGCAGATTTGTCACTGCAGCCCTCGGCTCCATAACACATTCGCCTACGGCTCGTACTAATTCTGCCTCGGTCGCAATGACAAACCTTCTGCACTTGTATCAAAATGTACTATTCCTTCTTTTATTTTATTTCTTCGTAAGGTATTGTCGTAGGTATTGAAAAACGTCGTGTAGGTATGTACACAAGGAACTTTGTCACTGCAGCAATCGGCTTCTTAACACTAACACATTTTTTTTTTTTTTTGTTTTACCCTAACTTTAAAAAAATTGTACCTAAGTGTCAAAATCGATTGTATTACAAACAACACAAAAATGAATTTAGTGACTTCGGTATCGCGGAACCAACCCTCCGCCTTCGACGGAGATATCTTCGAGCCATTTAATAAATTTATGTATTACCAAGTTCAGTTTCGTTTTATATCGCAGTTTAGTCATTCAACTCCCCGGTTACACATTTGTTTATCACTTTATCCGTCTGTTTGTTGATGTCGTAAAAATTCAATCTGGAAATTGCCCGGGTAAGGCTGAGCTCGGACTGGAGGTGAAGTGTGCAGGTCTGCAGGAAAAATAGTAAATAAAAGCTGCACAGAACCAAGGTTAAGCAGCATTGGACGAGTTCGGATGGGAGACTTCTTCATCTTAGCATAGGTATCCATTATCATCACTAAATAGTATCACTATCACTACATAGTACAGAGTATAAAACAAAGTCGCTTCTCTCCGACTGTCTCTATGTATATTTAGATCTTTAAAACTATGATTCAAGATGAATGTTAAGGTACATGTACCTATAGTATTATATATAATTATATTTATATGTATTATAGTATTATGCATAACATAGTAGGGAAACACTGGTAATTTTAGAACATTCTAATTTGATATCGTAAACAAACAAATCTTTTTTACGTTCCGGTAAGTCCGCGATGGTACATATCTATCTCTTAGGGATAACCCACAATAACCATTTTTTATCTTTTACTTTTTACGAGAAATAATGGCCTAACCATTATATGTAAAAAAGTCAGTCGTACGAGCGAAAAAGAGTGATGGAGCTATACAGCCTATATAGCTCCATCCTTTTAACAGTTCGGTTTAGGTCGTAAAATGGATCACGTTATACGCTCGTGGTAGAGCCTCAGTGTGTGAAAAAGGGAAGGTTAAGCTTTTCAGCAATAGATGGCGTTATCTCAAAATCAGCAAATGTTTTGGAACTATTTATAATAATTATTGAATTCTAATGAATTAGAAAAAAACGAAGTTAGGTTCAATCATTTTACCATAACCAGATTTGCAATAGCGTAATGCGCAGTTCGGCATATTTTCACAGAAAATGATTTTCTTTTAGTGCATAGAGCGGATACAAACGCGACTTGACGTATAAGGGTGTCATACTACACTGAGCGACTTATGACCACTAGGTAATAAGTATCGAATTACGATTTTGTTCGCTATTTCCTGTCTATTGGTAGTATATATTTAATGTCTTTGATCCATCTTAAAAGTTTTTTCTTATAGGTCTTTTCTTGGGTTCCCTTGTGAGCAGAGCCTTACACAGTAAAAGCATCGCAACGATCTCCGCGCAGTGACTGTAAGTTGTAAATGAAAAATATATCAACACAATATTGTTTTATTAATTTTGGCCTTACAGCGGCCATTGTTGCTGCAATTTCAGATTACCTACACGAAGACTTTTTATTTCTTCTGTAAAAAAATCTTTTTTTTATTATTGTTAGTCTGGCGTTTGACCACTATGTCACCTAATGATGTAGCCGACGATGGAGCACGTTTGCCTAGAAGTAACCTATTCACTCTTGACTTAAAGACCCCTAGGTTGTAGCTATCAGGAAACACAGACACCGGCAGGGAATTCCACTCTTTGACCGTATGCACAATTAATGTATTCCCAAAACGCTTTGTACGTATGACTGGGATGTCCACCATATACTGGTGGTGCAACGCCGTACGTCTAGTGGCCTGATGATGGCTCTACGTATTACTAAGCATGTATTATCGGGGTAGCCAACTTCTTTTGCCTCCCGATCTACCATTTACTAACAAGACCCTATGAGATGTAATAATTACAAAATCAGTCACACTAATTTTATAGAGGCGAAAGTTGTGTAGTGTAAGTGAGTATGTTTGTTACTCCTTTACGCTCGAATAGCTGTACGGATGTCAACGAAACTTAGAACACGGGTTGCATATGTGTTAGAATAGCGCATAGGATATATTATTTTATCCCGGGACTGTTCCCTTGAGACAATTTTTAGAGTTCCATTGCTGAAAGGGAAAAACGGAACCCTTATAGGACCACTTTGTTGTCCGTCTGTCTGTCTGTCTGTCTGTCAAGACCCTTTATCTCGGAAACACGTGGAGGTATCGAGTTGAAATTAAAACCATATACTCAGATCTGCGATCTGCGATCTCCCTTAAAGCTGTGAAAAAATCAAACTTCTGAGTTACCGAAAAAAAAAGATACAGCCGTATATGTCGGAAAAAACGTGTATTTCGACACTCTCAAGGGAATCAAAATTCATAGGGTACTTCCCGTTGGCCTAGAATCCTGAAATTTGGCTCAAAGCAAGGTCTCATAGCACAAAGATAGGGAAAAATCTGAAAACTGTAAATTTGTAGATACGTCACCAAAAAAAAAAATCTTTTTGCGGTTCGAAAAACATTCTTAACTCAATTCGGAAATTGAACTGTTTTTTTATGTAAGTTTGTACGAAACACTTAGTGCGCGAGTCCGACTCGCACTTGCCCGGTTTTTTTTTTACTTTTACGCGGGCTAAGCCACTGGGAGCAACTAAATTAAAAATAAGATTAGAAGAATGTTCGAATTCAAAAATTTTAGCACAGTGCTTCGAAAAGGATTTGATATGATAAACTTCCACGTATATCATGATTAGATAAAAAAAAAGTTGTAGTGTAGGATTATGCTAAAAACTGGGCAATCGAAGATGAAGAAATCAAGCCGAAGCGAGCTCAAAATTTGAGCAACGAAAGTTAGATTGTCTTTTGACGATTGAATGTAGTAGGGTCATCATAGTCCTTTTGGCTGTTAACTGCTTGTCAAGACTGAATTAAGAGCCGAGGTCAATCGGCAGGCCATTCCTGATGTATTTTCATTTACTTAATCTAAACTTAAAAACCCTCCATATAGCTCAGGAAACCGATTCCAGGTTGTGATTCCACTCCACACCAGCTCAGTTTCCAAATCAAATTAGTTAAGGCCATGAATCTAGAATAGCGTTACAAAACTACGGCTGGTCTGACGTTTTGTTTTTATTGGACTATTGAATAAGGGTTTATGGGTGGGGAAAATAAATAGTCTGGGGGCTGTAAAAGTGATCTTTTGAGGTAGGCAATCATTAAATAACTTATCCCATTTTGCTTGACACGCACTCTTGCTCTACCTTAGAGCGGGAGAAGTCATTGGATGATTTCAACTTAGAAAAAAAGAGGTAAATAAACAGTGGTTACGGTGGTTACTTTTGAAGTATGACAGACCTATGAAAAGAATGGAGATGCAATATTTTTTAATTCTTCTTATAATAACCAGTTTCTCTGGTTATTATTAATACTGAACGCTGCTTCGCTGCAGCAGTGGGCACGGCACATTGCTCGCAGAACAGCAATCGATCGATTGGGACGAAAGCTTCTGGAGTGGTGACCACGTACCGGAAGACGCAGCGTTGAAAGGCCTCCCACAAGGCGGACCGATGACCTGGTGATGGTCACGGAAATCCGATGGATGCGAGATGCACAGGACCGGTCGTTATGGCGACGCTTGGGGGACGCCTATGTCCAATAGTAGACGTCTTTCGGCAGAAATGATGATTATGATGACGCTGCTTCGTTTCGTAAACTGTAGTTATGTTGTTAATAACTATAGTTATCCACGTCAAAATAAATGTAATGTCACTCCTAAAAAGTACGAATAAAAATCAAGTTACACCTTTACACGAGATCAATACACACAAAGCAAATGAAAGTCTTGAAGAAAGAAAAACTCTGTGCATATATTGTGTTGTTTTCAATCAAAGGCATTGGGTGTCGGTGTAGGGTTCCTTACGGTTTTGCCTCACTTCGGTACCCCAATAAACTGTGACAAAGGGTTACGAGGCACGAAACCCAACTCGATGGGTGAACATTTTTCGTTCCGAGAGCGAGAACACGACGTCCCGAAGTATTTATCGTTTGTGAAAAAATGTCCGCTTTTTAAGGGTTAAGCGTTTTGTTTTTGTTGTGAAGTTTTTTTTTTAAAAACTGGTTTATAGTAATAAAATAATATTCCACAACTATCACACAACGCCGTCTATTCCCAAACTAAGCAAAGCTTGTGCTATGAGTACTAGACAACAGATAAATATTCTTATACATATATTTCTAAACTATTATTAATCAAGTTATATATAAATATTAACTATTATTATATAACGAATCAGCATTGCCATTCAGCGTGGCAATGCTGCCAGCGTTCTGGGCACTTTTCCGATTGACGATCGATGTGGACGAATTTTTTGATGCCCTATGAGTTTTTAAATAATAATATGTACAAACGGGTAGAAAACCCGTTTGTACATATTATTATTTTCTGTTTGTTTAATACTTATTTCTAAATACATACATAAATAGATAAGTTACACCTAGCCACAGAACAAATGATCGTGCTCATCACACATTTGTCTTAGGTGAGAATCGAACCCACGATCTCCGGCATAGCAGGCAGGGTCAGGAACCACTAGACCAACAGGCTAGTTAATTATAATCAACGTTTGATTAGGGAATGAAAAATAATGTAAATAGGTATTTTTACAAGCATATAATTAGTTTCAACCATACTTATAAACATCGATAGTTTTATTTGACCCGATGTGTGGCTTGTCTGTTCCAATCTTGCAAATTAAATTTGATCCACTTCCCGGTTACCGATTGAGCTGAAATTTTACATGTATGAGTAAATCAGATGGCAATGCAAATTTATTATGACATGGAGCTGATCTGATGATGGAACCGGGAGGTGGCCATAGGGACTCAGTAGTTAAACGACACAACCTCATTGAGTTTGGGCTCGTATGATTCGTCTTGACATACGTCACTTTGGTACTAGATGGTAAACAGGGTCTGATGATGGAGCTGGAAGATGGCCATAGGAACTCGGTAATAAGCGTAATAAGATTACTCTATCATGTTTGAACTTTTTTTAATGGTCTCAGTAAAAAAAAACCGGAAAATTACCTAGAACCATGTACAAAAGCCGTAAAACTCCACACGTACCCTATTCCATAATTTCACTTGCGTATTTTTTATTAGGTATTAATTGATAAATTATTTCATTCTATAGACGCGTCTACCACATAATACGTCTATTCAAAGAAGTGGTGTTCTAAAATTAAAAGACGCAACTCATGTAAGTACACAAATAATACGTATTTTCATTTTACTTCCATCAAAATGTGTCCTTTTATCTTAGTTAAAGTATATATAATAATGGAAACAAGTCCTTCTTCACTGTGGTAAATCCGGAACTAAATGAGATAAAAACTAACTAAGATAAATAAAAACATAATAAGCAAAAAACGCCGACAAAATAACGTTTCTTGCATGGGAACCCAATTTAATTTTTAGCTTTGTTTTAATCTATTTTTTTTTTTGTAGAGCAAATATGCTGGCTATAAAAATCCACATTCTGTAAAATTTCAACTCTTTACCTCTTACAATTTATGAGATAAAGCTGACAGACGGACGGATGGGCAGATAGTAACAGGGTCCCGTTGTTACCCTCGGGTACGGAACCCAAAAAAATACCTACCTGTATCGTGTTTTTCCACAACATCGTAAAAAACAAGCGAGAAAAACCCCAAAACACTTTTCAACCGTTGACTGCTGTAGCAAGTTTCTCAGGCACTGATCTGGTCCCCCGATGGCACAGTGTCTCATTGATAACTGCCCACATTTGCTCCGGTCTTATCGGAACAGTATCGGCGATCGCGGGTTCTGTAATAAAACCGAACGGTCCACCGACCCTCCACTATGATTATTTTTATCTTTTCGAGTTTTCTGTAGACTTTCTTTTTTCAAGTTTTTTCAAATAAAGAACTGTTTTGAGATTTAAGGTCTGCTCACCTAAATTGGAATATGAGTTTTAATTTTTTTTTTATTTATTTAATCATAATGTACAGTAGTGGTACATAGGTAGACATAATGCAACAAGACATTCTCTACCAGTCAACCTTAGGGTTAAAAGAGACAACACTGTGGTGGGTATGCACAATAAATAAATAATAGATATTACAAATAGAATGAAGTAGGTATTGACTGATTGTATTATTGATTTTTTGTTGTCGTAATTTTATTAGGTAAACGTAGGACTGGCGTAGGAGGTAAAAACCTCGGTCAGAGATTAAGCATTGCCACACAACGTGGCAATGCCGTCAGTCTTTTGGGCGTACTTCCAGTCGGCAGCGATACTACATGAGTCATGTGGCGATACGGAGGAATATTTTGACACCATATTTTGGTTAAAAGTTATTGCCTTTAATGTATATACCTATAATATAGTTTTAATTAGTTAAATGTTTTTATTTTTCTTATTTTAGTATTTAATTAGTTAGAAAATAAATCAATAAACACAGCTATCCATACATATATTAATTTTATTAATGTTATTAATTTATGATTTTATCACTATAATTGATTATACACTTCTGGACACATCTATTGGCCCACCTTAGAGTTTAGGTTTTGATGGCCCCTACCGAAATATGATTGCTAGATTGAACAAAAACTGTTGATGCAGTTTTAAACCTGATACATTTAACCATCTTTTTCGATCGTATTGTTTTAAATTTGAATTCAGAATACCCATGGAGCTACGCCTAACAAGTCGGATATGCGCCTTGTTAAAGGCAATTGATTTTTGAATAAAAAACATGTTTTATCAAATAAAGGTTTAATTTAATAACGCGTGTTGCCTCCATGGGCATCTACCACAGCTCTCATACGATTAAGCATAGAGTTTATCAACCGCTCTATAAAATTTTGAGGGATCATCTCCCATTCCTCTTCTATGGCAGTTTTCAACTCCTGCATCGTCTGGGCAACTGGCTGACGAGCCCTAACACGTCTTTTTAGCTCGTCCCACATGTGCTCAATGGGGTTCATGTCTGGGCTTCTGGCTGGCCAGTCCATAACTGTGATGTTCACATCCCGAAGATATTCCCTGACGATGCCGGCCGCATGGGCTCTTGCATTATCATGCATAAAAAGGAAATTTGGGCCCACATAGTCCGCGTATGGTATCACGTGAGGTTCTAAGCACTCACGAATGTACCTTTCAGCATTTAATGTTGGCAGCCGTGGTCCTGTAACAACCTCAAGTTGAGTTTTGCCGCTCGCGGATATACCGCCCCAGACAGTCCATGAGCCACCGCCATAAGCAACCCTCTCTTCAAAGCAGCATTGTCCTTACGTCGGTAGACCTTCTTCCTTCCATCATTGCCATGTAACACAATTTTAGACTCATCAGAAAAGAGTACACGGCTCCAATCTTGCTGTGTCCAATTTAAATGACTGCGTGCGAAATGAAGGCGCGCTGTTCGGTGGGCTCGCGTTAGTTTGGGCCCATTAGCTGGCTTGTGTGGTACCATATCGCGTTCTTTTAACCTTCTCCGAACAGTTCGAGCGCTCACAGATACTCCGTGGAAGTCACGAAGTTGGTTTTGTATCGTTGGTGACGATTTCTCAAGCTGGTCGTCACGATGAATCGATCCTGCCTTTCAGTTGTGACCCGAGATCGTGGCCTTCCTTGGCGACGAACAAAGCCGCCAGTCTCTAGGCACCTCCGATAAACATTTCGGACCACAGATCGACTTAAATTAAGTTGAGCACTCACGTTTCTTTGGCTGTGTCCGGCCTGAATAAGTGGCACAGCTTGGGCGGCGACTTCAGGTGAATTATCCATAGATTATTGATAGAACCTCACCTTAATGTTAAGAATAAGTAATGTTTGTTGCAAAACCAAAGATATCAATCACTTTTTCAAGAATTAAATCCAAGTAAACCAATAAAACCAAGTTTTCTTAGTATTCGATTGTTTGATATCAACAAACAGGCTCCAAATTGTCTTTTGATTCTTTAAATTCTGTGTTCGAAATTCAAAAAAAGACCATTGAATGAAATTGTGAATGTGCCAGGTTCAAAACTGCATAAAAACTTTTTGCTCGACCTAATATAAAATTTTAGCTAGGACCAAACGAAACTGAAAATACAAGGTGGGCCAATAGATGTGTCCAGAAGTGTATAAATAATTAATTATAATTGATTAAAGTTATTTCAATCACTGTAATCAATTTTATCAATGTTACCAATTTTATCTAATGAATGTTTATAATTTCTTATAATATTTTTTTACGAACATTATGGAAAAAATAATATTTTTTTTACGATCATTTATGAATTTAATAATGTTTATGATTTTCTTATACTTTTTTTAAATATTTTCTATGATTTTTTATGAAAATGCATTGTTTAAACTTTCTGTCTGTCTGTTTGTTACCTCTTCTCGTCCTTAAGGCTGAACAGATTTAGATGAAATTTGGCACTTTAGGAGACGAAATCCTAGAATATGACAAAGGATACTTTTTGTTCCGTGAGCTCGTTCCTTGAGAATAAAATCCGACTTTCACTTGAGTGAAACTGCTGCTGGTCCAGCATAAATATTGTATGATATATATCGCCAAATAAAACACGTAAAGCAACCCTTCATAATGAGATAAAGATTCCATCTGGAAGCACTCCTTATCTATCTACAATCCCTAAGAGAATTTATTGATATACAGGCTGTGTTTTGTTCCCAACTATAATGGGGTCACTCGGTGGCCAATTTATTAATATATGTAATTTCTGACTTAAATGCACTTTTTAAGCAAACCAATGGATGTATAAAAGCTTTTTTTTAATTGGTACTGTTACTGGTATCATTATATTTTATTTATATAAATTAAGTTTATATATATATATTTTAAGTTTTATTATTTCTGATAAATGGCAACACTGTAAGTCCGCGCCAGTTTTTTTAAAGTGGCATTACTTCTTACTTTGTTGACTTAAATCATAGCATAGCATAGTCGGCCTTATAATATTTCTACTGTTGGGATTCAAGCCTCCTCTCTAGGAGAGGGAATGGGCCATAATCTGCCGCGCGAGCCCAGTGCGGGTTGGTGGATGTCACATGTCTTCGAATTTTTGGTTCTAGGACATCCAGCATGTCCTAGAACCACTAGAACATAGATAAAATACAAATAAATACGCAAAAAAACAAACGAACAATGTAAGAACTTTTGGTTTAAAATTAACGTTATTAATACGTGATGGATCTAGAAAAATATATAAGTAGTAAATAAAAATTGGGCATAATAAACTAATAAAAGTTGTGCAAAATGAAAGAATATAATAAATTAAGAAAAGAAAGAAAATAAAAAATAACGTAGTAAAGTTGAATAACACAAAAACCAATACCACTCCTTCTACAAAAAAAAGTAGAAATTACTGAGCGCAACAAAAAAACCCAGCATGCTTAAGCTCTTTGGAATCGTCCTGATCAATATAGTACTATGGCCCTACCTCAAGCTTTTATCGCGATTCATTTGACGACTTAAACTGTACTGATAAAAGGTTGGAGCTATATAGGGTGTATAGCTCCATCTCTCTATTCAAAAGTCAAAGCATTTTATTTCAAATAAACCATTTACAGGCACTGTTGAAATGTCAAGAAGTCCGTCAGTCAGAAAAAATTATGCTAATTGCACATTTCAAAGCGTAGATCTCTATGGAGAAGAATGTGCAAGAAACTCCATGGACACTCTTTTCAATCATGTTTTACAAATATATCTGTTACATGTGTCTTGTCGCTATCATGTGAGAACAATGTAAATAAAGTAAAAATAAAAACTAAATATTGATATTAAAATAGCAACTGGCAGCTGAGAGATGACCAGTCTCAACTGATACGGACCCGTTCACGGACATGACACGAATATTAGCACCACTTAGCTCAACCATTTTGAAGGGAACCGAATGATCCAATATACGCACCACCATCAGTGAGACATTTGAGTGAGCATGACAACCTATCAACTGCCATGCTCATTTATGTCAATAGTTCAAGTCAATAGTTCAGTCCAATAGTAACCTAAAAACCAAAAAAAATAGCTCCATTGAACTCACATTTACAAACTTTGAAAAAGTGCTTCTACATTATACAATACTAACTACAATAATAGAATAGAATAGAATAAACTTTATTGTACACCAAAATAGTAACAAAAACTTTTACATTAACTTAAATCTATCGGTACAAAGGCGGTCTTATCGCTGACATCGATATCTACCAGACAACCTTAGGGTGGAATGTAAGAATTTGAAAAAAAAAAAAAAAAATAATAATAATAATAATTTCAAAAACTTATCAATATCCCAGTATCAGTGGAGCTGAACCAGCATTGAGCCAAGCATTTTTATCCTGAATATAATCCTCCAACTTATAATATGCTTGCTTGCATAGTGTGCGTTTAATACAAGATTTAAATTTCGTTTCATTGAGTTCTAATATTTTAGGAGGTATTTTGTTATAACATTTCAAACAGTAACCAATGAAAGAAGAGGCCACTTTAGCCAGTCTGAGACCCCTTTCTCGCCCGTCTTTTCACTTCACGGTAAGGTCCCAATGCCGACAAAACCTTGTAATGATAAAATGTTTTTCATTGAAAGCTTATTTATAGATCTGTTTAGAACTCACCCTGTAAACAAACATATAGAGTAGATTTCGTTAACCGTTGTTTGTCGTGCTAAACGAACCGGACAACGAACAAACTACGTAACTATGTTACGTTAGCGAAGGGTTAATAAATAGTATTTTTGTAAGAAATTATTATGTTCTAGTAGAAGGAAGTCATGAAAGGAGGGATATTTTTTAGTTGATCTGGGTCCTATTTTGTGTGGTTGGTATTATCATCAAAATTTTCTCCCGCTTTTGGTGATACAAGACGGCGGGTGTTCGACTTTTACTGACTTAAACCCACTGGAACTTGACCTTAATATTTCAAGGCCAAGGTGACTCTTTCGAACATTCCCGCAAGCCAGTTGATCTGAATCCGCAGTGTCATATCATTAAAATATTTTCAGTTTAAGTAATAATAACTGTAATTTCTCTTCTTTTTCATTTTTGAATTAACAGCGTAGTATTTAATCTTTATCAAGCAGGAGAAAGAAAATAATCAGGTTAATATGGACATGGGGAAAAGTAAAGGCCAACTGAAGGAATAAAGGTGGTATTCAGTCATAAAATTCTGACACTTCCTCTCACTTGAATTAGAGCAGAAGTAATTATGATCATCATAATAACTTCTGCTCTTAGATGGTTTATAAACCAGGAGACAGAAAAAAGGAAGAAAGGAAAAAAAGAAGAAAGGAAAAAAAGAAGAAAGGAAGAAAGGAAGAAAGGAAAAAAAGGAAGAATAGTAGAAATTAATAAAGGAAGAAAGGAAGAAATGAAAACAAGGAAGAAAAGAGGAAAGGAAGAACGAGAGAAGAGAGGAAAGGAGAAAGGAAGAAATAAGCAGGTTAAGATACTTGGTTTGCTTATCTTTCTCGGCTTCCACGAGTTTCTCGTCATGCGCGACGGCTATATCAACAATCATTGCAAACTCTTCGTTTCGATCCACCACTACTATATATTATCAGACTTATTGGCTTATTATTAACTAATTTCTGCCAACGGCTACGCCCGCGTGAAAATAGCTTTCTTCATACACCCTAACGGGATGAAACGGGGGCCTTTCATCCCGTTAGGGTGTGATTTTTCGAAAATCCTCTCTTAGTGCTCGCCTACGTCATAAAAGGAAGCCTTGTGCAAAATTTCACACTTCTAGACCCAGTAGTTTCAGATGTTTGTTGATATGTCAGTCAGTCAGTTTTTCCTTTTATATAAGGTGTTAAAAAATTAACTTTAAGAATTTCGAGGGGACATTGTACTCCTCATTATGAACAACTTTTACTATGGAGCCAAACCTGAAATAGCGAAAAAAATATAAGCTGTTCCCTACGTTTATGTTCGCATAACCACCACCAGCTGATTGCTGGTCCATACATTTTGACAAGTTCGCTATTTCAGGTTTGGCTCCATAGTAAAAGTTGTTCATAATGAGGAGTACAATGTCCCCTCGAAATCCTTAAAGTTAATTTTTTAACACCTTATGTATTATCAGGCTTATTGGCTTATTATTATTATTAATAAGACCAAAGCCACGCACAATTGTCGACCAAGGACTATGTGCGGAAACCACACCACAAAACTAAGACCAACGTATTTTTTCAAATATTTTAATAACTTTCTTTAATTCACTCACAAGTAAACATGATCCTCGGAGTAGCTAAGACACGTGACTTGATCCCCAAACAGGGTCGTTAACGAATGCTCTCAAAAGAGATCGTATAGATTACCTAATCCTATTTCCCATTGTGAGTCTGTATTTGGGATACGATGCACGTTTCTTTACGTACCTATGAGCAGCGGGACCTATGGATAAAGTTGTAATGGTGTTACTGTGACACCCTTTTCAATACAAGAGATTGTCCGTACCTGACATGGACTGTCAGGAAAATAAGGTTAAAAAAATACTGGCGTTCTTAAACTAAACTGCTGTTATCTGACATTTGGCGGGCTTTCGTTTTTAAATGACAATTTAAAAAAGAATTAAAACTAAGAACCCGACTGCAAAAAAATAACTTAAATTAAAAACTGAAAAGAAAAAAAACAAGTTCAGTCCAGTAGCGTAGAAACAAATTTAAATAAAACAAAACTGCAACAGTCGGGACCCATATTATATGGATTGATTTTAGTCCAGACTATACGAGGTAATAAAGAATATTACATACATACATACAAGATACGCGCGAAAAACATAACCCTTCTTGCAGTCGGGTAAAAATTCTATATCGATCTTTCTAAGCTGTATTTTTTCTAATTTCAATAGTTACCGAGATAAATTGATAAGTTCTTCTGATTTATACATAATTCTACAATGCTTTTTGTGTACAAATCCAAGTATGATTTTGTCAGATAACGTATAAAAACATTATAACTTGAGGACGGCTTAATAGGTATGCCAATAATATCTATGTATAACAATACATTTAATTCATTTCAATAAAATTGAAGTTTCTGTTCGTAATAGCAAAATAACTTTTTTTTTTCTAAATACACATGTAAGTATGTTCGATACCCGTAACAAAAATGCAATTTTTTTTGTCTATCGTTGTGTTTGTTCCAGGTTGTCTGAAAAACAGCTGGACCAATTTTTAGGGGACTTTTACTGGTAAATAGCTGATGCTAAAGGGTGTGACATAGAGTACTTTTGTTCTAGAAAGTCAATTAGGGTTCAAAATATTAGCACTTAAATTATGATCATAACATAATTGTATGGGTAAAGGTTAGGCATTATTCCAGTTATATCTTGTATAATTAAAAAACTAATGACTAAATGTAGCTGCTATAAAACTGAAAACTCAAAAATGACTGTACCAATTTGGATGAATTCTATTTTCTTTTAATAATTATTGAAGGCCGAAGAAGATTCCTAAGAAAAGCAATTTGGAAAGATTTCACGGAAAATCGTTTTATTCTGTTCGTAGCTAATAATTAATATTATTAGCTAGGAACAGAATAGTTAAGAAGGTTAGTTTTCAATTCTTACTATTCATTACTTTAATTTATCCGTAACTTGACCACTTAACAAAAAGTACGAAAAACGTAAAAAAAACTGAACAAGTGAGAGTTTCCGTACGAACCTACCTATGTAAACAGTTCAATTCTTAAATGGAGTTTCGAAGATTTTTACGTGTCAACAAATTTACTGTTTTCAAATTTATTCCTATATCTGTGCTATAAGACCTTGGTTTATGCCAAATTTCAAGATTTTGGGTCAACGGGAACTACCCTATGAATTTTGATTTCTTTGAGAGTGTCGAAGTATAGGTTTTTTGCGACATAAACGACCGTATCTCTTTTTTCGTTTACTTGGAAGTTTGATTTTTTCACAGCTTCAAGGGCAAACTTGGCTATATAGTTTTCACACGTCTACACGTCCCAAGATAAAGGGTCTTGACAGACAGACGGACAACAAAATGATTCTATAAGGGTTCCTTTTTTTCCTTGAGGCACGGAGCCCTAAAAAGGAGTTTCATGGACATATTCGTCTTTTTTTCCTGTTCACATGGCTTATGACATACATTTCATAGAACTTACCATCAAAACTACATGCAGTGACGGTGATTCAGGTATGGCGTCGGTTTTTACGTTACTTCGATGGTAGTAAAGATGTCGTGTTTGTAACTCTATACCATTGAGCAATAGCACTCTTGATACCACGGGCTCCTGCTTCCTTACCCTGGAAAATAAACCAATAATGTGTATCACAAAGACATGCTGAGAAAACCCTTTAATTAAGCAACTTGTCTTTGTAAAAAAAGAAAAATTTCATCACTTACGTGCAGTCGATGAATGTTAAGGATCCGTAAGGTGAATGCTACGGGCCCGAGCGTGACCATGTTTGAGCATTATTAAGTCAAGCAAGCAAGTCAACCTCCCGAACAAGCCGGATTCCAAAACGGCTTCAGCACCGTAGACCACATACATACGCTGCGGCAGGTTATACAGAAGAGTGAGGAGTAGAACTTGCCTCTATGCTTAGCGTTTTTGGACCACGAGAAAGAAAATTTGATGCGATCGAGACTTGGGCTGTACTTCAGTCTCTCCAACGGCACCAGATTGACTATCGGCGTATCGAACTGCTTCAGAACCCGACCTAGAAACTTATCCTTCTGCAGCGGGGTGTGAGGCAGGGACACGTCATTTCTCTGAAACTGTTTACGGTCGCAATGGAGGATATCTTCAAGGTCCTGGAATGTAGAGAGCTAGGCATTAATGTGAAAGGAAAGGGCTATGCTTGGATTTTCCTTGCGTTATCGCATCAGGAATTAAGATATCCACAGAAAAATCGAGGTCGTCGACATAACCCGAAGAATCGCCAAACTTAAGTGTAAGTCGGTCGATGGGGCTGAAAGGTTCTGTAGTGTCGACTGCGCACCGGAAGACGCAGCATTAGAAGGCCACCCACAAGGTTGACCAATGACTTGGTGAGGGTCGCAGGAATGCTATGGATGCGAGACGCACAGGACCATTCGTTGTGGCGACCCTTAGGGTAGACCTATGTCCAGCCGTGGACGTCTTTCAGCTGAAATGATGATGATTAAGTCAAGGCAATGGTATTGGCTAAAGTCGGACTTTCATCTTTATTGAAAATAATCAAATTATTTCCTCAATATCCCTCGCACTTCAGACCATGGCCTGAACGAAGGCACGGCGCGAGAGATCTCCGCGCCAATTGCCTCAATCATTCACAATCAGAATTAGTTTTTCAACACAACATTGTCTTTAGTAGTGTATAAAGGTTCAAAACTAGAATGTTAGCAGTATTGAATAAATTAAAATGTTATTCTGAAATTATTTTTTTCACAGAACTCACCAAACGTATTGAACTATTGAGTTTTGACACATTTCAGTACTTTTGTCTTCTGAAAGATTGACAGTGAAATAAAAGCCTATATTGCATTCATGGCAATTCCTTTTAGCATTTCTGGTGTTCTCATAAGTAATATAATACAATGGTTATATATGTATCTATTATATAGCATATGTATGTATTTGTGTATCTATTATCATATATTATGTTTAATGCTTGTTCTGTCACACCAATGACAGCCCCATTTCTTATCCAGGCAATGTACTGTCCATTCCAGGTTGCCTGGAAGAGATCGCAGAATGCGATAAGGCCGCCCATTGTATGTACGTATGTGTCTTAGTTTAGTGTCCTTTTGTATATGTTTTGGTGTACAATAGAGAATATAATAAATAAATAATAAATAATAATAATAATATTATTTTTATTGAAATATTTAAAACATAAACTCTATTTAGTCCCAAACTAAGCAGAGCCGGTACTATAAGTACTAGACAACCGATAGACATACTTATATATTTCTAAATACATACATATTATATATAAATTACACTCAGATACAGAACAAGTGATCATGCTCATCACATGAACATTTGTCCTGGGTGAGAATCGAACTTACGACCTCCGGTATAGCAATCAGGGCCACTAACCACTAGACCAACAGGCCAGTCCTAATTGTTATATCCAGTAAACTCCAGAAATAAAAATAAAAAATAAATAGGATTTATTATATAACAAAATACTGTACTTCATTCTCCAACATTCTCAATGAAAAATTGCATTTATTCTCTAATAAAATATCTCATAATACTGGTAAACAGAAGAGAGGAATGTGTGCCTCTGGCGGTTGTTCCGGCAAATATTTGATTACTATAGCCCTCCGACTTTCCGCAGTTGATCCCCAACTAAACAATATTATCCAACACATACGTTCCTATAGTTCTTTTCATAAAAATGGCCCGATAAATAAATCTGTAGAATAGATGTTATTTTTTAGGGTTTTTCGATTTTTTCCTTTTGAGGTACGGCAAAAGGAAAAAATCGGAACCCTTATAGGATCACTTTGTTGTCCGTCCGTCTGTCTGTCAAGACCCTTTACCTCGGGAACACGTGGAGATATCGAGTTGAAATTAAAGCCATATCCTCAAGCTTGCGGTCCCTTGAAGCTGTAAAAAAATCAAACTTCTGAGTTAACGAAAGACGGCCGTTTATGTCGCAAAAGACCTGTATTTCGACACTCTCAAGGGAATTAAAATTCATAGGGTACTTCCCGTTGACCTAGAATCTCGAAATTTGGCATGAAGCAAGGTCTCATAGCACAAGTATAGGAAAAAAATGTTTGTAAACTTTGTAGTTACGTCACAAAAAAATATCCGATTCGGAAAAATCATCTTAACTCAATTCGAAAATTGAACTGTTTTCTATACATATAATAAAACAGTAAAATTCTTTTGTGATGGTATTAGTTGGCGCAAAAACTACTGAACCGATCCTGTTCAAATTTTGCATACACAATCCTTATAGGTCAGGGCAACTGATAGGCTATAAACTATCACGCTATTTGCTATGTGGGGTGAGCAATAATCCAAAATGTAGGTATTGAACGACATTTGCCGCGAGTTCAAATCCCAGCTACAGTTAAAAATTTTGACATTATTTTGTCTTATTTTTATGTATTAAAATAACTTTTACCATTTTTTCAAAATAAAATTGACATTTCTATTCGATATCTTCTAAATATTTTGTAAAAACTAATCAAAACACATAATAAAATCAAAGCGACGAGTAAAATCACGTACTATAATGTTACATTATTCCATTTAGCTGCAAATTTAACTTCTAAAACGAAAATCATCACGCTATCATCGTTAGGGAGCCAACCAGTCAATTATGACGTTTATATAAGAACGTCTATTTTATAGCTTATTCATCGAAGACCGTAGCACAGTGGTTTCGTAACTAGACTTTCATGTAATGTGAAGGTGGTTCAAATCTCATACGGCTCTCTTTGGAGAAATTTTTGTTCTATTTTGTCATCGTGAATAAGATTTTTTTATATATTTTTGCATGCTTACAATTTTTTTTTTATAAATCTACGTATATAATATATCCGTAGAAATTTTTAGTGAAATGCGTATTATTAATTTTAGAAATCGATGTAGATAACTTTTATACATTTAAATTGTTGGAATTGGAACTTGATAATTGTCTTACTTAGGCTTTGTTTCATCGCAATGAAACAAAGCATATGAAAGACAAACGGTATGAAATCAAAGTTTTCGAGAAGTAAAATATGACACCATAAGCAATTCAGATACTCGCAACGCCATCTAAAGACTCAAAGTAGAAATAATGATGACAATGACGGTTGAACTTCATATTAAATTTGATAGATGGCATTGCGTATTTTACGTAATTTTCTGAGTGGCAGAAGAATGGCCATCGCCCACGTTTACAGTTATGGTTAAACTGGTGTAAGACGAAGGCATTTTTAACAATCCTACTGCTTATTTTTATTATTTTTTTCCCATTATTGTAGCAAGCTAATTGACCGTGATTATTCAAGGGATACTATCCAAAGACGATAAAAGTAAATACCTATATGTATTTAATTATTCACTTTAAAATAACACGGCCACATTTTCGGAAGGGGTTACAGGGTACCTTGCGTTGGATGGTCCCCAGGTGGACCGATGACCTGGTGAGGGTCGCGGGAATCCGATGGATGAGAGGCTCACAGGACCGGTCATTATAGCGACACTTGGGGAGGTTTATGTCCAGCAGTGGACGTCTTTCGGCTGAAATAATAATGATGATGATGGCACCTTTTTTTCTTTTTTTAAGGGTGGCAATCATCCAATGACTTCTCCCGCTCTGGTTGGAGCGGGAGGACGTGTCAATCTTTTACTGACTTTTTTTTTCCGGTGGGAAAATCATCTTATGACATCCCCCGCTCTTGGGCGGGGCGGGAGATAGTGTCAGAATCTTTTACTGACTAAAACTACACCTGTGTCTATCACTACGCGCTGTTGAGGATTGGGCTCGATCCGGTCAAATACAGGACGGCTAGCTACCTATTGCTCGACGTCCGGAAGCCCGCGTCTACCGTGATTGGTAGTCGGGGTCGGAATCTCGGCTCGGCGTGAGGCCGTTCGTTCCCTAACGCGTGCGGCCTCCGCCTTCGCTAGCATTAAGGCTTTGCAGAAGGAGGCGAACGCCTGCCATTACTCCTCGCTCTGGATCAGAGCCCGGCGCGAGAGGTCACTGACGCCGATTACCTCCACGAGGACACGGCGGTGCTCCGCCCTTGCAGGGCACATCTCCACTGTGTCCTCCGGCATGATGGCACCTTGCGGATTAATAATGGTGTGTTTTATTATTTACAGTCACTGCTTCATATAAAACGGGATCGAATGTGTTTTTCTGATCACAGTTCGACAACGTATAATGTATCTCAGATTCCTTGCTGCCTTACGTCGATATCTGGACGTTACTTCTTTGCAATGAGTGGTGACCAACACTGGAACAACCCTCTAAGGGAGGCCAGTCTCAGGGATAACACTTATCGGCTGCTACATTTGTTAACCGTAATTTCATTGTTTTATGGATAAGCTCAGGACTGTTGTGGGTGTTTCGAACGGTTTCTGTTCTGGGTTTGGTTGAAAGTACCCTGATATTACCATTTTGTGAATCGCCTGGAGGACTCGGTGTAGCATGCGGTGGAGGTCTATCCATCTTGAGTGAACTGCCGTGTCCTCATAGAGGCAATCGGTGTCAGTAATTTCTCAGTTTGGCCATCAATATGCGAGTTCGATTGAACGGGGATACACGCGCACAAGTTTTCGCCGTAGTTCATTCATAAGTTGGAGACTCTTAGGTAGTTCCCACTATGGAAAAATCATTTGTCTTATATACGGGGATATCAATTAAATACACACCAAAATATCCTAGGTAAATGAACAAGTAATTCTAACGCTTAAAATGATTGGGCACGCCACAATTATGGCGGTAAGTCCCCTCTTTGAGGCGTGGTTGGAAAGACCTCACGGCGTCCTCACATTCCGCATGACGCGGGTCCTCACCGGACACGGTAAGTTCGGGAGGTTCCTGCACCGGATTCGTGCGGAAACGACGCCCGGGTGTCGCCACTGTGTGGCCCACCCGGAGGACACGGTGGAGCACACGGTGGAGGTGTGCCCCGCTTGGGCAGAGCAACGCCGTGACCTCGTGGGGGCAATCGGCGGCGGTGATCTCTCGCGCCGGGCCTTGGTTCAGGCCATGCTCCGGAGCGAGGAGGAGTGGCAGGCGGTCGCCTCTTTCTGCGAAGCAGTAATGCTAGCTAAGGAGGCGGCCGATCGCGTGAGGCAACGGTCCTTACGCTCCAACCGCCGCCGGGATTCCGATCCCGATTTCCGGCCACCGTAGGCGCGGGCTT
Organism: Mythimna vitellina; assembly: GCA_949316375.1. Lineage (NCBI taxonomy): Eukaryota > Metazoa > Arthropoda > Insecta > Lepidoptera > Noctuidae > Mythimna > Mythimna vitellina. The sequence continues at coordinate 14,520,555 of OX438702.1, read as the reverse complement.
GCAGACGGCGAGCAATGGGTGGCTCGCCGTCTGACCGTCCGGTAACCGTCCGGACCGAGCCCAAGTCGTCGACGGCGCGTTTTGTTCCACGCGCGCCTCAAGGAGATGTCAGCAAATCGTAGGGGCCCAGCAGGGTCGAAGCCTACTGGGGCCACGGGTAGTGTGAAAGCGGAACCCGGGGCCCTGGGACGAAGGCAACGAAGGAACAGGAGTGGGTTTTTAGTCAGTAAGAGTCTGACACTATCTCCCGCTCCGCCCAAGAGCGGGGATGTCATTAGGATGATTTTCCCACCCAATAAAAAAAAAAAAAAAAAAAAAAAAACTCTTAAAATGATCAAACTGCAATAATCAATGCAAGCATGCTCTCGCAAATTCTTCATAAGTACTGTTGTGGAAGAAGATAGTTGATGATTTATTTATTTATTTATTTAATCCTTTATGCACAAATGTACAGCGGCGGACTTAATGCCTGCCGGATGATGATGGTAGTTTTGGGATTCACTTATGGCTTTTCACTATCAGTGCACGTTATCCAGCTGAAGGTTGGTGTCCCGATTATGCTCCTTCGTTTACCTCTATCAAAGCTGTCTAACTGCTTAAACTCTTCAGTGAAAAGTTATTGAGGCGAAAATTGTTATGGGAAATAACTCTTTCGATCAATCTTGCAGCCCTTGCAGACATCGGCCCTAGAGGGCCCTATCCATTTGCTGAAATCTCTTTGAGTCGCGCGTAGAATACTACGCGCCGTCGATTCAGGACTGCTTTGACCAGACGGCCGGACAGCACCACCGCAATCCCGTGTTTGCAATGGCTGGGAATTGCCTTGCGGCTTCCAACACCCGGAGCGACCGCTGAGGAGACAGGATGTCCTATCCCTCATAGTTTCAGCCACCTTCTTTGGTCGTAGTGCGTCACTGAAGGAGGCTACTGGTTGTCATTTTCTCCACCAATCGCCCCCATAAGGACAAGGCGGCGCCGGCTTTCCGACTGACGGGACTGACTTCCACCGTATGCTCCATCGTATTCTCCGGGTGATTCGCACAATGGTGAGACCCGAGTGTTTCTTCCCGCTGAATTCGACACAGATACCTTCCGAAACACCCACAACCGGTGAGTCCTGCACAAAAAGCGGATGCCGTGACGCCTCTGTAGACACTTCTCAAAGACAGGCATTACCGCTGCGATTTGATTGTAGCGTGCTCACTGTGGCGAGGGGTTAAAATCATACAATGTTGTTTTACCAGAACATAAACCAGAAACATACATAAACTAATGACTTTTCCCTTGGGGTAGGCAGAAATGCCAACTGCTACGACCCATACTCTTTCTATTCATTGACGTTCATACATCTGGATCTGGACGAGTACATAACATGTTTCCTGAAGGTAATTTGTGTTTTTAACCGACTTCTAAAAAAGGAGGAGGTTCTCAATTCGGATATTTTTACCTTTAACCGTTTTATGTTAAAGTACAATAAATTATTGCGATGCTTTCGGAATGAATTGCAAGCACAGAGTGATTGTACAGTTTTACGAACTTAACGCAGACGAAGTCGCGGGCAACAGCTAGTCATACATAAGTTTGTATGGAACCCTCAGAGCGCAAGTCCAACTCGCACTTGCCCGGTTTTTCTTCCGTGTGTTACGGTTGGTAAAATCAATGAACCTGACTAGTGTTTACCTATATTGTATGTGTTCTATGTTTCTTCTTTGCTCTTTACGTTCCAGAACCACAGGTTTTCCTTTCGACATTCAATCCATGGCTCATTATCCAGTAGGCTTCGGACCTGCTGGGCCCCTACAGTTTTGCTAACATTTCTTTAAGGGGCGCGTGGAACACTACGCGCAATTAACGACTCGGGCTCGGTCCGGACGGTTACTTGAGGGCCGGACGGCGAGCTACTCATTTTTCGTCATCCGCAAGCCGATGCCTGTGGCGGCTGGAAGTACCAGGACCCCGATCCCGATCGGGGTCCTGGCGGCAGGGAAAATCATCCAATGACTTCTCACGCTCTAGAATGGAGTTTTACTGACTAAAACCTACCTATGTTCCGTCAGTAACCCTTAGCGTTCTTGGTACGGGATCCTTGAACAGAAATTCTCCGTGGCCCTAAAGGGCATCGGCCCTGCTGAGCCCCTACGGTTTTACTGACATCTCTTTAAGGCGCGCATTCTTACCGAACGGGTGGACTGGACGGCTAGCTACACATTGCTCGTCTTCCGCAAACCGAGGCCAGAATGAGGTTCATTTTTTTCGAGTGTATGACTTATATTTCTTTCGCACGCCCTAAAGCTTACACTGCTTGTAGCATTTCAGCTAGTGTCGTTAGGTTCAGTCTTAGTTGTGAGATGGCGCTCGGTACATTAAGAGTGCTCGTACGTGATTATGATATTCTTACACATCTTCTCCAGGTATTTTGGATACACAGATATCTTGTGGATATTATTCAGGCTTCTATAGAAATCTAAAAATAAATTTGTGTAAAACTAATCCAGTAAAACCTCTGAAAATCTGCTATTTTACGTGAACTGGTTCTCCATAATGTACTCATATATTAAAAATATAAAAAAGTACATCTATAGAATCCTTGCACATTTAATCGAGATTCTGAATGACGAAAATTATTCCCAAAACTTTGAAGAGTTTAAAAAAGTCACGTATTTCCTGGAACAAGTTTTGTGAAATATTCGAGTAAATCACGAAATTACTGAATGCCAACAGAGTTTTCAGACGTTATCTCTTTTTTTCGCATTGCCTCTACATCAAACATCGCGTTGGATTGTGTTAGATGATGAATGATGAACAACAAACTTTTCAACCATGCTCGACTTTGACCAAAGAGATTTAAAGAGATACAATAGAACGGCTATTATAGGAAATATTTTAGTAAAACTGTCATCCAAATACCTCAGTGACGTCATCGAGATTGGAATAGTAAACACGCGAATTAAATTTGTCATAACTTATATAAATTTAACTATCGCTCGGTAGGTAGCCAGGGGCTTTACCATGATATGTTAAAAAGTCAGTCGTACGAGCGCAAAAGAATGATGGAACTAGACACCCTATATAGTTCCATTCCTTTAACAGTTCGGTTTAGGTCGTAAATCAATCACGTTATGAGCTCGAGGTAGAGGCTCAGTGTGTGCTAGGTAATGTTAAGCTTTTCAGCAATAGATGGCGTTATCACCAAAGTCAGCAAAAGTTGTAGAACTATTTATGAAAATGATTGAATTTTAATTAATTACTGTGTAAATACCAAGAATATTTACGAAAATAAACCGAAGTTAGGTCCAGTCAATTTACCATAACAAGATTTACAATAGCTTAATGCGCAATCCAGCATATTTTCTCGGAAAATGATTTTCTGTTAATGCATAAAGCGGATACAAACCGACTTGACGTGTCCCCTGCACGTCAAGTCATACTACACTGGGCGACATATTACCACTAGGTAATAAGTATCGGATTACTATTTTGTTTGCTATGTCCTTTGTATTGGTAGTATATATTTAATGTCTTTTACGTTGACAATATGCGAATAGGGAAGGGCCCTCTTAATTTTTTTGGCTCCTGAGATACAAGTATTTATTTTTACTTAGTTTAGGAGTCAAATGTTCATTTTATTTCCACTGACCAGTGTTTGTACAACTATTATATCTGTTCATGTAATTATATACTATTACTGTGTGTGTTAAACGTACAAATAAAAGATTATTATTAAAAAAAAAAAATTCTTAACCTTTCGAATACCGTTATTAAAGACACAACAGAAAGACAATCAGAAACCGAACACCGTCGTTAGCTTGGGGTTTAATGAATTAAAATTATAAATAAATAAAATGGCAGATTTTTAACACCAAATTACTTTTTTGTAACAAAGTCATGGTATCAAATTAAAAGACTCGAGAAGACGATTTCAAAATATTACTCATCAACTTCAACTTCAACTCTTCATTAATGGCATTTGTGGAAAAGACACCACAATTTTGCCAATAACACGTGCAAACTATTAATAGACCATCAAACGCTGGAGAGTATTTCGCGTGAATTAATAGTAAAATAAATATATATCTCTAAACATTAAAGTTCAAAATAAAAGAATTTCTTCGCAGACGCAGACAAACATTATGACCAGACCACAGACTATAACTATGTACATGAAAGAAACTCGTAAGAGTGGTGAAAAAGAGAGAAAAAAAAAGAAAAAAAAAAGGAAATAAGTAGTTACAATAGTTACAACTTAATTTTATTAATTTCAATAAATTTGCATAGTTTAAATATAAAACTAGTAAACACAAAAGGAAGAAGACATTTGACCGAGGTTGGACGAGGAATATGAGTAGGAATAATTTCATGAAAAGAGAAGCGCAATTTAGGACAGGAGAAAAATAAATGGTCCACGTTTCCTTCATCCAAACCGCATTCACAAAGAGAGTTATCCTTAATCCTAAGTTTGGCCAAGAAATGAGGGGTGCAACAATGATTTAAACGTAAACGACAAATAATTGAGGTAGTGATTTTTTTTTCCAATTGATATTTGAAAAACCACGGTTTGCGGGGAATCTCGGGTTGTATATCTCCATAAAATTTACCCTTTATGGATTTAGAGATTTGCCATGCCTTGGACCAAGATTTAAACAGAATTAGAGGAAGAGTAGTACAAATGTCATGGGAAAAAATCTCAGAGTGGGCAAGAGAGCCAGTGAGAACAGCATTTTTGGCGCATGAATCAGCTGACTCATTACCAAGAATACCGACATGACCGGGAATCCAAGCTATGACGACCTTAATACCAAGTTCATGACATTGAAATAGCAAATCTCTAATTTTTAAAATTATAGGGAATCTTGACTTAGATCTGAAAGGATTAGATAAAATGGCTTGAAGGCAACTTTTTGAGTCAGAGAAAATTATGGAGTTATTTAACTTATGAGACAAAACAAATGAAATGGCTTCGAAAATAGCAATTGATTCACCTGTAAAAACGGATGTAACAGATGGATAATAACTCATTATTACTCATCAAAATGTAGGAAATAAAACAGTTAACAATGTCAAAAAACCCAACCGCAAAAAATAACTAAAAAGTTCGAATACAAGTCACTTTGACGCTCTATACACGCACACCACTACCACAAACCCATCGCAGCAACAAAAATTGGTTACGTGTGAATAGTGTCGCTTCTCACAGTTGCGTTGTAGTAACTACGAATGTCGAAGTGGTTGCATTGTGGTTGCGATGTGCTAGCAGCGGTGTAGTTTTTTTTATGCTCTGCTGGAAAATGATCTGCTAAGTTCACGGTCATTAGTCGGTTCACCTACACCGTTGCGTTCGACGACAAAATGTGGTCAGTGTGAATCATAGGACCGGTTGAGCAAGCCACAATTATGGCGGTAAGTTTCCTCTTTGAGGCGTGGCTGGAAAGACCTCAGACCTCGGCGTCCTTACCGACGCAGGTCCTCACCGGACATGGTAATTTCCGGAGGTTCCTGCACCGGATTCGTGTGGAAGAAACACCCGGATGTCACCATTGTGTGGACCGCTCGGAGGACACGGTGGAGGTGTGCCCCGCTTGGGCAGAGCAACGCCGTGTCCTCGAGGGGGCGATCGGTGGCGGCGATCTCTCGCGCCGGGCCTTTGTACAGGCCATGGTCCGGAGCGAGAAGGAGTGGCAGGCGGTCGCCTCCTTCTGCGAAGCAATAATGTTAGCAAAGGCGGAGTCGATCGCGTGAAGCAACGGTCCTTACGTCCCAACCGCCTCCGGGATTCCGTTCCCGATTTCCGGCCACCGTAGGCGCGGGCTTGCCGACGGCGTGCAATGGGTAGCTCGCCGTTCGATCGTCCGAATCGAACCCAAGACGTCGACGGCGAAATTGTCAGCAACTATAGGGGCCCAGCATGGTCGAAGCCTACTGAAGCTTAGGGTCTGATTCGGAAAGGAAGACTCGGCCCTGGTACGAAAGACATCGAAAGAACAGGAGTGGGCTTTTAGTCAGTAAAAGTTTGAAACTATCTCCCTCTCCGCCCAAGAGGTGAAGAAGTCATAAGATGACTTTTCCTACCGGACCGGTCGTTATAGCCTTACTTGGGGGACGCCTACGTCCAACAGTAGACAAACAATGATGATTATGATGGGCGATCTTCTTTATTAGCCATTCACATTCCTAATCAACACTAAAGAATTAATGTAGCCAGGGTTTTTTTTGGCGGAAAATCATCCAGTGACTTGTCCCGCCCTTGGGCAGAGCGAGATATATATAGATAGAGAGAGCGTATTAGATTTTACTGACTTTAAACCCTGCGTTGCGTTCCGGGGCCCCGGGTTTTCCTTTCAGAATCGAATCCATAGCCCCCGCAGGCTTCGACCCTGGCGGGCCCCTACGGTTTTGCTGACATCTTGAGGCGCGTGTGGAACACTACGCGCCGTCGACAACTTGGGCGGTCCGGACGGTTACTGGTCGAAATGTAGCCAGGGTAAAAAATAAAAACACGCAAAAATAATTAGTACAACAATATGATTTATTTAATCTTATGGTATATTTTTACATCGATTCAACAATTAACCAAGTAAGGCCTTACTTAAGCAAAGTACGTTAAGATTACATTATTTTTCTGATGTTTACATTTTCTTGCCTAGGTACTATAAAAAGGCCAGGCTTTGAAAAATTACTTTTCTATTATCGTTCACGCCCATCGGTAAGTACAAAATGTATGATAATGACATTACCTGTAACGTCACTTCTCATGAGAATTCCTAAGACCAACCCAGTTTTGGAAGTAGAATCAAGCGGGAACTACCTACATTAGACCGACGCACACATGTGCAACGCCTGCCCCCTTTAGCCAAGTTACGATCGTTTCGTTTGCGTCGAACGCCTCGAGTAGGCCACGTCTCCAATTCCTTTGTTCTGACCACGTGACAGAGTTGAGGTGACGTCAGAACAAAGGAATCGGAGGCGTGGCCTACTCGGGGCGTTCGTCGCAAACGAAACGATCGTAACTTGGCTAGAGGGGCTGAGTTGTACGTAGAACCGCGTAGCGTGGCGTGGGTCTAATGTAGCCCTACAAGTCTAGTTGCCTTGAATAATGTATGGAGACCAAAGAGATTTAAAGAGATACAATAGAGCAGCTATCAGGAGAAATGTCTTAGAAAAACTGTCATCATATGCCTCAGTAACGCCATCTAGCTTTGAATAGCAAACACGCAAATTTTTGTCAAAATAAATTATATAAATTTAACTAACGCTCGGTAGGTGGCCAGGGGTTTTACTATGATATGTTAAAATTTCAGTCCTATGAGCGAAAAAGAGTGATGGAGCTATACTCTTTATAACTCCATCCCTTTAAAAGTTCGGTTTAGGTCGTAAAATGGATCACGTTAAGAGTTCATGGTAGAGCCTCAATGTGAGCCAAGGGAGGGTTAAGCTTTTCAGCAATAGATGGCGTTATCACAAAATCAGCAAATGTTCTAGAAGTATTTATGAAAATGATTGAATTTTAATTCATTACTGCGTAAATACCAAGAATATTTACGAAAATAAACCGAAGTTAGGTCCAGTCAAATTATCATAACAAGATTTACAATAGCGTAATGTCCAATTCAGCATATTTTCTCAGAAAATGTTTTTCTTTAAGTGCATAACGCGGATACAAAAACGACTTGACGTGTAGGTGTTTTTTTTTTTTTAGGTGGGAAAATCATCTAATGACAAATCCCGCCCTTGGGCGAAGCGGGAGATAGTGTCAGACTTTTACTGACTAAAAACCCACTCCTGTTCCTTCTTTGCCTTCATTCCGGGGCCCCGGGCTTCGCTTTCACACTACCCGTGGCCCCAGTAGGCTTCGACCCTGTCGGACTGTTTTCGTCTGTCGGACCTTCAACGGTCGGACGGCGAGCCATCCATTACTCGCCGTCCGCAAGCCCGCGCCTACGGTGGCCGGAATTCGGGATCGGAATCCCGGCGGCGGTTAGGGCGTGAGGGCCGTTGTCTCACGCGATCGACCGCCTCCTTTGCTAGCATTACTGCTTCGCAGAAGGAGGCGGCCGCCTGCCACTCCTCCTCACTCCGGACCATGGCCTGTACCAATGCCCGGCGTGAGAGATCACTACCGCCGATCGCCCCCACGAGGACACGGCGGTGCTCTGCCCAGGCGGGGCACACCTCCACCGTATGCTCCACCGTGTCCTCCGGACGGTCCACACAATGGCGGCACCCAGGAGTTTCTTCCGCACGAATCCGGTGCAGGAATCTCCCGAACTTTCCATGTCCCGTGAGGACCTGCGTCATACGGAAGGTAAGGACGCCATGTGGTCTTTCCAGCCACTCCTCAAAGAGGGGACTTACCGCCATGATTATGGCGTGCCCATGACGTGTAGGTGTGTCATATTAAACTGAGCGTCTTATTACCACTAGGTAATAAGTATCGGATTACAATTTTGTTCGCTATGTCCTGTCTATTGGTAGTACCTATAAATTTAATGTCTTAGATGAAGACCGACGCGCCCAAATACATGACCCGCATGGGCTTCGCGGAAATATATTGGTTAGCACATGAACACACTTCGTAAAGATTGATTTATTTCGCATTAGGCCCAGATTTTCAGTAAATGTAGAAAAGAATGCTTATAAATTAAAATTAACTCAAATAATTGGTGCGAATGCGGAACAAATCAAAAATTTTAGCGACCGTGCCTACTCAATTTGTTTTAAGACTCACTTCCCTAACTGTAGGACTTTCTATGTATTGGATTAGGTCTACTTACATAAACTTATACAGAAAATTATATAAAATACCTTATTTTAACGAAATTAAGTTCTTAATGTATCGGTGGGCCATTCGATACGACCAAAAAAATCTTGCTCTAACTAAATCATTATGAACACGTCTTATTTTTCTCATTTTAACCAGAACCCTTTAATTTTATTGGATAATATTTCTTTTTTTTTTAATAACACACCCTAAAATCTATTTTATTAATATCGCATTTACAATTTGATAATATCTCTTAAATTACATTTTACTATTGGAGATTCGCTGTAACATAAGCGTTATTTATTCATATATTACTTAATATATAATTATTATAACTACCAACACTAAATTCAAAAGTTTATAGGTACCAAATGGAAGTAACGTACATTTTTGTATTTGGAATTGTTTTAGTACCTAACAACATCCAATTATTCAAGTGTAACATTTTAAATGAGTTCCAAAGAAACTTCTTACAAAATAATGCATATTGGCCTCTGTATCTATTTATAAACACAATGGTTACCTAATTCAAAGAAAAGCTGTATAAAATCTTCCTAACCAAATATCGATCATGGCGATCAAGTACGCAGGAGATAATATAGTACACACAAGTGTGTGTGCAAATACAGTTGCACACACACTTGTGTTCACTCATGTTCTGTCCCTTTACTCTCATAGGCGTCCATTACACGATAGGTTTTACTGTCAGTTTTGCCACAGTAAATATTTTGACTGACGAAAAATCTACCGTGCAATGCGATAATTGACGTTTATATGGCGAAAACCGTACCTATGGCGATAAAATTCCGTCATTCGAACATCATTTGTGATTGATGGTGTTGATTGACGCTTGCATGACCGTGTAATGGACGCCATAGTTCAATGTGACGGCAATCAGACATGGCCAGAGAGATCAGGTGCAGAACCAACGGCTTCACGTGCTTTCCGAGGCCCAGGGGTGTTACCACCAACTTCCAAACTTTTCCAGTAATTTGGCCTCGACCCAGGAATCGAACCCAGGACCGCACGAATGAGAACAATGAAGCAGTTATATAATATACCTAATGGATCCCGTATCGTGTATTTGTATTTATTGAATATTATTGAGCGAAAAACAATATGAAATATAAGAAATTGGAAGTACGTTTCATTACAACAATGTATTAATGAAGAAATAATGAATTTCAGTTTTTAATCCTAATAATAAATTTAACATTGAATTGACTTAAAAAATAATTGTTAATGCTAACTTTAAAGACATTTTTCTGTTAAAGCTTTCCTTGTGATGGCATTTAAAAATGAAAACATGATTTCAGAAAACAAAAACACTAAAAACCTTAAACAATAATAAAATGATTATAAAAATGTACAAACAAATTAACCTGATTTGTATGGCTTTTTAATGTTTTTTATTACACAATTAAATGGCATAAGGTAAAATATAACCAATTATTTTTTCTATTAATTTTTACGTGTCGGATACACAAACATTTTCGATTCTAATTAAAATAGACAATTTTAATAACTATTATTACTCAAATTATAATTTAAAACGTGCATTTTTCGATATTTTTTTTAAATTGTGTATGTAATATTGAAAATGCACCTTTTGTTACTTCTTATATTAACTAAAATTCTTTGGAAGATTCGATAGATTCAAACTGAGCATTGTTCTTAAGATTATTTTACACTTGAACATAGGTAACTCAAATTTGAAAATTTAATTCGATATTTATTAATACTAGAGATCGGAATAGGTAGAGTATATTTACCTAAAATACTAGGAAGTAGGAGCAGTGGTGGCCGAGTGGTAACGGCCCCGACTTACGAGTTGTAGGTCGCGGGTTTAAACCCAGTCAGGCGCACTACTTTGTGTAATTTATTTCATCACCACTGCTCTCAAAACGGTGAAGGAAAACATCGTGAGGAAACCGGCATGTCCTAGAACAAAAAATTCGAAGACATGTGACATCCACCAATCCGCACTGGTCCAGCGTAGTGGATTACGGCCCATTCACTCTCCTAGAGAGAAGAGGCCTGAGTCCCAGCAGTGGACTGCGAAACGGCAAGCTTCCTTGCCGACCTGTCCCCGAGGGATTTGTTGGTCATGATTTTAATTCCGAGATTTTAGAGGTAGAGGTTATTATCAACACCTACTTATTTCTTCGCTCTTAAGATAAATGTACGCTACCTATTCCGACCTCTGATTATTACTTAAATGATTTAAAAAAATTGTATCCAAAATGCAAATTACTGCCCCTTTTATTGAATAAGACAGAATGTTAAAACATAAAACGAGATGACGTTCGTTGCAGTCACTCATAGTAGATTCGTATAAAGCCTCAGACAAATTAGGGGACAGAATGTCACGACAGACAGGATGTCCCCTAATTTCGCGTCATGTTAGGGGACATTTTGTCCCCTAACATGATGCGAAATTGACGCGCCACGCTCAATCTACGTGACGCTTCCACGTTTCCCAATGTCCCACGACTTGCCTCCCAACCGAACATTTTACAACGCATTATTGTGACGCCAATTTGATAGCATTGTGTGTCATGTTGGGGGACATTTTGAGCCCTAATAAATCAGAGGTTTTAAGGAAACATTATGATTCATTTTAATAATTTTCGTAAAACGATCGAATCGGACATAATGTGAGTGCACAAGCGTCCTCGTGAATCTCAAAAGGAGTTAGTAATGTTTCGAGCGTTCAAAAACTTTCTGAAAACTTGGGAGTTAATAGTCTTACTCTACTTGTTGTATTGACATACAGCTATATTATAAAGCACCTACGATAACACACATAACTACATAACTAACGGAAGGCATTACATTAAATAAGGTTAACAATCATATCTTTCAATTCAAAATCACTCATTCCTTGAGATCAGGAAAATTAGTTGTTGACACTATTAACAAAAAATTTCTTTAAAAAATCTGTACTAAGTTGAATCTATGAACTGTCAAATATTGAGAATTTAGATTTAAGAACGTTTCATCAACTTTGCTTTGCAGGTAAAAATAATTTAATTAATCGCTTGCCTTGTAAAATATTGGCACATCTATAAATAAAAGCAAAATTGAGTTTAAAGGCTTAGTGTTTAAATATGGATAATTTATATCCCTGACTATCTATTATGGTCTATACAAGAAGAATACAACACAAAGTCTTTGATGCTATAGTATCTAAAAATATAAAAATACAGATAGATACATGCCAATATATTGCTAGGTGAGCGAAATATTCAACTTATTCGGAAATCGGAGGTAGAAAAATATACCTCGTCGTTTAATATCATGCAAGTAACATCAGCTTCAAGGTAACTAACAATTATTTTTCTCAACTGTACATTTAAGTACAGTTCAATGCTCAAAATGAATACAAGTTCATTTAAAAAATGTTACTCGACTTGTATGATTTTTGATGACTATTTTCATACATTGTGAGCATTAGAGAAAATAAAACAACTTAAAATATTTTGTTAGTCACCCTATTACACACTTCAAATTACGTTTACTTAAAAAAAAATATTTTACTGTTCAAATATTTTCAACTTATTTAAACAAATTAGAAGTATATATTAACGTATTGCGCCGACCCCAAATAAGATGGGACAAGGGCAGGAAGATGATGAGTAGTATATATTTAAAAAAAAAAAATCTTTTTGAATCTCTACATTTTTTTTACTTTATTTGATGTGTGTAAGTACGTGTATTTATCTCCTTCTGAAGAAATCACTTAAATATCAATAGTATAATCCCTTCTCCAGGCAAATTATTCTTAAAATAATGAATTTTTTAATCACCAGAGAAAAAAACGAAACAGAAACATATTCCTGATGAATATACAATGTGGTTCAAATAAGAATAGGAACGTCAATGACCGCTATCTGTCAAATGTATCAATAACGGTTTTCTTTTATTTTGTTTAACCATGTCTTAGATAAAACTTAGTGAAGAAAAAACGTTTTTTTATATTAATTGGCTACATACACTATTTAAGACATAATTAGTAAAACAAAACTGTTTTCTTTCTATTTTCATCGTTGGCAACAATTCGCCTTCTTCTTTCATACAAAGATGAGCGGAATTAAAGAACTAGATTCTGATTAAACTTTTTCTCTTTTATGATTCGTAAATAAATTCAATTTAATAAATATTCTGTTTTGCTCACCCTACCTTAATTTGATTTGACAGTTATGACATCACACTATGGCGATAAGTCGATCCTATTCTTATTTGAAACGCATAGTACTTAAAAAATAATAATTCCAGAATAGTTTTGATAAAAGTCAATGTTTTAATATCAATATCGCTGTGTTAATATTAACATTTTATTAGTTAGACCTCCTTTATGTTTTTTAAACGCGTTATTTGTATAAAGTACAGTCAAAGAAACTGACTGTTAAATAGATTGACGTTTTACTATAGGTAGGTACTTGTACAGACAGCGTCATCAACTGGTCACCCCCCTTTGATAAGGTATTTTAATAAAAGGGGGTACCCAATTGATGTAGCTGTTTCTATAATAAAGGCTTATTTTTCTAGTGGTTAAAAATTGTCTTGTTATAAAACAGTTTCATAATACTATTTTTAACATTATACAACATTAAAACCAATAATGGCTATCCTTAGACGGGATCATTGTACTCATCAATATGAACCATTTTTTCTAAGCGACCTACCCTGAAATGCTGTATGTATCTATCTATATATCGATATATAAAAAGACAAACTAACTGACTGACTGACATATCAACGCACAGCTGAAATTTTTGGGCTAGGAGTGTGGAAATTCACACAAGGTTTCATTTATGAAATACATAGGTGAGCATTAAAAGAGTGTTTTTCGAAATTCACCCCATAAGTGGATGAAACGGAGTTATATCGACTCTCCGATCTTGGGGCGGTGGATACGACTGCACGCGGTCAAATAGACATTCCCCAGGTTCGGTGCGTCTCACCCAGCCTAGAATAAGTACCTATTTGTTTTTTTATGTTACTAATACTAGTTCTAAGTTTAAATTGTTACTAACACGATATGGCAAGTTCCGAAATAAAGGTTTTATTATTATTATTATTATTATATGTATCGAGAAACCTTCTTGAGAAGCGTATAGTGTTCACCTAACTCGACAAAATATATGGAGCAGCTGTTTTATTTTTATGCTTTCAGAGTTAATCGCTTAGTAAAATTTGTTCATATTTTAATGAGTACAATGATGAAGGAAAGCCCATTTGTCATTTAGACGTCGTACAATAACAAAATCACTTCGTATCACTAACTCTAAATAATTAAGTGAACGAGACTAGACTATTTACTTAAAACTATTATCTACAAAACCTCGAGAAAAGCATCAACAAAGAACACTGTGCACCAAATGAAACTTTTCATTTACGCCACTGAATTAAGACATAAGTTCTTATGAAATTAGCTCAGAACGAGTCACAAGAACTTTAGAAGCAACCTTCGCTTTAAGCTAGGTAGCTTTGAATTTTGCAATAATAAAACTATCAACAAAAAATGAATTTGATATTCATTCGAATCCTATGAATTCTTAGGGTCCCGTATCCAAAGGGAACGGTACTTATTACTAATCCACCGTTATCTGCCCGTCCATCTGTCTATCTGTCCGACTATGACCTGTACTACGTTTGTACGTTTAAAGAAAGATTGTTTCATTCTTATTTCCAGAGTGGGTAAGAGATGGCGCTAGACAACCTGTATAACTCTGTCTCTTACCCACACTAAAATAAGAATGAAACAATCATACTTTGAACGTCGTGGTAACCCCGTATATCAGTGGGCTGTATATCATAAACCGTGAGAGGTAGAGAGTTGAAATTTTCACAGAATGTGTATTTCTATTGGAATAATAAAATTAAAAATTAATCGGGGTTCCCATACAAGAAACGTTACTTTAGCGGAGTTTTTTGTCCTCGATTTTAATATTGTAGTACGGAACATGTTTGGGAATCCGACTTGAACTTGGCCAGTATATTATTATTAATGTCTACCTAGGGCATATTGTTTCATAATTCGGATGCCACCAGCGTCTAAAATCGTCATAAGTTGTGGTTTTTTTTTGCATTTCCTTGTCGTGAAGGGCCTGACAAACTGCACAGACGTTTAGAGAGGTTGCTGGGTTACTGTAGGTGTAATAACGTTTCCATCTAAAGTACTTATTGTATTCCTTTGGGGAGTGAATCAATTTGTTCATCATAAATGCTAATTGTTTGACGTGTTGCTTTCGTCCGTCGATGTAGGACCCGGGCGGAAGGAATCTGAAAAAGAAATTGACATATTAATTAGAAACATTTCACAATGACTGAATTGTTGATTTGAACCAATTGTTTGACTTTAGTAGATATATATGTAGATAGTTTATTAATTTGTGTATGTATTGTATAATTATATGATATTTATGGTTTATTAGTATATCTATTCTTATACATATTCGCCTTTTCTCTCTCTTTTATTGCACCTACCACTATTTATCTCTGCATCACCCAAAGGTTGACTGGTAGAAAATGCCTAAGGCATTTTGTTCGCCGCTGTACGTTTGTGCATAAAGTATTAAATAAATAAATGACTATAGCAAAGCATAATCAGCCTTTTAATATTCCCACAGCTGGGACTCTCTCTAGGAGAGCGAATAGGCGTGATCCAATACGCGGGCCCAGTGCGGGTTGGTGAATGTCACATGTCTTCGAATTTTTGTTTGTAGGACATGCCATGACGTCAAAGTCAGTCAGTGATGTCATTTTTACTTTAGTAAATGATAAATTAAGTACCTAGTTTACTTTTAAAGGCCTGTGCAGACGACAGATTTTTGTGCGCGGACTTTTTTGTCCGCTAAAATAGAACAACTGTATATCGAGTAACGTAAAGAAGGCATTAAAAGTACCGCGTACAAAAAGTCCTCCAAATAACCGAGACCATGCAGAGAGCGGACCGGACAAAAGTACGGGGGAGTCCCCGAAAAAAATAAAACTCGTGTGACTAGGCGAAGCAACGCACCACTCGTGTAACTAGGCGAAGCAACGCACCACTTGTGTAACTAGGCGAAGCAACGCACCACTTGTGTGACTAGGCGAAGCAACGCACATGGCGGACTTTAGTCCACATTGTGCGCTCGAGAGTGACGTGATATGCACGACGATAAACACGCACACCGTGTGCCTTGAGTTCGCGGTAAATCCGCGGCGGACTTTTTATTCGCGGAGCGTACTTTTTTCTCCGCCGCGACGAAAAGTCCGTCGTCTACGCAGGCCTTAAGATCGAGATTTAGTCGATACGATACCAGTCAAAACGTACTCGTTGACTAAAAGTATCGATATTGAAAAGAAAATAATCGATGCCACAATTTTACTGTTTCTAAATTCATATTACAATTGTACGCAATGTCTACCGAATTAATAAATATTAAAAAAAAATAAGTACATTAACAGAGTAACAAGTACAAGCAACTGAATTATGGGTTGCTATAGAGCATCTCCCCAGCAACCTCGAGTAAAATTTGAGTCAATTTTACGTAGACACTTACATATTAGGCAAACAAGAGGTTTATAAAAATTGTATTCTTATTGTTACCACTGAATGTGCTAGCTATGGCTACTTATAAAGTTATAACCTTTATTTTAAATTTCGATTATAAGCGCCTGCTAAAAATTATTAGCAAAGTGTATTTAAAAAAGTAGTAAAAAATTACATCATGTCTCTCTGACTATCGCTCTAGGGTGGAGTTAGGCATGTAAGATTTTTACTGACTGAACCAGACATGTGTCCTTCAGTTGCCCTTGTGTTGTTAGACCGCAGGTTATTTTTCAGGAATTCCCCGAGGCATTTAGCGGTGGCGTGACTTTGTGTAAGTGAATTAGCGCTTTGTGCTCTTTTGTTTAACATAAAGTTGTGTTACTTTTTTGGTGTATAATAAAGTTTATTCTTTCCTAAACTGTTTCTTTCGTTGAAATGAATCATCATTTTAGCCGAAAGACGTCAGAAATAATTAGGGTAAGCTATAACGCTGTCGATAAAATTGGCGAAGGACATAAAACACTTCTACTATGTATCTATGGCAACGCTTCGCCAAACTTATAAATGATGGAGGTCTAAAGGCGGCAACCACTACATCAAGGGCTGTCAGACTGTTTGCCAAGCGCATAATGCAATATTAAAAGTGCCGGTCTCGGCCTCTTTATTGTACAGGTCGCCTGAAAAAAAAATTGAATGCTATTCGTCTTTAGGGTTCCATACCTCAAAAGGAAAAAACGGAACCCTTATAGGATCTCTTTCTTGTCCTTCTGTCTGTCTGTCTGTCAAGCCACTTTATCTCGGGAACTCGTGGAGGTATCGAGTTGAAAATAAAACCATATACTCAAGTCTGTGGTCTTTAAAAGCTGTAAAAAAATTAAACTTCTGAGTTAACGAAAAAAAAATAATACGGCCGTTTATATAGCAAAAAACCAAAAAAAAAATACACAAAGTAATACGCCTGGCTAGTGGTGAAGAAAAACATCGTGAGGAAACCGGCATGTCCTAGAATCAATAATTTGAAGACATGTGACATACACCAACCCGCACTGAGCCCGCGTAGTGGATAACGGCCCATTCCCTCTCCTAGAGAGGAGGCCTGAGTTCCAACAGTGGGAATATTATAATGCCGACTATGCTAGATTATCACAGCGTTAATTTTTCTTAATTCTCGATTTGGAACAGTTGTTTGAGTACCTGTATTTATGTATTTACTTGCTGACCCAGTGAACTTCGTACTGCCTAACAGACAATGAATGCAGTATACTCGTATATTTCTATATAGTCAACCGATTGTGATGAAACAATCAAGTTACACACAACTTTATTGTATAAAAGTTATCTACATCAATTCCGTGCATTTTACGTGATGCGCGCACAACTGAAAACTTCTACAGATTTAGTAAATGTAGCTTGTATAGATCTATATATATAAAAATCAATGCCACTTTTCGTTGTAACTTTGTAACTCAAAAACGGGCTCACCTATCCAAACCAAATGTTTAGGCTTTGTTCGGACTATTTATTAGATGGTTTATGTGCAGTTTGCACAAAATCGGTCGAGCGGTTCTTCATTTATTATTAGGCGGTACGAAGTTCGCCGAGTCAGCTCGTTTATTATAATTATAATTGTATTGTGTCTACGGTTAATTTGTAATTCTTTTTTGTATTCGCCTTTTTTCTTTCTCTTTTATATCCACAATTTTTCTCTGCATAACCAAAAGGTTGTCTGGTAGATAATAGCTAAGGTATTAAGTCCACCTTTGTATCTTTATGTGCATAAATTACATAATAAACTAGTTTCTGCCAGCGGCTTCGCCCTCGTGAAAGACGGTTTCTCTATACAAACTTTGGACCCCGTTTCATCCCCTTAGGGGATGAATTTTGAGAAATCCTCTCTTTGTGATCGCCTAAGTCATAAAAGGAAACCTTGTACAAAATTTCACGTTCCTAAAACCTGTGTTTCTCCTTTATAACAAAAAAACGTTTTTTTTTAGCAAAAAACTAAATGATTAAAAACAAACGGATAAAAATAAACGGACTCTGACTGATTAAGATAATTTAAACTAACACATTTGATATTGTTTAATTGACACCCTCGTTAGCTGGAACGAGTCTAGTAATTGGACAAAGCATTCAATTAATAAGAACAACATTTTTATAGGTTTTTTTTTATTGTGGATAGGCTCACGTTTAAGCACTATCACATCTGATGGTAAGCGACGATTTGGCCGATGATGGAGCACGCTTGCCTAGAAGTAACCTATTCATTTCTGACTTAAAGACCCCTAAGCCATAGGTACATTTAAGGTAGAACTACACTGCGCACACGTGTGCCACACACGCCGATCCATGAAAACAGAGACCAATTGAGGCCCTGGTTAGAGACGCCCATGGCGCGGGAGAAAAATGTCTAAAAGGACTTGGGGGAGGTTTTTCCCCAGCAGTGGGACGGTAATGGTTAGGGAAAAAAAAATAGTATACAAGTATCACGTAAAATATAGTTCACTAGCTTGATATAAAAACTATGTTGTCTAAAAACACATAAAATCACAGAAACTGAAAGAACATAGAACACGGTGGCGCGAGGCACCCCCTAACACGATAATTTGTAGGACAGGTCAAGGTGACATTTGGACGCAGATAAGCCACAGTTGCGATTTATAGGAAAACTCGCTTGAATTCAGTTCTTGGAATATTCAAATGGTGAGCTGTAGTAGCCTAGTGGTAACGGCCCCAACTTACGAGCTGTAGATCGCTGGTTTAAACTAGTGTTGCAACAGAACTCTGCGTCCGCTTCCGTATCTGCAGAAGTTCCGCAAAATTTATAACAGAACTCTAAAAGGAAGAATACAGCGCGGAGCGCAGGGGTGGGGGGCGCGTGGACGACTGAACACATCGGAAGAGACGCGGGGGAGGTCGGTACACATACCTGTCGCAAAGAGTTTCTTTATTATTATATGTTTTTGGTTCATTCTGCGCATCACCGCGTCTTGTGACGTGATTAAGATGTAAACCTTCTGTTGTTTTTTAAAAATTAATTGTGCTTTTAATTTATAGTATTAACACTTCCGTTTTCGCTTCCGCATCCGTAAAGATTTACTTTTGAAATCTGTTTTCGCTTCCGGTAAGACACTTCCGTTGCATCACTAGTTTAAACTCAGCCAGGCTTATTACTTTGTGTAATTTATTTCATCACCACTGCTCTCACAACGGTGAAGGAAAACATCGTGAGTAAACCGGCATATCCTTTTATAAAACAAAGTGATCTAAGACATGACATCCACTAAACGGCACTTAACTCGCGTCGTGGATTCGCCCATTCCCTCTCCTGGAGAAAAGGCCGGTGTTCCAGTAGTGAAAACATTATTATGTATGTATGTTGCTACACTAATAGGTATTTCATCAGTCTGTGGATGACGTCTCTGAGTACGGCTATTTGGCGACTATATTTGTTACCTTGGTTACCTGTTAAATCAATTGTATGTATTCATAAATAAATAGAGTTAATTAAAGGGTCTTGACAGACAACAGACAGATGGACAACACAACGACGGATACGGAACCCTAAAAAAGGCACGGTAAATCCCACGGGTCATCAAGGCCGATAGGCATTGGCAGGCGCCAGAGCTACTGGATTCAACGAAAACGTTGCCTTGGCCCTGGACCGCAAAGGAAAACTGAAGAAACACAGGTGGATTTTAGTCAGTAAGAATTTGACACTCTCTCTTGCTCCACCCAGGGCTAGAGGAGTAATGTGATGATTTCTTATCTCACAAAAAATGAAATTGCTTTTGGTCAATTTTGACCTGCCTTAGAATGCATAATAATGCATTATGTCCACCTTTGATTAGAGAATTTTACTTGTCATCTTCATCATTTCAGCCGGAAGACGTCCACTGTTGGACATAGGCCTGCGGGCGCCCCGCCTGCCCCAAGTATCGCCACAACGAACGATCCTGTGCGTCTCGCGTCTATCGGATTCCCGCGACCCTCACCAGGTGATCGATCCACCTCGTGGAAGGCCGAGGTGATTTGTGGGAATTTACTTGTGCATAACTATAAAAAAAAAATATGAACAAGAAAATTACAGCCGTCAGCTCAAATAGTTTCCAGTGTAAAGAATTTCTTCATTATTTCAGCCGAAAGCCGTCCACTGTTGGACATAAGCCTCTCCAAGTGTGGCCATAATGATCGGTCCTGTGCGTCTCGCATCTATCGGATACTCGCGACCTTCACCAGGTCATCGCTCAACCTTGTGGTCGGGCGCGCAGTCTGCGTGTTCCGGTACGGGGTCGCCACTCCTGAATTGTCCGTCCCTATCGACCATCTGTTCTGCGAACAATATGCCCTGCCCATTGAAACTTAAGTTTGGCGGTTCTTCGAGCTATGTCGGTAACCTTGGTTCTCCTGCGGATATCTTCATTTCAGATATGATTTCTAAGAAAAGAATTTCTCACGTTGAAATATTTGATTTTTACCGCATACAGAATAAAACTCAGAAAGATAAACATGTATGGAGAGGTTATTATGCAAACATAGTTATTTTTTGTAGACTGTGATCTCATGATAACGTCATATTTAATCTGTTCAAATACCAAATACTTGACAAGCATGATACGACGCATTAAGGTAATTTAAGAATTATATAATGTAAGTATCATAACGATTTTATCAATTTTTATCGTCCAAAGTACACTTTCAAATATAAGACGATGCCATTTTCCAGAATGAACGAATGTTATGTACTTAGTTTCGTTTTTGTACAATTAAAACACGAAAACAATCAGGTTATAATACCCTAAAAGTATGCACATGTAGTACCTATGCAGAATGGGCAAATATAGCGTTGCACTACCTTCTCATCACTTCTTACAAATTATTATTATTATTAGTATTGTTATTCATTTAATTCGATTATCAATAATCATTTTAGACACATTAAAAATAAATTGAATTGTATTAAATTGCACAAGATTGAAAATATTAAATAAAATTACATTTTTTTTTTAAATTGTATTAATTAAATTAAAATAAATAGGGAGGAGGACGCTGTCGACTGTGTCACAGGTACTAGTACAGTAGGCAACGTTATCTCTTAAGTAGTTTACTATCAATTGTTTGTGAAAAATTTTAGGTTAAGAGAAATATGTGTCATTGAATATGTTGAATAAATTATTATTTTTATGCATTTATACAGGACCCTGAAGTCCTGGACCTTTGGAAGGCGTACAAGGGGCCAAAACCAACTCACAGAGGCCCTTTAGATCATTTTAATGGAACGTGGATACCAACCTACGATTATCCCTGTACGCGCTATGCTAGTGCACCCAAGGACCACCCCCCCGCCCGCCCCTCCCCCCTGGTGAAAAACTATTGCAACATATGGAAAACAAAGACAATAAAGGACAACCCCCGCCCTCCCCCCTCCCCCTTGGTAAAAAACTATTGCAACATATGGAAAACAAAGATAATAGGCCTATGGTTTTTTTATTATTATAACGTTACACTGACTCCCTTTTTCCCTGGCTTTAACCAACAATAAATTAGAGATAGAATACGTTCTTTCTAAGATGCGTAAAGTGCTATAATAATTTGGTTGACTTTTCTGACTTGACTTATTCACTACTAAGCGGTAATACATGTATTCAATCTTGTATTTACTAAACATTGGCTCGAATTGGTTCAATAACTGTTTACTTGTGAAATGCTTGACATATTATTATGATTGTGTAGTATTGTTTAAGAACATGCCATCATTTGTTGTAATTCACTTTTTTTTTCGATATCAAGCATGCTCTTTATAGTTTATTAAATGCGAAAACATGTAATTGGTTACTAGTTGCATAATTTGTTGTACTGTTGTTTTCCGATTACAATAAAATAAAATACTGTTTTCATCAGTACTAGTGATGCAACGGAAGTGTCTTAACGGAAGCGGAAACGGAAACAGATGTCAAAAGAAAATCTTTGCGGATGCGGAAGCGGACTGGGAATTGGGCGCGGAAGTGTTAATACTACGAAGAAAAAGTATAATATTATTTTTTAAAAACAACAGAAGTTTTACGTCGTAATCAAGTGACGATTCGCGAATGAACAAAAAAAAAATATAATAAAAAAGACACTCGTTGCGACAAGTTTGTTTACCGCCCCCGAAGCACCTCTTCCGATGTGTCCAGTCGTCCACACGCCCCCCACCCCCGCACTTTTTGCTGTATTCTTCCGTTTAGAGTTCTGTTATAAATTTTGCGGAAGCAGAAGCGGAAACGGAAGCAGAGTTTTATTGCAACACTAATCAGTACCTATCGTCATCCTCTACAATCTACATCATCTTCCCTATCTTTGTTCCATTTTACTCAGGGTGCCGTTGGCACCCTTCAGGTACACAACTGAGTAAGTGTTCCCACAACTGAGTGTTCCCACTGCTGAGAGTCAGGCCTCCTCTCTCTAGGAGAGGAAATGGACCGTAATCCACCTCGCGGGCCCAGTGCGAGATGGTAAATGTCTTACGTCTTCGAATTTTTGGTTCTAGGACATGCCGGTTTCCACACGATGTTTTCCTTCACCGTTTTGAGAGCAGTGGTGATGAAATAAATTACACAAAGTAATGCGCTTGGCTGGGTTTGAACCCTGCAACTCGTAAGTCGGTTACCACTCGGCCACCACAGCTCTCATAAATAATATCATTATGTTGTCGTGGATTTCCGAAAAGTAACGATTGATTCCACAACTAAGAATGAATTATTAGAAGTAAGAAAGAGTTTTAAAACTATAAATAACTAAACAGTTCAGCAACGTACCTTGAATAGTTAGCACCACCAAACACAATAGGAATCACATCATTATCTAGCGCCGTCAACAGCTTCTCCGTTACATAGTCCTCATCGAATGAGTTCTCCATCGACATATAAAAATAGTAGTCATTCTTTAACAAATATCTGCAATTTCCAGGACACTGTAAGGTACCACACTTCCCATACACATCTATCGTATAGCCATATGGTTTCAACGCATTCGCCAACGCTTTTGCAAATCCTCGTCTCCCACTTTTCGTCTTACAATTGGACACAAACCAGGCCGCTGCCTTCGTTTTGTTCCGTATTCTAAGTGCATCAATTAAGTCATCCTGCGCTGTCCCCACAAGGTTTCGTTTCCATCGCATTTTCCGTTTTGGACCCACGATTCTGCCTTTCTTATCCCGGATCAGAATGTAAGTAAACGGTATATCCGAATTAAGTCTATAAGTGGCTGTCCAGTTAAAGAATCCGTCAAAGCGCGCATCACACACGGGGTAGTTATCCGCTGATTCCATGTTGAAGAATATGTATTTTTGGTGGGGAGACCGAGCGCTTGGCTTGGGAAACCACTTCATAGTTCGTCCGTTAAATGCTACAGCATCGAACATAGTCAGGTTACCTCCGAAGAACGATCGGTTCGCGGTGACGTAGCATTTAGCCACCGAACAATTATTCTCGAGGAACTTTCTCTGTCCCTTGCCGAAGTAGTATAAAGGAGCATAATCTTTTTCCGTCCACAGCAAGATGTATTTAAAGTCTTTGGGGAGCGAATCCGGCTTTCTGTAGACATCCTTGTACCTATAGTCACGACCAATATTTTCAAGTGCCTCATGGACTAGTGTATCAGTAACTGATCGCTCATCTGGTCTAGTAGCAAGTTGTACCCAAAAAAGGGAGAAGGCAAAACTCGTACAGGTGACTAGAAAGAAGAACTTCACAGATCGCATTTGTCTTACGAACGGGAGGTGGCAGTAGCGGCAGGAAGCCTGGGTACGAGGAGACATCTTAGTGGCTTCATATTCGCACACTGGAACCTGATCTGAACTGGATGTGCGACTTCTGGCTGCATTTATGAGTTTATTCCAAATCTTCGGTACCTGTAACGAAAAATTATACGTTTTAATAAATGGTTCTAGTCACAGACACATCCTAGATGTAAAGTAGATTTCAAATTCATCATTGGCAATCAGATTATTGCATTTGTCAACGGTTTTTTGTGAGTGAAAGCCGAATTCAAACCACGAGAACGTAGCCAATGGGATAAAAAAATACCTTGAATCAAGAACCTTAAATAAACTGAAATGCTTTTTTAAGTTATAAAAACAAATAAAATTAGCATAGTATAATCAACCTTATTTATTTATATATATTTGAATTTCCAACAAAGGAAACAACAGAGGTCACAGCATGTATTTATAACTAGGCATTTATAACATAGGAAAATTATTTTTTTTAACAAATCTCAACCTTATGTTCCTACTGCTGAACCAGCGTCAGGCACTAGTTGTCTGGCAATCATGCTGAACTGGACCTATTTTGGCGCAGCCGTGAGGCATACAATTGTATTTTTTTTTTGGTTCTCTTTTGTTTGGTTTCGTATTTACATATATTGTTTGAGTGTCTTGCGTTGTGACAAAATAAATTCATTTTCTTTCTTTCTTTCTTTCTTTTTTTGCTGTGATTTAGCAAGCCTCCTCAAGGTGGATGTCACATGTTTATGTTATTATGTTCTAGAAGCAACAATTCGAAGGAATTGTTGCTTCTAGAACATAACGGTTTCCTGTTTTCGATGTTTTCCTTCACCGGTGTGAGAGCAGTGGTTACGAAATAAATTACATAGCCCGTCGTATTACTCATACGACGGGCTGGGTTAGAACCCGCGACCTACAACTCACAAATCGTGGCCATTATCACTGCACCACCACTACTCAGATCTAGTCGTAAAAGAAGATGAAAGTGTTATCAGTTAATAGATTATAATATATTTTTAATTTATTACGTTTATAGAGTGGGAGAATATTAGGCAACTCACCAATCATATACAATTCGATTCATTATAAACCAGGTCAATGAATTAAATATATATTTCAGGTAAATAATAGCCTAGTACCAGCCACCTAGTATTTATTTATTAAAACTTCATGCAACACAAAGGTAAAAAGGTGTACTCAATGCCTTAGTGCTTGTTTTAGTGCTAATGTAATTAAGGTAATGCCTTATACTTATTTAATGTGTATTTTTTAGTGCGCGTTGTCAACTAGATTAAAAGTAAGGATTTAACACAAAAAAGTGAAAATGCTCAAATTGTTACATTGGCTCATTTAGGGTAGGGTAGGATACGAGTTGTAGGTCGTGGGTTCAAACCCAGCCATGCGCATTACTTTGTGTAATTTATTTCATCACCACTGCTCTCAAAACGGTGAAGAAAAACATCATGAGGAAACCGGCATGTCCTAGAACCAAAAATTCGAAGACATGCGACATTCACCAATCCGCACTGGGCCCGCGTGGTGGATTACGGCCCATTCCGTCTCCTAGAGAGGAGGCCCGAGTCCCAACAGTGGAAACATTAAAAGGCCGACTATGCTAGGGTACTTGTATCTGACTTAGCGAGACTGGCGTCAGATTTTCTGGCTTCTGGCTAATTCTTAAAGACAAATATGTACAAATGACAGCCGGAATCGACTACAGTTGAATCTCGGAATGGATTGATTGGTTACGTTACTCATCAATCTACGAACTGACTTTAGCAAGCGCTGATTAATCTTGAAAATCAACTTCCATCAAGCAATTCGGTAATAGTACTGCAAAGTATGTTAGGTTAGTTACAACATGGGCATGCCATAATCACGACGTAGGTCCCTTCTTCGGCAACAGACACGCCACATTGTTCTCACTTTCCAACAGACACGCGGCCATCATCCTCACTTTACACCTGACGTAGGTCCTCACCGGACACGATTACATCAGGAGTTTCTTGTGTCGCAATCCGACGGGAAGAAACTATCCGCACAATAAATATAATTGCCGTTTATTCCCTCTTCACAAAGCTAACTAGCTTTTGCTCGCGACTTCGTCCGCGTACATAAAATATAGCCTATGTCACTCAGGAATAAAGCAGCTTTCTATCGGTGAAAAAATTTTAGCAATCGGACCAGTACTTTTCTTTCTAACAAATTGCTTTTGCAATTTTTATTTTTTTTGTTAACGTATCATTTATTAATAATTGTAATTATTTATTTTACTTGCTTTTATTTATATAGCCTCATTTTTTATAATGTGAATGTAAGGACACTGAAGACTCCGCGAATTCTTAGGTTACTTTTTATTATGATTATTTTTATTCTACTTTTTAGTACAATATTGACCAGTCTACACTGTCCTTACATAATATCTACTTATGCTGTAATATGGAAATATTGTAACATTTTTTTTTTAAAGAGTAACCATGGAGTTTCTTGCCGGTTCTTCTCCATAGGAAACGACCAATTTGGAACCGTGCACTAGCTTCTGACGTTTTATAAGTGCCCATGTAGGCCTATGTGAATTAAAAAACTTATGACTCTGACTTTCAGAGATTACCTCCTTTGTGAGAGACTGGTGCCTGATATATATAAGTTTTTAGAAAAAAGCTGTGTTTCGGGTCACCAGGCCCCTTTCACAGCTAAAATTGGCTAATACAAAGTTACCGTGCAAGAGCCGAAATTGAACAATGATTAAAAAACAACACCATTGTGAGGATACGGTAATATGTATATCGCGTCGACTCGTGTTTCGTCTTTACCGGTCTACTTATTGCTCTTCGTCTGCAAGTCCGCGCCTACGGTGGCCGAAAATCGCCTTGCGTGTCGCGATGGCCGGAATGTATCTTGTAGCGGCGGCTGTGGTATGAGGATGTCCTCTCCCTCACGGTTTCACCCACCAAGAAGGTGGGCCTCACCTACTTCGCTAGTATTTCTGTTTCGCGGGGATGACTAGGCCGTTTCCCATTTCGTCTCGCCATGTGCCAAGTCTAGACGCGAAAGGTCACCATCGCCGAAATTATGATACTTAAGCGGTCAACTGGGATCATATTAAAAATTATTAGTAATAAGCTCTCGTTCGACCGTTTGACTCTCATAAAAAAATCGTAGAGAACTACCAATTAATAATAATGATTGTTACCATTTTGAAGACTGTGTTATTCTTATAATTTAATTGATCCATCGATCGATTTCTTCGTTTTTTCTGTTATAATTTTATTCATTCTTCTTATATAATAAATAGGAGCACAACACAGCACATGTTTTCGTACGTTTTAATGAACTAATCTGTGAAGTATTTGTAACAATGTGAGCTTCGTTACGATAAATAAAATTCGTATCCTTTCAAAACCGGACGTGATGATATGACGCCAGCCCCAATTTCCTGATGATAACAACTGCTGCTCTCGTCTCGGTAGCATTAGGTATTATTTAACGAATTCCCAAATTCATAAGAATTTTCGACTTCACACGTACAACCGCGGTCATTAGCGTTGAAAAACTTATAGTTTTCCTTACTCAAGGCCACTTCAAACCAAGGTTGTTACTAACAGGCTGCAGTATTGTCCGAAACAGTTACCATTGAACGCATAGAGTCCTTTCACAGATGGGTTTTTGTCAGTAATAGTTTGACATGAAGCCATTGGCCCTTGCCTCTGCTAGCACCGTGCTTTGCCGAAGATGGCCACGCTTCTTTGTCCCTTGAGGATTCTAATCCAACGCCTGTTTATATGATCCGAATCCCTCCTATGCGTGTGACCAATCCATCTCCACTTACGACACTTCATCTGATGGTCGATCATGCTTTCGTGGCAATTCTCTAGCAGTTCTATGTTAGAGATAGTCTCGAACCAGTGAATCCCGAGGTTGCGACGAAGACATCGGCTGATGAAAACCTGGATTTGACGTTTTTTTTTTAAGATGTTCATTAACCAATTATTTCTCCCGCTCTAGAGCGAAGTGCGAGAGCGTGTCAGATATTTACTGACTAAAACAATACATATGTTCCTTCTTTGTCTTGCGTTCCATTCCAGGACTCCGGGAAGTCAACCCATGGTCTCAGTAGTCTTCAACCCTGCTGGGCCCCTACAGTTTTGCTGACAAGCATGAGAAGTCCTTTGTTACTTTCCACGTTCCAACATCCGACAATGTTGCTTAACGGTTCTGATTAACCAGAAACATAATGACGTATGTGTACCACACAAGAATTGATTGTGTGGTTGATACACTCATTGGATAACAACATCCGCGAGCCACAAATACCATTGTAATTATTGTTGTTTTAAATTTATGGAAATGAATTGTTTATCACTTTAACTTTTCGAATACCGTAATTAGAGACACAATAGAAAGACAATGAGAGGGCGTTTGCTCCAGGTTTGATAAATTAAGGTCAAAACTAACATTTTGTAACGGCATGAAACCACAAATCTTATTCTGTAAGTTTACAGTATCAACCTGAGAGGAGTTACAATTTTTTGAGTGTGATTGTCAAGTGTGAGTTTTGGTTATAATACCATAATTAAAAATTAAAATATTATAGCACTTATATCACTTTGATTATAAATGTCATTATATCCATTCAAACCTGAAGGGCAATTCTTGTACTTCAGCCTTTTGAGCGTCATATCTTCTACAGAACCAGAACGTTTCCGTGCCCTTGTAATGGGGTAATTCAAGCCCACTAAAAGTGCAGAGTATAGTCGGTAGAAAACACAGGAAATGCTTGTAGTGGTATCAGATAAAAATAATTTAAGTTTTGGTAAAACTTAACTTGTTTTTATTCCTCATGAAACACCAACATCAACTTCAACTCTTCAATAACTGCATTTGTGGAAAAGATATCACAATTTTGCCAATAATACGTGCAAACTGTTAATAGACCTTCAAACGATGGCAGAAAAACAAGAAACGCAATGACAGGTAAAATCAAAGAGAATAGTAAATATAGGTGTAAAATAAAAAAAAAAGGTAAAAAAAATAAACTTACAAAAAAGATCGAACTAAAAGACTACAGACTCTTTTATTCAACACTACTAACACATCGGCGGTCGCCTCCTTCTGCGAAGCAGTAATGCTAGCAAAGGAGGCGGCCGATCGCGTGAGGCAACGGTCCTTACGCTTCAACCGCTGACGCCGAGAACCCGATCCCGATTTCCGGCCACCGTAGGCGCGGGCTTGCGGACGACGAGCAATGGGTGGCTCGCCGTCCGACCGTCCGGTAACCGGACCAAGCCCAAATCGTCGACGGCGCGTACTGTTCCACGCGTGCCTCAAGGAGATGTCAGCAAATCGTAGGGGCCCAGCAGGGTCGAAGCCTACTGGGGCCACGGGTGGTGTGAAAGCGAAACCCGGGGCCCTGGGACGAAGGCAACGAAGGAACAGGAGTGGGTTTTTAGTCAGTAAAAGTCTGACACTATCTCCCGCTCCGCCCAAGAGCGAGATATGTCATAAGATGATTTTCCCACCCAATAAAAAAAAACACTACTAACACATAGATTCATTTCTCTACTTTCATCCATCACACAATCATACAGCACCAATATTTAGCGTACATCACTTGAAATTCCTTTTTAACAAAGGCTTCGTCAATGCATCTGCAACTATATGAGCTGTCTGACATACTCAAGTAAAACCTGGCCATGCTCGACGGTCTCCCTTATAAAATGGTGTCGCACATCTATGTGCTTTGTACATTGATGGTGTACAGGGTTCTGCGCAATGGCTACAGCAGACTAGCTGTCACAGAAGATTTCCTCTCTAGCAGCTTCAGACAAAGCTACATATTCCGCCGTGGATTGAGCAACTGTCTTAAGTTTTCTGCTTTCCCGTGAGATTGCAGCGCCCATGTGCAGAAAAATCATACCCGAGTATGACCTCCTGTCATAACAAGTGGCATGACTTGCATCTGCATAACCCTGCACTTTATCCATTCCTGTCCTCTCGTACTGTATCCCTAGAGATTTAGTACCTTTTAAATATCTTAGCACTGGTTTAGCAGCGATCCAGTGTTCCTCAGCATAGCAAGTGTTAAATTCGCTAAGATAATTGACTGAATGTGCAATATCTGGTCTCAAGGTGGTTTTTTTATTGTGTGGGAAAATCATCTAATGACAAATCTCGCTCTTGGGCGGAGCGGGCGATAGTGTCAGACTTTTACTGACTAAAAACCCACTCCTGTTCCTTCGTTGCCTTCGTCCCAGGGCCCCGAGTTTCGTTTTCATACTACCCATGGCCCCAGTAGGCTTCGACCCTGCTGGGCACCTACTATTTGCTGACATCTCCGGGGTGCTCAATCCAGTGCAGGAACTTCCCGAAATTACGGTATTCGGTGAAATCCTGCGTCATGCGGAAGGTGAGGACGCCGTGAGGTCTTTCCCACCACGTCTCAAAGGGGGGACTTATCGCCATAATTGTGGCGTGCCCATGGTTATAGGACATGCCGGTTTCCTCACGATGTTTTCCTTGACCGTCATGAGTGCAGTGGTGATGAAATTACACAAAGCAATGTATCTCACTGGGTTTAAACTAGCGACCTACAACTAGTAAATCGGGATCATTATCTACCATTGGGCCACCACCGCTCTCGATTTTTTATATTAAATTTTGGTGTATTCAGTAGTAAATATATCGAGTTAATGTTCTCAGCAAACTTCGCTGAAATAGTCATGGTACCATGGCCATCTCCTTCTGCAAAGCAGTATTGCGAGCAAAGGTCACGGTTTTGATCACGGTTTCGTGAGGGTGACAATATGAATAAAACCTAGAATATCTGAATATATTCTCACTAGCTTTTGCCCACGGCTTAACACAATCAGCAATAAAGCAGCTCGGGTTTCTATCGGTGAAAAAAAAGTTTTAGCTATCGGACCAGTACTTTCAAAGACCTGTACCATGACGTTTAAAGTAAGATTGTTTCATTCTTATTTCCAGTGTGGGTAAGAGATGCCGCCAGACAACCTGTATAGCTCTGTCCCTTACCCACACCGAAATAAGAATGAAACAATCTTACTTTGAACGTCATGGTAACCCCGTACCTCCTACAAACAAAAAAACAAACTTTACCTCTTTAATATTCGAGATATATGGCCAGTTTGCATCATCGGGCCGCCCATTTGCCTACAGTACTCAAGGACAGTATATTTTGCTCCAATGGCCTACGACTTACAAGTATCGCACAGGATCTGAGTACTTACGGGGACAAAGAAGAATGCTTATAGCACACCGCGACCGTGTAGTTTGCTCCAGCGAATGAATGTTGATAAGTGGATCAGTATGTATATACTTCCAGGGATTATTATTATTTGGTAAGACACACTAGCAGCTATAAGCTGATGCGTGTTTCATATAGTTTGGAGATGTTTAGTCTGACCAACCGATTTTTCCTCCTCCTCCTTGCGTCGTACTCCTCAATGCTTAGGGTCGTGATCTCTCTGTTCTTGATCACTTTCATTCGTACGATATTCTTTCACCATTTTCTGTCCCTAACGACATTCTTCATCTTCACATGAAGGGCATTGTATACCTTACAGTCAAGAGTGGAGCGGATCGGATTTTGATTTGATCTGTGTTGATTTTTAAAGCAGTTCAATATGGAAGCTTTCACAACACTTTCCGGGAACCTGTTCCAAGCCGTTACAACTCGCTTAGAGGAGAGATAGAAATTACTTCAAAGGCTTCTTTCTGGATGGATTACACTTTTTCTTTAAGTGGGTAATCATCTAATAACTTTTTTCGATCAGGGGGTATTTAGTGTCAGACATTAACGGACTAAAATGCATCCTATGTTACTTCAGTTGCCTTTTGCATCCCAGGACCACGGGTAACCCTTTCAGCAGTCGACTCATGGCCCCAGTAGGCTTCGGCCTTGCTGAGCCTCCACGGTTTGCTGACATTTCTTTGAGGCGCGCATGTAATTCATGCGCGCCTCGCCTAGACCACGTGACTGAGCGTTGAGATGACGTCGGAACAAAGGAATCGGAGGCGTGGCCTAATCGAGGCGTTCGACGCAAACGAAACGATCGTAACTTGACTAGGGGAGCTGGTATTTCTGACTCATTGCTTTTTCATAAGGCGGGAAAAATACAAAAAAAAAATATACGACTATTGGCATTACAACTCCTTTGATAAATATTAGTAATAAAATTTATAATAGAATATTTCTATACCTTATAAAATTAGCATCAATCCTGCCACCGACATTTTAGACGAAGAAAAAACGACTTGAAAGAAAAAGTCTGTCCAGACGTCCACAGTCCTTCGGCGCTGACGAGTGACCGGCTAGGTACTGTCTCGTTGCGTTCAACTCACTCGCTCCATATGAACGCAACTAGACAGCTACTGGGTCGTGGGGGAAGTTCAGTGGACAAAAAGAAAAAAAATTAAAGTAGCTGAACGACAGCAACTGGCCGGTTAGTACTATGCGTTCCAAATAAGAATAAGAAAGTCAATAACCTCGATCTGTCAAATGTTGAGTGAAAAGCACGGTTTGCAAAGAAAACTTATTTGCGTATCAATAAAGTGTTTTGTTTTTGCTTTGTATTACTAAGTCTTAGTTAAATCTTAGTTATTGTTTAATATAAATTAGCTACATATATTGTTTAAAGTCAAATTAGTTAAAAAAAAATTCTTTCTTATTTTCATTGTTAGGAACGATTTGCCTTCTTTCATTTGCCACTCACTACTCAGACACTTCACACAGTGACGCAGAGATAAGCAAAATTGAAGAACTGAATTCTGATTAAACTTTTTTCGTTCACGATTCGTAAATAAATTAAATTAAAAAAATTACACGTTTTTCTCACCCTACCCAATGTCATGACAGCATGACGTGACGTCACAACATGGCAATCGATCCTATTCTTATTTGGAACGCATTGTACAACTTTGTTTACACGGACCCAGTACCTGTCAGACAGTGACTGTCCATCACTGACTGCCAGCTACTGGGTCAGTGGTCGCAAACAAATTGTTTAATTTAAGTAGAAATTGGTTGACTTATCAACAGTGTTTATATACTTATCTATTTATTTCAGTTATATTTTTACATAAAATATTTCTTTATTCTTTATTGTACACAAAAAAAGAACTTTACTTCAATACATGGATTTGATAATTTATCGGGCGAGCTTAACTCAACAATGAGTTTTCTCCCAGCAAACGTTTGAGTGACAGAGAGAGATCACAATCGAGGGTAGGATCCAGTGTACAACATAAACCTACATAAATACGTCTAATATATATATATATATACATACATACAGATATAATATATATAACAATATATACTAATATTATGTCAATTGAGAAAGGAAGTGCTCTTTAATTTTTCTTTTAAAGACGTCCAAAGAAGGGCTGTCGCGAAGGGAATGTGGGAGAACGTTCCAAAGACGCTTTACTACGACTAGACTATTTATGATAATAGTTACCTACTTATAACTATATATACCTATAAAACCGCCTACTCATACCTATAAAATCGCAAATGAGTTTTAATCTTGGAGTTCTGACCTATTCACGCTTGATTATTTACATCGATTGCTTTATCACATTGTTGCATAAGTAGGTACTCAAACGAAGATTAGTTTCATTGAACATCCACATTATAAATAAAAAGCAGTAAATAGTGTACACCTCTTTGTTTACATAATTCTTCGTTAGGTATTTTACAAACGAATTTTTATAGAAAAAAAACATACCTACCCATATTTAAATCACAAAAACTCACAAAAACAATTGTAAATTTCACTTTTACTACCTCAAACTGGCACAAAGATACAACTAGTGCCACAATATAAAAAAATAAAATATAAAAAAACACTTTTTTTTTCACTGACCACTAAAAATATTCAAGTCTAAAAGCGGGCTGACACACTATTCTAAATTCAAATTTAAAATTCACACACTAATTAATTAACAAGGGCATAAACGCGAAGTTGAAGTTTTTAATTAATCAATTTAGAGTGATCGCACGACACGACGATATACACGGTCAAAGCGTATCGTGCGCCGACTAGTGTTGTACCACATACACTGCCATAGATACGGCTACTACGGTTTGTGCAACAGTTTTTAATGCCTAACTTCATTAGGCCTGGTGCACAATGACGAATCGTGATATCGATTATATATATTACAGTGGTCGGAAGCGTGACTATGATGCATGCATTATAGACGACATAGGGACGAAATTTGCATCAATGATTGTTTCGCAGGGGCCCAGCAGGGTCGAAGCCTACTGGGGCCACGGGTAGTGTGAAAGCGAAACCTGGGGCCCTGGAACGAAGGCAAAGAAGGAACAGGAGTGGGTTTTTATTCAGTAAAATTCTGACACTATCTCGCGCTCCGCCCAAGAGCGAGATTTGTCATAAAATGATTTTCCCACTCAATAAAAAAAATAAAAAAATCGTTGATTGTTTTCCTTCACTTGTTATACATCCCAATCATACTCTATAGGTCAATCTTGTATTTGTTTATCAGTAAGCGGATTATTTAGAAGAATATTGGTACTTATTGATTCAAATAAGTACCGTATTTACCCTTTCGAGTAGCGTAATTAGACACAATAGAAAGACAATGACCGAGCGAACGCCGGCGATCGCGCGGTGTTTAATGGTTTAGGTTTGCCTGCTGCGGTCTTCCCGTCCAACTATAATTTAGGTGTCTTCAAGGCTAGAGTGAATAAGCTCTTAATAAACTAGTGCGCCTGACCATCATTGATTGCATCTCCGCTTACCATCAGGTGGGATCGCAGTCAAGCACTGGTTTATATCAATAAAAAAAAAAAATTTGGTACATATGTTACCGGCATTCTATGCAATACCTAGACAATGTATAGAATATTAAAACGTGTAGCTAATTTTTGAAATATTATTTATTTTATACTATGCCTAGGTATTATTGACAATACCGAATGCGCAACCAGTTAATGTGTGTAAAAGATGAGAGCAGGGAAAGAGGTGATGTAATTTTAGGGCACCCTGACACGGTCAGATTATGATGCGTCATGTTTCATTTGCCCGCCATTTTATAGGTAGGGATTAGCATTGAAAAATATACTTAGATCAAAATCTATTTATTTTACACATTGCCGGTAGACCAGCAAGTACTTTATACAATTTCTAGGAGTTATAGGTATATACTACCCAGGTAAAGTATGTACGAGACAATAATAATATTTCATACATTGCCTGGACGCCCTAGGTATTCTATACATTGCTTAGGTATTGTATAGAATATGTACCTGAATAATACATACTGCCGGTAACATATACATTTTAATACGCTAATGCAGTCCCAACAATACTAAACAGTTGATTTAAAACATATGATAAAACATAAAACACCATGAATTAATTCAAAACTGCGTCTATTTTGAATTCGTTCTTTAGCCACTAGTATTAAAGGCGATTTTTGCTTAACTTAAATTACAATAGAATTCCAGTGCTACTGAAACTCTGAAACAATAGTCACTTACATTCCTTATGACACTTGACCTTGATAAGTTACAAATGCAACTTGAACAAGTTACGAGCATTATTCAGCAACCGAATATTGTCATTCTCGACGAAGGAGAATCACCGTTCGTCAAGAATGACTTAGGCTTAACTGTCCACCGTAGGCGTGGGCTTGCGGACGGCGAGTAATGGGTAGCTCGCAATCCGGCCGTCCAGTAACCGCCTGGCCCGAGCTCGAGTCGTTGACGGCGTAGCGTTCCACGTGCGCCTCGAAGAGATGTCAACAAACCGTAGGGGCCCAGCAGGGTCGAAACCTACATAAATTCGCTTAAATTTCGCTTATAATTTGATGTAGCCGATGCTATGATTAACGCACTGTTCCAATCACTTAAAAAAATCAAATATCACCAGTAATATTTGGCGCCATCGCCGACTTAACTCTCTGGTACTTAGCTTAAAAAACGATAATTTACCAATTAATGTTGGATTTTAACAAACCGTCCTCTGAACAGTTACAAATATTTTTTGTTGTTGCTCCATTATCACAAAAAAGTTCACAGACGCGTGTCTCAACGGATGGTACTCGCGGTCGCACTAGGTGTGTGTAACTCTTTACTGAACCGACTCACTGTTCCGAAACATTTTAGTGTTCCGAAAGATCGGAACAGCAGTAATGTTTTAAATGCATCATTTGGAACAATTGGAACATTGAAACACACTTTACTTTAGGTAACCTGCAGTCTTTTTAAAATTAAATTTAAAACGTAAATAGTGAAAGTTTTAATGAAGTGAATTATGTTTCAAATGTTCCGTCAAATATCTTTTGAGCCGATGTTCCAAATGTGCCTAATAATACATATCACTGTTTCGGAACATTTCAATAATTCAGATGCAAATGTTCCAATCGCAAAGATGAAGGCTAAGTGCCTTCATCTTGTGCCCACGCCTAGCTCGCACTGGTTCCAGTCGAGCTGAGAATTAGATTGTATTTGCTTTGAATGTCACGTTGTTTTTTGTCCGTGCGAAAATCACCCAATGACATCCTCTGTCTTCTGTCCCATCTGTTCCTTCTTCGCCATCGTTCCAGGGCCCCGGGGTTCTCTTTCGCATCATCCATGGCTCAGTAAGCTTCGACCCTGCTGGGCCCCTACGATTTTGCTGACATTGCCTTGAGGCGCGCGTGGAACACTACGCGCCGTCGACAACTTGGGCTCGGTCAGGACTGTTACCGGACGGTCGGACGGCGGCCTACCCACTGCTCGCCGTCCACAAGCCCGCGCCTACGGTGAATTTTGAAAGGGCTGCGGGAATGTTAAAAGAGTTACTGTGGCCCTGAAACGCAAAGGGCAACTGAAAGAATACAGATGGGTTTTAGCTGTAAAAGTCTGACACGCCCACTCGCCCACCTATAGCGTAAGAAATTATTTAATGATTACCCACCTCAAAATGGTGACTTTTAAAAAACAAATATTTCACAGTGTAACGTGTCACAGCTGATAAGACTTCGTATGGTTTAATCAACACTTTGGCACACCTTTGCAGTCTTGTGGACACGCCTTGATGGGATTTTCTGTCTTCTAAATAAGTTTTTTAGCCCATCTGGCCGAGTGGTTGAAACCCAGCCAAGCGCATTACTTTGTTTAATTTATTTTGTCACCAATGCTCTCAAAACGGTGAAGGAAAACACCTAAGGAAACCGGCAAGCGCTAGAACTAAAAATTCAAAGATATGTGACATCCCGCGTGGTGGATTACGGCCCATCTCCTCTTCTAGAGAGGAGGCTTTAGTTCCAGCAGTGGGAACGTTATAAATGAAAACACTGGTTGAGAGTCCTTACTCTCCTTTTCAGAGGCACTATGTGGAAAGAATGGTCAGGTAGTTTGCTTCTTGTCATCGTTCTCTGCACATCTTGCCTCAGATACACACTTCACTGTATGTTTTTATTATTATTTCTTTGTTTATGTACTTCTAACACTAATTTTAAGATATTTTACTAACAAAGGTGGACCATATTGTTGTCTTATCTTGAATAAATAATAAATAAATGCTGATTATGTTATCTCAGTCATCGAAATGCTAATTCGAAACACATATTCTAGAAGTGACGCAAAACTAAACTCATTTTCAAAGCAACAGCGATATTTTTATCACACTAGTTTAAATGAGACTAACGTGACAAAATGAAGTTGAGAATTAAAAAATATACAAAATGGTTGTGTAAACAAAAAATCCCAAGAGCTGCTAACGAATGATTCAAGACACTTGAGTCACGTATTTGGTTCTCGCGAGTTATTTGGTTTACCTTCAACTAGTCACATTGTAAGTGATGCAAAACTTATTTTGATTAGTATACTTACAGCCCCACGGTTTTATTTTCAAGGCTAAGCAACACTGGTCGAGGTCAGTCCGTGGATGGGTGACGATCCATTACATATTGAGATTCCTACGTGCCTCAGAAACCTTTGGACCTGAATACCATCATTTGTAGATACAAATGGTAGCAGCCGGGCCCAAAGGAATCATGAAACGACTGTCGAAGATCTTTTTGGCAGTCGTTACAGGGTTAATATAAATAATGTTGGTGAAATCAATAGAATGGAAGCTTGAGAATGGAAAGAGCAAAGTGATGCTGACGTCATACGTCACTTTGACAGAATCTGGGCTGACGTTTGCACAAATCGAACAGATAAAAGTTCCGACCACAGAAGATACGCGGGGTTGTTTTCTCTGTCGACAGCCGTGTTAACAACATCTAGTCTGGAGACTGTCTCACGGCTCGTTGTGAAGTGAACCTAAAGCTTGTATCATAATAAATCAGTTGTGTGATCTAGAATAGTTTTTTTATTGCTCGTTACCCAGTCATCGCTCACAAAATAGTCTCTGGATAGGACTTCGATGGTGATTGGCATCCTGATTCAACAAATATACGTCTTTTGTATTTTCTCGTAGAATTGAATGGAATTTGATACACAAATGTGTTATCGTAAACTCGTCACATAGTCGATTCGTCACACACTTGTATATTCCATACATTCATTGTAAATTCGTCACAACCATAAAAAATATCAATTTATTCATCATATGTAGACAAAAGTTGTTGTACACTCGTACACATCTTCATTTGATGCTACTTTTAAAGAAAGTACAGTTAGCAAGCAAAGTTTTAGTTCTTACTTAATTTTAACATGAACGAAACTCTTCAAACCATTGCTTCAAACCCAAATTATTTATCCATTTGGTTAACAAATAGACCATGACCTTTGACTTAGCATGCTTTTAAATCTACAATCCTGTAGGATGGCTCCCGCCCTTAGCGCAGGTGAAACTGCGAGTAAAAGCAAGTTTCCTATCTTTGAATCGTGTTTGAATAAACAATGTTTAATAAAATTCAATTACCATATAATCATGAATTTTAAAAGATTGGTGCCTTGAAAAGGTGTTTATTTCGTTTAAAGGAAATTATTCACATTGTACGCAGTCTTATTTACTCGTATTCGTACTAGTGACTTTGGTATTTTCATCGAGAACTTAAGCATTTACAGTCAAAAAGTAACATTTGATGAAGTGGAACTGATGGAGAAGACCAGAAATGATCAACGGAACTTCATACTTACATAGATATTACAATGAAGATAGTTAAGCGACTACTACGACAATAGAAATAAATGAATGGTTCTGAATAGTTACGCTGAATATAGTATCATCGAAGTGATCTTATGATGATGATGGAGCCGGAAGGTAGACACTGGAACTCCATAATTAATCAATGTAACCTAGCCGTATTTGGACTTATTAGAATTGTCATACTAATCTGATGATGGAGCCGGAAGGTAGACACAGGAACTCCGTAATTAATCAATGTTTCCTAGCCGTGTTTGGGCTTATTAGTATTGTCTTGAAATGTAAAATCATACGAAGTCTGCAAAGATTCTTGTTTTTTTTTTCAATTCCTTGTTATATATTTGCACTAAGTGCGACCCCATTTTGTGTCCAGGCAATCTCTGTTGCCTGGAAGAAATCGCCAAGTGCGATTAGGGCGCCAACTTGTTTTTTTTATTATAAGGTTTCCTTTTGTAAATTTGTGATCATGGTGTACAATAACGTATATATGTATTATAAATAAATAAAAAATCAAATTAAATATGAAGGTTTTTAAACCCCATCACTAATCTTTATTGGATATGTAACCTCAAAATGCGATTTCTAATAAGGCGTGGTTGGTCGGGCGAAGGATATAGATACTCGTTCAAATTTCACTATAATCTAACTTTTAGTTCTCATAAAATAATAACTATAGATAAATCACCACACAATAATTATTACTACAAAATAGACCACACAATTAAGACACTCCACTAAACACTTAGCACACATATGTGTCTTCGACGGAGACTCCAACAATACTGCGCCTCCGTTGTCGGCTTACATCGCACTAGCACCCAGTGTTGCGTCAGAGTGTCGTGGCTTCAGAGAAAGTTCGTACGTCCCGTATACTGAAAAACGTCGTTTAAAATACGTGGTTCTCCACTTGTATCAAAATGTACCTACTATTAGTGTTGGATAACCCATTTATCCAGGAAGGTTATATAGGCTTTATAACTAGAGATGCATCTGATACCAATATCGAAATATCGGCGATATTTTCATAGCCGATACAACGATACTTTTCAAATTTCACACGTGTTGTTTCGTTTCAAACGAGGCACGATTTCTATACCCGGGGACGGTAGTCCCCGCACTTTTTTCAATGTGTTGTGTCACCCGCTTCTGTCCCTCGAATATACCACATCGCTAGATGTTTTTGTACTTCGCGTTGACCCTGATTCTTGAAATTTGGCATAAAGCAAGGCCTAATGGCACAGGTATAAGAATAAATCTAAAAACAGTAAATTTGACGTTACGTCGCAAAAAAAAATTGCTATTCGGAAAAATATTCTCCATTCGGGTAACTATTTACGAGTACATAGGTAGTTAAGTTTGTACGGAACCCTCAGTGCGCGAGTCCGACTCGCACTTACCCAGTTTTTTACCTCAAAACCGGTACCAACTTAATAATGCATTCTGTAATATTTTATTCACCTTTGACCCAGATTCACACTACCTCAAATGAGACCTAGGTAATGAAATTCATTGTCAATAAACGCCTTAATTAATAGCCTTGAACATGAAGAGCTTCTTTAATCCAATCAATTTAAATCCTGTCAAATGAAGGCTCTACCACGAGCTCTTAACGCTATCCATTTTTTTTTAATTGATATAAACTAGTGCTTGACTGCGATCCCACCTGACGGTAAGTAGCAATGCAATCGTTGATGGTGAGGCGCACTAGTTTATTGAGAGCCTATTCACTCTAGCCTTGAAAACACCTAGATTATAATCGGACGGGAAGACCACAGCAGGCAAATTGTTCCAGTCCCTCAATGTACGCGGTATAAACGACGAGGCGAAACGCTTGGTCCAGACCGTAAAGATTTCAACTACGTAAGGGTAGATACTCGCCGTTCTTCGGTTTGACGACATAACGTGAACTGTTAAAGGCATGGAGCTATATAGGGTGTACAATTACATCCCTCTTTCTCGCTCGCTTCCTGGCACTTTAACACGTTATGGTACCCAGGTCATGTGACAATATGGAAATGCGAACCTTAGTCATACTCCTGTCAAAAATAATAGAAAACACAGCACAGTCGGCCTTATAATGTTCCCACTGCTGGGACTCAGGCCTCCTCTCTATGAGAGGGAATGAGCCGTAATCCACCACGCGGGCCCAGTGCGGGTTGGTGGATGTCACATGTCTTCGAATTTTTGGTTCTAGGACATGCCGGTTTCCTCACGATGTTTTCCTTCACCGTTTTGAGAGCAGTGGTGATGAAATAAATTACACAAAGTAATGCGCCTGGCTGGGTTTGAACCCGCAACCTACAATTCGTAAGTCGGGAGCGTTACCACTCGGCCACCACTGTCTCTAATAGAAAACATGCCTAAAAAAAATTGTTATCTAACCATTTTATTCAGTAGGAACGCGGGACGCATAGTGCGGCACGCGAAAATTAATGACATCATTCGACGATCCCTTGTCGCCGACGGCATTCCAGCTTTTTTGGAACCTCATGGCCTAGCACGCGACGATGGTAAGAGACCGGAAGGTATGTCTTTTTTTTATTATTTTTATGGAGGATGGGTAGGCCTTTAGTGTGGGACGCTACCTGTGTCGACACTCTTGTGCCATCCCATCTTCCTAAATCGTCGTACTGTGCCGGTGCTGCGGAGAACCTCAAGCGGCGAAAATATAACAACCTCGACGACAGTTATATTTTTGAGCCGTTAGGGGTTGAGACTCTTAGGCTGTGGAGTCCAAGTGCTCATGCGCTGTTTAAAGAATTATCCAAAGGGCTAGTTGGCACTTCACGTGACCCAAGGGCTAGCTTTTACCTCAGTCAGAGATTAAGCATTGCCATACAACGTGGCAATGCCGCCAGTCTTTTGGGCACACTTCCAGTCGACAGCGATGCGGCGGAATTTTTCAACGCCATATTTTAGTTAGGATTTATTGTTTAGGTATATGTAATTATAGGCAGTTTATCAATAAATATATGTTACATTTAGAATACGGAATACGTTAACATGCGCCTTGGTATTCTACAAATTACCGGGTACAATCCGTTAAATTGTGAAATTTGACTTAAAGTAGCAGATGTCTCCACTTTATCTAGTTAATCTGCATAGTAACGGATGCTACATCGTTAAATCGCGAAAGACAGTAAGCGAAACACTTTTATTCCCTTTAGCTTTAACCTAATCTGTCCGTGTCGGGGTGCCCTAAAATATGTTAATTCTTCATGCGTTAAACGTCATCAAACTTTAGATTATTATTAGAAATTAAATAATTACAATGAATTCTAATGTTTTAATAAGTAAAGAAACTGTTTTATAATTTAACCTTATGCTTGGCCGCAGTAACGTAGCTAGGCGTGGGCGTAGTGGGCCCTCGCCCACGGCCTCGCACCCAAAGGGGCCTCGCACTGTGCGAGGGCTCTTTAACGACGAGGGTATTGTTTTATAGCGTTTGACTTCACCTGTTAATAAGTGAAGATGTGGTCGAACACTGGGTTGCAACAGTCACTGTATCGTTTTTGAATTTATAAAAAAAGGTCTCGCTGATGCGCCTTCTCCCATATTTAAATCAGTCCACGCTACACCTCTGAATAGTGTAGCTAGGCGTGTGCGAAGTGGGCCCTCGCCCACGGCCTCGCATCCAAAGGGGCCTCTCACAAGCGAGCAGTCTTTAAGAACAAGTTTTTTTTTATAATTGATAGGCTCGTGTTTGACCACTATGTCACCTGATGGTAAGCGACGATGTGGTCGAACACTGAATTCAACAGTCGCTGTCTCGTTTTCGAATTTATGGAAGAAAAAGGCCTCGCTGTATGTATCGCTACCTTCGCTCCAAGTCTAAATTAGTCCAAACTACGCCTCTCCAGACCATGACCCGAACCATGGTCTGGTGCGGGAGGTCGCCGCCGCCATGTTACCCTTGGACTGGATATATGAAACGACTAGCTTCAGGTCCACTGGTGAAAGAATTTTTAAACTCGGTCCATTAATTTTTGAGATTCTTCATTACAAATAAAAATACGAGTTACATACAAAAATATAAATCTTTCATCTTTATCTAATCTTGAATCTGAATATTTTAGAAAGCATTAATAATGTTATTTTTAGTTTTCTGGGCACATTTCCAGATGACATCGACGCCTGAGTGTATAGGTACTTTGCTGTGTTTTTGTATTATATTTATGTATATGTGTAGGTATACAGTTCTTTAGGTTTCAGTTTAAATAGTTTTGTTAAAGTTATTTATGTACATAAGAGATATATATATTTATATATTGTCCGTACTTGAAAAAATATGAAAAAGCCGACGAAAAGTTCTGGTGGGTCCAGATTCATTTAATGAATCCATGGTATGCGTTTGTGCGTCGATGTCAGACACACCGTGTATATGTGTGCTGACTTAAAAAATAGAAGTTAGAACTTGTAATATTTGAACAGACTATGCTACAAACGATTAGACGGTACACATAGGTACAGACTTCTTAATCTATTGGGTAACCTTCTAATATTAAAATACCTTAGAAAAGGAGGTAAACAGTTGATCACTCTGTTCCTAAATGGTTTCTAATTCATAACTAACATAGGGATGGGGGATGGCGGGATCATTAGAGGTGCTTAAGGATGTGTGTAATATTTTATACTAGCTTCTAATAACGGCTTCGCCGGCATGAAAAAAAAAATATCTCAAGAGAACATATTTCCAAACAATTTATAGCCATTATAGCTGTAACATGGACAGCTTTAATTTAAGTCCATAACTTTGAGAGTAAATAAAAAAAAAAATAG
The DNA here is from genome assembly GCA_949316375.1 of Mythimna vitellina. Lineage (NCBI taxonomy): Eukaryota > Metazoa > Arthropoda > Insecta > Lepidoptera > Noctuidae > Mythimna > Mythimna vitellina. Next base: position 14,476,585 of record OX438702.1, on the reverse strand, counting down.
ATAGCTAACGTCACTAATTTTAAATTTAAAAGTACTCTAATACAATACACATCTAAATAAAATTAAAGTTCAGAGTCTACGTCTTATATATTTTTTAAAATTTGTAATTGAATGAAAAATTTGGATATTATTTTCATAAAACAATAAAAAATATATGAAAACAATCAACAAGGCATGATAAGTGTTTAGAATTCTGAAAGGATACCAGATGACCCCTTCCGCCGACCATATCAATTTAGCACACGATGCACCAAACACCATGTATATTATTTTTTTAACTTTGCCGCACACCAGAAATTACTCCTATACCATGACCCGTGGGTGCATTCACAAACATGTAAACTAATATACACCAGACAACCAGATCCGGAACAACTATCTGTGGGCCATACAAATATTTGTTTCGTGCGGGAATCGACCTCGCGACACGTGACGTAGCAGCCAATCACTCAACCACTGCGCCAATAGTGATGTTAATGTTAGTGTAATATTTGTTTATTTAAGACATTTTAAGATGCACAAGCACTTACCAATTTTGTGAAATCAGCAGCTAGCACTTTTATCGATTTTTCAATACACTTACTCGAAAACCCGCTCTTATCCCACTGCTTTTAGGCACACAATTGTTTTTGGTTTGCGCACTAGTGCGGAAAAGTGCGCGTGTTCTCCCCCACCACAATTTTGCTAGGCGCACGTCGACCCTCACGAGTCGCGTGTCAACCCCCGTTTATCTATGTCTTTGTAAGTGTATTGAAAAACATCGTTTGATACACGTGAAAATTTGTCACTACACCCCTCGGCTCCATAACACTCCGAATTCCACCTCGGTCACAATGACAAACTTTCTTCACTTGTATCAAAATGTAGTATTTCCATAGCAAAACGAATCGAACGTCTTAAATTACTTACAATTTTGTAATGATTCATTCAATTGTTTAAAGATTCAGCAACGATAAAAAAGAAATTAAAAATTCAATTACTGTTTCTACCGCAACAGTGTTTATTAGTGATGTAACGAATGTTCGATTTCTCACATTCGCGAATGCGAATGCGAATATTCAAATTCAATATTCGCGAATGCGAATACGAATGTTGACTTTCAAACAAAGTGCGCGCAAAATCTCATAAGGTTTGACATTTCGTATCAGCCAAGTTTTTTTTTGTGTTACCTCAAAACTCCGTCGTTTATGGACCGATTTGCATTTTTTTTTCCTCTCAGAGTATATGCTTTCCGATTGGTCCCATTTTTTTCAGAATCCAGTCCTGATGATATCCAATCATCAGAACAGGATTCTTCCGTTCGTTTCGTTCTTGAAATCGCGAGAAAAAATCAGCTGTCCCATACGTTTATGATAGCAAAACTCGTCAAAATGTATGGAACAGCTGATTTTTTTTTCGCGATTTCAGGTTTGGTCCCATAGTAAAAGTTGTTCATAACGAGGAGTACAATATCTCCTCGAAATTCTTAAAGTTAATTTTTTAACACCTTATATATCCAGGAATCGAGAGAACTCCTCAAATATTATAGGCAACCATATAGTGATTTTGGTATTTTCATCGAGAATTTACAATCAAAAAGTAACATTTGATGAAGTGGAACTGATGAAGAAGACCAGAAATGGCCAACTGCACTTCATACTCACAATATCACAATGAGCGACTATGACAATACAAATAAATAAATGGTTCTGAATAGTTATGTTAAAAATGGTATCATCGAACCTCTGTAAAAAAACAAAGGATCCTAGCCGTATTTGGGCTTATTAGAATTGTCATGAAATGCAGTTTGGCTATAAGGTACTATCGAACTGATCTGATGATGGAGCCAGGAGGTGCAAGGTAGACCCAAGAATTTCATAATAAAAAATGTAACCTAGCAGTGTTTGGGTTAATTGGAATTGTCATGAGAAATATGCACTCTGGTTATATATATAAGTGTATCGCAACTAAAAAGTGTGAAATAAAAAACTTTTTACAAAAAAAAAACAAAAAACACTAAAAGGATCAAAACAACTTTAATTTCGGAAGTCGATGTTAAATAAAAAACAAACAATACCGAGAAACATCGACTTCCGAAATTAAAGTTATTTTGATCCTTTTAGTGTTTTTTTTTTTTAGTGAAGTCGGTTATTTTTTTTTTTTTTTTGTTATAATTAATGAGCGACCAATAGCGCAACACTTCGCAGATATGTAACGTGCAAATTATTTACGTATCTACAAGTCCACGCACTAATATATGTTTACGTTTCTTTATCTTGTGCGATTATTTTTTACACACAATGGTGTATTATATGAATGATAATTAAATTTCTGTATAATCGCAATTAAGTAGTCATTATTAGTTATCATTAGTGATTAAGCAGTGTTGTTATACGAATGTGAGTACCACTACAAACCAATTCTGGTTTTTCGTACAAAAAAACTTATTATAAAAACAAATAACCGACTTCGCTAAAAAAAAAAAAATATTTAAAGGATTAAAATGACCGCTCCATCATCAGATCTGTTCGATAGTGCCTTATAGCCAAAGTGCTTGACAATTCTAATAAGCCCAAACACGGCTACGATATATTAATTAATTGGCTAGGATACATTGATTAATTACGAAGTCCCGTTCCAGTCCCGTGGCCGTTTTTAAATGCTGTACTAATAATGTCAATAACAACCTTTTGTATAGTACTTAAGTTTAACCTCATAAATGGGCGTAGGTTATGTCAGCCGAACAACGTAAACATTAGTGTAAATTGTATAATAGTGTACTTATTAGTTTTAAAAGTTGACTCTACTGGTAAATTAGTGTAACTGTTGACTGTTTTCATATCAGATTAACAGATTGATAATTATGGATTCTATGGTGCTGATTTACACCCGAGTGATCGCATTTTTAGTAAGAAATTGAATTTTTTTACAGCACTAGAAAAATCCACTATCCACTAAAACCAATATTTTGCAACTAAATGGGTGGTTAAAACCACCAGTTTTAGTGGAAAATTCACAAAGTTGGCAACACTGGCCGTACGGCGCTATACTCCATTTGTTTAGGTAGTTAACTAAACGCAAACAATCTTGATAATTATGTCGTGTGTCATGTGTAGTGCTTTAGGCACTAGAAAAATCCACTAACCATTAAAACCAATATTTCGCAACTAAATGGAAAATTTAGAACAGTGGTGGCCGATTGGTAACGAGTTGTAGGTCGTGGGTTCAAACCCAGCTAGGCGCATTAATTTGTGTAATTTATTTCATCGCCACTGCTCTCAAAACGGTGAAGGAAAACATTGTGACGAAACCGGCATGTCCTAGAACCAAAAATTCACAGACATGTGACATCCACTAACCCGCACTGGGCCCGCGTGGTGGATTACGGCCCATTCCCTCTCCTAGAGAGGAGGCCTGAGTCCCAGCAGTGGGAACATTATAAGGCCGACTATGATATGCTACTATGCTAAATGGAAAATACAATACAAACAGTCTAAGACAGTCTTGTCTCAAGTGTGCGCAGGCCCTAAGATTCATAATCTTACTAGTTACAAAATTTTATTTTTAAAATAGGCCCGTCTTGGTGTGCAAACTAAGCCATATGTTTAATAAACGAAGATTGAATTTTAACGGCACCTAATTATTTTAAGAAAAAGTTAATAAATACCAAAACTTTGATATATTCGAATGAAAAAAATATTTACGCAGGTAACAAGTATGTGACCTCGTAGGTTACGCTTGATTCTACTAATTTCTTTTACGTGGAACGCTAATTACTTTTCATAATCGTTAATATTTTTTTATCATATAATAGCTTTTGCCCGCGACTTCGTCCGCGTAGAAGTCGAAAATGGGTTTATTACGTTTTTTGAGATACGAAAATATAAAATATTTTTTATTATCTTCGTCGTGTGTGATAGTCCATTGAATTGTATAACGAGCGATATTGTATCTTAAGATAAAATATTATAGTATCTTAGCCGTGTGCAGCGCCCCTTAGTGAACTCCACTGCGGGTGACTTAACCTACGACAAACTTATTATTTGTGGTTTTTTTTTAATTTGTATGTACTTTTCCGGGATAAAAAGTACCCAGTGTGGTGCCCAGAATATTAAAGAATAATTAAACCAAGTTTCATCGTAATCGAACCGGTAGTTTTTGTGTGATGCCTGAACAAACAGACATACAGACAAAAAAAAAATTAATCACATTTTTTGGTTCGGTGTCGATCTAGTAACACCCCCTGCCACTTATTTTTTTAATATTTTCAATGTACAGAATTTTCACTTCTACAGATTTCTTATAATAAATCTATATAATTATATTACAGTATATATTATGTATAGATTACAAATAGCTTCTGCCAGCGTAAAAGTAGGTATCACCATACAAACTTTGGAACCCTGTTTCATCACCTTAGGGGGTGAATTTTGGAAAATCCTCTCTTAGTGCTCGCCTATGTCGTAAAGGGAAGCCTTGTGCAAAATTGCAAGCTCCTAGTCCCAGTAGATCAGGATTTTTTTTTTTAGTTGTGATAATCTTACAATGACATCTCACGCCCTTGGGCGGAGCGAAAGGGTGTGTCAGACTTTTACTGACTAAAAACCCACTCCTGTTCCTTCTTTGCCTTTCATACCAAGGCCGGGATTTCCTTTCAGAAGCGCACCCATGGCCCCAGTAGGCTTCGACCCTACTGGGCCCTTACGGTTTTCTGACATCTCCTCGAGCCGCGCGTGGAACAAAACGCGCCGTCAACGACTTGGGCAAGGTCCGGACGGTTACCGGACGGTGGCCGAAAATCGGGATCGGGATCCCGGCGGTTGGGGCGTGAGGGCCGCTTTCTCGCGCGTGCACTTACGGCCTCCTCTTTTACTAGCATTACTGCTTCGCAAAAAGAGGCGACCGCCTTAAATCTCCTCCTCGCTTCGGACCATGGTCTGTACCAAGGCCCGGCACGAGAGATCGTTGCCGCCGATTGTGACCACGAGGACACGACGGTGCTCTGCCTAAGCGGAGCACCTCCCTACCGTACGCTCCACCGTGTCCTCCGGGGGGTCCACACAGTGATGACACCCGGGCGTTACTTCCGTTCGAATCCGAGTAGATTTGGCTGTGCGTTGATATGCCGGTCAGTTTCTCCTTTTATCTAAAAAGCTACTAGTCATTATGAACTATCCGAGGCAGTTAACATGATCAACAAAGATTTAGCTCGTATATCTGAGTGGAATGTTGCCCATGACCTGAAGGTCAATCCATTGAAGACCCAGGTCATTGTTGTCGGTGGCCCTAGGTTGCGCTCCAAGAATAGACTGGCCGCGGCTCCCACCGATTGTTTTTGATGGCTCAACGATTTCTTACACTGACTCAGTAAGGACCTTGGTATTGTTATTGATAAAGACTTTTCTTGGGGTCTTCAGGTGCAGGAAGTTAGCCGCAAGTTGTTTGCGTCTGCGGGGTCTTTATAAAGGCTGCGCAATTTTCTTCCCACTGCTACCAAAACTACGTTCGCCCAATCCCTCCTTCTCCGAATCCTTGATTATGCCGATGTCAGTTATCTGGATCTAACTGAAGTGCAGCTAGATAAGCTTGAGCGACTTCAAAACTTCTGTATTAGATTCATATTTGGATTGCGCAAATATAATCATATTTTTGAATTCCGCATTAAGCTCAAGTGACTGCCAATCCTCCTTCGCCGGAATGCTCATATTTTATCATTGCTTTACAGTGTCCTGTTTATTCCTACGACCCACTCTTGTCTCAAAGAATGTTTTAAGTTCATTCATGACACACATTCTAGACACTTGAGATCATCGGAGAATATGACCCTTTTGATGCCCTCACATTCCACTAAGTTTTGTGACAAGTCGTTCGCAATCCTGGCGGTGCGTTTGTGGAACGCGTTGCCATTACAAATTAGGCAAGCCCAGTCAAAAGTTTCTTTCAAAAATCTAGTTAAAAACCATTTCCTTTCTCTCTAACACTATCCTGGTTCTACGTAATTTAATTTCTTCCACCAACCGTATTTTATTCTTTCTTTTTCTCCTCTTCTTCTTTTGTTTTCGTCCCTTTTTAACGAAGTTGTGTAACATATTATAATATGTATGTATATATTTATGTATTGTGTCTTATATTTATAGAGACTGATGATGACCTGTATTATTTTAAGTTCTTACGATCCATCCTAAGGTTGTCTGGAAGATATCGCTGTTAGCGATAAGACCGCCATTGTACCCATAGATTTAAGTTTATGTATAAGTTGTGTTACTTTTATGGTGTACAATAAAGTTTATTCTATTCTAATTATATACTTAGATAAAATAGAATAATCAAAATACAAGCAAATATCTAATTACCTCTCTTGTTTTCAGAGAGGAAGGTTGTCTGAAACAACTGGTAGCCTAAAAAATGTGAATTTACCGTGAAAACACATGTTGAATTTAAACAACCGTCCACTGAACAGTTAGAAAAAGGTATTTTTTGTTCATCTATTTTTCCACAAAAAAGTTCACAGACGCGTGTCTCAAATGAATAACACCCGAACTTGCATTGTGCTGAATTGAGCCGAGATATCGTGTCCGTGAGCAATGTCTATGTGTGCGTTGCTCGAGCGCACTTTGTATGAAGATTGACTTCTGTACCTATCTATTTTGTGCTAAAACTGACCCGTGTTCCTTCAGTTGCTCTTTGCAATCCAGAGTGGCAGCAGTGCCGTAACTAGGGCGGTGCTAGTGATGCCCAGGCACAGGGCGCAATCTTTGGAGAGGCGCAAAATTTTTATTTCTAGTCCTTTTTGTTTGTATTGTACTTTTATATAGGAGCGCAGTTATAGAAACTCGCACTGGACGCATAAAAGACTAGTTACGGCACTGGTTGGCGGTAACTCTCGTCAATTCTGCCGTCGACGTTGCTGACAACTGTTTGAAGCGCGTGAACACATTGCACTATTGACCCGGGCTTGGTACTTAATAAACCACGAGACACATTGCTCGCCGAATTACTATAGGCTACCTTTTTTAATCTACTCCACTAACTCCTTCTAAACTAGGCAAAAGATGTTGGTTTGGTTTTCTCTAAAAGGAAGAGCTTTACTGCAATAAAAGAGGAAGATTTTTTAGGGTTCCGTACCTTGAAAGGAAAATACGGTACCCTTAGAGGATCACTTTGTTGTCCGTCTGTCAAGACTTGCTATGACCCGTCTGCGGTTGTTGCTGTGATAAAAAAATTCAAACTTCTAAGTTAACGAAAAAAAAAGTTATAAAGTTAAATTTATATCGCATAAAACTTATATTTCGACACTCTCAAGAGAATCAAAATTCATAGGGTACTTTCCGTTGACCTAGAATCTTGAAATTTGGCATGAAACAAGCTCTTATTGCACCAATACAGGAAAAAAATTGAAAACTGTAAATTTGTAGTTGTCATAAAATTATTATTTTTTTCGATTCGAAAAAATCTTCGTAACTCAATTCGAGAATTGAACCGTTTTCAACGTAAGTTTGTACGGAACCCTCAGCGCACAAGTCCGACTAGCACTTGCCCGGTTTTTGTTTATAATTTTCTCCCGTGAGAAACTAAAGAGGCACCACAGCTTCAGACGGGTGCACTAGTTAAATATATTCTTAAAATTAAAATGATTTTTCATTCTCATTAATTAGTTGTACTGAAACATGGTCGCTTACAATGGGCCTCATCAGAAGGCTTACAGTCACCCAAAGGGCAATGGAAAGGGCTATGCTCGGAGTTTCCTTGCGTGATCGCATAAAGAATGAAGATATCCGCAGGAGAACCAAGGTCGTCGACATAGCCCGAAGAATCGCGAAACTAAAGTGGCAGTGGGCAGGGCACATTGCTCGTAGAACGGACGGTCAATGGGGCCGAAAGGTTCTAGAATGGCGACCGCGCACCGGAAAACGCAGCATTGGAAGGCCTCCCACAAGGTGGACCGACGACCTGGTGAGAGTCGCGGGAGTGCGGTGGATGCGAGACGCACAGGATCGGTCGATGTGGCGTCGCTTCAGGGAGGCCTATGTCCAGCAGTGGACTTCTTTCGGCTGAAATGATGATGATGATGATGAATTAGTTGAACCAAAGTTATAAAGACGAAGCATTTACCAATCTGCGGTTTGGAAAACAAGTCCACAATGCAAACAATATCGACGAACTTCAACTGGCAACAAATTACAGTTAAGGGCGATACTCTAGGTAGCCCGTGAAATTCAAAGAGTACATTTGTGGTAATGACCTGTACTGTATACGTTTACACAATTAGAGAGTTATAATGAGCGTGAGTGAACGTTTAAAAAAAGATGATAACTTCACCACTATTTTTTAATTAGTACAAAAAACTGGGGCTCTATCTGGAACAGTTACTGATCCTATTTGATTAGTCAAAGTTTAAAAAAATAAAACGAGATCCCAAAATTGACCACTAAAATTGTCATAATTAGTAAATTCATAATTGAAGTATTTTCTAGTAGTATTACGAATTTTTAAAGATTGATTCAATTATGAATTTACTGATTATGACATTTTTCGTGGTCAATTTTGAGATCACGTTTATTTTTTATTTTTGACTAAATAAATATGATCAGTAACAGCAGGTACATATAGAGCCCCATTTTTTTTTCATTTTGATCGCCATTATTTCATCAATAGCATGTACAATATTTCTATAAATTTTGGGATATAAACAAACCATAACAACTTTACTGTTTATGAATATTATTTATTGGGACTAATATTCATAAACAATTTAATATTATGTTAATAACAAGAGCTTTTCCAATAAGCCCTTAAGCCCTTTAAATATTTGTACTAATTAAAAATTTGTTGTGTATAAAAAAATCTAAAATGAATACAGAATTATACTAAAATTATTCTTTACTAAAAATTTGTAAAATGATTCATGCGGAGCACAAATTCCACTATTTTGGTAATATATGTACTAAAAATGGTCACGCGCGCTCGTTAAAACTCTCTAATTTTGTAAACGCATACAGGTCATTACAGCAAATGTAACTTTTATTAACATATTATCCGATACTGTACTTTACCGTACGGAAATTTGAATTCTGCGGGCTACCCTGGAACATTCACCTTAAAAAAGAAACAGCTGTTTCCTGTCACAAACAATCTGACGGGGGGATGAATAAAAGAAATCTATACTGTAAACATCAGACCGTCAAAACTGCGGTAAAGCGAGCTAGCATAACTTAAACTGCCAAGTCAAAGCTTAGAGAAAATGATAGTCCAACCACTCTTCACCATTCCCTAGGAGCTTTGGACTCGTTGGAAAGGCGTGCGAAAGGGCTAATTGGTGATCCAAATTTGGTTAAGTCCAATCATCAAAGCCAGCACAGGCGTAGGGTAGCCAGCCTTTCGGTGTTTTACAGGTTGCATTTTGGAGAGTGTGAAAGACAGGGTGCATTTTGGAGAATGACTTGATTCCGCCATCTCATTTCTACCATCGTACAACCCGACGTACGGCGAGTATCCACCCTTACGTTGTTGAAACCTCTACTGTCCGGACTAAACATTTCGCCTCGTTGTTTATACATCGTACATCGAAGGACTGGAACAATTTGCCTGCTGAGGTCTTCCCATCCGATTATAATTTGGGTGTCTTCAAAGCTAGAGTGAATAGGCTCTTAATAAACTAGTGCGCCATACCATCAACGATTGCATCACTGCTTACAATCAGGTGGCATCGCAGTCAAGCAGTAGTTTATATCAAATTAAAAAAAAAACACTTCAAAAAAATAACTTCACCTAAGTTGTGACATTGACATTTAATCTTATGAATAGCGTAATTAGAGACACAATAGAAAACAATGACCGAGCGAACGCCGGCGTTCGCTCAGGGTTTAATGAATTAAACTGAATAGACAGGAAGGTGGAATTACAGTTGAGGTATTATGTCTACAGAAAATTAGTTATTACATATATATCGATGATAGTCCTGCAGAAGCAAAAAAGAAAATTTGTACTATAAACTCATACATTGCGACCATTTTCTTCTCTGTGACCTATTATTATGCTCGGGCCACACCTGTGTCTATCATGACGCAGCTTGGCACAGTGATGCGACAACTGCGTATGTGAGTTTATTTTCATAGTTCGGTCTGCGTAGCACTTGACGCACGAGTGTCGGTACAAAGGGTCAAAAGCGCAATATTAAGCGTGTAATACTGTTACCGGACTAGCGTTGCCTATTTCGTGTGTTGTTGCCGAACTACGTAGAAGCTCTGAAATCTCGAAATAATAAAGTGAGGGTCAAAGGGTCATGATCATCACTGTATTGTTTTGATCACGCAACTCATTGCCTCACTTCGTTAAGTATAATGAAGTGAGGATTATTGAATACTTACCAATCTATTAATTAATGTAAGATTCAATTTAGGATCGATGTGTTTTTCATCAGTAGTTTCTGTCTGCCTTCATGAGTAAAAGGCGTGAGTTTAAATTTATGTAATCCAGCATGACATCATTATTATTATCATCTTCATTTCAACAGAAAGACGGGCACTGGTGAACATAGCCTACCCTAAGCGTCGCCTTCGTCTCGTCAATCGGCCCTGTGCGTCTCACATCTAGCGGATCTTCCACAGCCTTGAACAGATAATCAGTCTACGACATTTTGCTCAATAATTCGTTAGCATTATGAAGTTGTTAATGTGACCACCAAATTAGCACAATAACTTTCAGCAAGCAAAACTTACGAAGCTGTGGCACGCATTGCGGTCACGACAGGCACAGGTGTGGCCCCAGCCTTACAATAAATCCCAATTTGATAGTGGAGGACCGCAAGTTTTAATAACAAGAAAAAAAAATATAATGGGGTTGTATTTAGCTAATAAGTGAATAGAAATTACCTAAACTTTTAAATAATAACTAGCTAACCCGGCGAACTTCGTACCGTCTAACAGTTAATGAATGTAGTATGTCTTTTGATATAGTCAACCGATTGCGATGAAACAAAGCCTAAGTAATATATTTAGCAATTAATTAAAATTGCGACTATAATTTGAGATTTAAACTATCCTATCTCTCAAGTTGGATCGAACTGCACATGGTGTGCGAATTTTATTATAATCGGTTAAGTGGTTTAGGAGTCCATTGAGGACAAACATTGTGACATGAGATTTATATATATTAAGATAAAATAATTAATTTAATTATGTATGTATGTATATACTAATAATTAATTTAGTATGTTTATGTTGTTTTTCGATTTAATAGTTTATGTATAGGTATTATTTGTTATTTATTTGTATAAATTGAATACAGATGTATCATGCTATTTTAAAACATATTGTATCTGTGTGCCACATGCCAAACCCTTCAGCACTTATAAAGTAAAGAAGAAACAAATATATATGTATGTCGTTGCCAGATCAAAAACTTGATCACTTCATGATATGGCTAACTAAAACTGGTCAGGGCCTCAAGTCTGCTATTACAATAGTGTCAGAATGGTCTATCATTGATTTCATAATTGTTGATTTTGACAAGTTTGGTAATCTACTAATATAATGGCGTCATTATGGCTTTCCAATTGTCAACCACTGACACTTTATTGAAAGAAGTGGCATAGAATGGTAATATGGTTTAAATTGACAAATGAATGTCTGACTTATGCGGAAATCTACTAAAATTCTGACAGTTCCTTTGATCAGTGACCTGCCATCAGAACGTCATTGTGCATTCATTGCTTTTAATAAGCTTGTTATGGTCATTCTACCACAACTCTATTACGAGACCATTAACCGATCAATGATGGATCATTATGAATTAGCAGATTACGAACTTTTAGTAAAATGACAATGGGATTGTGTTGGAATGACGAATTTATAATAATAGCAGACGGACCCCAGATTGTTTAAATGTTAACGTAAGATGATTCAAAATTATTCAAAGCAATTATTCAAAAAAATTCAAAGAAATGTTCAACAAGGCGCACAAGTTAAGGCGCAAAATGTTATATGTCTGTTACATTTTGTATATAAACAGAGCATTTAGGTTTCCGAATCAGATTTCCTGATCAGGAAACCGATCGTGTGTGGCCGGCCTTAAAATACGGTTTAACCTTTCGTATGCCGTAATTAGAGATACTATTAAAAAACTTTACATAATTAAATTAGGTACTTCCACCGTATACTCCATTGTGTCTTCTGGACGATGGATGGTGACACCCGAGTGTAATTCTTTCCGCTGAATCCGAAACAGTAGTGTGTCTCGCGTGGATAGGCGCATCGACATTCAACGAATTAAGGTGTGTTAATTTTTTTTTAAACATTCATGCGAATGGATTTGCTGGTAAAGTACCTACTAGACGTGTGCGACACGCCGGCGCCGGGTTATTTTAGACGGCGCGCCGCCGCAGACAAAATTGTAGTTGGCTAACATGTCTGGAAAAAATCAAGACAAAAAGAAAAAACCACGACAGAAAATCATTTGCTGTTTGGTATTCAGTAATTAAGCTATAAAGATAAGCGCCTAATTAGCTATTGACTGTTTTGATAAGGCAAAACAACATTCAATCAGGTGATATGACGTTGGTGTGTTGCCATGGGCTTAAGAGGCTCCTTTTTACTCGCCTATCGTCAACATCGAGCATGGTTTCAAAGCTTGTTACTTCATCCAATCCAACGTGATATTTGATGAAGAGGCAACGCGAAAAAAGAGAGATAACGTCTGAAAACTCTATTAGAGTTTGGTAATTCCGTGATTTACTCGAATATTTCACAAAACCTGTTCCAGGAAATGCTTACGTTTTTTTTTTAAACTTTAATTTTTTGAAAAAAAATTGTTGTCATTCAGAATCTTGATTAAATTTGCAAGGCTTATATTGTTATATTTTTTGACTGTTTTAAATATTGAGTATATTATAAAGTGTCAAAATTCCGGCAAAACAGCAGATTTTCAGAGGTCTTTACTAGATTAGTTTTACACAAATGTACAAATTAATTTCAATAGAAGCCTAGATATTATATCCACAAGATACTGTGTTTCTAAAATATCATAATCACATAAGTGCGGTTGTGTGAAAAACAGTGAAAATGTATGTCGAATCGCATGAGCCATATTCACTAAAGCCGCGTACAGACTAACGTAACATGTAACAGAACGCCCATAGTGTACACGCAATGCGCGCGCGAACCGTGCACACTACGCGCGCGAACAGATTGAGCATTTCAACTAGGTATGTGAGTAGGAACAGTCAGGGATCAAAAGCGCAGTTGCACTCTACCAATAATAAAGTGCCTAAAATTTCTTTGTTGTAAAAGTTCAATAATCCACAACTAGTTTATTCAAAACTTTACATTATACGTTACGCCTCAAAGAAATTTTAGACATTTTAGCATTGGTATGATGGAACTGCAATTTTGACCCCTGACTGTACATGCTCGGTTCGTGCGAGCGCTGCGTCCACACTTATGAAATGCTCCTTTAATGTTACATTTCAGCAGTCTGTACCTGCCTTTATACTTCGAGACGAAGACGATTTATTGGGGGAGGTTGCTATGTCATGTCAATTTTTTTCTAATAAGGTGATGAGGAGTCTTCACAGTTACGTAAGATCACAAAAAATTCTCAAAGTAAAAATTTATAGTGACCGCGCGCTCTGATGTGTACCTTAATTAGGTAAGCGACTTCTATTGCAATATTCGTGATGTTTGAAAATAATCAACACCTTACCATCGCGGGTTCGCGGCTCGCCGTCCGACCGTCCGGTAACCGTCTGGACCGAGCCCAAGTCGTCGACGGCGCGTACTGTTCCACGCGCGCCTCAAGGAGATGTCAGCAAAGCGTAGGGGCCCAGCAGGGTCGAAGCCCACTGGGGCCACGGGTAGTGTGAAAGCGAAACCCGGGGCCCTGGGACGAAGGCAACGAAGGAACAGGAGTGATAAAAGTCTGACACTGTCTCCCGCTCCGCCCAAGAGCGAGATTCAGGAGGAAAACACCTTACCATAACCTGTTAAAATATCAAGCGTGCAAGCAAGAAAGAGAAATGGAGCTACACACCGTATACACTACTAGTTTTTAATTAGTACAAATTAGAAAAGGTCTTATGATTAATAAAGTCTCAATAAATAATATTCATGAACAGCAAAGTTATTGGCGTTTGTTTATATCCCTAAATTTCACTCAATTTATGAAAATATTGTACAGGTAAATGAAAAAAAACTGCGCGTAGTATTTTCTAGTAGCGATTGTTATGAATAATTGATTCAATTATGAATTTACAAATACATTTAAGTCAAGAGTGAATAGGCTACTTCTAGGCAAACGTGCTCCATCGTCAACTACATCATCGCTTACCATCAGGTGAGATGGTGGTCAAACGAGAGCCATCATTAAAAAAAAATATTTACTAATTATGACAAATTTTAGTAAACAATTTTGGGATTTCGTTTTTCTTACTTTTGACTCCATAAATATGATCAGTAACGGAAACAGATAGAGCCAATTTTTTGTTGTACTCTTTAAAAAATATAATGTACAGCTCCATCCAGTGGCGTAACTATAGGGTGGCAAGGCTGGCAATATGCCACGGGCCCCTAGCCCGGTGGGGCCCTCTATTCTAGAGGCTCTGAAGAAGTAAATATAACAATAAAAGTAAATTATAAAGATTTATTAAACGTTTTCACTTTCCCGTAGTATTTTGCTAACCATACCACGATATAGATACGTCAATGATCAGCCCACCTTCAGAGACGAAATATAAGTCTTCGTGTCTTAGGGAACTTGCCGACTTATTAATGTTAAAGAATATTTTATGTCTCTACTACAGTGATTTAACCAAATTAAATTACAAAGTTGTCAATTTTCCGGGGGCCTCATCCAATGATTTTGCCACGGGCCTCAAATGGTATAGTTACGCCACTGGCTCCATCCCTTTGACAGTTTAGTTTAGGTCATCAAATGGATCGCGTTAAGAGCTTGTGGTAGGGCCTCAGGGGCCTTCCCATGATGTGTTAAAATGTCAAACGTGCGAGCGAGAAATAGGGATGGAGCTATACACCCTACATGTATAGCTCCATCACTTTGACAGTTCAGTTAGGTTGTCAAATAGATCGTATTCTGAGCTTGTGGCAGGGCCTCAGGGGCCTTCCCATGATGTGTTAAAATGTCAAACGTGCGAGCGAGAAATAGGGATGGAGCTATACACCCTACATGTATAGCTCCAGCACTTTGACAGTTCAGTTAGGTTGTCAAATAGATCGTATTCTGAGCTTGTGGCAGGGCCTCAGGGGCCTTCCCATGATGTGTTAAAATGTCAAACGAGCGAGCGAGAAATAGGGATGGAGCTATACACCCTACATGTATAGCTCCATCACTTGGACAGTTCAGTTTAGGTCGTCAAATGGATTGTGTTAAGAGCTTGTAGTAGGGCCTCAGGGGCCTTCCCATGATGTGTTAAAATGTCAAACGTGCGAGCGAGAAATAGGGATGGAGCTATACACCCTACATGTATAGCTCCATCACTTTGACAGTTCAGTTTAGGTCGTCAAGGTGTTCTGAGCTTGTGACAGGGCCTCATGGCTGGAAAGAGACCATTGGGTCTTGGGTCACCACTAGTCCGGGACAGTGGAAGTCAAACTACACCCGCAGTCCCCGACACAAAGTGTACGACGGAATACCGGGGTGGTTTTAGTCAGTAAGAGTCTGACAGACCCCTGCACCTATTGGGATTTCCACCTCGGGAAAAAAAAGACCCTCAGGGCTGTTGATGTCGATAACGTCACAATCCTAAACAACTAACCAAAGGCAAAACCTGTAATCGGAGATGTTCCAGTTAGTCCAGATGCAAATCTACTCTCCAAGTAGGTTTAAGGCTTTGATCTCATTAGCTCTGGACTGGACTGATCAAAATTTTGTATAGAGATAAATGATAACACTTACTTTAAAATAAAACTAGTTTATTGTTAATAAAAAAATATGATTAAATAAATAACTATAAAACAAAGAGCTGCGTAAAACTTGTTTCTTCAAAAGTAAAAATTAAAACAAACCAAACGTGTACCTACCTACTCATTCATTTTTTCTTTAAGATTCTTACGTATGAAGTACACAAGGATGAAAAAGTAACAAAACTCGTCTTACGTATGTATTAAATGATTATGATCGCCATAATTATGTTACAACATTATTATTTTTATTGCATAATCACGTAGCTTCTGTGGATAATATTGTTTCCCGTAAAATTATTAAAGAAAACGGAATGCGCTATGTATTTAATATTTTGATAACAACAAATCCACTAAACAAACGAAAGTCTGTCCTTGAAATATCTTGTCTTGTGACCTAGTAAAACAAAAAACCAACCAAAATATCTGTATCTTCGCAAAGATAAAATGTTACATTAGTGTGAATAGAACGCTTTCATTCACAACTATACAAAATCATACGTCAAACCGATGCTACGCAAAATTGATCCTTATTTTTAACGTTACACACCTGTTGTTCGGTCGCCACACACGTCGCTATACTCCGACCAGATGTAAACGATGATAGAACTGCACTTCAATATCAACTTGACTGTGCCATCTCAAACCGGCCGGGTTACGCGCACATGCGCATTGGAGAGACAAGCCATTATGAATTTGAGCTGGGCATCACATAACGCACGGCACGAAACGTGGTGAATCGAATGCTGCTGTATACACGAGTAAATGTGATTAATAATTTTGTTCTTTATAGTTTCACTGTGGTTCTGTGATAGTGTTGTTTGGTAATGGGGTCGGCTGTCCCTTAAAGAATGAAGGGAACGCGGGGGACGGGCGGGTAGCGAGCTTAGCGCACGCTCCGCAACCCACGACTGACACAGACAAGGTCACCGGAATATGGACGTTACGGGGTGACTCACCTTTTACAAAAAAATATTCTTTTATACACTACAAGACAGACACATAAGTTCGATTTTCCATAAAACGGTCCGCCACGCGCGAGCCCGGGTAGCGTACTGAGTATAACAAACATATGTTCCGCGCAACGTGCATTTACAAGTTTTTGTTTAAAAACAAGTTCATAGTTATACGTCTACCCATATTACTTTGGCACTGGTAACCCGTTTCTCACACGTCCTTATTAATTCGCTAGCGATTCACCCCTTTGTAGCTTGTCTATTCTTATTTCTGCGGCCCCAAAGTTACAGACACTGCTTTGTTTGGGGACCATTGTAATACTTTTTTTTAAGTTGTACCTACTAGGTTCAGTACAATTTTTTATTCTATTTTTTGTTTAGGTAGTAGGTAGTTAGTTTTTACTAAGACACTTTGATCTCCTTTTTAATTTGTTTATTTTTTTTTTATACACATTTACCCTTTGTTACCTTAGTACCTGCTGTAGGGGCCCAGCAGGGACGAAGCCTACTGGGGCCAAGGGTTTGATTCTGAAAGGAAGACTCGGCCCTGGTACGAAAGGCAACGAAGGAACAGAAGTGGGTTTTTAGTCAGTAAAAGTCTGACACTATCTCCCGCTCCACCCAAGAGCGCGGAATGTCATAAGATGATTAACCCACCGAAAAAAAAAAGTACCTACAGCGGCAAAAACCAATTTTACATCAATTCATATCTAGTAGGTATCATTGAGACTAAAATGAATATGGTTCATGGTGCGATTGTTTTTTAAAGAAAAAACTTAAATTGAAAAATCACAAAAAAAATTACAAAAAAACTGATGAAACACTTTGTTTGGGCAATACATAATTGCTTTGACTTAATTTATTATTTATCACGTAAATGTCACTGAATCTATAATGCATTTTAAAATAGTCGAAAACAGAAACTTTTAGTTTTTTTATGGAGTGATGGGCGAAAAATGCCTTTATCAGCCCTCCTTTATTCTTATTTAGGCCATCGACTTACATTATACACTTACAGTATAGGTAAACGTAGGGACGTCTGTTTCTAGTTCGGCCACAACTTCTGCTGTTCAGGCCATGAGTAGACTGTAACACAAAATAATGGTAAGTACTGTTATGTAGGTAACCTACTAGGTACTTGTGATCAATAACACTAACAAATTATTTAAATTTATTCTAGAATTTTACCCTAACGGGGTGCCAGATTTCATTTTCAGAAACTTGGGGGTCAGTGGGTAGCCTTAGGGGCGGATTTTTAGGAGTTGGAGTATATCCTTAGGGGCGCTATGAGAAGCAAAGAAAACGAAAAAAATTTTTTTTTGGTTAGTATAATTTTTGGGATTTTTTTTTTGCCTAATTTTTTTTATTCGTTTTCTGCACGGCTCATGGATAAGCGTAAGGTACCAATTCGAAAAAAAAAAACATTTTCGAAAAAATTTCTAAGTCCCGCGCCATAGCGCCCCTAAGGCTACACTCCATGACTCGCGCCATGAGGGTTCTATACAAACTTACCTATGTCATACATAACCCTAAAAACCGGCCAAGTGTGAGTCGAACTTGTGCACGAAGGGTTCCATATCACTGTCTATAAAATAAAACATTTTTTACATATTTTTTTTTTTTTTGGGTTTAGTTCTTGTTGTTATAGCGGCAACAAAAATAGGTACATAATCTGTAAAATTTCAACTCTCCAGCTATGCAGCTGTTCATGAGATACAGCCTGGCGACAGACAGACGAACAGTACTAGTATCTTAGTAATAGGGTTCTGTTTTTATCCTTTAGGTATGGGACCCTAAAAATCGGGCCAAAGTATGGCAATAATTAAAAAGCTAAGAAAATTAAAAGTATCTGTATTATTTAGTTTTTAGTAACGTTATAGCTAATAAATATCATAAAGCCGAAAGTATGTGAGTATGTGTGTTATTTCTTCACGCTCAAACGGCTGAACGGAATTGGATGAAATTTGGCATACATGTAGACCATATGATACTTTTATTCCGAGACAATTTTCTACTCTCACGAAGGGCGAAGCTGCTGACAGCAGCCTTTTGTCTGTCCATCTGTCACGGCCAATTTGCTTCATAACTACTGGATTGATTCTCGATTGATTCAGTTGAAATGTGGGTCACATTTGATCTTCTGTGACCGAAACATTAACGATTAAGAAAGAAAAGAAAGAAAAAGTGTTTATTCACGTCAAACATGGCGCATACCTTAAAAATAAAAACAAACAACAACAAACGACTTATATTATAAGTGGTAGGATATGCGCCACATCCGCGCAAAACGGCCAGCGCTCAGCAAAACGCCGGGGCTCGTGCAAGACAGAACCTCAGCGCTGATTTTCAGCACCAGCCGTCGTCGACGGTGAGACGTTGATCGGCCAGCAAGGATTACATTTTATATAATTGAAATCAAGGTGGACCGATGACCTGGTGAAGGTTGCGGGAATCCGATGGATGCGAGACGCGCAGGACCGTTCTTTGTGGCGACATTTGGGTGAGGCCTATGTCCAGCAGTGGACGTCTATCGGCTGAAATGATGATGATGATGATGATGAATTGAAATCACTGAATAAACAAAATTAATAACAAAAATAACAATAAACCATTACATATACAAAAAGGGTATTAACATAAATATATTTTGAAGTTGAGGTTGTTAATGGGGAAAAAATTGGAAAAAAGGTTTTTAGAAAATATTGTGCACCTATATCAGTGTAAATCAGATTTTGGCCCTCATTTTTTTTTAGTTATGAAATCATGCAATGACTTCTCCCGCTCTTAGGCGGATAACGAGGGCGTGTCGGACTTTTACTGACTAAAACCCACTCCTATGTTCCTTCTTTGCCTTCTTGGCCTTGGTGTATAACTTAGACTCGAGCTTATTAACCAATAGGAACGCTTACAGTACACTATTATTCTATTCGTTATCGAGGTTGGGCCAAAATTATACCTCAGTGTCAATGTTCAAAAGAATTACTAGGTAACTGAAGGTGGGCTTTAGTCAGCAAAAGTCTGACTCGCCCTCTCGCTCCAACTAGAACGAGGAGAATATATTTAATGATTTTACAAGTCAAAAATATGCCTATTGACCATCACCCCTGCCATATCTCAGAAACAACCAATTATACTAAAAAATACAGAAAATAGTTGACAGGTTAAGGATAATACACGAACAACAACATAGCAACGCTAACCACATACGACATAAATATACTTCTTGAATGTATAGAAATAAACTAGATAATGTGATTCACGCACGACATGTTACTTGCAGTACATATATTATTATTTTCCTCAACATTTACCTACCTAATAGAATAGTAATATGTTTTGTATTTACTACGTCTTAATTTCGTATCTTAATTTTTTTAGTTACCCTATACTCTCCTCATCATCTTCCTGCCCTTATCCCGTGTTATTTGGGGTCGGCGCAACACGTTTTTTTCTTCGACTCTGCCCTGTTACTCGTCATGCTATCACTAACTTCCTTTTCTTTCATATCACTCTTCACACAATGCATCCATCTTTTATTTGGTCTCCCTGTCCCTCTCCATCCATCCAAATGTAAACTCATAACTCTTTTAGTAACATGCGTTTCATCCCTCCTCTTCACATGACCATACCAAGACAAACGATACCCTATAGTCTCCTACTGTTGGGCAAATGCCTCCCCCAACCTCTTCCAGGTATTATTTTCTTGAGTCACTTCAAACCAGCCTTTGCGGTAGGCATGTAAGTCGATTCGCCACCTCTTCCCAGATCGACCTCGGCGGCGCGGCGTCGCCTATCTTCAGGCGACCCATTTTGTGGAGACTCTTGCCCAATGGTCAGAGTGCATGCGGCTAATGTGACCCGTCCAATCCCATTCTAACCTGGCAGCCTACGTCTATTTATATTTTGAACTAGCTTCTGCCAGCGACTTCTCCCGCGTGTAAGTAGGTTTTTTTATACAAACTTCAGACCCCCGTTTCATGCCTTCAGGGGGTGAATTTTTTAAAATCCTTTCTTAGTGCTCGCCTATGTCATAAAACAAAACCTTGTGC
Organism: Mythimna vitellina; assembly: GCA_949316375.1. Lineage (NCBI taxonomy): Eukaryota > Metazoa > Arthropoda > Insecta > Lepidoptera > Noctuidae > Mythimna > Mythimna vitellina. The sequence goes on along the minus strand of OX438702.1, from coordinate 14,455,690 downwards.
AAAAATTCAAGCTCCTAGTCAAAGTAGTTTCGGCTGTGCTTTGATATGTCAGTCAATCAGTTTCTCCTTTTATATATATAGATTCCCCCTTCCTTCAGTTTACTTTTTTTTGCATTTTTCCTCTACTAATCCCAACTAGTCTTGGTTATTTTGTTATTATGTATTTATGTGCACATTATGTATCTAAGCCTTATCACGACAGAATGGACGGATGGATGACCCCTGTAACACAGGTTTACCTGTCACAGAGGTCATCTATTCTATACTTTTAATAAATCTGTAGAAGTGAAAAATCTGTACATTGAAAATATCAAGTAAATGTAATTGTTCAGTCATCACACAAAAACTACCGGTTCGATTATGATGAAACTTGGTATAATTATTCTTAAATATCCTGGGCACCACACTGAGTACTTTTTATCCCGGAAAAGTATATACAATAAAAAACAAACTTAATTTTGCTGTTCGATCCCTAGACCCGATTACTGTATTAACCGAAAATAATAAGTTTGTCGTAGGTTACGTCACCCACAGTGGAGTTCACTAAGGGGCGCTGCACACGGTGTGGCTGACTCAGGGAGGCTCGGTGTCTTCCATGAAGGGCTTTTTCAGACGATGTTGCTATTTTTTGTTGTGTACTTGTAACGTGTTCATTTATTTGCGTGTTCCTATTTTTTGCCGATGCGATTTTGGAGATTTAGTGCCGTAAGTTTTTTATCTATATCCAATATAAGTTTGTGTAGTAATGATTTTTCTGATTTATATCTGCTAAAGTATAAATTCTGGATGTCTATCAGTCATCAACATGTAAATTCTAATACATAAGTATTAGAATTTTCGTGTTGAGCGTGCAATTGATATTTTAATTTTATTTGTTCGACTGCTGCTACTAATTTTTGACTTCTACTACCAATAATGACTTTTCTAACTTGATTTGCCAATTTGGTTTTCTATATTTATATGTGCGGCGTTCACTTTGTGTTAGGTCCGATATTTTAGTTCCGTTGCATTTAGCTGCCGTCCACGCTGCAACAATAAATTATTGTCTGCAATTTGATAAACTCGGTATCACCATTAACGTGCTTAGGAAGTATGACGGTATTTATGTAATTAACTATTGCAGGAAACTTTCTGGAAGTCTTCTGCTTGGGAATATATGATCTATTATTGGGGTATGTATCTTTAAAATTTTGTTGTACTGGTTGAAATGTGGCCTTAATTTCTGTACTACTATTTAAAATATTGCTCAGATTGAGAAATATTAATAATTTTCAAGATATGATTATCTTCTTCTATATTCACTAATAGTAACATATATAACAGCAACATAACATATATAAAAGTAGTCACATATGGCTTTGAAACGTGGTCGCTTACAATTGGCCTCATCTAAAAGTCACCCAAAGGGCAATGGGAAGGGCTATGCTCGGAGTTTCCTTGCGTGATCGAATCAGGAATGAGGATATCCGCAGGAGAACCAAGGTTACCGACATAGCACGAAGAATCGCCAAACTTGGTGGCAATGGGCAAGGCACATTGCTCGCAGAACAGATGGCCGTTGGGGCTGAATGGTTCTAGAATGGCGACCACGTACCGGAAGACGTAGCATTGGAAGGCCTCCTACAAGGTGGACCGATGACCTGGTAACGGTTGCGGGAGTACGATGGATGCGAGACGCACAAGACCGTTCTTTGTGGAGGCACTTGGGGGAGGCCTATGTCCAGCAGTGGACGTCTTTCGGCTGAAATGATGATGATGATATTCACTAATGATTCAAGAATAATGTCACCTCGATTACTGTTATTTAAGGCCACGTTAGTTGTGAGGGTGTTTGTGTGTCAGGGGAATTTGCGTTTATGTCAGATAGATCTAACACGGTCTGTTGTATATGTATTTAAATGATCGCCACTTGTTTTTTCAGTATTTTGGGCACTATTGTTTATCCGCCCGATCGCTCTAAGTGACTTTTGTCCCTTTTTTTTTAATATTTATTTCTATACCTGATTTCTTATTTCTTCTAACCTTTTGGTGTTTATATATACATTATTTATATTTGCTTTCACTTGATCAGATAATCTTTTTTGTGTTACAAGTGTTAATTATGGGTATATATTCATAATCTCTTCACGTAAATGTTTTCTATAGACTGTTTTATTGGTTTCTAATTGCATGACAGTATAATATATTCTAATTATTGCTTCATTGTGTTCGTTCGTCCATCTCGTGCACTGGCTGAATAGTCTGTTAGATTGTGAGGAATGTTGCTGTATCTGAGTGTACAACATTTGTAATTCAGCCCTGACTTCTTCATAAATTTGATAAATTGTATCTTGTGGTAGCAATTTCTTTTGAATTATGGCTCTACACTGCTCACCTATTCTTTGTTGGCTTACTTTCATATCCAGGTACTTTTCTAAGAACTTAGTATGAAGCGATGGAAGACATGCATTTTGTGTGTGTCCATGTTTGTGAGGTAAAGGTAAGTGCGTAGAATGAATTTATTAATTTCAATACTCCATTTCCTACGACTTGTTGCAGTCCTAGCAGTGGATACAGTATCATCGACAAATTTTGTCTCCTGTACAACATCCACTGACTGTATTGATAATGAAGATGGCGTCGAAATGACTTGGAAAGATTGTAACAATGATCTAACTGATAGAAAAAGAGATGAGGAAGATAACGAAAAGGGTTGCCTCAATTTTTTTTAGTTTTAAATCTAGTATTCATGATATTCTGACGAGTAGCTAGGGATTTAAAAAGTCAACCACTGTGGCAAAGGTGAATAAAACTGGACGTTCCCTGTTATCCAGAGTTTGCACACTAGCGACTAGCTCATGCCCTTAGCCATGTAGCCCTAGGAATGTGCAATCTTGGCTTGGATTGTATTTCTCTTAGTCTGACCCTTTACCTTAGACCTGTCTCGACAAAGTAAGCCCTATCACCACAGGCCCAAGGCTCAGAGCACTCAAGCCCCATCACGACGTCGACGTAGAGATATGGCGATGGAGTATTGTTATTATGTTTTGCTTGTACCTGGTGTTCTTTTAGAATCTCACGGGTGTAAGGAGACGTCAGCGAAGCCCGGGGCCCCGGGATGAAGGCAAAGAAGGAACAGGTCTGCCACTATCTCTCGCTCCGCCCAAGAGCGGGATTTGTCATTAGATGATTTACCCGACAAAAAAAAACGGGTGTAAACCAAGGTGAGATCCAAATTATTGGTTTAAGATGGTAAAAGACTTTGTACTGAATTTAAATTATAAAAAAATTCTAACTATACGACAAGTGTTCACAATAGCCGCTTTTTGCAGTGTTAGATATGTGTATTTTTATAGATTGAGAACGTTAAAACCATTTGTTTTGTAACAACACCTGTTGCTGATTTTACTATTGGGCTTATTGTGACTCTATTCATTTTCCAAAATTTGGTAATTTCCTCTTGTAATTAAAACTATTACGGAAAGAATTAGGAAATACCTAATTCTTTCCGTGATAGTTTTTGGTATGTTATTAATATTTGGGACTGCTATGTCAATAAACATTTAAAATTATAAAAAATAGTTGTCCGCCGGTGTCGGGAACAGGGTCCAAGCAACCGGTGGTTAGGGCTCCAGAGACAGGAACCTCCTGACTATACGAGCCGTATCAAGGACTACTACCTTCTGTAAGCCCTTGATCCAACCGCGCAACGACAGCTTTGATAGATGGTCGTCGTTATTATTATTATTATCCCTTTAACAGTTCAGTTTAGGTCGTCAAATAGATCGCGTTAAGAGCTCGTGGTAGGGCCTACGATTTATTTTCGATATTTCAAGGTTAGTCCTAACAGTTATACGTTTAAAGCATTTACGACTATTTTAACATAGTAATTCGTGCTAAAAAAAAAAGCAATGAAAATATTTGTGTGTCAATTTGTTTTAGATATCGTTCTTAGTGCTACGCTTTATTTCGTAGCACTAAAAACGATTATTGCGCGACACTTTGAATAGTTATTGAATTCTTACATACATATTACGTGTAATCGTGTTGACTGTTTACAGTAGAGGAAAATGTTCTGCTGTGACTACACGGCATAGAATTAGATGGCAATATTTAAAATTTTTATCAATTAAACAAAGCATGTGTTCCAAATATTACAGGGGTTAAAGTATGAAATTGCCGATTTGTAGTGAAAAATTGAAATTCGTTTTTTTTTTAAAAATAATTTAACATATTAATTTAATCAAAATAATTATTAATTGCAATACTGAGCAGTGGTGACCGCCCTGACTTACGAGTTGTAGGTTGCGGGTTCAAACCCAGCCAGGCGCATTACTTTGTGCAATTTATTTCATCACCACTGCTCTCAAAACGGTGAAGGAAAACATCGTGAGGAAACCGGCATGTCCTAGAACCAAAAGTTCGAAGGCATGAGGGATCCACCAAACCGCTCTGGGCCCGCGTGGTGGATTACGGCCCATTCTCTCTCCTAGAGAGGAGGCCTGAGTCCCAGCAGTGGGAACATTATAAGGCCGACTATGCTATGCTTTAAAATAAGTACCATTATTCTCTATACATTGCTGCCATCTAATAGGAAGGTCAATTATGCATTTGCGATAGAACTGGTGATCTAGATTCGACAAACTGTGTGAAAGTATTTTGTACTGCCTCCTGAGGAGTAAACTTTTTATCACGTAGAAAACTGTCCAAATCACGAAAAAAAATAGTAGTCCGTTCGAGCAAGGTCTGGCGAATACGGAGGGTGACGAATGGTTTCTAATTGCAGTTCCTTTAGAGTTAAAACGGTTTCTCGTGCTGTTTGAGGTCTCGCGTTATTATTATTACCGTTTTTTTTTTTATTATTTTTTATTGTTCGATCTCTTGTAGTGTATTGAAATTGAAATTAAATACATAAAACTGATACTATATTAATATGCTTAACTTAACATACCCAAATTAAAACTAACTTAAAAAAAACTATTATCAAAATAAAAATGAAAAAATAACCGACTTCACTACAAAAAACTAAACACTACACTACACTATTTTATCGTTTTAGATCAAAATAACTTTAATTTCGGAATTTGGTGTTTCTTCCGAAATTAAAGTTATTTTGATCGTTTTAGTGTTTTGTTTTTTGGAGTGAAGTCGGTTATTTTTTCTTTTGTGTTTTTTTTTATTTTTACTTTTTAGTTGTGATAAAAGAACGTACCCCGCTCATCGTACCTCGAATAGTTGACAAAATTGGTTTGGTGCGCTAATTCAAGCATGAGGCGTCTACTGGCTGTAAGGTCGTTGTGATACACTTAAAGCCCGAGTATATATTTCTCATGACAATTCGAATTAACCCAAACCCTGCTAGGATACATTGTTTGATTACGAAGTTCCCATCCACCACCCGGCTCTATCAACAGGTCAGTTCGATAGTACCTTATAGCCAAAGCACATCTTATGACAATTCTAATAAGCCCAAACACGGCTAGGATACATTGATTAATTACGAAGTTCCTGTGCCTACCTGCCGGCTCCATCATCAGATCAGTTCGATAGTGCCTGATTGCCAAAGTGCATCTCATGAAAATTGTAATAAGCTCAAACACGGCCAGGTTACATTGATTAATGACGGAGATCCAGTGCCTACCTTCTGGCTCTATCATCATCACCAGATCACTTCGATGATAGCATTTTTAACATAAATATTCAGAACCATTTATTTATTTCTATTGTCATTGTTACTTAACTATCTTCATTAGTGTTGCAACAGAACTCTGCTTCAGCTTCAGCAGAAGTTCTGCAAGCTTTTTCATTTCCGTTTCCGCTTTTGCTTCCGCAAAATTTATAACAGAACTCTAAACGGAAGAATACAGTGAGGAGCGCGGGGGTGGGGGGCGCGTGGACGACTGGACACATCGGAAGGGTACACAAACGTGTCGCAACGAATTTCTTTATTTAATATTATATTATTTTGGTTCATTCTGCTCATCACCGCGCCTCGTGACGTGATCACGACGTAAACCTTCTATTGTTTTTTAAAAATAAATTTGCGTTTTTTCTTCATAGTGTTAACACTTCCGCTTCCGTTTCCGCATCCGCAAAAATTTACTTTTGACATCTGTTTCCGTTTCCGATTCCGTGAAGACACTTCCGTTGCATCACTAATCTTCATTGTTATATCTATGTGAGCGTGAGGTTCCGTTGGCCATTTCTGGTCTTCTTCATCAGTTCCACATCATCAAATGTTACTTTTTGACTGTAAATGCTTAAGTTCTCGATGAAAATACCAAAATCACTATACAGTTGCCTAAAATATTTGAGGAGTTCCCTCGATTCCTCATGGATCCCATCGTAAAAACTGAATTTTGAAAAAAAAATGGGACCAATCTGGAAGCATATCCTTTTAGGGGAAAAAAAATTGCAATTCGAATAAACGACGAAGTTCTGAGGTTAGAAACATAAAATAAATGATGAAAAGAACCTCCCCCTTTTTTTAAGTCGATTAACAATAAAATAAAAGCCCAAAAGAACTAAAAAAGTCAAATGTTAAATCGGCGTCGAAAAACTCATCCGCATCGCTGTCGACCGGTAATGTACCCAAAAAGACAATATATATAATATATAAATATTTATTTATTTCACAAAAAGTACTTATTGTATTTTAAGAAATAAATCCACCCTTACGTTGTTGAAACTTCAATGGTCCGGACTAAGCATTTCGCTTCGTCGTTTATACCGCATACATCGAAAGATTGGAACAATTTGCTTGGTGCGGTCTTCCCATCCAACTATAATTTAGGTGTCTTCAAGGCAAGAGTGAATAGACTCTTAATAAACTAGTGCGCCTCACCATCGATGATTGCATATCTGCTTACCATCAGGTGGGATCGCAGTCAAGTACTGGTTTATATCAGTAAAAAAAAATGCTCTAAGTAGTATATATATGTCGTGGCCAGATCATAGAAATTGATCACTTCATTATATGGCCAAGTTGAACTGGCCAGACCATTTTAAACGTTAAAGTTTGATGATATTTCAATCCTCGTTTGGCCTAGTTACTTTCTTTAGACTTTTCATTATCATAGAAATCCTACATCAATGATATGGCCAAACGAGGATTGACACATCAATAAATGTTAACTTAAAACGATCTGGCCAGTTTTAGTTGGCCGTATCATGAAAAGATCAGTTTCTAGGATCTGGTCATGACATATACATGTATACAAAAGTTTTAGCAGCTGGAGCCGAACTGTAGGAGGCACCTGTATTTCTGCTTACAGCGCCAGAACATACGTGTTTCAGCGATTTCCGAAACTGAAAGTAACTTCTCTGATGTTAAAAGTTATTATTACTTGTAATTTTTGTCATAAGTAGTACGCCACGTCCGTCAAATTGAAAGAGTAAATTTATTTTTATTGGGACACACTTCAATCCATTTCATAAAACCTACTGAAGCGATATTCTTAATACTTGCACCATTCATTAATTATATTGCAATCCAATTTCTACGAGTAATTTCCTAGAAATATGCAATCAAACCTTCATACATAAAAAATATAGACTCACAATATAAAACACAAACTGTTTTTACCTGTGTCCGTTATAGACTTTGGAACCAACAAACCGACTGGCCCAAAGACTATATATATTATTATTAATTTACCAAACTTTGTAAGTGCTGTGCACACCTTTAAGTAAAGAATTCACTGGGTTAATTGTATATTAATAAGACTTTTTTTTTGTAAATGTATCGGTGAACTGTTCGTTGGAGTGCCGTAATAAATAAATAAATATAGCTTCTGAATTGGGTCAATTCAAAAAGGGAGGCTTTATAGAAACCGGTTTCTTTAGAAAGAATGCGAATATGGGTTTAAAATTATTTTAATGTCTAAAACCATTTTCGCATTCCTTAAATTTAAAAAATGTAAACCTCTTTTTTGCAATAAATAAACAAGATCTACCGTTCTACTTATTTCTGCTGGTTACTAATATGATGTATTGTGTGATTCCAACTTATTTTACATACCATCATACGGGTCGAATTAATAACCTCCTTTTCATAAGATACTGCAATTCGTGCACTGCCTCAACTTGTTAATATTATGTATAATAAAATTCAGGTTTAACTAAAAACAAATTTATCAAAATCACAAGTTCAATAAGTTCTACAACACAATATGCTGTATAATCCACTGAATTTATTATCAGCCACAATAATAAACCCAAGTGCCATAATACAATGTTTAGAAATCACTACGCCATGAAATATAATAACCATCGTATCAAATAAAATCGGTCACGAAAACACTGTCTCATTCAATATTCATTTATTTTTCCGTTATCCTACGTATATCACACAATGCTAATACACGTTCAGTGTATTTAAGCTGGGCATAGACTAGGCAACTTTTGTTGGAAGCTTTAAGTTGCGGAAAAAAGAAGTTGGTACCGTCATCAGCTATGTTTTCATGTTATGAATGAGGAAATGTATTTGTTACGTTTTCACGTTTAAACCGCTAAACGAATTTTGATAAAATTTCGGACATAGGCAGACAAGTTCACGTAATCAATCTCAATAAAGACAATTGAACAGTATTCAAAGCGGTTACCCATTAATTAAGGGTACCATTCCTCACTGGACATGGTAAGTTCGGGAGGTTCCTGCACTGGGTCCGTGTGGAAGAAACGCCCGGGTGTCACCATTGCGTAGACCGCCCGGAGGACACGGTGGAACACACAGTAGAGGTGTGCCCCGCTTGGGCAGAGCCACGCCGTGATCTCTCGCGCCGGGCCTTGGTACAGTCCATGGTCCGGAGCGAGGAGGAGTGGCAGGCGGCCGCCTCCTTCTGCGAACATAATATACATACAAACATTGAAAGTTAAAAAAGCTCTTGTTGTTTAGTTGCGCAACACTAGTCAACTTTGCTATTAAAGAGTCGCTTGGTGTACAAAAGGCTTTATCGAAGGTATTAACTTTTTTACGGCACTTCGATTCTAAATGACCACCCATCGATTAATCGTCAAGGTCTTTCTAAGGTAAGCCTTGAATACACTTACCACTGTGTTACTTCACTCTAGGCCAGGTTAAGCAGATATCCACTCCAGTGCCTTTTTATCAGTGGGAAATCATCAATTGACTCCTCCCGTTCTGGTTGGAATGAGAGGTAGTACCAGACTTTTACTGACTAAAACCCTTCTGTGATCATTTAGTCATCTCTTGTTGATCAGGGCCACGGTAACTCTTTGAAACAATCCTGTAAGCCTGGAAAGATCCGCTCCATTACTTGCTTAAGTCCCACCTATACGTAGGTACAGAGCGTTTTGGGAATTCATTCGTTGACCGTACAGCTAAGGAGTAAAATTCCTGCCGGAGTCCACGTTTTCTGATAGCTGCAACCTAGGGAGGTCCTTCAGAACCTTGAGAGCAGTTGTGGCCGAGCGGTAACGGCCTCGACGTACGTAGACGTACCCAGCCAGGTGCAATTGTAGGTAATTGTGTGTTGTTAGGTGCTTTGTGTAATTTATTTCATCACCACTGCTCCCAAAACGGTTAAGGAAAACATCGTGAGGAAACCGGCATGTGCTAGAATCAAAAATTCGAAGACATGTGACATTCACCAACCCGCACTGGGCCCGCGTGGTGGATTATAGCCTATTCCCGCTCCTAGACTGAAGGCCTGATTCCCAGCAGTGGGAACATTAAAAGGCTGATTATGCTATGCTTTTCATCTAACGGACTTTTCATCCACGAACGTTTCTTTCAGTGAATGCTTAACCAACAAAATGTTTTGACCAATAACTTTTCACCCAAAGAACAATTTGCCCATGGACAGTTCCCGAGAGAGAGATCCTAATTATGTATATTTAAAGCACTAGTGCAATGCATCCATAACATTTTAGATAGGTTGATGAAATATAGGTAAAAGGTCAAAAATTAAAATCACAATTTATTAATAAACTAATATAAATTATCTTTGATTAATTTTTGATAACACACTTAACTAATTAAAACTATATACACTAAAATCAAAAACTACTAGCTAAAATATGGCGTCAAAAAACTCCTCCGCATCGCTGTCGACTGGAAGTGTGCCCAAAAGACTGGCGGCATTGCCACGTTGTATGGCAATGCCGCCAGTCTTAATGCAATCTCTGACCGAGGTAAAAGCCAGCCCTTGGGTCACGCGAAGTGTCTACTAAGCGTTTGGATTTCTGATTGTAGTTTTAATTTGCATTAATTCTTCTGTTCTTTTTTCATTTCAAATATATTTGTAAATATAGCCCATGCCGAAACAGAAACGAGTAGAAAAAAATATCAAGAACACATCTCCCAGCACTTGTCAAAGAAAGAGGAAATGGACTTAAAAACTTATATAAGCGGCTAGTAATAATACATTTGCCATTTACGATAGAAATGTTTTTTATAACAACTGTTCATGAGTCAAAAAAGTTATGATTGCATTAGTGTTCTTTGCTACAGTATTATTTTCTTTTGTAAAATGAATATTAGTTTATTTATAAACTAGCGACCCGCCCCGGCTTCGCACGGGTGCAATGCTGATCATGTCGTAGTATGACCTTTTTAAGGTGCACAATACTGTAGTACCTTATTTTGATCTAACTCTTAGGTTTCAGCCAGCGTTTGCAATGTAAGCGCAAGAAATGTGTTTGTTTACGACATTAAATTAGAAACCACTAAAATCATCAGTGTTCCTACTATATTGTGCGTGTATTATACAGCCTCCTACCTTGCTCGCTACTTTGCTCTTGAATCGCTCTATCTATTTGAAAAAACCGCATCAAAATCTGTTGCGGAGTTTTGAAGATCTAAGCATACATAGGGACAGACAGACACGAAAAGCGACTTTGTTTTATACTATATAGTGATTGTGGTTTTAATTTTTGACAGTACCTACACCTCATCAACCTATCTAAAATGTTATGTTTGCGTTGCATTGCACTAGTGCCTTAAATATACAAAATTAGGATCTCCGCTCACAAGCTTAGTGGCGTCTTTCCCTTGATGACATTACTGAGACTTCAAATAGAACAGCTCTTACAGTATCTTTATTAAATAAAACGTTCCAGATCTTTTTAACCGACTTCAAAAAGGAGGAGGTTCTATGTTCGGCTGAATGTATGTTAATCGATTTCTCAGTCAATTTTGGACCAATTTTGAAAATATTTATTTGATTGAAAGGTTATGCTTCCAAGTTGGTCCCCTAATTTTGTTATGATCTGATCATGAACTTCGAAGATATGGAACAGAACTCCTCATAGGATCACAGCAGAACTGTCGTAACAAGTAAAATTGCTTTATTTATAGGTGTAGACGATGACTGACTGAAAGAAGAGAGGGAATATATCGAACTGATCTGATGATGAAGCCTGAAGTTAACATGAACACTGCAATAAATTAATTTAATCTAACCGTGTTTGGTATTTTTAGCATTGTCATGAAATTCACTCTAGCTAAGTATAATGTATTTAAGTATGGCTGAAGGGTACTTTTCAGTGGTGGTACCATAACTAAAAAGTGTAAAATAAAAAACTTTTTACAAAAATATACAACCGACTTCAATGTAAAAAAAAAACACTGAAAAGAGCAAAATAACTTTAATTTCGGAAGTCGGTATTAAATAACGAAGAGATAAAACCATTATAGAAACACCGACATCCAAAATTAAAGTTATTTTGCTCTTTTCAGTGTTCTTTTTACATTGAAGTCGGTTGTATTTTTTTGTAAAAAGTTTTTTATTATTGACATGGCTTTACACACCGTTGAAAAATGTCTCAGGTGTGCTGGTTTCCTTACGATGTTTTCGTTCACCGGTTTCAGCAAGTCATAATTAATTTATAATACGCACATGAGTTCGAAAAGATATTGGTGCGTGCCGGGGTTCGTACTTGGTAGTCCAACTGTCATATCCCCCCCTTTTTCTATTTCAAATCCTTACATTCAACCCTAAGGTTGTCTGGTAGATATCGTTGTCAGCGATAATACCGCCTTTGTACCCATAGATTTAAGTTAGTGTAGTGTGTGTGTGTTTTGTTACTATGTATTTTGGTGTTCAATAAAGTTTATTCTATGCTATTCTATCCCTAGCCTATTATTGCTTCTAGGAGTTACCTAAACACTCACTGACGTACCGTTCTGTTGGGGAGTCCATTGGCCTATTGTTCTTTGGGTGAAAAGTTATTGGTCAAAACATTTTGTTGGTTAAGCATTCACTGACGTAGAGTTATGCTAGCGAAACGTTCGTGGATAAAAATCCTTTGGATAAAAAGTTAATGGTTTTTAAAGATAGTGATGAATGACCAACGGTTCATGGACCAATCAACTGTTGGTAAACCGTTTTAATTTCCATGATAATTGTTGTGAACTAAACATAAATATGTTATAAAAAATAACATTTCTATTTTTATGAAAAAGTGGCCTCAATCAGTTTTCTATATACCTAACAAAAATGATCATAAAACTATAACACCAATTTATAAAACACACATTATTTGCTCTGATAGTAGTCCTTACCCGTATCTCATAACTTTACAAAAAATGGTTACAAAAACTGGCCAATTGCGTGTCAAACTCGCATATGGCCAGGGGACCAAGTCTGCTATTTTTATAAATTTCGTCATTCCAACACGATCCCATTGTCATTTCGCTAAAAGTTCGTAATTTGCTAATTCATAACGCTTAGATCATTGCTCGGTCAATGGTCTCGTAATAAAGTTGGGGTAGAATGACAATATTGAGCTTATTAAAAGCAATGATTGCACAATGACGTTCTAATGGTAGGTCACTGATCAAAGGAACTGTCAAAATTTTTGCAGGTTACAGCATACGTCAGACATTCATTTATCAATATGTACGAGATTACCATTCTATGCCACTTCTTTCAATAGAGTGTCAGTGGTTGACTATTGGAAAGTCATAATGATGCCATTTTATTAGTAGATTATCAAACTTGTCAAAATCAACCATTATGAAATCAATGATAGAATATTCTGACACTATTGTAATAGCAGACTTGAAGCCCAGTTTTTAGGAACACCCTCTTTGACTTTTAATTATATTATTTCACATTCTGTAAAAATTTTAACTCACTACCTACCTCGTACGGTTTATGAGATACACCCCGCTGACAGAGGGACGGACAATCAACGGAGGCTTGTAATAGGGTCCCGTTGGCACCTTTCTGGCACGGAACCACCTTTCTTTCTTTATCAACTAGATGTGAAATTATAAAAAAAAATAACTTCTTAAAAACCTATTTATTTACACACCTATCACAGAAAAAAATATTTATATACTAGTTATACCTACTATACTTACAAACAACACTAATAAGCGACTTAATAGATATATATATAAACAAACTAAAAAGAATAGCAGTGGTGGCCGAGTGGTAACGGCCCCGACTTACAAGTTGTAGGTCGCGGGTTCAAACCCAGCCAGGTGCATTATTTTGTGTAATTTATTTCATCACCACTGCTCTCAAAACGGTGAAGGAAAACATCGTGACGAAACCGGCATGTCCTAGAACCAAAAATTCAAAATCAAAAAATCAAAATCAAAATAGCATTTATTCCAAATAAACCATTTACAGGCACTTTTGAAATGTCAAGAAGTCAGTTAGTCAGAAAAATAAAAATAAATGATGCTAATTGCACATTCCAAAGCGTAGATCTCTATGGAGAAGAATGTGCAAGAAACTCCATGGACACTCTTTTCAATCATATTTTGTAGTTACAAATATCTCTGTTACATGTTTCTTGTCGCTATCAAGTAAATAAAATAAAAACTAAATATAGATATTATATTAATTCGAAGACATGTGACATCCACCAAACCGCACTGGGCCCGCGTGGTGGATTACGGCCCATTCCCTCTCCTAGAGAGGAGGCCCGAGTCCAAACAGTGGGAACATTATGCCGATTATGCTATGCTATGCTAAAAAGAATAGTATGTACAAACGTGTACAAACAAAAACTCTCTGGGTATCAAAAAATTCATCAACGTCGCTGTCAACGAGCTCAGAAATCTGGCAGCATTGCCACGTTGAATGGCAATCAGACAATGCTGATTCGTTAGCAAAAAAACAACTAAATAACGATACGAAAGAACAATATTTCCCTACGCCCCCATAATTTCCATTCAAGTTACACAAATGACTCTGATTTAGGTCTACGGTCTAACCGTCGAATAATAAATTATTCTTACAGTGTATCCTTGAGTGGTCGCGTGTCCAAGGTTTTGTACATCACCGGGTGAATATTTGCCTTCCTAAGTACTAGATAACGTAACGAAAAATCCCATATCGTCTTTGCGTCTTTAATGTGTAAAATTCAACTTCTTCGTAACTTACAAAATCAATAAAAACTGTCTACTGAAAAAATATAATGAAACCAATTCGGTACAACAAAAAATATGGGTATCAGCCATATGGTTTTCTGTATTTAATTTTTGTTATTGTTAGTTGAATTTAAAATTAGTATGATAGTAAAAAAAAAACAGTTTACATGTAAAAGTAATTTAAATGTCGCCAGTCACCTGAGTCGCACCATGCACACTGCTTCTGCCGCCGCTGAAGACGCCTGCTTTAAAAAAAGGCTGAAGTACGCTTCCTTCGTGCAGCTTTACCATTTTGTGCCTGTTGCTGTGGAGACTCTGGGCAGTTGGAGTACGGAGGCAAAGTGTTTTGTGGGGGATTTAGGCCGTAGGCTCTGGGAAGCAACGGGTGACTCCCGGTCCGGGTCGTTCTTGGTGCAAAGGATGGCCATCGCTATTCAGCGAGGTAATGCGGCCAGTATTATGGGCACTTTTGCACCGGGAACGATCAGGGGCGGGTTGTATATTGACGTGTGACTTTTTAGTTTTAAACAAATGTTGCGCTATTTATTTTATTATTATAAGTTCCTAATAAATCATTTTAGTAAGTTAATTTTTTATAGTTAGGTATTTATTTACTTATTTATCAAATAAATAAATTAATACATTTAAATGTAAAAGTACTATTTTATTAGGAAGCAAATTGTTGATCTTGAAATTGATAAACAAATGAAGATTAAATCGTCGTATACACATGAGAGTTTTTGCATTCGATAGAGCTTCAAAATATTAAAAAGGCTGGTGGAAAAAAGTGATTTTGCCAAAAGTGACACATATGAGGTCTTAAAGTCTCAACGACGATTATATTTCTACAGGTATTCCGGGCTTGGACTTCTCAAAAATGACATAAAACAATTTATTTAAACTTCATGTACCTACAGTAGTGATGCAGTTCATGGGCTAACTTAAGGCCCTTGCTCCTATTAAGTGCTATAAAACAGTGATTTTACTGAAGCCTACTCCTCAGTAACGGCTGGGTTAATAGATTTATATATAACATTTTTATCCTATCAGCCGAAAGACGTCCACTGTTGGACATAGGCCTCCCCCAAGCGGCTCCACAACGACTGATCCTGTGCGTCTCGCAACCACCCGCATTCCCGCGACTCTCACTAAGTCGTCGGTCCACCTTGGCGGAGGCCTTTGGAAGGCCTCCGCCGCTGCGATTTCCTGTGCGCGGTCGCCACTCTAGAACCTTTCGGCCCGATCGACTGTTCGTTCTACGAGCAATGTGCCCTTCCAACTGACACTTTAGTTTGGCGATTCTTCGGGCTAAGTCGGTGATCTTGGTTCTCCTGCGAATATCTTCATTCTTTATGCGATAACGCAAGGAAACACGGAGCATAGCCCTTTCCAACGCCCTTTGGGTGACTGTAAGCCTTCTGATGAAGCCCATTGTAAGCGGCCATATTTCAGTGCCATATGACATCTCTGGCAACACGGACTGGTCATAGACTTTCGTCTTGACACACTGAGGTATGTTAGACGAGAAGATACCTCGCAGCTTCCAGAACGCTGCCCAGCCGAGATCGGATTCGACGATTGACTCTTTCTCAAACTTAGACTTACCCAACTGGATTGTCTGTCCCAGGTAAACGTAATCGTCTACAACTTCGAGTGTAAAGTCTCCGATCTATCGGAGTGGGTGCCTATTACTAACTTTTGACAAAAAAAATGTTTACAACATGATATTTTTTCGCTATATAAGGTGTTAAAAAATTAACTTTAAGAATTTCGAGGGGACATTGTACTCCTCATTATGAACAACTTTTTCTATGGGACCAAAACTGAAATCGCGAAAAAAAAACAGCTGTTCTCTACGTTTATGTTCGCATAACTCGTCAAAATGTACGGAGCAGCTGATTTTTTTCGCTATTTCAGGTTTGGTCCCATAGTAAAGTTGTTCATAATGAGGAGTACAATGTCCCCTCGAAATTATTAAAGTTAATTTTTTAACACCTTATATATGTATCTCCTAGACCTGACAAGGGAATATTAAAAGGCTGACTATGCTATATTTTTTCATTTGTTTTCCCTACTCTTTTCAAATGGCTTTGATTTTTAGAAATATATTTACAAAAACTGCGTTATTTTTTTTTAATATCGCAGCGTATGCTGAGATAGGAGCCTTTTTAGCAAGGCACTAGCTTTTTTTCGGTTCTGTTTCAATTTTGTTGTTATTCTTATTATGTTAGTCTATGCCAGATTCGCATATGAAAATTTCGTTGGTTTGACTTCTAAAAATGTTGGACCCTAAAAATGGACAGAAACCACTTGAGGCGGCAACGGTGTCGATACAGACAATAAATACACCACAAGCTACAGTTGTTTGTAAACACGTGCCGCCAACATTGTTCTAAACAACATTTTATAAAACAACCACAGCGAACAACTTAAAATATTTTGCTAGGGATATCACGTGACGAGTTATCGATAAATCGACGGGTGCAAAGTAAAAAAATTATATATAAATAAATAACTACTACCTAATTCAATCAACGTAACAGAAAATCGCAAAATTGCAGATAGGTAATTTTTTTTAATTTGCGACCTTCTAATATGAAATAATATCGATAGTGTATGATAATACGCTAAAGAAAAGATAAACAGTTGGTTCATTAGTTTGAAAAAAAGAAAATTCGCATTTTTTTCTTTTAATGTATTGTTTTATTGTTTTAAAACCATCTTCTCACTATTGCGCATCGGTTGGATGGTTTCGTAGCTACAGCCTCTCCCTCACGCTTTCCGCCACACCCTTTACAGCTGTTGTTATTTTCAACCGACTCTTCTCAATAAGATTTTATTTTTTATTCTTGTTACCCAAATTCTCCGTCGATTATAAACTCAATTGAAAAACATATCTTAATTAAAATTATTTTAGGACAAGATTTATTCTTGTCCTCGACTGCCTAGAAAATGATGAATGTTCAAAAACACAATAAGATCAAAGCGGCTGAGTGTTTGGCTGCTTGCACTACGTGTCATGAGTTCGATTCCCATTAGGAAAAGAAAATTGTATGCTCTACAGATAGATGTTCCAGGCCTGGGTGTTTTTAATATCGCTCAATTAGCAATATATTGACACATCTACGTTTTTCTTAGTTTACAGAAACTAGTATCAAACATTGTACAAATCTCTAAAATCAAGTTCTGAATTCATTTTATATCATTGTTAATATAAATTGAGATGTTGACTTACAGTATAGACCATAATAGATATAATTAAGGATATAAATAATCCACAAATTTTAAATGTATTATATTTGTATGCTTGCGAGTAGAATGCAGAGCACTAATATTATTATTTAACACCTATTGTAAACTTTGTACCTGCATTGTGACAAATAAAACGATTTGATTTGATTTGAATTCCACTTTTAAATATTTAGGCTGTTAAAACTCAATTTCGCATTTATTGTAGATGTGCCAATATTTTACTAAGTGAGCGATATATTAGTTTACATGTTTGTGAACGCGCCCACGAAGTAAAGTTTTTATTTTTCAAATTGTCGATAAAATAAACCAACATTGATGTCCCAACCCTACCCGCCGGAAGTTACGTCGAATTTCCCGCCAGCTGTCTGAAAACACAGCCATTGTGACGGACAATAAAATGAAAGAAATAATCATAAAAAATAATGCGTCCCTTTGTCAGTGGTCTCACAGAAGTGGAAAGTAGAAAATTCAAATTCGATTGTGTATCACAATGGGCTCACGAAAATTGTCTTTTACGGAACCAGACTTCTTTTTTTCCTTTGAATTATTTTTTCGGTCGCTTAAATTGCAGAAGAAATTGTGTCCAAGTATCGTTGTACATGCTTATAATTTTGATGACGGATTTAAAATGCGTCTGGGGGTCAATAGAACCAACTTTGATCATCACTTTCTTTCTACTAATATTTTTATTGTTCTTATTTTTATTTAAACTCTCTAAAAAGAGTGATGAAGTCAAAGTCAAAGTCAAAAGCTTTTTATTTCACATAGGCCTACATGGGCACTTATAAAACGTCAGAGGCTAGTGCACGGTTCCAAATTGGTCGTTTTCTATGGAGAAGAACCGGCAAGAAAATCCATGGTTACTCTTTAAAAAAAAAAATCGTTGTTGTTACAATATTTCCATTTTACAGTATATGTAGATATTATGTAAGAACAGTGTAGACTGGTTGTACTAAAAAGTACAATAAAAATAATCATAATAAAAAGTGAGTCGTAATAGGAAGCAACCTAAGAATTTGCGGAGTCTACAGTGTTCTCGCATTCACTTTATAAAAAAAGAGGCTATATAAATAAAAGCAAGAAAAGTAAATAACTACAATTATTAATAAATGATACGTTAACAAAATAAATTACTAACGAATTTATGGTGGTTGGGGTCAGTAACATAAAAAATACAACAACAAATGTGGAGCAGTTAATACATTACATACATTTACACAATATTATGAGTTACCAGGGGGCCACATGTTTCTGCACATGTGGCCCCCTGGTAGCTGGTAACTGGCAGTCATTGCCAAACAAGCGTGTCTAAAAAATAATAATGGCTAATGATGGTAAGGCTAAGGCTTGTGAAGGATCATTACTTGTCACTGTGTCTTTGTTTCATAACTTATTCTCTTATAAGTAAGAGAATAAGTTATGTTATGTTATATATTAATATTTATATTTTGTATATGTGTATCTATTTTAGGATTAAGTATCAAGTTTTGTTTACTTTTGTATTTGCACCAAGTTCAACCCCATTTAGTGTCCAGGCAGTCTCTATCCATTCTGGGTTGCCTGGAAGAAATCGCCGAGTGCGATAAGGCCGCCAATTGTATGTTTTTTTTTGTATTACAATTTCATTTTAACAATTTGTAATCTTGGTATACAATAAATTATATATAAATAAATAATAAATAATTAAATGGTATTTCGCTCCTGTTGCGATCCGTTCCTTTATGCGATTTCCATTTGTTGCTGTAACTTTTCCTCATCATATTTAATAGGCCTTCGAATACAAAAACTCACGAGTTCGTTTATTTGGTTTAAATGCGAAATAAATCAAACTCAAGAAAAAACCTAAATGAAATATGCATCATCAGATGTAAATCGTGTGTTTATAAAATAAAGCATTTACTGAATGAATTGCTTGTGAAATAAATATTTATTTATTTATTAAATATACACACACTATATTTACAGGCTGAACACAATACAATAGTAGTTCCTAAACACACAAAAATAATTGTAAAAAATATCATCTCACGGCTAACATTGACTTCAAAGCCTAAAACTCATTTCTCAAAACTCTATTACAATATAAAAATAAAAGAAATAAATAAATAAAACTTAATCTTAACCTATATGTAAACAAAATATAATATATATCAGACTTAATATAGTAACGTGGTAAAGGCGTGGCCGACTCGAGGTGATCGACGAAAAGAAAATCGAAACGAAACGGTTGTAACTTGGCATGGGGGGTTGTTCCGCTTCACTGGATTAGAACTGTTTCACTATAAGGGTTGGCTTTTACCTCGGTCAGTGATTAAGCATTGCCATACAACGTGGCAATGCCGCCAGCCTTTTGGGCACACTTCCAGTCGACAGCGATGCGGAGGAGTTTTTTGACGCCATATTTTAGCTTTTAGATTTTTAATTTAAGTGTATATATAAGTTAATGTATATATGTTAAGTGTTTTATGTATTCATTTTACCACTGTACATGAAGTTTTCACTATAATAGTCCTGAATATAGAATAGATTTTACTAACCATTCTAGGCCCGGAGGACACGGTGGAGCACACGGTGGAGGCTTGTCCCGCTTGGGCAGAGCTACGCCGTGTCCTTAGCGGCGGCAATCTCCTTGGCCTTGGTGCAGGCCATGGTCCAGAGCGAGGAGGAGTGGCAGGCGCTCGCCTCCTTCTGCGAAGCAGTAATGTTAGCAAAGGAGGCAGCCGATCGAGTGAGGCAACGGTCCTCACGCCCCAACCGCCGCCGGAATTCCGATCCCGATTTCCGATCACCATAGGTGCGGGCTTGCGGACGGCAAGCAATGAGTAGCCCGCCATCCGACCATCCGGTAACCGTCCGGACCGAGCCCAAGTCGTCGAAGGCGCGTACTGTTCCACACGCGCCTCAAAGAGATGTCAGCAAATCGTAGGGGCCCAGCAGGGTCGAAGCCTACTGGGGCCATGGGTATTGTGAAAACGAAACACTTTCGGCCCTGGGACGAAGGCAACGAAGGAACAGGAGTGGGTTTTGTCAGGAAAAGTCTGACACTATCTCCCGCTTCACCGTAGTGCGCGATTTGTCATTAGATGACTTTCCCACATAAAAAAAAAAACATTCTAGGCGAAACTGTTTAAAGGAAAGTTATCCCCGCCCTTGAAAATCTTTAGCATGATTGCCTCAAGAAAAGTGAGTAAACAAAACAAATATGACCTCCACTTTACCTCCTCACCGTATTTTACAGCGTAACGAGTAACACACTCGGTCCCAATAAAACCCCACATAAAAATAGTAATATTGAATGTGCAATATAAAGGTTTACGTCAATCAATAGCTCGCGTTAATATCGGGGCCAGGATGTGACGAATGGCGACAGTTATGGCCGCCGGATGTGGCCAGCGCTGCGTGTCCACTTCCGGCGCACCCTGTCACTACACCGGAACTCACGAAATGCATATATCGACGGTATTTTGGCAATTGTAAAAAATGACTGCCATTTTATTTATTTACTTCAGTACCTGGCAGTGAATTGTGTTTTTTACGCACTTGTAGTCGCCCGAAATCAGACTGAAATTCAGTCTATTGCTTTGAACCATTCACAAATGCCAAATCTCAAATCCGGCCGTTAACGCAATATATGCTAAAAAATTACACTCCAGGCAGAGGCAGTCGGGTAAAAAGGATAATATTAATGTATATTCCCAATATTTCTAGATTTTCATTTTACTTAAAATAATAATAATATTCCACAACTTTCACACAACGCCATCTAGACAAATGATAAACTTATTTATATATTTCAAAATTCATAAATATTATAGATAAATTACACCCAGAAACAGATCGTGCTCACCACGCAAACATTTGTCTTGGGTGGGAATCGAACCCACAACCTCCGGCGTAGCAGTCGGGGTTCACTGTCCACTAACCCTAGACCAACAGGCCAGTTAAAGTCAAATAACAAGACCGTCGATTAGGACGGTCTTATCGGAGGCAGTCTTAGTATTTTAGGAAAGAAAACCAGTTCACAAACTTCCGAAAATTTTAATCATGTAGCGACATCTATGTCGCCACATAGAAACTAAAGCTACAAAATCTTGCATCGCGGTATTAAAGTTCTCCGTGGGATTAGAATACGAGTATATACAACGGCCCAAGATCAACTATAGGGCAGTTTCGCAGAACAGACATAACACCCGTCTGGTCGGAGGATCCATTTCAACGAAGATTTGCAGGATTTTAGACCTCTGTTTTGTATACTTCAGGAATCACAAAATCGACTCACTTTACACTCTTTTCCGCATAGCTCTAGAATCACAAAATCGACACACACTTTTTATGGTTCCGTAACTAAAAAGGACAAAATGGCACCCTTATAGGATCATTTTCTTATCTGTCTGTCAGTCTGTCTGTCAAGACCCTTTATCTCAGGAACACGTGGAGGTATCGAGATAAAATTAAAACGATATACCCAGGTTTGCGGTCCCTTGAAGCTGTAAAAAATCAAATTTCTGAGTTAATGAAAAAGAAAAGATATGGCCGTTTGTATCGCAAAAAACGTGTATTTCGACACTCTCAAGGGAAAAAATCATAGGGTACTCTCGTTGACCTAGAATTCTGAAATTTGACATGAAGCAAGGTCTTATAGCACAAGTATAGAAAAAAAATGAAAACTGTAACTCAATTCTAGAAATTGAACAGTTTTCATAAGTAAGTTTCTACGGAACCCTCAGTACGCAAGTCCGACTCGCACTTGCCTGGTTTTTTACTTTTAAAAGCTTGGAAAATTCATTGCGCCTCACCATCAACGATTGCATCACTGCTTACCATCAGGTGGGATCGCAGTCAAGCACTAGATTATATCAAAACAAAAAATTTTTGAAAAGAATCGAATTATTTTGAAGTTTGACGCAACTCGCAGAAAATTTCTCAACATCTAAAACGTTCTAAAATTGGTTTCGCAAAGCCTAGCTTACTGTAAGCAGCGAAGGCACCTCAATGGATACATCATATCATACCCTAGCACACAAAGCCTTTCCTAGTCAGCCCGAATCGGGATTATCCCGGCGGAGATTTATTGTGTTGTCCGCGCAACGTCAGCGATCCAAACCACTTTTGTGAAGATTATGGTCATCCCATCGTTTTACGAATAAGAGTAATCCTTAGGAGTCGATTGGGGTCACCCGTATTGTAATAACGTCTCGGAAAGTGCTATTTTTGCAAGTTACAGCATTTTTTTTCTGACAAAATGTGTGTAGATTTCTGCCTATATAAGGTCATGCTTCATTTCTTTTTTTTTTCTTGAGAAAATTCTTAGCAGACTGCAAATAACAATTGAGAAAATAAACTTTTTACAAGTATAATCAGTTTTGTGAAAAAAAAAGTTGAGGCATGCAACCGTTGTTTTTTTTTTTAAATAATAATATTCCACATCTTTTACACAACACTATCTGGTCCCAAACTAAGTAGAGCTAGTACTATAAGTACTAGACAACTGATAAATATATTTATATATTTCTAAATATATAGATAAATTACACCCAGACACAACAAGAACAACAGAACAAATGATCGTGCTTACCACACAAAAAATTGTCTTGGGTGGCAATTGAACCCACGACCGGCATAGCAGTCAGGGCCACTGACCACTAGATCAACAGACCTTAATAACACGTCACCATTTTTTCGAATCCTAGTGTTAAAATTTGGTATACGAACGACGCAGCGTCTTTCGTATACTTATCGAATGATCAGATGAAAAAAAAACTTACGCAGTGTTAAAATTTAAGGTCTTCTTATAGCCTTCTCCTAGCCTGTATTATTTGATACGCTAGCTCCGTTTGCGACTTCTCATATTCAATGTAGAGGACAGAGACCTATGTGTCTAGCCATAGTGGTCTAACCCATCATGTCCCTAGTCTTTTCTAACTAGCTTGGGGTCGCCTTCCTGTATAATCGGATGCGGCTGAATACCTGTGTTTTACATGGAGCGTGAAGTAGTGAAGTAACTGGGTTGTGGAAATCTGTAACCGAGTTTACAGATTTCCACAACCCATTTACTGGGCAGCACGATACTCCTTGGATAGATTGATGGTTAGTTTTTCTGACATCTGGCTACCTGTAACGACTGTCAAAGATCTACGAATGATCAACGGGACCAACAGTTTTTTTATTTTTTTATTATAGGCTCGTGTTTGACCACCGTCTCACCTGATGGTAAGCGTTGTTTTACATGCTATAATAATATTCCCACCGAAAAAAAAAAGACACCCGCCTTTCATGCATGAAGCATGAGAGGCCGTTAACACTGGGCCATCACGATACTTAACCATTTTTGTAAGTAATTGCGTGTTTTGTTTGACCTATTTTCAGGGTCTGAATGAAAAAACGGAATCCTTATAGAATCGCTGGTATGTCTGTTTACCCATCAGGCATATACAGTTTGCTCCGAATTTTGCTGGACCGATTCAGTTGAAATAAAGGAGTGCAATTTTTCGGCGGCAGCGACCTCTCGCGCCGGGCTCTGGTACAGGCCATGGTCTGGACCGAAAAGGAATGGCAAGCGGTCGCCTCCTTCTGTGAAGCAGTAATGCTAGCTAAGAAGGCGCCCGCATGTGTAGACGTCCTCACGCCCTAGCCGCAGGGATCATCCCGACCACCAGTCACCGTAGGCATGGACTTGCAGACGACGAGCAATGGGTAGCTTGCCATCCGTACTGAGGCCAACTGGGTTACTATGACAGAGCTATATAGGTTGTCCATCTCTTACCCACAATGGAATAAGAATAAAACAATCTTACTTTGAACGTCATGGTAACCCACCAAGTCGTCGACGGCGCGTAGTGTTCCGTTTTCCTTGTGTCCGTTTTATTGTGAAGCGCGTAACCTTCACTTAGTTTAAGCTATTCAAAATAGTATATCATAGCAGTGTACGACCAATCTAGGTCCATTCCCGGGCTTGCGGACGGCGAGCAACGGGTGGCTCGCCGTCCAACCGTCCGGACCGAGCCCAAGTTGTCGACGGCGCGTATTGTTCCACGCGCGCCTCAAGGAGATGTCAGAAACTGTAGGGGCCTAGCAGGGTCGAAGCCTACTGGGGCCGAAGGAATAGGAGTGGGTTTTTAGTCAGCAAAAGTCTGACACTATCTCCCGCCCCACCCAAGAGCGGGGGATGTCATAGGATGATTTTGCCAAAGGGAAAAAAAAAACTAGGTGCATTCACACTATTTCTGCAAGCAGTCCTGAAGCTATTACTACAACAGAATACTTCAGCTATACCCTAATCCGCTAATCTATGTAGCAGGGGTAAGGAGGTGAGTGTTGGAAGGGGAGAGGGGTTACGGAAGGGGTGGATACCTATATAAAAAGGCCTCATTACCGTACTCGAGATAGAGACGGGCCTAGGGAGGCAATTACCCTTATCATAAGGAGAACACAGATTGTTAGACGAAGTAAATTAGATGTATGTAAACGCATAAGTGTACAGCGTGGAAGGAAAAGGACCCCACTTCCCCTTTCATCCTGGAAGGATACCCTAAAAATATTGATGTGACTTCTATCTCAATTAACTCATATTCGAATTGAAAAAATGTTACTTTCATGGTATGTACAATTTTACTAATTATATGAAAGTTTTCTACTTTCATATAATTAGTAAAATTGTATTATTGTATTGTTGATGATTGTAGGCTAATTGGTGATCCAGATTTGGTTAAATCCAATCTTCAAAGCCAAGAGCACAGGTGCAGGGTAGCCAGCCTTTCGGTGTATTACAGGCTGCATTTTGGAGAGTGTGCGCGGGAATTGCATGACTTGATTCCGCTATCTCATTTCTACCATCGGACAACTCGGCGTACGACAAGTATCCCACCCTTATGTTGTTGAAACCTCTACGGTCTGGACTAAGCATTTCGCCACGTCCTTTATACCGCGTACATCGAAAGACTGAAATAATTTGCCTGCTGAGGTTTTCCCATCCGATTATAATTTGGGTGTCTTCAAGGCTAGAGTGAATAGGCTCTTAATAAACTAGTGCGCCTCACCATCAACGATTGCATCACTGCTTACCATCAGGTGGGATCGCAGTCAAGCACTAGTTTACATCAAATAAAAAAATCGAAAACATGGTACTTAACAATTCTATGCATAAAATGCTATCTCTACAATTTACGTCAACCGAATGGTAAGCTGCTAAGGGTTTTTCTTAGGAATGTATTATCTACTATTGTACATAAGTTCCTTGGCCCTGCAACTTGTTTTTGTCTCTTTCATACTTTCATAAAAACTCGTAACTTGAAAAAATATAGGTGATTATTTTTTTAATAGTTGTTAAATTGTCGATCATTTTCCTAGACCTAGACAATCAATTACAAAGTTTTTTAGAGAACTGTCCAAACTATTACTATTTTATAGTCATATATAACTTGGTCAATTTAAATAGAAATCGAACCGTGCAACGTTTAGGTATTACTGCAATTTGCAGTTGGCTTTTTCCTTCTCTGTCAAATCATCCAAAGGTTGTCTACAAAAATGTAGCGATAAGACCACCCATCGTGACACCATATAAGTTACTAACTTCCTACTGTAATTTTATTTATGGTGTACAATAAATAGTATACAATAATAATAATAATGTTTTGTCTAATATCTTAACCGACTGCGGACCTAGGTTGGCCGCTGTAAAAACAATTTGGCCAAATGGGGCCATCTCGATCCATCTCCAACACAGTGTCAGTGTGGAGCCGCTGCACAGGACATGCGTCATTTGCTAAGCTGTCCATCCTGCACAACCACGTGCAGTTTTCAGGATCTATACGAGGCCAATAACAGAGCCGTAGAGGTTGCCAAATACTGGTCAGAAAAAATTTAGTTAGGGTACGTTGACACGAAAAGAAGAAGAAGAAGAATGTTTTGTTTGTGCAATTATGGACGAAGTTATCATGACGAATAACTACCGGAGATTTATTGTGAATTACGGCACGGTTGACATCTATCGGGCATGTCATCGACCGAGTGAATCAATCCGCCACATTATCTCTGGTTGTTCTCGTCTAGCTAATGGGGATGACTTACATAGACATAACTTTGTAGCCAGGATTATCCATCAGCAACTTGCTCTGAAGTACTCTCTTGTGGAATCGGAGGTGCCGTACTAAAGGTATGTGCCCGACCCAGTTCTCGATAATGGCGACATCACATTGTACTGGGATCGGTCCATCATATCCGTTCCACATGACGAGAATCTCGTGAAAGATAAACAAATCAAGTATATTGACTTGGCTCGCGAGGTTGTCGACATGTGGGATGTGGACTCGGCGATCATTGTACCGATAGTCATGTCGGGCAATGGTTTAATAGCCAAGAGCCTCGACCAACACCTTAGGAGGCTCGCGTTAGACGGCTAGATCAAGGGCTTGATTCAGAAAGTGGTACTCCTGGCCGCGGCTCGTACTGTTAGGAGATTCCTTTTTCTGGAGCCCTGACCGCCGGTAGCTTGGACTCTCTTCCCGATACCGGTGAGATACTATTTTTTTATATCATTAAATGTTTTTTTATTGTGATTAGGTTTAAAAAATATTTAAAAATGTTATTTATATGTATATACAATAAACAAATGAGATAATAATAATAACTCTTTATTTCAGGCTACTAAGTCCCATAGACACTATACATAAATACACTATTTATCATTATCTAAATTCTATTGCCTAAACGAGTACAAATAATAATGATCAAGACTTAACGCAACATATCCACGGATAATCTTAACATAGCAATTCAGCAACTGGTACAACGCCATCTATTGAGCTTAGCGGTAGCTCGCGCCGGAACACCTACTACGGAAAAAGTTAAAAAAAAATTGCCACGAGCTCCTTGATTTTTAACATAGTAAATCAACCTTATTTTTAGGGTTCCATACCCATTGGGTAAAATGGGACTCTATTACTAAGACTTCGTGTTCCTCCGGCCGTCCGTTTGTCTCTCTGTCACCAGGCTGTATCTTATGAACCGTGATAGTTAGACAGTTAAAATTTTCACAGATGATGTGAATGCCGCTATAACAACAAATAGGTACTAAGAAACAGAATAAAATAATTATTTAACCTGTGGATATGTATAGGTATATATTGAATAACGGAAAGGTTTGTTTATTTTCGATATTTACAGACTACTTTATGAAGAACTTCTTATTTATGTACTTGGATAAATAATAAAACGCTCAATATTTTATAATTTATGCAGAAGCTAGCGTTTATCCTAAATGGCGCGAAATCACGCGCGAACCGGCGTGCGTTTGGGGATTGAGTGGGTTCCCATACAACAAACATGATTTTTTTGCCGTAATTTTTGCTACAGACGGTACGGAACCCTTCGTGCGCTATTTCGACTCGCACTTGGCCGGTTTTTTAAGCTGGCAAAACATTTGAAACCTCACACACACACCATCACGCGCAAAACACAGAAGTCAGCTGAATCCTTATCCCGAACAGACTGTTACAAGCAGTATATTCGCAACTTCGTACATTCCTGCAACATGTCGCCAACAGGACAACGAGCTTATTGCGGGACTTTTCAATAATTTATATCATAACGTATGGAGTGAGTCCCTCCCTGCTCCCTCTGAGGGAGCCCTAAGTATCGAAAACTGTTCCCGTCTTTTACGAGCGAACGTGTGTTAACAATGTGTTAGGTTATGAATTTGGATATGGAACTGATATTGCAGTATTTAGGTATGTTATTATACTATCATTCAGTTCCTTCAAAATGGTTGAGCTGCACTTTGTTCGTGAACTGACGCCGTCAAATGAGACTGACATGACATAACTGTCGGTGGTCTATTTTTTTTTAAATTACATTTCTCTCACATCATAGAAGCAACAAGAAATGGGTTCCATGGATTCTATTTTTATTATATTGAACACGGTGTGTCGATATTTCACTTGCACGATTTTTTATTCTGTCGATGCTATAATGGTGCGATGTAAAAAATCCTGTTGCAAAACTCTATGCGATTGCTCATTTGATCTATAATTTATTAGTTAGATAATATTGATTTGGTTCGAAGCGCATACTGCTCTGTGACATTTAATTAATAACCTTATTTTTACGGTTCATGAGATAAAGTTTGGTGGCAGACGAACGAACAGCGGAGTGTTAGTTATAGGGTCCCGTTGTACCCTTTGGTTACGGAACCCTAATATGGTTAAGGATCACTACCTTTCCTCTTGAACGTCGTCATTAAGTTCATCATTTCTTTGCTTTCATAATTATATATATATATATATTATATTATTTGTATTATATGCAATTTATTAGTTTATGTATTGTATATATGTAAATAGTACACCACGAACTACCTGCGTATCTTTTTTTTTTCCTTCTCTGTCAAATCCATCCAAAGGTTGTCTGTAAAAAATCGCTTTTAGCGATAAGACTTCTTATCGCTAACAAGAGGTCTTATCGCTAAAAGCGATTTTTTGTGACACCCTATTAATGTTAATTTCCTAATGTAAATTGTATTTTTGGTGTACAATAAAGAATATCTATCTATCTATCTACCCTAAAAACACCAAAAACGTAATACATATATGCCTGTATTTTTCACCTTAGCTCATTTTTTTTTCCACTCTATTGGCCAAAACTGCATGATTCCGTTTAGTTGTTAATTTATCGCGTTCATACAAACGATAGATGCGAATGGGGATTTTGTTTTATATATAAGGAGCCTCGACCAAACATCTGACGAGGCTCTCGCTAGGTAGCTGGATCAAGACCTTGATTCAGAAGAAGCGGCCCTTCCGGGGAGCAGTGGTGGCCGAGTGTTAACGGCCCCGCCTTACGAGTTGTAGGTCGCAGGTTCAAACCCAGCCAGGCGCATTACTTTGTGTAATTTATTTTATCACCGCTGCTCTCGAAACGGTGAAGGCAAACATCGTGTGGAAACCGGCATGTCCTAGAACCAAAAGTTCGAAGATATGTGACATTCACCAATACGCATTGGGCTCGCGTGGTGGATTATTGCCCTTTCCCTCTCCTAGAGAGAGGAGGCCTGATTCCATACAGTGGGAACATTAAAAGGCTGATTATGCTATGCTTATGTTATGGTCCTTCTGAAAACGGCTTGTATAGTTTGGAGGTTCTCTGGAGCCTCAACTTTCGGTAGCAGGAGTGAGGACAGGAGTACAACTCTGTTTCCGACATAGTACTAAAAATGAAATTAAGTGGATAAACAACAGTAATAATTTGTTTATTTATTTAACATTTAAAATACACACATATAACTATTTTAAAGTTAATATAATTTACAAAATTTACTTCAGACTACCAGAAATTCTAAAAACTTAATCAAACTTTACTCGACGCTGAATGCCAGGTCCCGTTTTTTTTTTATCTCCATGGCCAGTTTTATGTACTTCATAAATCGACGTAGTTTCGGAACGGACTTGTTTTTTCTCTAAATTTTTATTCTTACGGACTACGCCACCTCAATAAACCTAGTAAATGTAAACGCATTTAAAGCAAAAGGGTGAATCCAAAGCGCCTACCAGAAACTTAAAAGCAATAATACGCCCACAGAACAATTATAGCTCTAAAGTCTCTCAATTCACATTGCGAAGCGAGCAGCCCACTCTAGACGGGTTATATTCGACTATAGAGTACATTATAGTCACAATTTAGGTAGGGTACAGAAGTATAACTCAATACAACCGGCGAAGACAGACACACGCACACATAGATGCTAAATTCGGGGTACCTGCTTCAGTGAAATGCCCGTAACGATCGCGTTTGCACCTGCTCTACGTGAAGCGCATGGGCGTCCTACTTTCAATAAAACTAACCAAAACATTAGGAAAACAAAAAAAAACCTATTAAAAAGCAAGAGGACGTGTCTAACCTCTACGGACTAAAACCCACTCCTTATTCTTTCTTTTGCCTTCATTCCAGGACTCCAGAGTTCTTTTTCGCACAACTCATGGTCACAGTAGGCTTCGACCCTCCTGGGCCCCTACGATTAAGCTGATATCTACATGAGGTGCGCGTTGAACACTACGCGCCGTCGACAACTCGGGCTCGGTACGGATAGTTACCGAATACGCCTACAGGAAATGAAATGGGATAAGGCTAGACAAAGTGAGAGCAAAGTACGTCCTTACTCTGTTCAAGCTGGACTTGAAGAAGCACCGCCCAGAAAATAGTCTTTCTGACGCCTGTCAGAAGTCAGGTACAAGATGATGAATGGGATCAGTCGCGCGGAGGTCGCGGCTCGGTCTACTAAAGTACGGCAATCTTGTGAGCTCACCGGCGAACTTCGAGAAGCTGCTGGAGTTCGCGCACGCGTCATATGCTGCCTGGAGCAGGATGGAGCTATAGGAACAAGTCACCGACACCATCAGGATCTAGACGGCGCGACGACAACGATCACATTGTTAATGTGTGCTTGTGCAGTTGTGCCCAAGGCGAAGAGTGTTTCTGTGCATCTGTTTTCGGTCCTTCTGTGGAGCTAACCTTCTGGGCCTATACATTATGCGATTTAGGCTTCCAATTTCTACTTTTCCGCCCATTCTAACGTTCTCGAGGCTTCGCAGGCCGCTTAAGCCGAAACCATACAAATACAAACGTATTTCAGATCGGTCGCGTAGAGGTGCAGACTTTAGCTTTTGATAAAATGGTTTATTACTGTGTTTATTATTATTTGTTTATTTATTTAAACTTCATGTACAGTAGTGAACTAGTTGAAAACCAGCGTCAGGCAACTGCTGCATAGTTGTCTGGCATTATGCTAAACTGGACCTATTTGGCGTATCCGTGAGACAGTTTTATTATTAATTTTATTTTTCCTTATTTTTTATTTTTTTAAAGTTTAATTTTAGTTTGTAAACCAATTATTTGTTGATTAATTAATCATGGTGTGCCAAATAAACTTATTTTCTTTCTTTCTTTCTTTCTAGTGGCACAGGCGAACTTAATGCTTGAAGACATTCTCTATCAGTTGACTAATGGTAGGTATGCACAATAACAATAAATAAATCCATACTTAATAATATTGTAAATGTAAAAGTAACTATCTCTGTCTGCCACAAATCTGGACTAAGCTCTTGGGAATTGAACTTAAGACCTCATGTTGGGCTGTCGTGCTTGCAGCCACTTAACTAGACCAACAACGCAGTTTTATGACCATAACTAGCTGCCAGCGGCTTTTACACACTTCGGGGGAAAAAAAGTATCCTATATACTGTTCCAGGACATGGTCTAACCTTACGTTTGACTGACCTGTCTAGTGGTTAGTGGCCCTGACTGCTATGCCGGAGGACGTGGGTTCGATTCCCACCCAGGACAAATGTTTGTGTGATGAGCACAATCATTTGTTCTGTGTCTGGGAGTAATTTATCTATATATATTTAGAAATATATAAGTATATTTATCAGTTGTCTCGTGCCCATAACACAAGCTCTGCTTAGCTTGGGACTAGACAGCGTTGTGTGATAGTTGTGGAATATTAGTATATTATATAGCATAGCATAGTCAGCCTTATAAAGTCCCCACTGTTGGGACTCAGGCCTCCTCTCTAGGAGAGGGAATGGGCCGTAATCCACCACGCGGGCCCAGTGCGGATTGGTGAATGTCACATGTCTTCGAACTTTTTATTCTAGAACATGCCGGTTTCCTCACGAAGTTTTCCTTCACCGTTTTGAGAGCAGTGTTGATGAAATAAATTACACAAAGTAATGCGCCTGGCTGAGTTTGAACCCGCGACTTACAACTCGTAAGTCGGGGCCGTTACCACTCGG
This sequence comes from Mythimna vitellina, assembly GCA_949316375.1. Classification (NCBI taxonomy): domain Eukaryota; kingdom Metazoa; phylum Arthropoda; class Insecta; order Lepidoptera; family Noctuidae; genus Mythimna; species Mythimna vitellina. The sequence goes on along the minus strand of OX438702.1, from coordinate 14,423,326 downwards.
CCACCACTGCTCTCTATTAGTATATTATATATTATGCCAAATTTCATCCAAATCCGTTCAGCCCTTCGAGCATGAAAAGATAACAAATATACACATGTAAACACACCATCACACTCGCTAACATTCGTCCTTATAATATTAGTGTACGAGTCATTTTATTTATTTATTTATCAATTGCTTGCTATACTTACAGTATACACCAAAGCATATAAACCAGTACATGATTCTGGAACCCCCAGTGGTAGCCTTTCATGTCCAACTAACTGCCTAGTTAGTTGGACATAAAGGGCAAGAAATATTTTTTTTAGGTTGGAAATCATCCAATGACTTCTCGTGCTTTTGGGTGGCACGGGTTTGACTTTCACATAACCCATGGAAGGGCTGGAAAGAATGTGGTATATATCCTGCGAAGAGGCTTCACACTGGCACTGTGTTTAGGCTGGGTATATAAGGTTCTATTTGGCCAGATTGTTTGTGCAGCGGACAATCTGGGCCCGCAATCGTTTAAGAGTTTTTCACATTCATCACTCCAATCCAGGGTCCAGAGGGAGCGGTAAGACCAAGCTCGAGTCGACAATACGTTGTTCCATGTTCGCCTTAAAGAATTGACTGACATCTTTTTCATCTTTAACATGAAACAACGGGGCCTACTAGAGCCGATGCCTGCTAGCACTGCGGCATTGTTAAAATGAGTGGCCCTGGAACGCAAAGGGCAAGTGAAGGAACACAAGTGGGTTTTCATCAATAAAAGACTGACACTCGTTTTTTTGATGATTTCCCACCTCGAAAAAAAGGGACAGTCTGTAGAAATACCAACAAAATTATGCACCCCTATTTTTTTATTAGTACGAAAAAAAAGGGGCTCTATCTGTACCCGTTACTGATCATATTTTTGTAGTCAAAAGTAAAAAAAAAAACTAAATCCCAAAAATGTTCACGACAATTTGTCATAATTGGTATATTCATAATTGAATCTCATAACTAATTGTTACTAGAAAATACTACGCGCAATGATTTTCTATAATCATTCATAATCATTAAATAGCCTGTACAATATTTCCATAAATTGAGTAACATTTTGGGATATAAACAAACTCTAATTACTTTGCTGTTTATGAATATTATTTATTGAGACTTTACTTAAATAATAACGAGCCCTTTTTTAATAAGCCCTTTAAGTATCTGTATAAATAAAAAAATTGTGGTGTATAAACTTTAATAAAACTTTCAAAATAACCTTTTCTTTAAGTTTTTTTGTATATGTACGACACAATTTTTTTCGCGAGAACGAACTGCCCCACAAGGTACGGGGACAAACAGCTGCACAAAGCTTGTGGGAGGAGGTGAATAATACACGAATAGGGCTAAGTTCTGTGTTAGTTAGCGATTAGTGACGAGCGGAGCGGACAGCGTCGGCGTCGCTAGCCAAGGTCCAGGGGCTCTAGTCTGCTATTTTTATAAATTCGTCATTCCAACACGATTCCATTGTCATTTTGCTAAAAGTTGTTAATTCATAATGGCCGATCATTGATCGATCAGTGGTCTCATAATAGAATTGGGGTACGAGCTGTCTTGTAACAAATTAAAAGCAATGATTGTACAGTGACATTCTAATGGTAGGTCACTGTTCAAAGGAATCTTTCAAAATTTTAGCAGATTACCGTATTCGTCAGACATTAATTTGTCAATATGTACGAGATTACCATTCTTTGCCATTTCTTTCAATGGAGTGTCAGTGGTTGATCATGGGAAAGTCATAATGACGCCATTATATTAGTAGATTACCAAACTTGTCAAAATCAACAATTATGAAGTTAATGATAGACCATTCTGACACTATTGTAATAGCAGACTTGAGGGCCTGGTCCAAAGCAAATCCATTTGCAAAGTAGTAATGCTAGCGAAGGTGGCGGGCGCACACGTGTGGGAACGGACTTCCTCACGCTAAGAACTCACGAAGCGGTTTTCACCCATGGCCGCGTGGTGGAGGAAACGACTGTTTTTTTTTCTTAACTCACGAGACTGGTTTGTGCGAATACTCAACCGTCGCAGTTGCGATTATCGCTCGCAAACTTGGCTGGTAATAATCGCAAGACGGGCGATTAATTATCAGTTGAACTCCAGACCAACATGGACACACTAGAAATGAGCTGTTGCGTTATACTTAATTCACAATAGGATTTAAAAAGGCCTAAAAAGTTCTGGGTGCATCGACTGATTTTCGGAACTCACATCAGATTTTTGTACCCCACTTCCGTTCTGTGCAGGTGCAACCCGCCGAAGCTGCGGGTACTCCACCAGTGTAGGGGGACCCACAAACAACCGCGCACACTGTCAGCGTAAAACGCTTCGTGAAAAGTGCTTTTTTTTACATAATATATTAGCTGCTGTCAGCGGCTTCGCCCACGTGAAAGTAGGTTTCTCTTTACAGACTTTGGGCCCTCGTTTCACCCTCTTAGCGCGTGAATTTTGTAAAATCCTGTCTTAATGCTCGCTTACATCATAAAAGGAACCCGTGTTCAAAATTTCACTCTCCTAGTCCCAGTAGTTTCGGCTGTGCATTGATATGTCAGTCAGTCAGTTTCTCCTTTTATATATTTAGATATCTGTATTCTATTGAAGCTGTCTACTATCTGTATCTATATACTATCTGTCTACAACCACTGCGGATACGGGTGAAAACCGCTCTGAGAGTTCTTAGCCTTACTGCAGAACGCGACATACACAGTCTACTATAATGATTCCTTTGTGAAAAAGAGATAGAGATATTCATCCTGCATAGCACCGTCTCTCTCTAATAACACACCTTTAAAGTTATAGTACGTAGTGCGTAGGTCCGCTCCGCTCGTCACAGTCTTCATCCCGTGATTTCAATCAGTTTCACTGGCAAGGTTATCGCGAGATGTAAGGGTGTGTGCATAAATAATGAGCGGCGTCTCTCGTCCGCCCTTATTCCGCAGAGACGAAATATTGCTCGCCTAAACCGTGTAGACTGGCCCTTAGTTTGAAGTTAGGCTGTGGATTCACAAGAGGTTTGCGAGGTAGATAAGCTACGAAGCCATGTGTCCCGTGTACAAGAGCAGGGATGGCAAACTTACGATACGCGAGCCCGTGAACAGAAAACGTGTAAAGAATTTTCTTTCTCTTTATTTTTTTAAATGGCACGGTTACCAAAACACTGTCACCATCCCTGTACTAGAGCTAAGCTGAGTATCTGTGCGATTAAGATGTGCGACGTCAGCTATGCGCTCTGCTCCCTACTGTATAAAGCTAACTACAATACTAGCGAGTCTTCAACTAACTTACTCGGTACGCATTCTTAGCCATCGCCATCGCTTTATTTAGTAAAGAAAATAATTAGCTTTGTTGATCCGTATTCCACTAAAGGTCACGCTAAAATTAACTTTGAAATTTTTGTTAATTGTGTGGAAATTGAGACACATACATGGCTACGCAACCCTAGAATCTGTGGTTTTTAATCTTTTTTTTTATCGGGGACCAAAATGGTTTCTTTGTCATTAGCAGGGACTAGATGTCTACTATAAACTGGCCCGTTAGTCTAGTGATTAGTAGCTCTGACTGCTATGCCGGAGGTCGTGGGTTCGATTCCCACCCAGGACAAATGTTTGTGTGATGAGCACGATCATTTGTTCTGTACGTATGTATGTTTGTTTTACTCATTCAATGCGTTCAGTCTTTAAGTGGATATTTTTTATTGTTTTTTTATACACTATTAATTTTCAATAAGTACAAATACTGACAGGGCTTAATAGAAAAGGTCTTGTTTCTATTAATTTACGTAAAGTCTCAATAAATAATAATCTATACAGCAAAGTTATTAGCGTTGTCTATAATATATACATTGTTCGATTATGAATTTACCAATTATGATAAATTGTCGTGGACAATTTTGGGATTTCGTTTCTTTTTACTTTTGTTGACTATACAAATATGATCAGTAACGAGTATGGATAGAGGCCTAGTTTTGTTTGTACTAAATAAAAAAATAGTGGTTTATATTGTGCTAGTATAAATGAACATTGTACCTACCTCCTTGAAAGGGCCTTTCCCGAACTGTCTATCGTCAGCCTAAGCATGGTTTAAAAGCTTGTTTGTTCATCCAACGAAGTCCAATGAAATATTTGATAAAGAGGAAAAATTAACGCTCTGTTGGAATTTGGTTATTTCGTCATTCACTCGAATATTTCAGAAAACTGGTTCCAGGAAATAGGTGGTGTTATTTAAACCTTTATGATTTCATCATTTAGAATCTTGATTAAATTTGAAAGGTTTCTATAGTCATATTTTCTTTATTTTTAGGGTTCCATACCTCAAAAGGAAAAAACGGAACACTTATAGGATCACTTCTTTTTCCGTCTGTCTGTCTATCAAGACCCTTTATCTCGGGAATGCGTGGAAGTATCGAGTAGAAATTAAAACTACATATTCAAGTCTGTGGTCCCTTGTAGCTGTGAAAAAATCAAACTACTAAGTTGAAGAAAAAGAAAGATACGGCCGTTTATGTCGCAAAAAACGTAGGTATATTTCGATACTCTCAAGGTAATCAAAATTCATTGACCTAGAATCCTGAATTTTGGCAAAAAGCAAGGTCTTATATTACAAATACAGGAAAAAAATGTAAAAAAACAGTAAAGTTGTTACATCACAAAAAAAAACTTTTTTGTGATTCGGAAAATCTTCGTAACTCATTCGAGAATTGAACTGTTTTCATAGGTAAGTTTGTATGGAACCCTTGGTGCGCGAGTCCGACTCGCACTTGCCCAGTTTTTTTTAAATTTATGAGTACATTATGGAGGGCCGAAGTTCACGCAAAATAGCAGATTTTCAGAGGTATTTACTGTATCAGTCTTACACTACTACTTTAATTTTAATGGAAACCTAGATAATATCCACAACATATCACTGTTTCCAAAATATCTAGAGAAATATGTGTAATATCATAACATCATAATCACGTAACAGCGGTTGTATGGAAATGTATCTCGGGAAGGACGCTATTATTCAATATCTAAATCTTTCAAGTAATTAAGAACAGATGCTTGCAAGAAGAGTTAATCACGTGATAAGCCTTAAGGTTCTACGTAAGTCATGTTCGTGAGATCTTGCGAGTGCCAGGGATTAAAATGTGAACGCGTTCGATACTGTAATCCTGATAAAGACATGTTGATATTATCACAAATGTATTTATTCGTTTATTTATTTATTTTATAATTTATGTACACACATAAAAAAAGAAAGAAGATACATTCTGATAAAAATTGTACAAAGGTACTGCTTATTTTTAAAAGAAATTTCTTCCAGCAGACCTGCGAAAGGAGAAATAGGAGGAAATGTAGACAATAGTGTGCAGAAGTAATAAAAGAAGAGAATGTGAAATCTTAAATTAAAATAATAAATACTTATATACTATACATACTATACTATATATACCTTATAGTAAAAATAAATACATAATATATACACATATATAATTAACACACTAGAGAGGAAAGATAGTGCTCTTTTACTTTCGTTGTTTTTCTTTCCCCATAATTTATTTTTATTTATCTATCTTATTCAAATCTATTAGCACACAATACCGTGTCGACGTCTTTATGTCGATACCGTTACCGGCCCACGCTGAAAACCAGTGCCGTAGACTCATCGCATTTTGCGTGTGGTCACGGTATTATGCTGAGCGTTCGGCCGTTTTGCGCGGATGTGGCGCATATTTTCTTTGTTTTTTTCTCACATAATATACTTATAATTTGTTAGTTCTAAATTTGCGCCTTGTTCCGCCAAATAAAATGTTTTCCTTTCTTCTTTTCTTTCTTACTTATTTCGCATAGGATATTACGTAAGGTCTTTTAGACATTTAAGAAAATAAGCATCTTTAAGATGAGAGAAAAGGATAGGTAGCTTCATTGTATGAATCCGACAGCTGTCACCCGCTCCATCCTATAGCAATAATTACAATTATTTTAGCGCATATTTCGCTAGTTTTCCAGGGTAGACTGCAAAAGTTTCTTTTTTCTTTTTATAAAAATCTGCCCCACACTAAAAATTACTCCTGGATCGAGGGCAGGGCTTTGAATAACGTTAAAAATTTGGTATCGTTACTTTCATCGTAACGTTATTATTAGAGGTAAAGTTATGCTCGGTAACGGTACTTGAGTGAACTTTTACTGGTAAACTGAGTAACGTTATCGATGATGTTATCGGTAAAAAGTAACGTTACCAAATGCGTTACGTAAGTACCGTTAAATAACGTTATTTTGTTAAATCTCTTTGTTTCGTCCAGATTAATGAAGTAATTAATTTGATCACGTATTCAACAGCACTTCCACGATGCAACATTTTTCATTATACATAGGAATGATGTAGATTTATTCCATTAAAATGTCAAAAAGTATAGGTGTAAGTTTAAAAGGATACACCGCACCGCAACAACGCATTAAATAACGATAAAAGTATCGATAATTGTAACGTTAATTGGTAACCTTATTTTATAGATTCGATACCAAAGTATCGTTACCAGTGTTACTATTAAAATGTTAACTTTATGAAAATAACGTTACTTAGCGATACTTATAGTGTGAATTTGGTAACGTTAACAAGCCCTGATCGAGGGTGCTCCCCCCGTCCGCCATATAATGGGAGAAGTTATTGGATGATTTGCCACCTTAAAAAAAAGAAACACTATATACTTACAGTTCCTATGACCACCCGATATTTCCAAACCCAATAAACTTTATACCTTTCCAATAAAACAAGGTGTTGCAGGTGACGTCACTGGTCCCCAATAAGGGGAGATTATCGGGGACCGGGGTAGCACATAAAAGGCACCGGTCACCTCGCATTTCAAACAAAACTACCCGCTTGTCGATACTTATATATACGGCAGTAATAGTTTCTTAGGTTATATACTCACTACCCGCACCGCGGTGTTCGTTGGAAGGTGTATAATTACAGCTAAGATCCGTGACGCTAAAAGTGTATAGTGTCTTTAAGATTGGTTTGTCCAGGCGCTATCAGTTGAGACTGGTCATCTCTTAGCTGCCAGTTGACATTTTAATATCTATATTTAGTTTTTATTTTCACTTTATTTGCATTGTTCTCACATGATAGCGACAAGAAACATGTAACAGAGATATTTGTAATTACAAAACATGATTGAAAAGAGTGTCCATGGAATTTTCTTGCACATTCTTCTCGATAGAGATCTACGCTTTGGTATGTGCAATTAGCATCTTTTTTTTCTGACTGACTGACTTCTTGACATTTCAAAAGTGCCTGTAAATGGTTTATTTGAAATAAAATACTTTTGATTTTTTTGATGATGATGAGAAGGAGGCGACCGCCTGCCACTCCTCGCTCAGGCCCATGGCCTGTGCCAAGGCCCGGCGCGAGAGATCGCTGCCGCCGATCGCATCCACGACGATACGGCGGTGCTCTGCCCAGGCGGGGCACACCTCTACCGTATGCTTCACCGTATCCTCCGGGCGGTTCACACAATGGTGACATCCGGGCTTTTCTTCCGCACGAATTCGGTGCAGGAACCTCCCGAACTTACCGACGTGGTAAGAGTGACGGTGAGGATCTGCGTCATGCGGAAGGTAAGGACGCCATGTTGTCTTTTCAGCCACTCGTCAAATAGGGGACTTACCGCCATGATATGATGATGATAATTGAATGGTTTCGTTTCCGGGAATCATCTCGTCAGTTTCCTTGAGCTCGCGAATTGCACTGGCTGAGAATACTGTAGCAGATATACTTGAAAATAGTAGACTTAATTACTTGATATAAATTTCAGCTTTATACCATGACGCGTTCCTGCGAAAAAGGTTCTTAATTGACAAAAAACAAAGTGATCATATAAGCGTTCCGTTTTACCGATTAAGATACCTACGGAACCCTAAAAAATAGAGTTGCTAAGTATCAACTGGACATTATAAACGGCACTAAGTAATACAATATGTACTGTCAAAAACAGAATATAATACTTACGTTCAATTCATCTGAAAACGTGAAAGAAATCCACTTAGAGTAAGTACTCTCTTGTAACAGCATCGATGTGTATTGATTGATAAATATTCGATTAGCTTGCACCTTCGATAGTGCATTCAGTTGCGAAATACTTCTGTATGGCAACCATTTTGTTATTTCAAGCACGTATGCAATCGAATAAGAGGGCGTCGATGCACTACGGAGAATTTAGGTACTTTTCAGCTCGAAAATGGTTTTAAAAATATTCCTGCTAAGATTTTCCTGACAGTACACCATCATTGACGTTAAGCCTTGTTGATGACAGTAGGCTGGCTCTTTTTTAGGTGCAGTCAGGAAAACGGATAGTAACCACGAAAAATTCTTTCAAGTCTTGAAAGGATACCAGGGGTGTTACCGCTAATGTGCGTAAATCAGTTAGAGTGCAGATTAACTTGTTAATCCGCAGATTATCTGATTGAGTCCGTTTTCTTTTTTTTTTATTGGGTGGGAAAATCATGTTATGACAAATCCCGCTCTTGGGCGGAGCGGGAGATAGTGTCAGACTTTTACTGACTAAAAACCCACTCCTGTTCCTTCGTTGCCTTCGTCTCAGGGCCCCGGGTTTCGCTTTCGCACTACCCGTGGCCCCAGTATGATTGAGTCCGTTAAATAATCTCCAAATTTCCTAGGTAATTTTCAGACTAACGGCCAAGCAAACGGTTAAATTATAAAACAGGTTTTATGCTTGAATAAAACATTACAATTCATTGTAAATATTTAATTTCTAATAATAACCTAAAGTTTGATAACGTTGCACGCATGAAGAATCAATACATTTTAGACAGGTTTGGTTAGAAGGCTAAGGCAAGAGTAAAGCGACAAAATAGATATAGGTACAGAAGTCAATCCCATGTATGTACTTCACTTTTCATACCCACGCCGGGCGATCACGCTAAAGCCATCGCGTGGCGCCGATCTGTCCGAGTGCGACCGGGTGCGGTGGTAAATGTCTACCTAATAAAAGTTGTAAAAATATTACATGGCCACACAAAATCATCTTCTCTTTCTCGACGCGCAAATATCTACTTACCTCTCTGAAACAACTGGTAGCTAAGAAAACGTCAATTCACTGTTTAATGTTGAATTTAAACAACCGTCCACTAAACAGGTAGAATAAGGTTTTTTTCGTTGGTCCATTTTTCCACAAAAAAGTTCACAGACGTGTATCTCAAACGGATAGCACTCGAGCTCGCATTGAGCTGAATTGAGCCGAGATACCGTGTCCGTGAGCAGTGTCTATGTGTGCGCTGGCTCGAGCTCGCTTTGTATATAGATTTACTTCTGTACCTATACATTTTGTGGTCAAGTGGAGGGGAGCTTTCGCCTTAGCCTTCTTGGTTATTATTTTTATGGTTCGATTTAACGATGTAGTATCCGTTATTATGCAGATTTACTAATTGGAGACAGGAAAGTCCACACTTTAATGGATCGTATCCGGTTCTTTTTTTTAACTGTGCCCTACACTAGGAATTCCTCCTGTCTCCTGTGTATGTGTGTGTGTGCAGATTACCTAGTTAATGCGCATATTAACGTATTCCGTATTCTAACGGTAACATATTATAAACTATACCATGGATAGCGAACCTTTATTAATGACCGTGCGAAACCCGAAACACGTATCCAGTATTTTTATGTAAAGAATCTGTGTACAAAATTTCATAACTGTACGATGAAAAATCACGAATTTATATACTTGTTATGTTACCTGGTTGGCCGCACAAATACACGTTCACCGAGCCACCCAGGCGATTGAGGGGTTGTTTTACTTCCGCATCCAGCTGTGCGGTAGTGTCTAATGTCCGCTATAACCTGCCGTGACCTGTGCTGTCGGTGGTGTCCAACTTGTGACCTGTTTTAAATATTTTTGGAAAAAAATATAAAACGGTGCAAAAATTATTGGAATCGAATCAGTTATTGATTTTTAACAAACTATAGTCATAGTAGTCATAGTAATTTATTGGTAAGGGTTACAAGTCATATACAGAATGTTAAATTACACTTAGTCAAAAAATTAATGATTACATAACAATGTCTAATAATAAAAAATGTCAAACAAATAAAAGAAAATACAAGAAAAACAAATAAATCGAATTCAAATCACAAATTAAAATAAAAAACAATCATATTAAAAGTCACAATAATTTTTAGTCCAAATTAATATTTGCGTCAAATTTTAATTATTAATATTCAGTCAATATTTTACATACTAACTTTCGCATTTGTAAAAGTACTTTTATTGGGAATCTTGTTTTTAAGACTCGCCCAGAATTTGTAGCAGTAAAGCTGTTTTGTTATTTTAATATTGGTAGTAGGCACCCAGGTCATGGTCAGACGAATTCTGATATTGATCGCTTGGTAATCTTTTTAGGTGGGTCCCGAATTGCCGATGACACGGCTTGTATTGTACCAAATAATAGGGGTTAAATTATGAAATTGCCGTTTTTTAAAACGGGTTGCTTTAAAGTGTGTATATCTTTAGATTGACTTGGAATTATAAGTTCAAATATACTTTATATTAAAGGTACGTTATCCTTTTTCCGAAATTAGGTATTTATTGGATTCTTTGTGTTTTGTATTTTCTGTAATGTCGCAGTACTTGTAACTAGTTTTTGTGTGAAATATAAGAAAGCTCGCATTAGTTTTGTAATGCGATGAGTTCTACGGTGGAAACAATGTGTCTCAAGCGGTATACAATATTGATGATCCGGCGGTAATCGGTATTATTTTTCGTGATTTTTTCCTTTTTTCCTCACCGTTTAAATCTCCCCTGGACAATCACGAATATTTTAAAACCAAAATTAGCCAAATCGTTTTAGCAGTTCTCGAGTTTTAGCGAGACTAACAACTTTTTATATTTAGAGATATCGTATGATTAATCGTAAAAATAACCACCTCAAAAAGAAGGACCGAGCCCAAGTCGTTGACAGCGCCTAGTGTTCCACGCACGCCTCAAGGAGATGTCAGCAACCGTAGGGGCCCAGCAGGGTCGAAGCCTACTGGGGCCAAGGGTCTGATTCCGAAAGGAAGACTCGGCACTGGTTTGGCTTTAGTCAGTAAAAGTTTGACTCTATTTCCCGCTCCGCCCAATAGCGAGGGATGTCATTGGATGATTTTGAAACCGAAAAAAAGTTCTAACAGTCATCGGCCTTACTGAGCCCCATCAGTTTTGCTGGCATCTCTTTATGGCACGTGTGCAACATAACGCACCATCGACTCGGGTTTGATTCTTATCGGACTGCTGGATGGCAAGCTACCCATTGCTCGTCGTCCGCAAGCCCGCACCTACGGTAGCCGCAAATCGCCCTGCGGTACCCGACGCCCGTGGCATCTCCTTAAGAAAAAATCGTTTAATATCTTACCATCAGGTGCGATCGCAGTCACGCGCTAGTTTATGGAATGGAAAAACAAAATCTTATTTTTTTAGTTTTTTACGCTCTAAGTGGAGCGAGAGAGAGTGGCAGATTGACTAAAACACATCTGTGTTCCTTCAGTCGCCCTTTGCATTTCAGGGCTTTTTTTTTCGGTGGGAAAATCATCTTATGACATCCCCCGCTCTTGGGCGGAGCTCCCAGATCGTGACAGACTTTTACTGACAAAAAACTCATTCCTGTTCCTTCGTTGCCTTTCGTAATGGGGCCGAATCTTCCTTTCAGAATCAGACCCTTGGCCCCAGTAGGCTTCGACCCTGCTGGGCCCCTACATTTCAGGGCTACGGTAACTTTATCGACTAATTCCGCAGCCCGGGCAGGAAGAATGGTTTCCACCTTCTAACAAATTAGATCCATCGTTCCCTATTTGCATCGGATATTCGACTTAAAATATTTCCACGTGGATATCATGCAAAGCTCTTTACTTTTCCAAAATGGGATGAGCTTAGCCCGATCTCATTAACTTGAGCCCGTCAGGCAGATATTATTCAATTTAACGCTTAAATCCGACGTTTTCGCTCATTATTGCCAGCGTTAAGAATGTTGTATTACATAATTATACTTTTACAAAAATAATGGCTTTGAAAGCCGCTGGATTATTCATAGGATTTCTCTTTGAATTTTTTATTCAGATTGTTGTGCTTGTAATGAAACGGGTCATCATCCTGATTTCAGCTGAAAGACGTCCACTGTTGGACATAGGCCTCCCCCAAGTGTCGCATTCGCGTTCGCGAATATTGAATTTGCATTCGCATTCGCGAATGTGAGAAATCTAAAATAACCTTCGGTAATCACTAGTAGGTACATATCAAGGAGGAGGAGGACTCCTCCTTGAGTTGTTTATCTTCAGTACTGAGGGTCGTGACCTCGACGAATAACTTTCACACTTTTTTCTTTCTTTTTTTTTTACTTTTTCTTTCTTTTTTTCTTGTGGACTATATTTCGCCATGTTGTCCTATCTTCGGCGATATGAATGGCGTCGCAGACTGTGGTCTCCAGTGTAGCACGGATTTGGTCAGACCAACGTATCGGACTCCTTCCCCTAGGTTTTTTCCTTCTATTTTTCCTGTCAGTAGCAACTTTTCCAGGGTATCACCTCTCTTTCTGGCAATGTGGCCAGGAAAACAAAGATTCTTCTTTGGCATATGATGGACTTGAGTTCGGCAATTACGGAGTCTTTGATCCAATGCTCTGTCCAGTGTATTTCAAGCATTTTACTTGTATATATAAAAACAGTTTAAATGTTGCTACTAATTATGCTATGCCCAATCAATGTCGGTTACCCAACTCGGTTGCACCATTTGGTTAGTTACCACAACCTTACGGGCGGACTGATTGCCTGTATTCAGTCTTGTTAATGCATAAACGGGTGAACATCCTAATGATTGATTAACTGTTTACTATTGAATTGTTTGTGGTTTGTGGCAGCCTTGTAATGCTAAGTAGAGTATCTACTTAGTAAAGGTTACGTAAGGACTTAGTTCAGGGTTATCACTGACTTCTAGAGAAAAATAATATATATTATGAAGTTAGCCTGAGGGAAGACGATTCCCGCCGTCGTGATCGACCGTGGTGTGACAATCTGATCATGATCGCGGGGCAAACTTGGGCAGAGATCGCCATGAAGAAAGAGGTTTGGAAGGAGAAAGGGGAGTTTTTTCCCAGCATTGGAACACAATAAAGGCTATTAAAAAAATAAATAGTAGACCACGTGACTGAGCGTTGAGATGACGTCAGAACAAAGGAATCGAAGGCGTGGTCTACTCGAGGCATTCGACGCAAACGAAACGATCGTAACTTGACTAAGGGGGCAGTTACCCGAGCGATTATCGCTTGGGTAACCACAGATAACTATAGACGTTAGAGACAATACTGACCGCTCCGTCAGTGACGCACTCTACCACAGTGTGCATATAGACGTTCAACCACGAGTAAAGCTCACTTGCCTTCGTGAATTGCAAAGTAGTAGTCAAAGTAGGTGGTCGATTTCTTCATACAATATTTTTAAACCCGTTTCATCATCTTAGCGAGTCACTTTTAGAAAATCTACTCTTAGTACTCGCCTAGGCCTGTAGGCGAGTACTAAGACTAAATTTTATAATAAACGTGTTTTGTACAAACTGTTTTCATAGGTAAGTTTGTACGGAGCCCTCAATGCGTGAGTCCGACTCGCACTTGCCCAATTTTTTTTTTAATGATTTAAACTAGCGCTTGGCTGCGATCACACCTCATAGTAAGCAGTGATGCAATGGCTTGAGCTTGCTATGGTAGGTACACCGCTATAATGGTTCTATTTCACTGGTCTTGTGATCGAAAGCGCGACATTTGAGCGTAGTGCCTTGGTTTCGATTCCCAGGTTACTGTTGGGCAAATATTGCTAATGTATTATTCTGTCAAGAATTACCCTGTAGCAGCCCGGAGTTTGGAAATTGGTGGTATGACACCTCCGTACCCAGAAAAGCACGTAAAGACGTTGATGTTGCAGCTGATCACACCCGGGTCGACAGTAAAGGAACCGAGAGTGCAGCTGAGTGTGGAACAACGCGCCTTTACCCCGGGCTCGGTCCTTATCGGACGGTGAACTGCCCATTGCTCGCCGTCCGCAAGCTCGGGCATCAGGTTAGCTTATATCACTGGGACCCTCTACACACTTGTGTGACGAATATTTGTAGCGTAAACTTTTTATATGACAAATTCATGCACTAGTTAACCCCAAAGTTCGCGCCATCACAGGCCGTGGTCGTGAAGTCATAATAGTCGTAAAATCGCTCGTTTACATGACAAAGTCTCGCCGAGTGCTGTTAGGACATGATTATCTGAGCCCCGGATGCTGTACTACGGGTTTGTTTCTCATCTCGTTCTCATCTCACATGAAAAAGAGACAATAATAACATGCCGAACCGGTCATGACGAAAGTCTATGACCAGTGCGTGTTGCCAGTGATGACATATGGAACTGAAACATGGTCGCTTATAATGGGCCTCATCAGAAGGCTTCATTCACCTGGGGCAATGGAATGGACTATTCTCGGAGTTTCCTTGCGTGATCGCATAAAGAATGAAGATATCCGCAGGAGAACCAAGGTCGCCGACATAGCCCGAAGATTCGCCAAACTAAAGTGGCAGTGGGCTGGGCACATTGCTCGTAGAACGGACGGTCGATGGGGCCGAAAGGTTCTAGAGTGGCGACCGCGCACCGGAAAACGTAGCGTTGGAAGGCCTCCCACAACGACGACCTGGTTAGAGTCGCGGGAGTGCGGTGGAAGCGAGACGCACAGGATCGGTCGTTGTGGCGTCGCTTGGGGGAGGCCTATGTTCAGCAGTGGACTTCTTTCGGCTGAAATGATGATGATGATGATGACATACAACTCTTATGAGTTTTTGAAATAAAAGAAGTTAAATCCGCTAACTTATGAAGAATACAAATGGCATGCGATACATAAGAATAATATCACACATTTGAATGGTTATGTAGTAAGTGTGTGTGTAAAGGAATATCAAAGAAAATACGAATGGACTGTGTGAAAGACGATAATACGAGTTAACCGTCACTGTCATGGGAATGGGAATTTATTTATCTTCTTTACCTACAGCTATCTTAATGTGAGAGTGCAGCTATCAACAAATATACCTACTTCAACTTAAAAATACAATTTTGATGAAATTTAATTTCTATGCTAGAATTACATGCGCACACTCAGGGAAGTGACAAATGAAAAAAATAGAAGTGAAACATGACAGCGTCATGCCGTTTGCCGTCACGGCATTCGAGATGGTTTTACTGTCAAAGCGCGCCAACAGCGCTCAAATACGGAGACGGAAATAAGGGATGACGATAACTAATTCTCTTTCTTTCTTTATTTATAATGTCTACAAAACATTCTCGGTAATTTTATTAACAAAGAGAGAGACGCTTGTATGTCCGAGCCAGTCTTGTACGGACGAGAGCACGTCCCGCGTCGGTAGTAACTGTTTGACCATGAGCTAACCTAGCGTAGTAAAGTTTCAATATAATAGGAAATTTTTCTGATTCTGTTAATACTGTCGTGTGACCTATATAATTTATTGTTAAATTTAGAATTGTGTTGCCCATCATCTTGCTGCCCTTGTCCCATCTTATTTGGGGTCGGCGCAACACCTTTTTTTCTTCCATTCTATCCTGTCAACCGTCATGCATGCTATCATTAACTTCCTTTTCTTTCATATCACTGTTCACACAATCCATCCATCTTTTCTTTGGCCTCCCTCCACCCGAGAGAGTATACTCATAAATCTTTTAGTAACATGCGTTTCATCTTTACATGACCATACCAAGACAAACGATTGCCCTTCAATTTTTCAGTCACTGGCGCCACTTTCAAACTTCCTCTAATATACTCATTTCTCACTTTATGTAGCAGTAGTTATCCTAGAGTAGTGATAAACCGGTATCCTATTAAAATAAATTCAGTATTGTAACATTATTGTATCATTTACTCTCATAATCTGCCTTCCATACAAAGTCAAATATTTTTTATTATCAGTAAACGTCCATTGACTATTGGTCTAGCCATTATATAAGAAAAAGCTCGGCGGTATGCAGTGTGACTTCATAAGTGAAAAGCGATCGAGTTTATGTAAACAATAGTTGTATTACAAAACGGGGGTAATGATGCGTTGGAGTTTATGTTGAACTGTGCTTAATGTGCCGTCTATAGCTCGCGTTTGATGGTCGACCCCTTCGAAATCTCTCTTTTCCTTAGGGTAGACAGAGACCGTACCTCCTGTGGGCTAAACGCCTGCTTTCTCCCGTATTTAAAGTCATGTTTTATTCCACGGGAGTAAAAATTACAGGATGCCACCTTCCATGAACTTTTTTTTGAGGTGGGAAATATATTATAATATATAATAAAGTATTCACACAACGCTGTCCAGTCCCAAGCTAAGCAGAACTTGTGTTATGAGTACTAGACAACTGATAAACATACATGTATTTCTAAATATATACATGCTATAGATAAATTACACCCAGACACAGAACAAATGATTGTGCTCATCACACAAACATTTGTCATGGGTGGGAATCGAAGCTACAACTTCCGGCATAGCAGTCAGGGCCATCAACCAGTAGACCAACAGGCCAGTCAAACCATCCAATGATTTTTGGTGAAGCGAGAGGACGTGTCAGGTTTTTACTGACTAAAACCAAACTTGTGTCGGTTTTTTTTTTTCGGAAATTCCCTGTGGCCATAGTGGGCATCGGCCCTGCCGGGTCCCTACGTTGCTGCTGACATCTCTTTGAGGCGCACATGGAACACTATACGCCATCGACGACTCGTGTCCGGATAGTTATCGGACGGCTGGTCGATGAGCTATTCATGAGCTTTTCTTTTTCCAAGGGAAACCTACAAAAGGCGCCTGGACTGTGGGGATAAATAATAATTCACTAAAACTACCCCAGTGATCACCATCAGCACATATACAAGGGGCGCCGTTACCTCTTCAAATACTATTCCGAAACGGGCCGGAACCCCCTCTGTGCAACGCCTGTTAGTGCACATCCCTGACTGTACAACGGTCTCCCCTGAGCCTCTTTGGGCATGGCAGCACGTGATCACTGTGCCACCGTCTTCCTTGGAATCATTCACTGGGCGGGCAGAGTCCCCACTCTGTAAGCCCGTGGTTCCAAAGTCCCATCTGCATTAGATGATGCAAGTGGGGTTTCGGTGTGTTAGGCATCGGAGGCGGTTGCCTACACGACGCCTTCTTCTCCGAGCGGGATCGGCCCTCTCACGGTCTCGCTCAGCCACCTCCTTCTGGACCATTACGGTCGTACAGAAGGAGCCAATTTCCTCCCATTTTTCTGCCTCCGCCAGCATATCCCTCACCACCGATGGTAGAGACAGATCCTGCCTGATCCTGGCGACCAGGACTCGTCGCTCATTGGCCGACGCAATCTTCCAGCGTGTGCTGTGCAGAATCCATGGCGCTTCCACAATGGTGGTAATTTGCCGTGGCCTCTCACCCAATCCTATTTAGGTACCTACTCACCGACTTTTTCCTATGAATTTTGATACACTTGAGATTGTCTAAATATACGTTTCTTTGCGACATAAACAGCCGTATCTTTTTTTTTCGTTGACTCAGAAGTTTGATTTTTTCACAACTTCAAGGGACCGCAGACATGAGTATATGGTTTTAATTTCAAAATCAGTGTCAGGGTTCCGATTTTTTCCTTTTGAGGTACGGAACCCTACAAAGGGCACCAATATTAATTGTCTCTGTCTAAGTCCTAAAACTCATTGTATATCCTTTGATACCCAACACAAAATGCCTTTCACAATGTGTAAATTCAGCCCCATCAGGTTATATCGCACTTACACAAAAATAAGTTGGGTAACAACACTGAATTGTCAATCGGACGTATTTACCTGCAGTTACGATAATATAAAAAACCGAGCAAGTGCGTGTCGGGCCACGAGCAATGTAAGGTTCAGTAGTGAACCGCTGTAACATGCGGAATTAGTAGTGGGGTACAACTTTTTTACCGACTTCAAAAAGGAGAAGTAGTTTTTTATGTTCACCCATTTCTTAGTCAAACGTGGACCAATTTGAAAAAATGATTTTTTGATTGATAATAATAGTAATAATTTATTTAACGACACACAGTTTTTACAAAATATTGTATCAGCTTGATAGAAATTAAAATTAACAATTGCCTTAAAAATTAGCAGCGGGTCACACAAACAAGACATAGCCTGTATCTTTGTGACCCAAACATTAATTATACATATTTCACAATTTAGCGTGACCTGTTAGTGATTCATGGCACGTAAAAATTAAGAGATAAAAAAGGAATTAAGAATAATCAAACATTTTATGAAAATGGATAATACAAAATAAAAATATTATATTCAAAATAGCTGTTGCACGCGACTTCGTTCTACAACTATACAATTATTCTGTGCTTGCAATTAATTTCGAAAGCATCGCAATTATTTATTGTACTTTAACATAAAACGGTTAAAGGTAAAAACGCAAATTACTTTTAGGAAACATGTTATGTACTCGTCCAGATCCAGATCTATGAATGTCAATGAATAGAAAGAGTATGTATGGGTCATAGCAGTTAACATTTCTGCCTACCCCAAGGGAAAAGGCATTAGTTTATATATGTTTCTGGTTATATTCAAAAATGTGCAAAAAAAAATGTACAGTTATATAACGAAGAGACAAAACTATTATATTGTTACATTTTTCACTTTTTAGATTTTTTTTACATTGATGTCGACTGTTTTTTTTTTTTTATAAAATGTTTTTTTAGTATTAACAACTAACTGTCTCAGACAATGGAGAAGGAAAAGCTATAAGGGTTCCTTTTAAGGACTATGGAACTCTAAAAACCGATAACCTACTAATAATACGTCCAAACGGACGTATTCAATTGTAATTAAGATAATAAAAAAAGCCGATAACCTAAATATATCACTATTTGAAACTGAAATTCAAGATAAATTGAAAAAAATCTAGAACTCGTTACATAAATTAAAGGCATTGCTAACACGGGTGCTGCCTTGAACTGCATTCGATAATCGTAGGTGAACCACAATGTATATGGATTGTGGACGAAATTTTGCTGAAAAATAAAAAAACTTCAGAATCAGAATCATTTATTAAGCTAACTCACGGAATAAATATACAAGATCTTAAAAATTTTGTTAGAAAAATTGACATACGTATATTCATCATCATCATCATCATCATTTCAGCCGAAAGACGTCCACTGCTGGACATAGGCCTCCCCGAAGTGCCGCCACAATGAACGGTCCACGTACCGGAAGACGTAGCGTTGGAAGGCTTCCTACAAGGTGGACCGATGACCTAGGAACGGTTGCGGGAGTACGATGGATGCGAGACGCACAGGACCGTTCATACGTATATTATTAAGAAAAAAAAACTCGAGTCGGACTCGCGCACTGAGGGTTCCGTACAAACTTACCTATGTAAATAGTTCAATTCCCGAATGGAGTATCAAAGATTTTTCCGAATTGCAAATAAAGTTTTTTTTTGTGACGTAACTACAAATTTACTGTTTTTAGATTTATTTCTGTACCTGTACTATAAACCCTTGCTTTATGCCAAATTTCTGGATTCTGGGTCAACGGGAAATACCCTATGTATTTTAATTCCCTTGAGAATTTTGAAATATACCTTTTTGCGACATAAACGGCCGTATCTTTTTTTTTCACTAACTTAAACGTTTGCTAAAAAAAGACTGCAGGTTTGCGGTCTTTTTAGTATATCGTTTTTTTATTTCAATTCGATACCTCCTCGCATTCCCAAGATATGGGATCCCAAGATAAGGACATACAGACGGAAGACAAAGTGATTTTATAAGGGATCCGTTTTTTTCCTTTTGAGGTACGAAACCCTAAAAATGATTATAGGTACTATTAAATTAAAATATAAATTATTAACAATATTATTATTTATGTATTTGAGTACCATAATAAAATCATTAACATATGCAATTATGCATGCAAATAAAATCTTAATCAATTTCAACTCAAATGGCATTATTTCCAATTACCGTAAAAACTACCGATTGACACCACAAATATTATTCTTAAACGCAGAAATATATATGATATATACCTACCTATAATTAAAATCCAGGCCATGAGAGACAGAGTGGCCGTGGAAAAAAACCTTCCTAATTTAAAATAAAATCAGTAGATAGGTACTGTTGAAAAAGTATAGTTAGATCAATTGGGTTCATAATTTCCAAACATATTTTTTTACTAAATGCATATCATCATCTTCCTGCCCTTATCCCGTATTATTTGGGGTCGGCGCAACACGTTTTTTTCTTCCATTCTGCCCTGTTACTCGTCATGCTATCACTAACTTCCTTTTCTTTCATATCACTCTTCACACAATCCATCCATCTTTTCTTTGGTCTCCCTCTTCCTCTCCATCCATCCACATGTAAACTCATAACTCTTTTAGTAACATGCGTTTCATCCCTCCTCTTCACATGACCATACCAAGACAAACGATTCCCTTTCAACTTTTCAGTCACTGGCGCCACTTTCAAACTTCCCCTAATATATTCATTTCTCACTTTATCCATTCTCGTCACACCACACATCCATCTTATATGAAGATAGATATATTCGATACCTATAACAAAAATGCATTTTTTTTAATATTTATCTGAAAAAAGTAAAAAAAAGAATTTCCCACAAAAAAAAAACTTCTTGAAATTATAACCATGCCATTGTGATATTTTACTAATCTGACGCGAACGAAGTCGTGAACTCCAGCTTGTATATTACAGGACAATAGTTTTTCTATTTTTTATTTGGCAGTGGGCTGGGTATATTGCTCGCAGAACAGATGGTCGATGAGGACGAAAGGTTCTGGAATAGCGACCACGTACCAGAAGACGCAGCGTTAAAAGGCCTCCCACAAGGTGGACCGATGACCTGGTGAGGGTCACGGGAATCCGATGGATGCGAGAAGCACAGGACCGGTCATTATGGCGACTCTTGAGGGAAGCCTATGTCCACAGTGGACGTCTTTCGGCTGAAATGAGTTTTTCTTTGGCAAAGCATTTTTTCAAATGATAAAATTGTATTTATTAATCATTATCATATTTCTTAGGTACTAACTTCTGCCAGCGGCTTCGCTTGCGTGACAGCAGGTTTCTTTCTCCGTACAAACTTTGGTCCCCTGTTTTAAACATTTGCGGGGGTGCATTTTGGAAGATACTCTCTTAGTGCGCGCCTACATCATAAAAGAAAGCTTTGTGCAAAATTGCACACGCTTAGTCCCTGTAGTTTCGGCTGTGCGTTGTATGTCAGTAAGTCAGTTTCTTTTTTTTATATAATATATAGAGACGATATCCCACTTTAAAAACTAGGACAAAAATACTATTCAGTGACTTTTTTTGTAAAATTGTAGTAATATGTGCATATAATATGACCTATGGTTTCTTCGTCCGTATGAAATATAGTCAATGCCATCCGGGCCATAATATTGCATCGATTCATATTCTGTGCTCTTGACTTTCCAGTAGTCGGGTAAGAAACCAAGCCAGCACCATTCTTCTACCAGCTTAGATGCTGCTGGTTTGACAGAACCGGTAGCGGGATTGTGAAGGCACGGTCGGCACAGTGGATGAGTGATTAGATGCTGCGCTGTGTGCTGCGGAATTGATCTCTGGACGTAAGTGGACTTTACAGCACTTAATGCGCGGTCACTCTCGGACTACATACTACATAGAAAGATTGCGTAAAGACACAATGCTTGTAAATTTTTGCGTTTTACAAAAAATCTTATTATAAAATTAAAACACTATAATGGTGAAACATTACTTGTAGAATTATCTTACAAACAATCTGAATGATTGCATACATATTGGTTGGGTTTTAAATCGATAAAAATAAATTTTAGGGCAAAAATAAATTTAATTTTGAGCAATATTTTGGAAATGTAGAAATGAAGCCCTTTTAAATGATACCAAACACGGCATATTTAACTCCATTTTTATTTTTTAACACATTGTTTTTGTCCACTAGAGGGCGCCATATTGAGTTTTGTGACACGTCACGTAGCCTATGTTCAGCGGACAACAATTAAGACTGTTCTATCGATACCTCATATGTCGAGTTCAGATAAGTAGATTATTAGCGATGAGGGAACAGATGAATATACTCACGTACATATATACATACATACATACATAGCCTGTCAAAATATTAACCCTTCTTTGGCTTTGCCGTAGTTGGGTAAAAATTAATAAATAATATTTTTCTGTTAACTGCAGTTAATCATATATTTTGCGCATTATTAAAATCGCAATTAGCTCCTACAGATATTTGTTCCAGGACCTGTACCATGACGTTTAAAGTAAGATTTTTTCATTCTTATTTCTAGTGTGGGTAAGAGATGGCGCTAGACAACCTGTATAGCTCTGTCTCTTACCCACACTGAAATAAGAATGAAACAATTTTACTTTGAACGTCATGGTAACCCCGCTAGTCTGGGTGTCTTGTGTATATAAGTTAACATGTTTGTGAACCCACCCATGATACAAGAGTAATTCTTATGGGGCAACGATATAGAAATTTTTAATTTGTAGAAAAAGAAAAATACTGCTGCTCTGGAACCTGGGGCTCAAGTCTGCTATTACAATAGTGTCAGAATGGTCTATTATTGACTTCATAATTGTTGATTTTGACCAAGTTTGGTAATCTACTAATATAATGGCATCATTATGACTTTCCAATGGTCAACCACTGCCACTCCAATGACAGAAGTGGCATAGAATGGTAATCTTGTACATAATGAAAAATGAATATTTGACGTATGCGGATAACTGCCAAAATTTTGACAGATCCTTTGATCAGTGACCTACCATTAGAACGTCATTGTGCAGTCATTGCTTTTAATTTGTTTCCAGACGGCTCGATATTATCATTCTACCACAAGATCATTGACCGATCAATGATCGACCATTATGAATTATCAGATTACGAACTTTTAGCAAAATGACAATGGGATCGTGTTGGAATGACGAATTTATAAAAATAGCAGACTTGGGCCCCTGAGCAGCAGTACTTATCTCTCACTCGAATTTTTTAATTACTCATCCGAATATCCTACAATCTGTTAAAAATTTGGTCACTAAATTTATACTAAGTTACAGTAAACGTATATACATAGTTAGCATAAAATGTAGCAGTCAATCGTGTTTACTATTGAAGCGAGTAATGAGCTTTATTTGTGTTCATCTTGGAGACATGATAGTATTGAGTGTTTGATCCAATTGTCCGAGTTACATTTCACTGGTGTGTGCGTTTAGAAGACATAAAACTTTCGGAACTCACTCAAAATTTTCTTGAATTTGTGTATAGTGCGTAGGATCACATGGACCAGTAGGAATGACTGTATCGATCGTCTTTTTTAAATGATGGTCACAGATTTCATTGACAAATTATCCGACATCATGCAATTTTGGCGGTCATTATCAGTGGTGGAATTGTTCCTGCGTGCCTTGACCGTGTCACAGGCATTTCTGCAGGAGGGTTGGCCCGACAACTACCAGCTGACAGGTAGATACTCAATTATTGCAAATGTAGTACCAAAACTCTTAACGCGATCTATTTGACGGCTTAAATTGAACTGTTGAAGGAATAGAGCTATATAATAATAATAAAAAAATACACATACATAACACTAAGAGGAAATCACCAGAGTTTGAAAAATGAATAGAGTCACAATAGTCCCAATAGTAATATCAGCAACAGGTGTTATTCCAAAACAAATATTCAATAGTTTTAATGTTCTCAATCTATCAAAATACACATACATAACACTACAAAAAGCGGCTATTTTGAACACTTGTCGTATAGTTAGAAAATTATTACAACTGGACTAAGATAATAATTTAAATTCAGTACAAAGTCTTTGACCATCTCAAAACAATAATTAGGATCTCACCTTGGTTCACACCCGTGAGATTCTAAAAGAAGACCAGGTACTAGCCTGAGAAAAGTTGCCTAAAATCCATAATAATACTAAAAATAATCGTTTATTTGTCAGGAAATTATTCCCATATTAAAACACTACAATTTACACAAAATACGCACATATATACACAATTATATAGATCATATTAAAATTCAATTCATTTCCTTTCCATGTAAAATAAAAATTATTTATAATAAATTATACATTTTTATTATAATAAAAAATATATACAGGGTGTATAGCTCCATTTTACGATCACGCTTGACATTTTAACACATCATGGTAAAGCCCATGGTAATAATTAGTGAGTTGGCTTCTGAGCGGGAGGGTCTAAGCTGCGATCCCCAGGTTGGCTGATCTGCAGTAAAACGGGGTGAATAGAAACGCAGGGTCAATAGAAACAAAACTTTGGTTTGGCTTATCACTTTCATACCATATTATCGGCTTCTAACAAAGCATCGACTTTTTAAAATAACAATTCATTAATAAATTTATTTAATTAAATGCTGCAAAAAATATTCAAATATCGTGAAAATACCCTTTGAAGTTTTGTTTCTATTTACCCCTGAGTTTCTATTCACCCCATTTGATTGTATAAGAAGTTTGTCAATGGCCAGCTTACCGTCTTTAAAGTTAACTCTCCCACTATACAACAACTTCTCCCACTCTGCACCCGATGGTACAAAGGACGTATCTAATATATTTTACTAAATTGAGTTACATATCTTGTGGCCAGCATCTTACAAATTGATCACTTCATGATATGGCCAAGTAAATTTGGCCAGATCGTTTTAAACGTGAAAATTTGATGATGTTTCAATCTTCGTTCGGCCTACTATCATTAGATCTTTTATTATCATTGAAATCCTACACCAATTATCTATAATATGTATGTATTTAGAAATATTTAAGTATGTTTATCAGTTGTCTAGTACTCATAACACAAGCTCTGCTTAGCTTGGGACTAGACGGCGTTATGTGATGGTTGTGTGAATATTATTATTATTATTAATGATATAGCCAAAGGAGGATTGACAAATCATCAAAATATGTTAACGTACCTATACGATCTCCAGGGCGCCCTGCAGACTCACCGTCCGCGTACCGGCCCATCGTGCTGCTCGACGAGGTGGGCAAGCTCTTTGAAAGAGTAATTGCAGACCGCCTCGTCGCGCACCTAACACGGGTGGGGCCGGATCTTTCTGACGGCCAGTTCGGCTTTCGCAGGGCGCGCTCTACGGTGGACGCCATCATGCGCGTGCGAGCCCTCACGACGGGGGATGCGGTGTCCCAGGGCAGGTGTGTCTTGGTGGTGTCTTTGGACATCGCCAACGCCTTCAATTCTCTGCCCTGGAGTAGCATTAGGAGGGCACTCCGGTATCACCGGGTGCCTGACTACCTCTGTTGTGTTGTCGAGGCTTACCTGTCGGACAGGTACATTATTTACCCTGGTCACCTGGGTGAGTGGAAACGGCGAGAGATGTCGTGCGGTGTTCCGCAGGGATCGGTACTGGGGCCACCCCTGTGGAACATCGGGTACGATTACGTGCTGCGCGGCGATCTCCCTGACGGGGTCAGCGTAGTCTGCTACGCAGATGATACGCTGGTGCTGGCACAGGGAGAGTCGTACCAGGCGGCGGTCGAACTAGTGACACGCGGGGTTGCGACAGTCGTGGAGAGGATCCAAGAGTTGGGACTTGAGGTGGCATTGCACAAGTCCGAGGCCATGTGCTTCCACGGCCCCCGGAACACGCCACCAACGGGGTCCCAACTAACGGTAGGAGGAGTTCACATCGGCGTCGAGTCGACGATGAAGTACCTTGGACTCGTCCTCGACAGCCGATGGAATTTCGAGGAGCATTTCCGACGTCTGGCTCCCAAACTGGATCGTGCTGGGGCTGCCCTCAAGCGGCTCCTTCCCAACCTAGGGGGTCCAGACGCCTCCTGCCGGAGGCTCTATGCAGGAATTGTGCGGTCCATGGCCCTTTATGGGGCGCCGGTATGGGCGCCGTCGCTACGAAAGCGTCCGGCAGCCAGGCTGAATGCAAGCCAGAGGGTCATGGCCATCCGGATGGTGCGGGGATACCGCACAATTTCCCGCGAAGCAGCGAGCCTCCTTGCCGGCCAACCACCACTTGATTTGGAGGCAACAGTCCTTGCACGCATGCACGATCTGCGCATGGAGATGCAACGCCGGGGCGAAACTCCGCTGCCGCGCCAAGTCGCGGCATGGCGGAAAGACTTCCGGCGGGATCTCATGGTGGAATGGCAACAGCGACTGTCGCAACCCAGTGCTGGGCACGCCATAATTATGGCGATAAGACCCCTCTTTGAGGAGTGGCTGGAAAGACCTCACGGCGTCCTCACCTTCCGCATGACGCAGGTCCTCACCGGACATGGCAAGTTCGGGAGGTTCCTGCACCGGATTCGTGCGGAAGAAACGCCCGGGTGCCGCCATTGTGTGGACCGCCCGGAGGACACGGTGGAGCATACGGTAGAGGTGTGCCCCGCCTGGGCAGAGCACCGCCGTGTCCTCGCGGGGGCGATCGGCGGCAGCGATCTCTCGCGCCGGGCCTTGGTACAGGCCATGGTCCGGAGCGAGGAGGAGTGGCAGGCGGTTGCCTCCTCCTGCGAAGCAGTAATGCTAGCAAAGGAGGCGGCCGATCGCGTGAGGCAAAGGTCCTCACGCCCCAATCGCCGCCGGGATTCCGATCCCGATTTCCGGCCACCGTAGGCGCGGGCTTGCTGACGCCGAGCAATGGGTGGCTCGCCGTCTGACCGTCCGGTAACCGTCCGGACCGAGCCCAAGTCGTCGACGGCGCGTTTTGTTCCACGCGCGCCTCAAGGAGATGTCAGCAAATCGTAGGGGCCCAGCAGGGTCGAAGCCTACTGGGGCCCTGGGTAGTGTGAAAGCGAAACCCGGGGCCCTGGGACGAAGGCAACGAAGGAACAGGAGTGGGTTTTTAGTCAGTAAGAGTCTGACACTATCTCCCGTTCCGCCCAAGAGCGGGGATGTCATTAGGATGATTTTCCCACCCAAAAAAAAAAAAAAAAAAAAAAAAAAAAAAAAAAAAAAAAAAAAAAAAAAAAAAACAAAACCTATACGATCTGGCCAGTTTTAGTTGGTCATTACATGTCTATCACGGTGCATGAGATACAGCCTGGTGACAGACAGACAGACGGACGGACAGCGGAGTCTTAGAAATAGGGTCCCGTTTTAGCCTTTGGGTACAGAACCCCAAAAATGATACGTTCACGGAATTTAATAAATTCAGTAACTAAATCACAGCATGTGTTTTCCGTTTATCAACTTAAAATATGTTTCCTCCACATTTACTTTTTGTTAGATGCATCATCCTTATTATCGGGGACAGTCTGTGTCAAGCGAGAGGGAGTGTCAGACTTTTACTGACTAAAACCCACCTGTGTTCCTTCAGTTGCCCTTTGCTTTTCAGGAGCACGGTAACTCTTCCAAACATTACCGCAATCCGTTAGTGTAGAATCCGGGGCCTGGTACAGACCATGGTCTAGAGCGAGGAAGGATGGCAGGCCGTCGCCTAGTTTTGCGAAGCAGTAATGCTAACGAACGAGGCGACAGCACGCAGGGGAACGGCCCTCACACCCCAGCCGCCGAGATCCCGACCGCGATTCCCGTTTCTTTATTTAAAAAATACAGCATAACTGACATTACCTAGACTAATGTTAATAACCCCCCGTCTGTAATAATAATAATAATATTCCGCAACTATCACACAACGCCATCTAGTCCCAAACTAAGCAGAGCATATCACAAAGGAAAAAAGTTTTTGGAGTTTTGTTAGTAATAAAAAAAACTCTAAAACTACTGCACCGATTTTAAAAATTATTTAACCAACAGAATTTTACTTTATCTTTGAGTGTACAAAGATAAAATAGAATCAATGATCAGTGTAGTAGTGTTTGTGTGTGTGTGTTGTGTGTGGCGCTATATATTTTCGATTTTAGTTTGAGTGATTCCGCAGGCAGAAGCTGGTGGTTCAAATTTCCGTTATTTTTCAACAGATGGTGAAAAGTTCGACTTTATAGTAGTCGGTAGTGGATCGGCAGGCTCGGTGTTAGCTGCTCGGCTGTCTGAGGTGGCAGACTTCAACGTACTCCTTATCGAATCCGGGGGAGACCCGCCAATCACCAGTGTGGTAAGTGGGGTACCTTTTCAGCGTGAACAGTTCCATGTCTTGCACTTAATTGTGACACTTCCTACAGACTATATATACGGTTAGACAAAATGTCAGCATAA
The DNA here is from genome assembly GCA_949316375.1 of Mythimna vitellina. Lineage (NCBI taxonomy): Eukaryota > Metazoa > Arthropoda > Insecta > Lepidoptera > Noctuidae > Mythimna > Mythimna vitellina. Next base: position 14,395,061 of record OX438702.1, on the reverse strand, counting down.
CATAGATATATATATATACATCAAATTCTATCTATTTTTTTTGCTATACTACAACTTTTTTTCTCATAACCAGTGCTTGACTACGATCCCACCTGATGGTAAACAGTGATGCAATCGTTGATGGTCCACCGTAGGCGTGGGCTTGCGGACAGAGAGCAATGGGTAGCTCGCCGTCCGGCTGTCCGGTAACCGTCCGGACGCGCGCCACAAGATGTCAGCAAATCGTAGGGGCCCAGCAGGGTCGAAGCCTACTAGGGCCATAGGTCATGTGAAAGTGAACCGTGAACAGGAGTGGGCTTTTAGTCAGTAAACGACTGACACGCCCTCTCGCTCCGCCCAAGAGCGCGAGAAGTCTTTGGATGATCTCCCACCTAAAAAAAAATCGTTGGCACTAGTTTATTAAGAGCATATTCACTCTAGCCTTGAAGACACCTAACATTTTGTATATCTGTCGTGGTCAAATCTTAGAAATTGAGCACTTAATGAAATGGCCAACTAAAACTGGCCAGATCGCTAAAATATTAAAGATTGATGATATTGCAATCCTCGTTTGGCCATATCATTGATGTAGGATTTCTAAGATAATAAAAGGTCTAAAAAAAGTAGGCCAAACGAGGATTAGATATCATCAAACTTTAACGTTTAAAACGATCTGCCCCCCTAGCCAAGTTACGATCGTTTCGTTTGCGTTGAACGCCGCGAGTAGGCCACGATCGTAACTTGGCTAGGGGGGCTGGCTCGTTTTACTTGGCCATATCATGAAGTGATCAATTTCTATGATCTGGCCACGACAAATTAATAAAATAAATGATACTTTAGAGAAGCTGACAATAATCACGGAAATTACATTTAATATCGAAACAACGAAATCTCTAACTTACCGACTGGTTTCTATAGTCAATTATAAATAACAGACGTAATCATTCAGGTTCCAGGTACATTTCCACTTCTACAAGGCACCAAATATGACTGGAATTATCAAGCTCAGTTAGATGATGGTATTGGCAAAGCACATCCAGGTGGAATCCTGTTCTACCCTCGAGGGAAAGTACTCGGAGGGTGTTCTTCCACCAACTTTCTGATATACGCCCGAGGAAAACCCCAAGATTACGAAGAGTGGAATCGAGTAGCACCTGGTTGGGACTGGAACTCAGTGCTTCACTATTTTAAGAAGTTAGAAAATATGACAGATGATAGAGTCATGGAGAACTCACAAAATGCCTATCTTCATTCGATAGACGGTCCAGTTAAAGTATCCAGACCAGTAACAATGGCTTCAACCGCTGCCATCGACGATATCAGATTAGAATGTTACGAGGAAATGGGTATTGAACGCGTTTTAGAAAACAATGGACCCGAAATTTGTGGCGCTGCTCGACCACATTTCACTATGTATGGCGGTAGAAGATCTAGTGCAGCAGAGGCGTACTTGAGACCAGCTAAAGATAGTTCTAACCTTAAAGTAGCTAAATTCTCCACAGTTACTAAGATATTAATAGATCCTCAAACGTTGCGTGCATATGGCGTTCGTGTCTCTACTTCTAATAACAAAGTTATCGATGTTCATGCTGCCAAGGAGGTATTAATATCCGCTGGTACTATGAACAGTCCTAAAATTCTATTACTTTCGGGAATAGGTCCAAAAGAGGAATTGTCAAAATTAGGTATAGAAACTTTAGTAGATCTTCCAGTTGGCAAAAATTTTCATGACCACCAAGTAACACAGTTAATTTATAAAGGTAAAAGTGGAATATTTTCGGCGGCGCAAAATATATTAGCTGCTCCACAACTGTACACTCTGCCTGTTCCAGTGCAAAGTGGACTCTTCAGGGTGAACTCTAGCTTTGCTGACTATTACCCGTCAAATTTACAACCTCACTTCCAATTTTTCAACACGTATATCGGGGCTGGAGGTTCCCCTCTCTTATTCGCTACTTGTAAATCAATGGCTAACTACGATGATGATCTTTGTATATCACAAGGGATGACCAACGTTTTTAATGAAGTAGATAATGTACTGCTTGTCCAGTTACATCCTTTGTCAAGAGGACAAGTAAAATTAAGAAGCACAGATCCCCTCGATGATCCTATAATTAATTTGGGATTTTATAGAAACTCTTATGATTTAAAAGTGGCTGTAGAAGGGGTGAAATATATGAATACTTTGATAAATACTACATATTTCAGACAGGTCCAGGGTGAAATTCCGAGATTGAGTGTGACTGGATGTGAGGACATAGAGTGGGGTTCGGATGAGTACTGGGAATGTTATGCGAGGAACACTGTGGCATCTTTGTTACATGGTGTGGGGACTTGCAGCATGGGACCTAATGGTGTGGTGGACGAAAGATTGAGCGTGCATCATGTAACTGGACTGAGAGTTGTGGATGCGTCAATTATTCCGTTAATTCCCAGCGGCAATACCAATGCTCCTGTCATGATGATTGGGGAAAAAGCTGCTGATATGATAAAGGAAGATCACTTGGAAAATAGTGTAGAATCTAATGGAAGGGCTTTTAATGCGTTCACTTCTACTGACGCGTTCTAGTGACATGTTGAGGAGAATTCAACAAAAAGTGGTGATTTATATAGTGTTTTAGAAACTGCATTACAAAGTTATGATATAATAGTTATTGTGCCCAAATGCCTTTAGTTCAACCTAAAACTAAGCTATTGTTTGTATTTTACGATGGCATGATTCAGTTAAGATTCTTCTTAATATTCATATATATATGTATATAAAATAGATCTTTATATTTTGAACCTAAATCTACGTAGAAAACTACACAAACATTTATATCCCTTTTTACAACTTTTTCTTTTTTACTAAGTGAATCTTAACGAACCTCATCTAGGATTTTTTGAGAATCAAGATACATAAGTGCCATTAAAATTAATATTTAAAAATTTGAAGTACCTACTTTATTTCTGATGTCGTGTCGGGGTGCCCTAAAATTACGTCACCGCCTTCCCTGTTCTCGTCTTTTACACACTTTACCGGCTGCGCATTCGGTATTGTATAGAATACCTAGGCAAAATCATCATCATCTTCCTGCCCTTGACCCGTCTCATTTGGGGTAAATAATTAGAATACCTAGGCAAAGTATTAAAAAAATATTTCATACATTACCTACATGTTTTACGTATTCTATATATTGCCTAGGTATTGTATAGAATACTGGATCACACACATATTGCTGGTAACATATATTTATGTCGTGGCCAGATCTAAGAATTGATCACTTCATAATATGGCCAATTAAAACTGGCTAGTTTGATGATATGTCAATCCTCGTTTGGCCATATCATTGTTGCAAGATTTCTAATAACTTAAAAGCGAAAATTACACAATACAGATGAAGAACACAAAGGTGCTGCTCAACTTTATGTGCTGAGAAGAATGGTTTTCGCTATACCCCACCCATCACCCCTGCTTGAATTATCTACCACGCAGCGGCTCGTCTCACATTTCAAGTTGCCACTAAGTATGAACGTACTTATTATATCTATAGAAAACATACAGGGTGACATATATTCTATGCATTCTACTTACAACGATTTTAACTTCAAAAACGTAAGAGCCCAATTGGGCTTTATTTGAGTAATCAAAATTATCTTTCTAGGATTCCGTTCCTCAGTCGGCAAAAACGGAACTCTTATACAATGACTTTTTTGTCCGTCCGTCCGTCTGTCAAGAGCCTTTTTTAATTTTATAATAATTAAGGAACATTTTAAAAGTAACGCAATAATACTTTGGTACTTCAATCAAAAGACAAATGGTAATGATTTCAGACAGTATTGTAATTACTAGGAGGACTCATTAACATTACAGTGGGGCTCGATGGGCTGGGCTAAGGGGCTGAGCGCGATTATCATCACAAAGCCAGATTTATGGTAATGTCAAGAGGAACCATCAATATACCTACATTAATTTTAATGACTTACGATTTTAACGATTTTAACACATTTGGTATTGTATAAAATACCTAGGCAAAGTGATGATGATGATCATCATCTTCCTACCCTTGTACCGTCTTATTTGGGGTAAATAATTAGAATACCTAGGGCTGTTCTTGTGATAGTATTTTAATTTTCAAAAGATAATGTTAATAACTTTTTTAAAAAAAAAAAATTACTGACTTCACTAAAAAAATCACTAAAAGTATCAAATCAAAATAACTTTAATTTCAGAAGTCGGTTTTTCTCGGTATTGTTTGTTTCTTATTTAACACAGACTCCCAAAATTAAAGTTATTTTGGCCCTGTTAGTGTTTTTGTTATTAGTTAGGTCAGTTATTTATTTATTTATTTTTGTAAAAAGCTTTTTATTTCACACTTTTTAGTTTTAACCACAGTGCCTGTTTCTCATGACTATTCTAATTAACCCAAACACTGCTAGGATACACTGTTTCTAGGCTCCATCATCAGATCAGTTCGATAGTACCTACGTTATAGCCAATGTGCATCTCAAGACAATTCTAATAAACTCAAAAACGTCATGTAACCATGTTATCAACTTGCACTGGGTCCGCGTGATGGTTTACAGCCAGCTCTTTTGAACAGAGGAGGCCTGAGTTCCAGCTGTGTGAACATCATAAGGCTAATGTGCTATGTGCCAGTCCCGTGGCAACACAAATACCTTCTTTCCCTCTCAACACGCTTCCTGGTCTTTTGACCTTTGAGGAGTCCAGCTCATTTCGCCAACATTTGCTGGCCTTGTCACTTTGACGTTTCCTAGCTTTGTTATCCACTGTGTGGTATTGTGAGTGATTGCTCCTCTAGCATGCTACAGAAATGACCAGCCCATTTCTACCTTGTGTAGCCAACAGCAGCTATTTGAGTTTTGAAAGAAAGAAAATTGCTTTTAGCGAGCAGTAACTGTGTATTATCCCCGCTTACTATAAAATGGCGCCGAAACGTTTTTCATTTCACAAAATGATAGTGCTTTTATGAACAAGGCGGCGGCGATCTCTTGCGCTGGGCCATGGTACAGGTCATAGTCCGGAGCATAGTCCGGAGCGAGGAGGAGTGCAAAGCGGTCGCCTCCTTCTGCGAAGCAGTAATGCTAGCAAAGGAGGCGGCCGATCGCGTGAGGCAATGGTCCTTACGCTCCAACCGCCGCCGGGATTCCGATCCCGATTTCCGGCCACCGTAGGCGCGGGCTAGCGGACGGCCAGCAATGGGTAGCCCGCCGTCCGACCGTCCGGTAACCGTCCAGACCGAGCCCAAGTCGTGACGGCGCATATTGTTCCACGCGCGCCTCAGGGAGATGTCAGCAAATCGTAGGGGCCCAGCAGGGTCAAAGCCTACTGGCGCCATGGGTAGTGTGAAAACGAAACCCGGGGCCCTGGGACGAAGGCAACGAAAAACAGGAATGGGTTTTTAGTCAGTAAAAGTCTGACACTATCTCTCGCCCCGCCCAAGAGCGCGATTTGTTGATAGATGATTTTCCCACCCAATAAAAAAAAAAACCTGAATGAACATAATTATACGTATTATTTAATACACACAAAAAAAATAAAGGACAAACGAACAATAAAATTAAATGTAAAATAGTGTAAAAAATACACTACGTCTATAAGTAATACTGGCGCTATCTACCGGCAGATCTGAATATCAATTTTGTTCGTAGTCAAGTTTGTAACTTCTACTTGCTGTAATTCATATTTAGTGGTATAGATGTCGCCACACGCCCATTTGGCAATGGCAGTCAGGAACTTCTGGCTTCCATTCAGTCCGATTATATTTTAGGTGTCTTCAAGGCTAAACTAAAAAGGCTCTTAAGAAACAAACGCGATTCACCATCAACCATTGCATCACTGCTTACTTTCCATCAGGTGGGATCGCAGTCAAGCACTGGAATAAAAACTTTTTAAGAAAAATGACGTAAGGGACAAACCCGTTTTTCAGTACAAGCAAATGAAGTATCTATTTTTTTTTTTTATCTGGTTAATTTTCAGGGACTGCGGCGCGCCGCCGTCTGGGTCGTTTGCCTCCAAGACTGCGGCACGTCGAGCGATATTTTCCATCATCAACAGCCACGACCAATCTGACAAGAGTGCCCGACATAGAAGAAGAGAATTTTCAGACTTAATTTTTTTCCATTATCTTAGCAATGAACAATGAGCAATTTACAATGAAACATTACTTTCGCTTAGAAAGGTATTTTTTTTTATTCAATTCAAAATGTTTTTATTTCACATAGGACTTATGAAACGTCAGAAGCTAGTAGTACACAGTTCCAATTAGTCGATTCCTATAGAGAAAAACCGACAAGAAACTTCATGGTTAATCTTTAAAAAAAAACGGTTGATCTTACCATATTTAAATATTACAATATTAATAGATATGTTTAGTGTTTTCACATTCACATTATAAAAAAGGGCTATAGAAAAAACCTACGCAACCATAGGTGTGTAAATTCTGTAGAAAAACTGTAACGTATTCGAATTACAATGTTCACTGAACACTTACCTAATTATTAGGTCATGAAGTACATGCAACTGCGTTAGTATGAAATCGATGTTGCACCTAGCGAATAAAACTTGATTCTACAGTGTGGAAAAATAATCCGTCCGTATAGGGAAACTACCTAAAATCTTTAAGTTGGCTCATTTTACTTAAAGGAAACATTCCTTTATTTTTAAAAAGAAACAAAACTGCATTCAAATATTTACTAGAACTCGCTTGTCTCGCCCGGGACTCGAACCAACTAAAATAAAAAAAACAAACACTCGCTATTTATTATACTAATCGATAGGATTATTATTCAGGATAAAATTTCTCTAACAAACATTTGGTCTTACTCTCGTCTGTCGTACAAGACATGCATGAAGAATACCTATTTAGTACACAAGTTCTATAATGAACATCTAGTACTTTTTTTTTAGGTGGGAAAATCATCTAATGACAAATCCCGCCCTTGGGCGAAGCGGAAGATAGTGTCAGACTTTTACTGACTAAAAACCCACTCTTGTTTCTTCTTTGCCTTCATCCCGGGCTTCGCTTTCACAATACCCGTGGCCCCAGTAGAACATCTAGTACTTACTGTTCACTTTCAACATGTACAGTGCTCTTAATTAACTCTCCTACATTCAAAGACTTCGTCTGAAGTACACGATTGCTGATTTATTTCTTATTTTATAGCCTAAACTTAACTTGTGGTAGCACTGCAGGTGCACATAACGCATGCTTAGTCAAAAAGAGACGCAACTCAAAAAAGAGGTTATTTGAAAATTGAACCCTATTTTTGAAACGCATGTTTTCAGATTCAAAAAACCTCTTTTTTAGTTAGGTCTTTTTATGATTAAGCATGCGATAAGTCCTTTCTCCATTGTTTCCTGCTACATCCTTCCCTTGCATTACTACATTGCAGATGGCTGCTTCACATGCCTTCCCGCTCCGTACCATGAACCTGAGGTCTGGCCAGGACCAGACCCAGGACGCGAGAGTTCGCTACGGTTGTACATAAATCCTGAAGACATAACACTCTTTTGCAAAATCGTGATGATAGTCTCGATTGTCAATAACAAAAATAAAACTGTAACTGTCAATTTAATTGTGATCAAGTTAGATTGTTACAACGGTCCAGACAGACGTTGTCTTTTCTGAAAACTGACTTTTCGTCAAAAAAAATAATTGAGCACCAGACCGCAGCGTCACCTACCAGGTCAAATTGTATTTTCAAAACTATCCAGGGATTCACTCAAATATAAATCGGTCAAACCGTTTAGGAGAAGTTAAGTGACAAACATGCACAGAATAATTATACACATAAAGATAGAAGTCAATCTTGACCGTTATTATTACCAACGTAACCACAAGTCCCGATATGATGAGGTAACTAATTTCAATTTATTATTTATTAATTATTATTAGACACATACAGCTATCATTACAGACCAATCCAATGCGATAGTGTAGCCAAAAATATAAATTACAATAATGTTGTCATGTCAATTTGATCCAATTCATAACATTTTCAAAAATAAAATAAATTAGTCAATATAATAAAAAATGAAAATTAATATAACATACAATTAAAATACAATATAAGTCAATTAATTATCAGTATACAATTTTTTAATTCAATTAATTATTTATTATTAAAAATAAAAAATGTAATGCAACTTTTGCGAACTCGCTCAGTGAACATGAGAATATATCAACTCTATCAGCCACCAGGTTTAGTGTGCGCATTGCCCTCGAGAATGGGACAATATAATTACGAACCCGTATATTCAGACATTGATATTTTATTTAAATATAGATCGTAATTCTTTTCAAACTTATTGGTGGCTTGATACATTTTTCTATATTGCGTTGTGCAGTGTAAGTAAGTGCATAACGAAAATTAAGCTTCACAGTTTGTATCGCAGGACATAATAAATAATTTCATTAACTTTTAAAACACATTATTAATAATGGCACTTGTTTATCTCAGATTCACAAAATTCCCAGCTAAGGTCTTTATTGTAACATTTCTTTAGCAATAACAATAACGTCCGCGTTGAAATCAAAAGAAATACACAAAAGAACTGGGATCGCTTTGCGCATCGTACACATCGGCGAGGTAATCACTATACAAGGATTGCATTCCCCGCCCCCGCATCTCTTTTCATACCACTAAAGAGACCCGATATTTCACTTCTTCACTTCTGCGTGCTTCTGCACAAGTAGAAATGAATAAGTCAGCGCTCAAGATTCGTGCCGGTATCTGTAGCATTCGTGTACATTACGTTGATGTAGGTACAAAATATACAAAACTATTACATAAATATATGGTATTGCCTCGACTTTGCCAAGTATCACTATCGTAAAATATGTTCACAGTAGTCGCTTTAAAGATAGTATCGTTAAAATGCAACGCAGTTTATATAGCATTTGCATGTATCACAACTTTTTATTGACTTCTCCTTAACATGTCACCAGAGCTCGTTTATATACGCGAACGCGTTAAAAGCTCTGCCATTAGATTCTACAATCTATTCCAAATAATCTGCCTTTATCATATCAGCAGCTTTTTCTCCAATCATCATGACAGGAGCATTAATATTGCCGCTGGGAATCAACGGAATAATTGACGCATCCACCACTCTCAGTCCAGCTACATGATGCACCCTCAACCTTTCATCCACCACACCATTAGGTCCCATGCTGCAAGTCCCTACAGCATGTAACAAAGACGCCACAGCGTTCCTCGCATAACATTCCCAGTACTCATCCGAACCCCACTCTATGTCCTTACATCCAGTCACACTTAATATCGGAATTTCACCCTGAACCTTTCTGAAATATGTAGTGTTTATCAAAGTATTCATATATCTCACCCCTTCAGCAGCCATCTTTAAATCATAAGAGTTTCTATAAAACCCCAAATCAATTATAGGAGCATCAAGAGGATCTGTGCTTTTCAATTTGACTTGTCCTCTTGACAAAGGATGTAAAAGTATGAGGGCCACATAATCTATTTCGTTAAAAACATTGGACGTCCCCTGTGATAAACATAGATTATCGTCAAAGTTCGTGATCGATTTACAAGCAATGATTAAGGCAGGGTAAGCTCCAGCTCCTATGTATGCGTTAAAAAATTGGAAGTGAGGTTGTAATTTTGACGGGTAATAGTCAGAAATACTAGAATCAACCCTAAAAAAACCACTTTGTACTGGAAAAGGCAAAGTGCCAAGTTGTGGAGCAGCTAACATATTTTGCACCGCCGAGAGTATTCCATGTTTACCTTTATAAATCAACGGTATGCCTTGGTGATCATGAAAATTTTTGCCAACCGGAAGATCTAGCAAAGTTTCTATACCTAGTTTTGATAATTCTTCTACAGGTCCTATTCCTGACTGTAAGAGAATTTTGGGACTGTTCATTGTACCTGCGGATAATAAAACCTCCTTGATAGCGTAAACATCGATTACTTTCTTATTAGAAGTGAAGACACGAACGCCATATGCACGCAACGTTTGAGGATCTATTAATATCTTAGTAACTGTGGAGAATTTAGCTACTTTAAGGTTAGGCCTATCTTTAGCTGGTCTCAAGTACGCCTCTGCTGCACTAGATCTTCTACCGCCATACATAGTGAAATGTGGTCGAGCAGCGCCACAAATTTCGGGTCCATTGTTTTCCAAAACGCGTTCAATACCCATTTCCTCATAACATTCTAATCTGATATCGTCGATGGCAGCGGTTGAAGCCATTGTTACTGGTCTGGATACTTTAACTGGACCGTCTGCCGAATGAAGATAGGCATTTCGTGGGTTCATCATCACTGTTTCATCAGTCATATTTTCCATCTTCTTAAAATAGTAAAGCACAGTATTCCAGTCCCACCCAGGTGCTATTCGGTTCCACTCTTCGTAATCTTGGGGCACTCCTCGGGAATATACCAGAAAGTTGGTGGAAGAACAACCTCCAAGTACTTTCCCTCGAGGGTAGAATAGGATTCTGCCTGGATGTGCTTTGCCAACACCTTCATCGAACTGGGCTTGATAATTCCAGTCATATTTGGTGCCTTGTTGTAGTGTTGGAAACAGACCTGGAACCTGAATTATTGTATTTGTTATTTAAATTGCAGGCAGTAGTTAAACATTATATTGTTTCGTTATATCTATAAGCATACATATCACTGAAAAATTTCAAACGCCGTAAAATTTAAAAATATCACAAGAAATTGTTAACAATTTTTTCTAAATAAGACACAGTTATGTTGGAAACTAATGAAGTTGGAAGTAATTAATAGTAGATTTTTTCACATTATATCGAGAAATTATAATCTAATAAGGATTTATTACAATCATACGGAGTCTGCAATTTTCCGGGGACATATATTTATATACAGAGGGTGTCTTTGACATCGACGAACAAACGAAAACCATGGATCCAGTACATGATTCTGGACGCCCCAGTGGTGGAGTTTTTCGTCGGTTATTTCAATTTTTTTTCTGTACTTTTTCTAATTTAAACTGTATAAAATCGTTAATAATAATCAGCCTTTTTAATGTTCCCACTAATGGGACTCAAGCCTCCTCTCTAGGAGAGGGAATGGGCCGTAATCCACCATGCGGGCCCAGTGCGGGTTGGTGAATGTCACATGTTTTCGAATCTTTGATTCTAGGACATGCCGGTTTCCTCACGATGTTTCCCTTCACCGTTTTTGAGAGCAGTGGTGATGAAATAAATTACACAAAGTAATGCGCTTGGCTGGGTTTGAACCCGCGACCTACAACTTGTAAGTCGGGGCCATTACCACTCGGCCACCACTGCTCTCCTAAATCGTTATTCTAACATTTTTAGTGAAAAAAAGGAATAAATTACATTTAAAATTAAAAATGTCATCGGGGTTGATTAGAATATCGATTTTATCTACCCTGATGACATTTTTTCACTAAACATGTTTGAATAACGATTTTATATTGAATGTCTTTGGATTTTATAGAGTTTAAATTTAAAAAAGTACTTACAGATTTTTTTTTTAATCTGTTAAATGCAGAAAGAGACCACCACAAGGGGAAGTCCAGAATCATGTACTGGATCCGTGGTATTCGTTTGTGCGTCGATGTCAAAGACACCGTGTATACCAAAGTATAAAAGGCAACCGTTATGACTGACTGACCTTTCAACACACAACTCAAATCACTGAACATATAGCGCTGAAATTGGGCACGCAGATAATTATTATATCGAAGGTAAAGGTTAAGATTTATTTTTCCTAAAAATCACTCCCAAAAGGCAAAATGAAGGTCCAAAGTTTATATAGAGAAACCTACTTCCATGCGGGCGAAACCACAGGCAGAAGCGAGTATCACTACATAGTATAAAACAAAGTCGCTTCCCGCTTTTTGTCTTGATTCAAGAGGACGGTTTATATACTGGTTATTTTAGAAGTTTCTAAACCATTTTATACGCTTACATTGCAAACGCTGGCTGAACCCTACGAGATATATCAAAATACTACAGTATTTTACACCTTGAAAAGGTCTACAAAAAAGTTCGCGATGGTATATGTCTATCTCTTAGTCCTGTGCCCTTGGTTCTCGCTGGAACGCCAATACCGATCTGCTCCGACTTTCGGTACCTCGGGTCGCTTATCCAAGGAGATGGCGAGGTAGATCGAGACGTAAAACATCAAATCAATTCAAGATAGATGAAATTGCGACAGGTCACTGGAACCACTTGTGACCCACGGATGCCCCTCAAGTTCAAGGGTAAAATCTACAAATCCGTGATAAGACCTGTCATACTGTATGGATCAGAATGTTGGGCTGTGAAAAAGACAGATGAAAAAAGATTGCATGTAGGGGATATGAGAATGCAAGTAATGGATGTGTGGTGTGACGAGGTAAAGTGAGAAATGATTATATTAGAGGAAGTTTGAAAGTGGCGCCAGTGACTGAAAAGTAGAAGGGTAATCGTTTGTTTTGGTATGGTCATGTAAAGAGGAGGAATGAAACGCATGTTACTAAAAAAGTTATGAGCATACATGTGGATGGATGGAGAGGGAGAGGGAGGCCAAAGAAAAGATGGATAGATTGTATGAAGAGTGATATGGAAGAAAAGGAAGTTGACAGGGCAGAATGGAAGAAAAAAACGTGTTGCGCCGACCCCAAATAACACGGGACAAGTGTAGAAGGGAAGATGATGTAGGTACTTACCACACTGGTGATTGGCGGGTCTCCTCCGGACTCGACAAGGAGTACGTTGAATTGTGCCACCTCAGACAGCCGGGCGGCTAACACCGAGCCTGCCGATCCACCACCGACCACTATAAAGTCGAATCTCTCACCATCTGTGCCAAAATAACGAAACTAAAGAATAGTATTTTTCTACTAAATAAAAATCTCGTGTGACAGTGTTTGTTATCCCTCCTCCGAAACGGCTTGGCCGATTTTGTTACATTTTTTAGGAATATTTGGTAGCTATTTAGGATCGTAGACTATTTTTACTTTTACCGTGTAAGTTAATTTACAAACTTTACACCAAACTAGGAATTTGTCCTGTATTGTAGGTGCGTTCACAAACTATGTAAATTCACATACTCAAGTCACCCAGATACGTGCTAAATACTTGTTCTGTGCAGGAATCGAACCTACGATACGCAGCGTAGCAGGCAATCGCTTAACTACACCATCCGAACCGACAAATAATGTCAGTTATGTGGTCATTTTTACCACACAAGTGACTATTTTTTTTTTTTAAATAAACTACTAATGCTTGACTACGATCCCACCTGATGGTAAGCAGTGATGCAATCGTTGATGATAGTTATCATATTTAATATATGACTTCTTGAATATAATGGAATATTGACACAAGTTTTAAAAGTCTCATGTATAAAGTTAATAGCAATCCTATGACATCCAACTGTACCAACTGAGAGTTATCAGTATAACACACTTAAGTAAATTTACTAGTGTAAATTTACTTATTTAACAACCCGGGGATCGAACCTTGGACCCTCTATACTCCAATCGCGTTAAGATTAGACACTTTAACAATATTTTTTTACTTTCTTTCTTTTTTTTTATTTTCTTTTTTCTAATCCTTTAACTGATTTTGACTTCTAGTGACTACCGACCCGCCTTCGCCGGAATACAGTGTCTAGAATGTGTGTCATGAAGGAACTTAAAACTTTTTTGAGGTAAGGAATAAATAGGACACTGTAAAGCAACGATAAGATATGGGTATTCCAGCGAAGGCGGGTCGGCATTCACTAGAAGTCAAAATTGGTTAAACCATTAGAAAAAAAAAAAGAAAGTATACAAGATTTGTTTAAATGTCTCATCTTAACGCGACTGGAGTATAGCTTAGCAGCCACTAATGACAGTGTTACCATTTGCAACAATTGAGTATCTACCTGTCAGCTGGTAGTTGTCAGGCCATCCTGACTGCAGAAATGCCTGTGACATGGTCAAGGAACACAGGAACAATTGTACCAATGATGAACACTTCCAAAGTTGCATGATGTTGGAGAATTCGTTGTTGACCTCTGTAGCCATCATTTATGAAGAATGTCCGTTGAAGTCATTTCTTCTCGTCCAAGTGATCATAATATACACTACCTATACACAAATTCAGGAACCATTGAAGTTGAGAAAGTTCTTTTTTTAACCGACTTCAAAAAGAAGGAGGTCTATGTTCGGCTGTATTTTTTTTTTCTGAGGAAAATTTTTTTTTATTATTATTATAATTGGGTCAAATAAACGTTTTTTATTTCATTTCATTGGATTCACACATACACACACAATGCCTTTGTTGTGAACACACTACCCGCTTACACAGTAAATACGATTGACTGCCACTTTTTTATGCTAACTAAAACGGCTTGCTGTAATTTAGTACATATCTTGTGACCACACTTTTTATCAATTATCGGATATTTTATACAATAATTAATACACTTATAATATATTTAATTATAATAAATATACTTGTATATAGTAAATAAATATCGATATTTAGGACATTCGATATCATAAACATGCGCTATTTTATTTTACGACTGTTAAATATGTACCCATACCAAATAATCGTAGCTTTAAATAAACGTTATGACAAATTTGAACTATGGCAATGTTAATTATCAAAAAAAAAACTACCATCTCTTAAAGTATGCCATTGTAAATTCGGACACATAAACATTCGGCCAAACAATACTTATGTTAAATAATTTTTATACCCTGAAAATATTCGATTAAAGAAGATTATTTTATGTGTGTTATGCCAAATAAATTTCGGAGCATCAAGATTCTGCCTGATAGAGGGAACCCCTGCCCGTGACTTACAGGCGAAGTCACGGGCAAGGGCAGGATTTGGACCTGTACCATGACGTTTAAAGTAAGATTGTTTCATTCTTATTACCAGTGTGGGTAAGAGATGGCGCTAGACAACCTGTATAGCTCTGCCTCTTACCCTTTACCGGGTAAATTAGATTAGATTAGATTATTTCATTCTTATTTTAGTGTGGGTAAAGTTTACCCGCACTAAAATAAGAATGAAATAATCTTACTTTGAACGTCATGGTAACCCCTCAGGTTTGGCTTTGGTTGGTATTTATG